>CM023867.1:19867340-20474655 GCA_013389735.1 Phaseolus lunatus
CACGAAAGTCGAGGGTACAGAGGTACCCACGCAGCCTCCCCTGTCAGACTTGGCATTCAAGTGAAGAAGGCTGGCACACAAGGTAACCCTGGGGAGTGGAAACGACAGTGCAGAATAATTAAGTTGCCCTAGAGGTAGCCAGTAGGGGCTATGCTGGTTTATATGAGGAAGAAGAACACCAAACCAGGTATGCAGTCTTTGCCTCAGAATACACAACACAAAACCAAGAGACTCAGTTTTCGAATCAAAGAGGACTGAGGGCACACACACACGGTCTCACACAGAGAGATCTGAGAGAGAGTTTTGGTGTTCCCGTTGCCTGACTTGAGCGTCGGAGCTACAACGGCCGCTAGAGGCGCCGTCTGTGTGTTTTGCAGGCATCGTTTGGAGTTCCGGCGAAGGTTCCTGGAACCTCCTTGCAGAACGCAGCAGTTAGAAAGCTAGACGAAGGAGTGACGAGGCATTTTCCCCACGCTCGAGTCCGCGGCGAGATCATTTGGTGCCCACCGTGGGGCACGAAGTAAAACGAAGCCCCCATACACAAGAACGAGGGTATAAACCGCACAGATGAGTAGAAGAACCAGACAAACGACACCTCCACCACCTGCTGGTGAAGGAACAGTGACCATGGCGCAGGTCATGGAGATGATACGCGCATTGCAGATAACGTCGCGGCGTCGAGAGTTGAGCAAGAGAAGATGCATGCAGAGCTGACTGCATCGCATAGCAGGAATGAAGAGTTGAACCGCGTCAACGAGGAGTTGCGTAGGGAGTTGCAGGCGCAGAATGAGTGCGTATCCGAAGATAGGACGTCGATGCAGCCGTCGCCCCCTAGGGCATTTCCTATGCCCTTCTCCCCCGAGATCATGGACACGGTGGTGCCCCCCAACCTGGTGGGAGTGAAGGCGTCGTTCACGGGAGTGGAAGACCTAGAGGCACATTTGACAGCCTTCCACACTCAGATGATGCTGTCTGGAGGTACAGACGCCGTGTACTGCAAAATGTTTATGAGTGTTTTGCTGGTTGACTCGCCTGTCAATTGACTCACGACACTCAAACGCCTCCTTCTCACGTTGATATGTGCTTGGTTCTTTCGAAGCAATATGCACCTGCAAAAGAGAAAGGGGGCGCCCTAGAGGCCGTTTGCACTCCGACGCTCAAGTCAGTGTAAGGCAAGGACACCAAGTGTATTGAGTTTCTCTCTGCGTGTTTAGGTCTAGAAACTGCGTACCTTTGTGAAGTATTTTACTGTCCCTTATATAGTCTAGGGTTTACTGCGCCGCTAGCCCTAATTAGGGTTTACTGGAATACCCTTGCGCCACTACCACCCAATCTTAGGGTAATCTAGCACATAAGGTTTCCTTCTCTGGAGTGCAAACTTTAACAGGGTGGCCACCTGGGTGCCTCCTTGTGCACCTAGTCTCTGGGGCCACCTGTTCTGGGAGTGCTTCACTGTTTACGTGCCATGCATGTAGCTTCACTGGGAAAACCCTAGCTCTGGTGAGTACTCGTCCCTCAGGACTCTACACCCAACTGTGCTCTCCCTGCTACCCGCATAGGCACTTCGTGATCCAGGCCTCTCCTTACCTCTGGGCATGTTTACTGATAACTGGTCTTCCCCCAAGGCCGATGTCACCTCGTCTCCACCCAAGCCGATGTCACCTCGCCATACTCTGTTGCCGAGGACTCCTCGACATGCTGAGTGACGATGACACCTCAGCCCATCCTGGTGGTCTGACGACTACTCTCCCTTCCCTGCGGGAAAATGCTGATGAGTAATCACCCTTCTCTCAGGGGACACAGCGACGACTAATCACCCTACTCTAAAGGGAATGACTGATCACCCTTCTCTAAGGGAACACACTGATGACTGATCACCCTACTTTGAGGGAACACACCGATGACTGATCACCCTCTAATGGGGTCCATTCCTCACGTGGCTTTGGCCCATGCTGTGGGACCCAGCTGATGTGGTTCGCCCTTTACTACCTGTTCTCGGTGTCCGAGGACTGGTCGGTACAATGAGCACGCTGAGCGGAGTAGCTATGGAGTGGTTCGTGAGCCTGCCGGAGGGCCACATCACCTTTTTCCACCAGTTCTCAAAGCTGTTCACGGAGCAGTACATCGTCAACAGAGCGCCACCAATGGTGTCTTACGATTTGTTCGACATGCGCCAGTACCAGGGGGAGTCGCTGAAGGACTTTCTCAACCGTTTCGCTGCGCAGGTGGTGAGATTGCCCAGCAAGGACGAGAACATGTTAGTGCACGCGTTCAAGAAACGTGTGCTGCCTGGTCCTTTCAGTGAATCCCTCATCAGGAGCCACCCCGCCACCTTTGCTGAGATCCGGCGACAAGCGGTGGCGCACATTGTAGCAGAGGCAGAGGTCTCTGAGAAGAGAGGCAACACTGCGCCGACGAAGCCGCGCGGAGGTCAGGGGAAGCAGCAGCAGCAGGTGCGGGTGTATGAGACCAGGGAGGAGAGGAAGGCGCAGGGGAGGCCTCGTCCCTATGCACCAAGGAAGGTCCAGCCCAGGGGGCGTGCAAAGGAGAACAACACACCCCCTAGGTATGATTTCGTGATAGAGTTGGCAGAGCTGATCGCCATCCCTGCCGTGGCTGCAAGACTCCAAGTACCAGAGAGAACCGACAAGGTACTTGGAAGCAAGAAGGATGAGTGGTGTGAATTCCACCAAGCTTATGGACACGCACTCCACACCTGCCTGGCGTTGGGGCATCAACTTGCTGAGTTGGTGAAGGCAGGATTCCTGACCG
This sequence comes from Phaseolus lunatus, assembly GCA_013389735.1. Taxonomy (NCBI): domain Eukaryota; kingdom Viridiplantae; phylum Streptophyta; class Magnoliopsida; order Fabales; family Fabaceae; genus Phaseolus; species Phaseolus lunatus. The sequence goes on from CM023867.1 coordinate 19,870,113, forward strand.
ATTACCTGCGAGGGACACAAGGTGATGGCGCTTCGGGGTCCCAGGCAGGTGACCAGCAACATGAAATCCCTGTGCATGGGGAAGTGAGGTGATGGAAGATGCTACGCTGGGGGGGCTCCCAGGTAGTTCAGGTGGGAGCTGAAGCAGAGGGCATGACCGCCCCTCATGAGTAAAGCATCCCAGGTCAGTCATCGCCCATCCAGAGTAGATGAATCATTGGAGAATGGAGCTTATCGTCTGGAGACCCTAGGTGGAGCAGCTATCGCCGAAACGTGGAACGGTACACATTTGAAAGTTCCACTTTAGTTAAGTTGTAAAGTAGATGCGTTCTTGCACTGTACACACACTCAATGTATATACTGTAAATAGTTGAGCAAATCAGGGGGCACTCTTTTTCACGAGGCCACCCAATAAAAAAGATTTCAGTATGTCAAGTGTGCACATGTTTCCCAGTTTCAAGTTCTGCTTGCCCCAGATGCAAGTGCAAGTGATCGGTTGGAGCCTGCTCGCCCCAGGCGCGAGTACGGACCACTGACCTATATTCTCCTCACCCCAGGAGTGAGTACAGGCGGCTAAAGTTTGGGAACTCGGGAGTACTAGTAAAACCAAGAGAGGGAAGGGGAAGATTTCGAGAAACGTCCAACAGGAACCAGACCTAAAGGTCGATGACCTCGGGGCAAGCAAGAGGGGTCAACAAGAAAAATTCTTCTTCCCCGAAGCAAGACATCATCTTCGCGTTTAAGCACCAAGAAGCAGAGCGCGATCAGTCATCGGTGCACCCAAAGCAAGATCAGCCGTCGGTACATGACGGGAATAAGTACTCATTCGGTGCATTGGTCATCGGGGTCTTGCTAACACGTGTTAAGCTGGGACCCAGGTTCCCAGCGAGAGCATTACGCATGCACCTCGCATGATTCCAGAAGAAGATTGGTCATCGGGGTCTTGCTAACACGTGTTAAGCTGGGACCTAGGTTCCCAGCGAGAGCGTTACGCATGCACCTCGCATGACTCCAGAAGAAGAACTGCTTACCAGAGAACGTGCGGTGAGACCATGCAGGCAGGGATGCGCCTGGTGAGTGCGCTTAGACAGCCACACCTGGCACTCCCCTGGGAGCAGGCACCCACTCGGGGAACGTGCGGTGATACCATGCAAGCAGGGATGCGCCTGGCGAGTGCACTTAGACAGCCACCCCCGGTGCTCCCCTGGGAGCATGCACCCACTCAGTAAAGGAAGTCCTCACCCTCGACTTTATACAGCGGGGCGCAAGCAGAGAAAGTCCTCTACCTCTGCTTTCTACAACAAGGTTGAGGCGAGAGAAAGTCCTCACCCTCGACTTTGTACAGCGGGGTGCAGGCGAAAGGAAGTCCTCACCCTTGACTTTATACAGCGGGGTGCAAGCAGAGAAAGTCCTCTACCTCTGCTTTCTACAGCAAGGTTGAGGTGAGAGAAAGTCCTCACCCTCGACTTTGTACAGCGGGGTGCAGGCGAAAGGAAGTCCTCACCCTCGACTTTATACAGCGAGGCTGAGGCGAGATAAAAAGTCCTCACCCTCGACTTTGTACAGCGGGGTGCAGGCGAAAGGAAGTCCTCACCCTCGACTTTATACAGCGAGGCTGAGGCGAGATAAAAAGTCCTCACCTCGACTTTATACAGCGAGGCTGAGGCGAGATAAAAAGTCCTCACCCTCGACTTTATACAGCAAGGCTGAGGCGAGATAAAAAGTCCTCACCTCGACTTTATACAGCGAGGCTGAGGCGAGATAAAAAGTCCTCACCTCGACTTTATACAGCGAGGCTGAGGCGAGATAAAAAGTCCTCACCTCGACTTTGTACAGCGAGGCTGGGGCAAGAGGAGAAAGACCTCACCTCGACTTCCTACAGCGAGGCTGAGGCAAGAGGGGTCATCAAGAAGCAGTCCTCTTCCCCAAAACACAAGCATGATCTTCAGAGGTTGGGTCCTCTATGCAACTAGCGCTGGAGTGACACAGAAGTAATACGAAACCGGAAGGGCGGTGACTGATCGGTGGTACGCTAATAAGCTAGTCGGTGGTCGGTAGTAAAACTGAAAGCTTCCCCAAACAAGCTCTTGGGCGATCAGTCGAAGCCTTTAGACACCATCAGGTAAGTCATCCAACGTGGATTTATGCATAAAAGCTGTTAAAGAGAATGCTAAGGTACAGTTGGTCGCGATCAAGTTAGAGGCCATTTGAAGAGTCACAGTGAGATCGCGCCGAAGCCTAAGCCAGTTAACAGTTGGCCACAAGCAGAGTGAGCTAAAGGTGTAGAGAGAGAAAGGCAGCTGAGAAAAAGAGATTACACAAAAGGAGGAGTCGCAAGGGGAGAAGCTCAGGGAGGAGGAATGAGCTTGCCATCAACCACTGAATGGTGGAGTCTAGGCTGGGCAGAGTTCGAGTCTGGCAGGACGCAGTGAACCTGCTGCAAGCCCATGGAACCCATCTATCAGAACCTCGGCACCAGCAGCCATGGTCTCAGGTACATCAGCTTCGAGCTCCTTCTTCTCTTTGGCAACGAAGACCACTTAGTCTCTTTGCTGAGAACAAGTTCACAGCTCGAGACTGGGGGGCTTGTGATCCGGTCGGTCATCGGTAGTCTATGACGTCAGCAGCTGATGACGACATGGGTCAGTCACAGAGTGACGCGTGGCACGAGAAAGCAGATGAACTAGGGTGGAGATCATTCAAGAACGGCGATCAGTGGTCAGCTACCGAGTGACCACCACCAGAAGATCGGTTCCTACTTGAGCGCCTGGAAGCAGAGCGCGAGAAATGATGAAGCACCGATCAGTCATCGTTGCGTGCAGAGTGATCAGTCATCGGTGCATGCATTGCGATCAGTCATCGGTGTGTGCAGAGTGATCAGTCATCGGTGCATGCAGAATGATAAGTCGTCGGGGGTTCCTTGTCAACACGTGTTAAACTGGGACCCAGGCTCCCAGCGAGAACGTTACTCAAGGACCTCGCCTGATTCCATAAGCAGAGCACGAGGACGTGAAGAAGCGCCATCGGACATCGGCCAGGATCAGAGACACATCGGTCATCGGTGTGTGTTGAGGTGACATCGGCCGCGCGATGTGAACAACGCAATCGATGATCAGTAAAGCGCCCAGAGGCAAGGAGTGGCCTTAGTCGCGAGACGACCACGCATGAAGATGAGAAGGCGCAGTTAGGCGCAGAATCCTACTGGGACAAGAACCCATCAAGGTTAGAGTCTCCCAGTGGGGTTGCATGTCTGCCACGTGGACGGTGAAGATGTTCCCAGAGAATAGGTAGGGCAGATAGGCACGGAGGTCGAGGGCTACAGAGGTACCCACGCAGCCTCCCCTGTCAGACTTGGCATTCAAGTGAAGAAGGCTGGCACGCAAGGTAACCCTGGGGAGTGGAAACGACAGTGCAGAGTAATTAAGTGGCCCTAGAGGTAGCCAGTAGGGGCTACGCTGGTTTATATGAGGAAGAAGAACACCAAACCAGGTATGCAGTCTTTGCCTCAAAATACACAACACAAAACCAAGAGCACTCAGTTTTCGAATCAAAGAGGACTGAGGGCACACACACACGGTCTCACACAAAGAGATCTGAGAGAGAGTTTTGGTGTTCCCGTTGCCTGACTTGAGCGTCGGAGCTACAACGGCCGCTAGAGGCGCCGTCTGTGTGTTTTGCAGGCATCGTTTGGAGTTCCGGCGAAGGTTCCTGGAACCTCCTTGCAGAACGCGCAGCAGTTAGAAAGCTAGACGAAGGAGTGACGAGGCATTTTCCCCACGCTCGAGTCCGCGGCGAGAACAAATTCCAACATCAAGGATCTATAGAAGCTTGCTTAAGTGGAAGCAAATGTTCAGGATGAAGCTTTGATTTTGATGTTATGAACAGTTTCATATATGTACTTTGTTCTTGAAGAATAATTATTTTTCTTATTCTTCTCATACTTGAACAAACTATTTTAAATCTATACATTGATTTCTTTAGTTCTACAATTGGTTTCTGACTTATCTGGTTCTCTATTTTCATGCAAACAGTATGTGTATCTCTAAATGTTGGTTTCTGTTAAAGCATTTGATTTTATCAAACTCAAATTGTTGTCACATGTTCTTGCCAGTTGACTTGGTTGTCGGTTGACTCCGATGATTGGTTCAGGCTCTGTCTGTCTTCTCTGAAATCTGCACTTCTCTTGGTTGTTTGGTGCTTCACCTGTTGAGACAGAGGGCGCCCTTACGACCGGTCACACTCCGACGATCAAGTTAGTATGGGCTTTATAAAAGAATAAGAAACAAATAGCTTCAGTATTCAAAAAGTGTATTCAGAATTGGGTACCTTCACCTGGGACCTTAAGCCCCTTTTATAGAGTGTCATTAGGTTACCACTGATAACCAACTTCCCATACGAGAATCTTATCTCTAGTGAGAGAATATTCAATGGGAGAGAATTCTGTTACGGTGTGTGTAATCTTAATAGCACAACTGTGTGGAATTCTATCTCCTTGGAGTGCAATAAATCTTAACAGAATAACCACCTGGATACCAACTTGGATATCTTCCCCATACTTAAATCTGTTTTCTAGTATATTTACATGCTTTTACATATACACTACAAAAAAACGTGTATGTAGTGGCGGTTATTTTTGTATAAACTGGCGTTTATAACCGCCACATTTGACATCTGTGGCGGTACTGCGTACCGCCAGCATTCTTGCCGCCACAAAGTTTAATGTGGCGGTCAAGTGAGAACCGTTGTAGCAGGCGCCATATTATACATTGTATAATGTGGCGGTTTTAAACGTGTAATTTACGGCAGTTACAAATGTCATAATTTTCAAACTGGTAAACCAATTCCAACATAAACTGTGGCAGTTATAAACGCCACTTAATACGGTATAGTATGGCGTTTATGATAACCTTTATGACTGTCATAATTCAAATATTAAATATTTAATTTTATTTTTAATACTTTTAATAATTTATTTTATTCTGTTTTATAATTTAATTTCATATTATAATTAAATTTCATATTTTAATTAAATTTTATATTATAATTAAATTTTATATTATAACTAATTTCATAATTTTATTTAATTTGATATTATAATTAAATTTCAATACACAATTAAGTTTCATAATATAATTAAATTCTAATATAAATTAATTTCATAATATAATTACTTCATAATATAATTAAAATTGAGAGATATAATAATCAAAAGATGACTTCATTCATTCATTTAAAGAACAGAGTTGAAAATGTCAAACTAATCCAAACAAGTAAATTAAATTGTCAAAATATAAATTGTTTCACTTTCTAAACATATTACAACTATAACTCCAATCCTAATTTGTCTTACTGCCTCCACTTGATCTTATATTTTGGTTTGATGATGGAGCATCACTTCCAACATCTGGTGCCTGAAATAAGTTAAAATATGTTTAAAGTTAACTGACCATTTTTAAAAAAGATATGAAAACAATATTAGAATAAAATTTTAAGTATATAATTTAGACATCATTAATAGATGGTTGTACCAAATTTGCTGCCATTGAAGCCAAATGTTCTGGCACGTCTGGTCTAGAAGCAATGTAGGCTAGCAGAGTATGCATTTGGCTTTTTACAGTTGCAAGTTCAGTTGCCATCTGGTCCACCTTTTCTTCAACATTTGTTGAAGACCCACCACTAGAGGAACCATGAGTCATATTGCTTAACCTTGTTGTGGACTTCCTGAAAGCAAGGGTTGGACAAGCTCCATATGAAAGTCCTCTGGCCCTCCCTAGATGCTCCTTTCCAAAAATGACACCAACTGGATCATTTGGAGATATATCTGATGCAGTGTCTGGATTTTGCAGCATTAACTCATCAATTTTTTCCTACATAAAAAGGGAAGCAACCAACATTAACAAAGAAACACAGTCCATGTAGAAAAATAATAACAATAATAAAGAAATACTATTTATCAAATCCAAAACTTCGTGCATTTATAATCCAAGGAACTAGGAAATCTGCAATCTTTTATAAAGAAAATATGTTCCTAAAACAGACCAAAACAATGTCAAAAATAGTCCAAGACAACATCCAAAATAGCCCAAAACAATCCAAAACAGTCCAAAAAAATATATACCCATTGTAGTCCAAAAATAGTCCAAGACAGTATTCAAAATAGCCCAAAATAGTCCAAAACAATATATAACCATGGCAGAGTTAATATGTTCCTAAAACAGTGTCCAAAATAGTCCAAGACAGTATCCAAAATAGCCCAAAATAGTCCAAAACAATATATAACCATGGCAGAGTCAATATGGTCCTAAAACAGTCCAAAACAATGTAAAAAATAGTCCAAGACAGCATCCACAAGAGCCTAAAACAGTCCAAAACAATACATACCCATGGCGGAGACAATATGTTCCCAAAACAGTCCAAAACAATGTAAAAAATAGTTCAAGACAATATCCAAAATAGCTCAAAATAGTCCAAAACAGTATATACCCATGGCAGAGACAATATGTTCCCAAAACAATGTCAAAAATAGTTCAAGACAGCATCCAAAATGGCCCAAAACAATCCAAAATAGTCCAAAACAATATATACCCATGACAGAGATAATATGGTCCTAAAACAGTCCAAAACAATGTAAAAAATAGTCAAAGACAGCATCCAAAATAGCCCAAAATAGTCCAAAATAGTGTATACCCATGGCAGAGACAATGTGTTCCCAAAATAGTCCAAAAATAATGTAAAATATAGTCCAAGACAACATCCACAACAGCCTAAAACAGTCCAAAATAGTATATACCCATGGCAGAGACAATATCTTCCCAAAACAGTGTCCAAAATAGTCCAATACAGTATCCAAAATAGCCCAAAACTGATATGTTATTAGAACTAACCCTAATGTCCATAGCTTCATCATTAACATATGTGCCATTCTTCCTCTTGTGTGTGATCTTCCACATCTCAGCTCGGCCAATTTCCCTACCAGTTTCAATTTTCTATACATTTCAAAAAACGATAATATAATTACAAAAATTCATAATATATTATAAATCAAAAAATATATGCCAAATTCACAAAGCTGTATTTAAGTAAATATACCAAATCATCCCTCCTTCTTGACAATGGCATAGCACCACCAGTGTGAGGAATAGTCTGTTTCTTTCTTATATCTCTATTCCTATTACACAGTTTCTACAAAGTAAAATAAAATCAGTTTTTGCAAATATAAAATCAAGCTTAGTGAAAATAAATGAAATGAAAAGTATGTACCACTATGGAAGGCTTGAGACGATAATCCACAAATATAGCCCACTGCTCCATGCTAAGACCATCTGGAATATTCTTTATTAGGTCATTTCTGCTTAACAGTGGGTCATAGAATTCATTCCAGAGCTTACATCTATACTCCCTCCATAATTTGCCAATTTTGAACATAACATCTCTTTTAGCGAGGTCTTCATTTACCTTGAAGCAAAAACGAGTCTTCAAATAATATAACATTTAGTCCATATATATATATTGAAAAAAAGAATTAAGAATGTACATATTTAATGTTGTATTGAATGTAGGGTCAATTACCTTCAGTGCACTCTCCCATATAGTATCCTTGTAAGTATCAGGCACAAATGACCAATTTTCAAAACTTATAGGCAACAATATATGATTTCCTGCTAGTTGTCCACAAACTCCAGCAAGCAAACCACATGCTTCTCCAATGGGTTGAAAGTTGTCATCATAGTCGACAACCACATGTATTCCACTGGGCAAGTTATGAGCATCCCTAACCTTGAGCTTCATTTTCAGAGTAACTCCATGCTCATCTACAAAGTATAATACATTAAGGTATCTGCAACGAAAGTAATTAAATTAAAAGAAAAACACAATAGCAAAATTAACATATCTTTACCTATAATATCAACAAACCAATAGTGGTTTGACTGCCTGCCTTTTCTTGGTGGCACCCTTTCTGCTTCAGATTCTGATGTATGCGGTTGTGCAGGCTGAGGGGTATGTGGTTCTGCAGACTCATATGCATGTGGCGGTGTAGAGTCCGATGTATGTGGTAGTGCAGAGTCAGATGTATGTGGTAGTGTAGACTCAGACGTATGTGGTAGTGCAGAATTAGATGTCTGTGGTTGTGCAGATTGTGAGATTGGTGGTTGAGCAGACTTAGTTTGTGGTAGTGCTGCTGATTCAAAGGTAGGTTGTAAATTTCGTGGTTGTGCAGATTGTGAGATTTGTGGTGGTGTATGTCCAGATGCTTGTGGTAAAGGAGATCCAAAATGTGGTTGAGCAGATTCAATTATTTGTTGACGTGTACTTTGAGGCGTGTCATTAAGTTGAACATAGTTCCCCACAGATGTTTCTGAACTATGTCCATCAATTGCCTTAAGCATGTTCTTAATTTTCTTAGGCCTGGGCATATCTGCACATAAAAAGGAAAGAATGAAGAACAAAAACAAGATATAACAGTGCATATCAAAGTACATAATCAAATACATGTGCAATTGACATTAACCATACATGTGCAGTTTTATTAACAGACCAAGCTTATTATTAATCTGACATTGACTCATATTCATGAAGTTCATTATCATTGTTGTCCTTGTTTAATAACTCATCATCTTCATCATCCCTAAATAATGGAAAATCTTCAGACTCGCTGAAAAACTGATTTAAGTCTTGTTGTGGACATGGTTCCACTTCACAAACTTCATTATGTCCTTCTCCCATATCATACAAGTCTCGTGGTTTAAAGTGGATGACAATTTTCCAATCCTTGTTAACTTCATCATTAACATAATATACCATTTCAGCCTGTGAAGCTTCAATATACAGATCATGCTCCTCATGATCTCCCATGTGAATTAATCTTGAAAAATTAACCAAAGTGAAACCCCACGGATCCTTTCTAAGCCCCCTATCCCTTGTGGTGTCAGCCCATTTACATTTGAACAATGTCACTTTAAAATGACCATAGTAATTAAGCTCAATTATATCTTCTAATTTTCCATAGTATGCCAAATCCGCTTCCCTAATGTTTTGATCTGCCCTACTTGCAACACATGATGTTGATGAAGTTAAGTAAACTCCACTATTTTGGGTTTTTAACCCATGTTCTCGACTTTCGGTCCTAAATTTGAATCCATTTACATTGTAGGCAGAAAATCTTCTAGCATGTGGAGTTGGATCTTGAGATAGATACTTAAGATCATCTGACACTGTACTTGAAATGTCTGGGTTATTAATCTACAAAAATAAGGATTGAATGTGTGAAGATATGTTACAAATTTTAATCAAACAATTATGAAAAGATATTCTACGTACCCTTTGAGGAAACCAATTAATGAAATCCTTATTAACACTCCTTTCTATCTCTGTATTTGAAATTCTTCTCCCTTTAGACCTCCTTCGCAAATGACCTTTAAATTCCCTGTGAAAATATTCATAACTAATGTGTTACTAATGACTCAATTAAAGAAACATTTTGAATATAATTAAATTTATAGTTGTGTTAACACTCACTCAATGAAAGGGGTGACTTCAGGGCAATTAAATAACACATATCGATGTGCTTGAGTTCTTTGCATGGTTGACAACTGAAAAGTTGAAGAGGCACTTACTACTCTACCAATTGGTGGGAAAATAGTACTCAATTGTGGCATATCTTTATTACAAGAATCATCCACACGTGAAGGTCTATTACTTCTTGTCTCAACCCCTTCCATATATTCAGAGCTAAAGGTCAGAACCTCTTCAGCCAGGTATCCTTCAGCAATGGAACCTTCAGGTTGTGCCTTGTTTCGAACATATGATTTCAAATGTCCCAAATACCTATAAAATAATTTTGCAATTAGGATAATCAAACATGACGGTTAAGAACATTTGAACTCTATGTGCGCCAAAAACATTTACCTTTCTATAGGATACATCCAACGATAATGAACTGGGCCTCCAAGTTTGGCCTCACCAACTAAGTGACAAGTTAAATGCACCATAATTGTAAAAAAGGTAGGAGGGAACAACATTTCCATGTGGCAAAGAGTTTCAATGATGCGGGACTGAAGTTTATCAAGTTCGGTTTGACTTAAACTTTTGCCACATAATTGTCGAAAAAATGAACATAGTTCTACTACCACTGCAGTTACATTGTTTGGTAAAACATTACGTATGGCAATGGGTAGTAAATGTTCCATAAGAATATGACAATCATGACTCTTGAGGCCAAAAATCTTTCCAGCTTTCAAATCAATACACCTTGAAATATTACTTGAGTATCCATCTGGCATTTTGACATCTTTCAGTGTTTGTAAAAACGTCTTTTTCTTTGCTTTTGACAATGAAAACAAACTTGGCCGAAATCTTCCTCTTTCATCTGGCCAAAGTTCCTTCCTTATACCCATTTCTTTAAGTACCTTTCGGGCTTTTAAATTATCTTTTGATTTCTTAGGGTCATTGAGTAACGTATACAAAACATTGTCACAAACATTTTTCTCAATATGCATGACATCTAGACAATGGCGTAACAAGTTCGTCTCCCAATAAAGAAGGTCAAAAAATATACTTCTCTTTTTCCATTCTTCAACTCCAACAACTTCAACAACATTCTTTCCCCGACCCCTTTTACTTGTATGAATAGGTTCTAATGGTTTTCCAAATGTAACATTGACACCCTGAACATGTTCAAATATGTCTAACCCTGACAAATGTTTTGGTGCTTCCCTTAGTTCAGTTCTTCCGTCAAAAAGAGAACGACTCAGTCTGAATCTGTGGTCTTTATGTAAAAATCGACGGTGTCCCATAAAGCTGTATTTGCCCCTATACAACAAAGAAGACTCAGTGTCAAAGTTACAAGTTGGGCAAGCAAGACCAGTGTGCGTGTTCCATCCAGATAAATTTCCTAGGCCAGGGAAGTCACTAATTGTCCACAACAAAGCCGCTCGCAATGTAAACATTTCTTTTCTTGAATAATCAAATGTTTGCACTCCATCAAACCAAAGCTCCTTTAATTCTTTTATGAGTGGTTGTAAGTATACATCAATGTCATTTCCAGTCATTTGTTTTCCAGGAATTATCATGGATAGGATGAAAGAGGTTTGCTTCATACACTCCCAAGGAGGACGATTGTATGGGATGAGGACCACTGGCCATACACTATAGCTTGTACTCATGGTTCCGAAAGGGTTGAAGCCATCACTAGCTAAGCCCAGTCGTACATTTTGAGGATCATTTGCAAATTCTGGATGTAATAGATCAAATGCTTTCCAAGCCTCAGAATCTCTAGGATGCCTCATCAACCTATCCTGGTTATCCTTTGATACATGCCATGTCATAGATTCAGTTGTCTTAGAACTCATAAACAATCGTTGCAATCTTGACTTTAATGGAAAGTAATGCAAGATTTTTGCATATTGTTTCTTATCTTTATCTTTCCACTTAGATGTTTTGCACCGTTTACATTCTTCTAAGCTTTCATTCTCTTCACCCCAATATAGCATGTAATCTTTTGGACAAGCTGGTATTTTGACATAATTAAGACCAAGTTTGTTAATCACATTCTTGGCCTCATAAAATGAGTTAGGAAACTTAGCATGTTCAAATGCGTCCTTTAGCAAGTCCAGAATCATGGTCATTGCTTTATCACTCATTCTACACATGCATTTTATATGATACAACTTCAAAATGAATGATAACTTTGAATACTTGGTACAACCTTCATATAATGGTTCGTTATTGTCATTCAACAACTCATCAAAGTTTGTATTTCCTTCACCATGCAGCATATGATCTTGTGCACCATCATCTTGAGTACCCTCATCAATGTGATCATCGCCATGCCCCACAAACCTAAATGCATCATTCAACATGTCTTCCATTGGATTACGAGATTGTATGAAATCTTCAATGACATGCGCACTTGTAACAGCCAGAGACTCATTTCCACTTAGTCCTTCACCGTGCATATACCAAGTTTGGTAGTTTTGAGGAAAAGTGCTACATGTTAAGTGTTCTTGAACTACATCCCTTGTTTGCCACTTTTGAAACCACACTTTGAACATGGACACTTTATAACAACACCATTAGCATTTCCAAATGCAAATTCCAAAAGTTCATTCAAACCATTTGCATATTCAATGGTGTTTCGTGGTTTAGAAATCCAACTTTTATCAATTGGCATGACTACAAAACAAAACACCATAACAAAAAATTGGTTATATACATGCATTAACTACATGAAATAGTTAACTGCAACCTACATTTACCAAATTTTATGGATCATACAAACAAAAATTTAAATTTGCAAGTACTTCGATCATAGAAGCACATCATCCAGTACCCTTAAAAACAGATATGGATGCTTGAATATAAAAACGACGGTTCCAGACCAGAACCATCTTTATAAGTGCCTTTTTTTTAAAAAAAAATATTTTTTTATTTTATTATACCAAGTTTCCTGCATGAATATCAAGTTTCCAGAATACACCAAATTTGCAGAACAACAATACACATAACATCATAATTTAAAACCTCAAAATACCTAAAAAATGGAAAAATAATACAAAAAAATGGAAAAATGATAGTAAATGATGGATTTTGGGAATTTTGAAAGGGGATTGGCCAAGGGCTTCGTTACCTCGTTTCGAACAACTTTCATTTTTTATGCGTCTCCATCCGACTTCTCTATCAAAAGTTATGGCCGTTTGAAGTTTTCCCGTACTACTTTCAAAAAAACTACAAAAATGCCACCGCTTCTTTTATAACGACGGTTCCCTATGAACCGTCTTTGACGTAAAATGCATATTTTGTACTATATATTAATCTATTATGTTACTTTTGTATAACCACATATTATGACATAGTTATACTATTCTAAGAGGGAAATCTGTACATACCTCCTCAAATCTTCTAGTAATTGATTGAGTATGATTCGATATATCCTCAAAACCCACTCTATCAGCATGTGTCAAACCTCCAGAAGCCTTTTGGAAGCCAGTAGCATTTCCATTGTAAAAGTTTGAATACGTCACAGGGGCAACAAATGGATTGGCACCAAAATAATTATCACCCAGAGTGTGCTTTCTAAGACCAAAATAAACATAAAAAGTAACCAGATAAAACAACTCAGATCAGAAAGCATAAAATATTGCATCAATAAATCAAAAGACATAAATGGAACTAGTACAAAGATTACAACAATATACTCTCACAATTAATCAGGCAAGCTTCCAAAAACATATCAGTAATCAAGTGTCTAAATAAACATCAGTATATGACACCTAAAAATTAATAGTATGGAACCAGCTTTTAAAAATGAGGAAAAATAGTCCTTTAAAGTGTGAAGAAACAGGGGTAAGCGGTAAGAAAGATGGGTTCACATTTCTGAAGCAGAAATGCATAAGAAAGCATGTGCAAAATTACAATTTCAACTTAGGGTGTAAAAATGGGTTTTTCAAGCATATATAATGGCAGCACCACTATTGTGGTCACAATGTCAGCTATAAAAAACAACTCATCAGTGGATTACTGCTGCTTCATTTCCTACTGCTGCTTCACTTTCGCTGCACAGTGGAGTACTTTATTAGAGTTATTCTCTATGAACAAGTGTGTTTTCAATATCTGGCTATAGCTAATCATACATAATGTCCAAATCGTAAACCCTAAAAAACAAAATCAGAAAACATACCTCGCAACAAGCACTGGGAATGAGAACGACTGTAGGGAGAACGAATGCGGGAAGAAGAACGAATGCGACTAAAAACCCTAAATCAAGAGTGAGGGGAATGATTTAAGTGAGAGAACGAAAAGAGATGGTGAGTGAGGGTTTACAAAGGGAACGATTGCGGTGAGAGTGAGGGCGAGGGTTTACAAAATGGGTTGTGAAGGAAACCAAATGTGGTGACGGTGAAAGTGAGGGTTTACGAAATGGGGCTAAGAAGATAAGGTTTAAAACAGTGAGGGTCTGAGGGTTAGAGAAAGAGTCTGAAAGAGGAACGGAATGAGGAAAACAAAGGTTAAGTCAAAGGATATTTTCCAAGAGTGAAAGCGGGGACTGAAATGCACTTTGGGAAAGATGAAGGTTATGGAGGGAATGAAAAGCGGGAGAAATTTTATTTCGAAGGCTAAGTATGGCGGTTCTAAATGCCATATTTCGAAGGAAGATTATGGCGTTTGTGAAACTGTGGTATTATATTGGTAATTGTGGCGGTTTTTAATAACCGCCATATTATAACCGCCACAACATACACTTTTTTTTGTAGTGATAACATATGCAATTGCTCCAGAGAGAATAAAATCTCAACTGAAATATCACTGGGAACAGTATCTTTTATCTTTAAGGAGTAAATCACAAATAGCCATTCTGTTTTAAATGCACGCTTATATCTTTAAGATTATATCATGCAACAAATAACTAATTGAAACCCTCTCGACCCAACAATCAAGCTGACCTGCCTGTCGCAGGCACCGATGTCCGATCTCCAAGGACTAAGATCTGGTCCACTACACAAGCCTCCCAGTCTCGAGCTGAGCTTGTTTCAGCAAGCTCAGCGAAAAGACTAAGTTGCTCGCCTACGACGACCTCCTTGCCAGCATTCACATGTCCACATCAGCGGCTAAAAAGCGTTGCCGCTTACAGTTCCTTCTGTAATCTTCAAAATAATTTTCAATACTATGCATATATGTATGAGCAGTTTATTTATGATATCATGCTATGCCTCAACCAGTATGGTGATAATGCATGCTTCTAATAGACACAACCATCATGCATTCGATTATCTCACACTTATACGATGCAAATACCATGACTTAATAACAAATCCAAACATAGCAAGGTAATGCATTTCGAGTAACTGATGCAACTACTAATCAAATAGTGCTCTTGACAGAGCTATTCACATAAAAACTTGTACCTCATGGTTGTAGTGGGCCTCCCACTTTTCTCATACTTTGGTCATGCTAAACTTTGACATTTTCCTTTACACATTCTTCTTTGAACACCTTTGTGGTGCCTTACTCTTCTGTAGGGTTGACCCTGACTTGTCCTGGTTGAGGTTCTGAGCTCAGTATTAGACTGAGACAGAAGCCATCTTCCTTAGCTCGAGCCAAAACGTTGGTGAGCTGCCATTCAAGAAGTTCTAGCTCGAAATTCTTCTGAGTGAGAGACTCTCAAACCTGGGCTCAAGCCAAAACGTTGGCGAGCTACGACTTGAGAATCGCCATGTACCTGTTCGGGTGCTCGAGCCACAACAATGGCGAGCGGCAACTTGAGAGTCTCTATGTACCTGTTCCAGTGCTCAAGCCACAACGGTGGCGAGCTGCGACTTGAGAGTCGCTATGTACCTGTTCAAGTTCCCTCGCTTGGAGAGTCCCTAGGGCAAGGCCATATTCAAGTTCCCTCGCCTGGAGAGTCCCTAGGGCAAGGCCATATTCATGTTCCCTCGCCTGGAGAGTCCCCAGGGCAAGGCCATATTCCTGCAAAACACTAGAAATGTTCTGACAAATCATCTTTCGCAAATACCTTTCATTGGGTGACCTCGTTAAAAAACCCTTGTGAGGGAAAAAGAGTGTCCCCTTCATTGTTCATAAAGACAATATATGTAAGGACCTGTAAAATTAAATTGGAATAAAAAGGGTATATTTTAAATGAATTCTAAGTATGTTTTTATTTAAAATAAAAATAAAAAAAAAGGAATGGAAAGTGTAGCTTAGAAGACTATAAGATCGCCTGGTTAGTACATAATCGCCTGTCGCCTACTACACATGATCGCCAGGCGCGAGAGGCATGCGGGCGTCGCCAGGGCGCGAGAGACATGCGGACATCGCCAGGGCGCGAGGCATGTGGACATCGCCAGGGCGCGAGGCATGTGGACGTCGCCAGGGCGCGAGAGGCATGCAGGCATCACCAGGGCGCGAGAGGCATGCCGGCGTCGCCAGGGATAGACATCGGTCGTCTCCCAGAGAGAGACATCGGTCGTCTTCCAGGACGAGACATCGGTCGTTCGCCAGGATGAGTCAGCGGTGGAAAGTTGTCGCGCGATGTCCAGTTTCACACAGATAAAGTGGGACCTAGACTCCCAGCATGAAACGTCCTGCACGTGCGCCACGTAGACAAAAAGGGTGGTTCAGAATAGTGACATCAGAAAGTTGGCATGCGCAAGAGACACTCGCGGTCGTATTGTTCAGGGAAGTGGTTGGCATGCGCAAGAGACAACCGTGGCCGTACTGTTCAGTGAAACGTACACTCAGGCTTTCCTGCAGAGGGGGTGGTGGCAGTAGCATGCGTGGACAAGTAGGCTTGGATTCAAAAACCCACTGCGAGGAGGCAAAGAACGTTGCAGTAGCTCAAGAGTGAAAGAGTGAGTGCATCTTCATCCCTCTCTTTTCTCTCCTTCGCGCTGCGATTTAGGCATCCTCAAGCACCAGTGCGACAAGCGACGACTGCCCTTGGAGCACTTGGGAGGTTCTCTGCAAGTTCTCCAGACCGGGACACTAAAACAGAGTGAAAGCATCTTTAAGCTTCATTGGGTTTCGGAGCTCTTGGAGTTTTGCGGTAGTCCAGGTAAGGGAAGCTAGCCTTATTTCCAACGAAAACCTTATATTAGATGATTGAGATGATGGGGCGACGTGGTCGCCGGTTTTCAACTGTTATTGTATAATCCCCTGTTTTTGGACGAGATCGCCGGTTTTGGCGTTGTTTCTCGAACTCCCCTGTTTTTGGTGTTGTTTGAAAACTGTTTGAGATTTAAATGTGATATTCAAAAATCTGAACTAGGGGATGATTGTTGTTGTGATTGGAATCATTCATTTAAGTGTTATATGATGTGTTGAATGTTGTGAATGCAGGATCAAGACATAGTATTTTCAGGAAAGGAAATACCGTGTTGAGATTTGGTTATGAGGTGTATTGATCAGTGAGTATCCTGTGAATGAGACGATCCTGACTCTACTGATATGATGGAGTCACATAGATGAAGTCATTCAGTTGGTGAGATTCGAGGGAGGTCCATATGTATGGGTAAGTCGTTTGAAAGATAACTGACTTGACCTGTTATATGGATTAACCCTGTCATACTGTGAGAGTGATGAAATTGAGATCGAGATTGTGTTGATGCGCATGGCTGTGGAAACATTACAGCAATGAAGTATGACAGGTGCAGGTCTCTGGATGCTAAGTTCAACGCACGAGTCTTCCGGAAGTAGGGTCAAGTGTCTTGTGTGATGAGTCAGTGGAAGTCTGACGTGAGAAATGAGAAACATTGAATTGATAGACACTTGATGAATTATGTGATTTTAACGACTTTTGAGGAATTGTGAAATATGTGTTTAGTTGATGGTTTTACGTGGATATCTTGAATTTGTTTTATCTTGATTTTAAAGTTCATATCTAAACCCTCTTTCAAATATCTAGCTTACCCTGTGTTTTGGTGTTGTATTTGGCTTTTTCTTAAACCTGTGATGATCGTGTATAATTTACACGGGAGCAGATGGTGTTGCAGGAAGTAGAGCTCCTCAGTGAGTGGTCGCCGGAAGGAGATTGCCTGTTTCTGCTTCTGTTAGGCGATCACCCTTTTTCTATTGTCTGATAGGAGATCGCCTGTTTGTCTTTTTGCTGTATTTTGTTTAAGTTTTGGAAATTGACCGATTATGTATTAAACTCCCTGTGAGGAGAAACTTCATTACATATATATAGAATTATGTTCACTTCAATATATTTGTTTACCTTTATTTTATTATATAAATATGAAAAGGATTTGGCGGGATGTTACATTAATGGTATCAGAGCAGTTCGTCCTTAGGATGACCTGAGGGCTGTGGATCCATTGTGTTTCTTCTGCTCATAAAATTTATTTGAGTTTTAAATAACAACTATAGTGAAAGGTTTTCAAACGTTTTTGTATTGAAATTTTGTGTGTGCTTTAGTGAATATATGCCCTAACTGAAAATCTTAGTATTAAGAATGATAGGATCTTGATAAAGTAGTGAGGGTGCACACTCATAACTGAATCGAGATGATTCTCAATCTTAATTCCAAAGGTTTGATGTTTAGCATACATTGAATTCTGGTGTGATTTATTTCATTTTATTGAATGTTTTTGTAATTGATTGAAAGTGGTTGTTTGGATTGTTGGTTGTATACCAGTAGCTGTCTGGTGTTTTGCTTAAGGTTATAAGCATCATGATTCTGTTGATGAACTCAAATTATTAATGACTTTGAGATGTTGACCTTTGTAAGGTTTAGATGTTACCTCCTGAATGAATTGATTTCTTATCGATCTCATTCTTGTAGTTGTAGGGAATATAGAAACCCATAGTTTCAAAATCTGAAACGAAGAAGATGGCACGTAGACCTCCTACCCCTCCCCAACCTTCTTCGGAAATGAGCCAGATTGCCAAGGCCATTGAGATGATGGCAACTGCCATCCAACAACAGAATGCAGCAATGGCTCAGAATCATCAAGCTGCTATGCACCATTGGGAAACTGCTCGGTCTGCGGAAAC
Organism: Phaseolus lunatus; assembly: GCA_013389735.1. Classification (NCBI taxonomy): domain Eukaryota; kingdom Viridiplantae; phylum Streptophyta; class Magnoliopsida; order Fabales; family Fabaceae; genus Phaseolus; species Phaseolus lunatus. The sequence goes on from CM023867.1 coordinate 19,888,601, forward strand.
AAATTCCCACGTCGGTCAGCCTCAGGAACAGATGGGACTGACCAAGTTCATGAGGCATAACCCACCCAAGTTCAGTGGGAATGCTACCCTTGATCAGGCAGATCAGTGGGTCAGAGAGTTGGAGAAAATCTTTAAGGCGACCTCCTGCCCTGAAGAGAAGAAGTTGGTGTTCGCCACCTATTTGCTATCTGGAGAAGCCGAGTTCTGGTGGATGGGAGCTCAGCAGATGATGGAAGCCAGAGCTGAAGTGTTAGACTGGGAGAGCTTCAGGATGAGGTTTCTGGAAAAATATTTCCCAGATAGTGCAAAGTTTGTGAAGGAAGCAGAATTCCTCCGATTGGAGCAGGGGGAGATGTCAGTGAATGCTTATGCTGCTCGGTTTGAGTACCTCGCCCGATTCTACACCCAGGCGACCTCTAAGGCTTGGAGGTGTAGGAAGTTTGAAGAAGGGCTGAAGCATGGGCTGAAGAGGACCATAGCCCCTATGTGCATCAGAGAATTTCACGCCTTAGTAGAGAAGGCGAAGATGGTGGAGACCTTGGAAAAGGGTGATTCTCGGGTGATCAGGTCACACCCAGGGGGTTCTTCCAGTGGGAAGGCTAAGGCGCAGCACCCACAAAGCAAGCCCTATGCGAGACCTCCACCACATCGGGCGGGAACAACGTCATCCCAGTTGCAGCAGCAACAACCTTGGAAACCCATATGTTTCACGTGCCAAAAGATGGGGCACATTTCTAGAGAGTGCCCTAACAGGAATGGGGCGACTCAACCCAGTGGTTCTCGGCAGTTGAGGAATGAAGGCAACAGACCTCGGGCAACAGGGAGAGTGTTTGCCATGACAGGAGCAGAGGCGTCTGAGTCAGGTAACCTCGTGCAAGGTGTTTGTTTTATAGCTGGTAGAGGTGTAAAAGCCTTGTTTGATTCTGGAGCGACACACTCCTTTGTGTCAAGCCTGTGTGTAGCCGAGTTGGGCCTTCTAGTGAAGGAGTTACCTTTCGAACTGTTGGTCTCTACACCTGCGTCAGGACAGGTGTTGACCTCTACAGTTTGCCCCGAATGTCCAGTGATAGTAGAGGGACGCAGATTCAAAGTGAACTTGATCTGCCTACCTCTTCAGGACCTGGATGTTATCCTGGGAATGGATTGGCTAGCTGCCAATCACGTTCTCATAGACTGCGGTAGTCAGAAGATAACGTTTCCAGACCTCCAAGAGTCAGATGTGATATCTGCTCAGCAAGGGCGGTCGGAGTTGGAAGAAGGGGCGAGGTGCTTCGTGGTTCTAGCTCGGTTGGAAGTGAAGAATGAAGGGGATGTAAGCAGAATACATGTGGTGAAAGAATTCATGGATGTATTTCCAGAAGAAGTACCTGGATTACCCCCTAAGAGAGAAGTGGAATTCTCTATTGATTTGATACTTGGAGCTGGACCAGTGTCAATGGCACCTTACAGGATGGTACCAGCCGAGTTGGTAGAATTAAAGAAGCAAGTGGAAGAGTTGTTGGAGAAACAATTCATCAGACCCAGTGTATCTCCATGAGGGGCTCCAGTGCTCCTAGTTAAGAAAAAGGATGGAGGGTCTCGGCTGTGTATAGATTACAGGCAGTTGAACAAGTTGACCATCAAGAACAAGTACCCCCTACCTAGAATTGACGATTTGATGGATCAAATACATGGGGCCTCGGTGTTCTCAAAGATTGATTTGAGATCGGGGTACCACCAAATTTTGGTAAAAGCTGAAGATGTTCAAAAGACAGCTTTTAGGTCTCGGTATGGGCACTATGAGTATGTGGTGATGTCGTTTGGAGTCACAAATGCTCCAGCTCTGTTCATGGACTACATGAATAGGATTTTTCGCCCTTTCTTGGATAAGTTTGTGGTAGTCTTCATAGACGACATACTCATTTATTCAAGGACCGAGGAAGAACATGAAGAACATCTGAGGACAGTATTGGAGATCCTGAGGGAGAAGCAACTCTATGCCAAGTTCTCTAAGTGTGAGTTCTGGCTGAAGGAAGTCAACTTCTTAGGACACGTGATATCTGCACAGGGGATCTCGGTGGATCCAGCCAAAGTGGAGGCAGTGCTTCAGTGGGAACGTCCTAAGATAGTTACTGAGATAAGGAGCTTTGTGGGTTTAGCTGGCTACTATCGGAGGTTTATTGAGGACTTTTCCAAGGTAGTGGCTCCTTTAACACAGCTGACCCGCAAGGATCAACCTTTTGCTTGGACCGATCGATGTGAGCAGAACTTCATGGAACTAAAGGAAAGGTTGACTAGTGCTCCAGTGCTGGTGATCCCAGAGGTAGGAAGACCTTTTGATGTCTACTGTGATGCTTCACATCGGGGTTTGGGATGTGTCTTGATGCAAGAGAAAAGAGTGGTTGCATATGCTTCAAGGCAACTCAAGGTTCATGAGAGAAACTATCCTACTCATGATTTGGAGTTGGCGGCGGTGGTGTTTGCCTTGAAGATTTGGAGGCACTATTTATATGGAGCTCGGTTCCAGGTGTTCAGTGACCATAAGAGCCTGAAATACCTGTTCGATCAGAAGGAACTAAACATGAGACAAAGAAGGTGGATGGAGTTTCTAAAGGACTACGATTTTCAACTCATGTATCATCCAGGGAAGGCCAATGTAGTGGCAGATGCTTTGAGTAGAAAATCAATACAAGTAGCCACCATGATGATGGAAGAGCAGAAACTGATCGAGCAGTTCAGAGACTTAAACCTTGGGGTAGAATTTCATGTAAATCACATTAGTTGTAGTAAGCTGGCTATAACTAATGACTTCCTTGGAATGATAAGGGATAAGCAGTTGGAGGACCCTAGTCTGAAGCGTACTGTGGAGTCACTAGGGACTGACCAGGCTAGAGACTTTGTGATGGGCGATGATGGGATCTTGAGATTTGATGGCAGAATTTGCATACCTGCAAATGAAGAGTTGAAGAAGATGATCCTAGAAGAAGGTCACCAGAGTCGCCTTAGCCTACATCCAGGCATGAACAAGATGTACCATGACTTGAAGGAGTCATTTTGGTGGTCGGGCATGAAGAGAGACATCGCCCAGTATGTTACTACCTGCTTGACGTGTCAGAAGGCAAAGGTAGAGCATCAAAGACCTGGCGGGTTGTTACAGCAACTGGATATCCCTGAATGGAAATGGGACAGCATCGCCATGGATTTTGTTACCCATTTACCCAGATCGGTAAAGGGTCATGATGCAATCTGGGTCATAGTAGATCGGCTGACGAAGAGTGCCCACTTTCTTCCAGTGAATTTGAAAATGCCCTTGGCCAAGTTGGCACAGTTGTACATCAAAGAAATAGTGAGGTTGCATGGAGTGCCTTCCAGCATTGTTTCGGATAGAGATCCCAGGTTCACTTCACGATTTTGGCAGACCTTACAAGATTGCTTGGAAACTAAGTTGAGGATGAGCTCTGCATATCATCCCCAAACAGATGGACAGTCAGAGAGAACGATCCAGTCCTTGGAAGATCTACTGAGGACGTGCGTCTTGGATCAATTGGGAAGTTGGGATGAGGTGTTGCCGCTGGTGGAGTTTACTTATAATAACAGTTATCACGCCAGCATAGGGATAGCGCCATACGAAGCCTTGTATGGAAGGAAATGCAGAACTCCATTGTGCTGGTACCAGGAAGGCAAAACAGTATTGGTTGGACCAGAGTTGATTCAGCAGACGACCGAGAAGGTGAAACAGATACAAGGCAGAATGAGAGCTTCTCAAAGTAGGCAGAAATCCTATGCAGATCAGAGGAGAAAGCCTTTGGAGTTTGCTGCTGGAGACCATGTGTTCATGAGAGTGACACCAACCAAGGGTGTAGGACGGGCGATCAGACCAAAGAAGTTGTCTCCTAAGATCGTGGGACCATACCAGATCTTAAGGAGGATTGGTCCAGTGGCTTATGAGATCGCCCTACCTCCACATTTAGCGAATATGCACAATGTCTTTCATGTATCACAGCTGAGGAAGTACATGGCAGACCCTAGTCATGTGCTGGAAGTGAACGATGTGCAGATCAGGGATGACTTGTCCTTTGAAGCGAAACCAGTCAGGATTGACAATCGGGAAAGTAAACAGCTCAGAGGCAAGACCATCAACATGGTGAAAGTGGTGTGGGATGAGAGATCGGGTGATTCAACTTGGGAGTTAGAAGAACCCATGAGAGAAGCCTATCCATACCTCTTTTCCTTGTAAATCAATTTTCGAGGACGAAAATTTTTCTTGTTGGGGAGAATGTAAGGACCTGTAAAATTAAATTGGAATAAAAAGGGTATATTTTAAATGAATTCTAAGTATGTTTTTATTTAAAATAAAAAAAAAAGGAATGGAAAGTGTAGCTTAGAAGACTATAAGATCGCCTGGTTAGTACATAATCGCCTGTCGCCTACTACACATGATTGCCAGGCGCGAGAGGCATGTGGGCGTCGCCAGGGCGCGAGAGACATGCGGACATCACCAAGGCGCGAGGCATGAGGACATCGCCAGGGCGCGAGGCATGTGGACATCGCCAGGGCGCGAGAGGCATGCAGGCATCGCCAGGGCGCGAGAGGCATGCGGGTGTCGCCAGGGATAGACATCGGTCGTGTCCCAGAGAGAGACATCGGTCGTTCGCCAGGATGAGTCAGCGGTGGAAAGTTGTCGCGCGATGTCGAGTTTCACATAGATAAAGTGGGACCCAAACTCCCAGCATGAAACGTCCTACACGCGCGCCACGTAGACAAAAAGGGTGGTTCAGAATAGTGACATCAGAAAGTTGGCATGCGCAAGAGACACTCGCGGTCATACTGTTTAGGGAAGTGGTTGGCATGCGCAAGAGACAACCGTGGCCGTACTGTTCAGTGAAACGTACACTCAGGCTTTCCTGCAGAGGGGGTGGTGGCAGCAGCATGCGTGGACAAGTAGGCTTAGATTCAAAAACCCACTGCGGGGAGGCAAAGAACGTTGCAGTGGCTCAAGAGTGAAAGAGTGAGTGCATCTTCATCCCTCTCTTTTCTCTCCTTCGCGCTGCGATTCAGGCATCCTCAAGCACCAGTGCGACAAGCGACGACTGCCCTTGGAGCACTTGGGAGGTTCTCTGCAAGTTCTCCAGACCAGGACACTAAAACAGAGTGAAAGCATCTTTAAGCTTCGTTGGGTTTCGGAGCTCTTGGAGTTTTGTGCTAGTCTAGGTAAGGGAAGCTAGCCTTATTTCCAACGAAAACCTTATATTAGATGATTGAGATGATGGGGCGACGTGGTCGCCGATTTTCAACTGTTATTGTATAATCCCCTGTTTTTGGACGAGATCGCCGGTTTTGGCGTTGTTTCTTGAACTCCCTTGTTTTTGGTGTTGTTTGAAAACTGTTTGAGATTTAAATGTGATATTCGAAAATCTGAACTAGGGGATGATTGTTGTTGTGATTGGAATCATTCATTTAAGTGTTATATGATGTGTTGAATGTTGTGAATGCGGGATCAAGACATAGTATTTTCAGAAAAGGAAATACCGTGTTGAGATTTGGTTATGAGGTGTATTGATCAGTGAGTATCCTGTGAATGAGACGATCCTGACTCTGCTGATATGATGGAGTCACATAGATGAAGTCATTCAGTTGGTGAGAGTCGAGGGAGGTCCATATGTATGGGTAAGTCGTTTGAAAGATAACTGACTTGACCTGTTATATGGATTAACCCTGTCATACTGTGAGAGTGATGAAATTGAGATCGAGATTGTGTTGATGCGCATGGCTGTGGAAACATTACAGCAATGAAGTATGACAGGTGCAGGTCTCTGGATGCTAAGTTCAACGCACGAGTCTTCCGGAAGTAGGGTCAAGTGTCTTGTGTGATGAGTCAGTGGAAGTCTGACGTGAGAAATGAGAAACATTGAATTGATAGACACTTGATGAATTATGTGATTTTAACGACTTTTGAGGAATTGTGAAATATGTGTTTAGTTGATGGTTTTACGTGGGTATCTTGAATTTGTTTTATCTTGATTTTAAAGTTCATATCTAAACCCTCTTTCAAATATCTAGCTTACCCTGTGTTTTGGTGTTGTATTTGGCTTTTTCTTAAACCTGTGATGATTGTGTATAATTTACACGGGAGCAGATGATGTTGCAGGAAGTAGAGCTCCTCAGTGAGTGGTCGCCGGAAGGAGATCGCCTGTTTCTGCTTCTGTTAGGCGATCACCCTTTTTCTGTTGTCTGATAGGAGATCGCCCTTTTTCTGATAGGAGATCGCCTGTTTGTCTTTTTGCTGTATTTTGTTTAAGTTTTGGAAATTGACCGATTATGTATTAAACTCCCTGTGAGGAGAAACTTCATTACATATATATATAATTATGTTCACTTCAATATATTTGTTTACCTTTATTTTATTATATAAATATGGAAAAGGATTTGGCGGGATGTTACAATATACATCAATTAAAACAAGACTTGAGATCGGCTATCAGTAGCGATCTCCCCACATGAGTCTTCTTCATTTTCTGGGGGTTGAGTGGCGACCACACACACCCCTCGTTTGTTCTTTAAGCTATTCTCGTAGCATTTTCTTGCTACCTTCTGGTCGGATTTGACCACGATCACGCCTCCTTCTGAGAAGGGCAACTTCATTTTCATATGCCTCGACGAGGCCACAGCTCCCAACTTGTTTATAGCAGGCCTGCCCAAAAGAATATTGTAAGCAGAAGAAGCATTAACAACCAAATACCTAATAGTGATGGTCCGAGATGAGGTGCCATCTGTGAAGGTCGCCCTCAGCTCTACATGCCCCCTCACCTCTACCTGATCCCCTGCAAAACCATACAAATAACCATCATATGGTCTCAAATGATCTGGTGACAACTGTAGCTTGTTGAATGTTGACCAGAACAGCACGTCAACCGAGCTTCCCTGATCTATGAGAACTCGGTGCACCCTTCTTCCTACGGTGACCACTGAAATCACTATTGGATCATTGTCATGTGGGATAACGTCCCTCAAATCTGCTTGGGTGAAGCAGAGGTCAGGCTCAGCTGGCTAATCAGACCCTTGGTCCTCTACTGTCATCACTTCCCTTACATACCTCTTCCTCTGGGAAGCAGTGCAACCTCCTCCAGAAAATCCACTAGAGATAGTATTGATCTCCCCGTGGATGGATACTTCATGTCTTTGCTCTTCCATCGGCGTGTCTTCCTTGGATTCCTCCTGACCTCCTAACAGGTAATCCTGCAGGAGGCCTTCCTTCACCAGCCCTGCCAACTGGTAGCCCAAGACTATACAATTTTCCACATTATGTCCATAAGCCTTATGAAAATCGCACCACGTACTCTTGCTTGGCCCCAAAGATCTATCAGTCTTTAGAGGGATCCTTAATTTTTCCTGTATACCCGGCATGGCGAGCAACTCCTTATAAGATATCCTAAACCGAGGTCGAAAAGGTAGGTCATCCTTTGACCTCGGCCTAGACTGGTTCTTTTTCGATTCATAGGGTGTCCGTCGTGCCAACTTCTTTTCTGTTGTAGTCTCATACACCCTCATAGGTTCGGTACAATTGTTCTCGCGGGGCTTAGCCTGCCCTGTACCTGTGTTTCCATGCTTCATAATCACTGCTTCCTCAACGGCAATGTGGGCAACAGCTCGTCGCTTGATCTCTCTATATGTTCTGGCCCGATTCCTTATCAAGGAATCGCTGAAAGGGCCTGCCAACACTCCTTGTTCGAAGGCATGTACCAATAAAGCTTCATCTTAGGTGTGGAGTTTCACCACAAACGCTCCAAATCGATTCACGAGTCCTTCAAAGGTTCTCCCTGCTTCTGCTTCACCCCGAAGAGGTCGAAAGGGGCGAGGGGTGGAGCTTGGTTGGCAGTGAACTGTTCCCTGAACAGTGTGGCAAACTGTTCGAACAAGGTTATATGGCCGTCAGGAAGACCGATAAACCACTGCAATGCCATGCCTGTAAACATGCCCATGAGCAGCTTACAGTGCATAGCGTCCGTGCCTCCCGAGATCATCATCTGAGCATGAAACACAGTGAGATGAGCCTCAGGGTCCTCCATACCTGTGAAGTTTGTCGGTATGATAGCATCCATGATCGCCTGCGAGAAGGGCATTGGTCGAGCCCTAGGTCGGGTAGGCGGGCTCCGCTCTCCTGCGGTGCGCTCACCCAAATGCTGCAAATCCCTGTGCAGTTCCTCGTTGGTCTTGTGCAACTCGTCGTTGGTTGCTTGCGACGCGTCCAACTCGATCCTGAATTGGTCTTGCCTGTGGGCTTGCTCAGCACGTACCTCAGCCAACACCCTTTCCTGGTCAGCTCTGGACGCCGCCTCTGTCTCTTGGAGAACTGTGATGATCTCCATGATTTGCTGTATAGTAGGAGTATTGACTCCCTTAGATCCTGCAGGACCTTGCCTTGCATTCCTCATATCTTTTGATAACTTTCAATCACAACTGTGGATGGGACCTACTTTTATCGGACCCCACGGTGGGCGCCAAATGTTCTTGCCGTTTGACTTGGTTGTTGGTTAACTCCGATGATTAGTTTAGGCTCTGTCTGTCTTCTCTGAAATCTGCACTTTTCTTATTGGTTGTTTGGTGCTCCACCTGTTGAGACAGAGGGCGCCCTTACGGCCGGTCACACTCCGACGATCAAGTCAGTAAGGGCTTTATGAAAGAATAAGAAACAAATAGCTTCAGTATTCAAAAAGTGTATTCAGAATTGCATACCTTCACCTGGGACCTTAAGCCCCTTTTATAGAGTGTCATTAGGTTACCACTAGTAACCAACTTCCCATACGAGAATCTTATCTCAAGTGAGAGAATATTCAATGGGAGAGAATTCTGTTATGGTGTGTGTAATCTTAATAGCATAACTATGTGGAATTCTATCTCCTTGGAGTGTAACAAATCTTAACAAAATAACCACCTGGATACCAACTAGGATATCTTTCCCATAATTAAATCTGTTTTCTAGTATATTTACATGCTTTTATGTATAACATATGCAACTGCTCCAGGTAGAATAAAATCTCAACTGAAATATCACTGGGAACAATATCTTTTATCTTTAAGGAGTAAATCACAAATAGCCATTCTGTTTTAAATGCACGCTTATATCTTTAAGATTATATCATGCAACAAATAACTAATTGAAACCCTCTCGACCCAACAGTCGAGCTGACCTGCCTGTCGCAGGCACCGATGTCCGATCTCCGAGGACTGAGATCTGATCCACTACATCACAGAAAAGCAATTGATTATTTTCACGAAATAATCGACTATTTCTTCCTTGACAGTACTGTGGTTAAATCTGCTTTATTTCTTTGTGCTTTGATTTGTGCCTTTAACCATTCTCAGAGCCATTATTGGTCAATGGTGCATTAATTACTGTTTTGAACATGTTCTCTCAGTGTACTTACTACCATTTATGGAATATATTCTTCCACATCCTGGAAATTAAAAACTTTTCTGGTTTGGTCAAATCTTCATGTGATCTTTTTCTGATCATTCTATTGTGGGTCTGACAGCTCTCTTTATTACCTTTGAACAGATTCTTTTTCATTTTAAATTTAACCCACTAAATGCCAAAGTTTTGACTACCCTTTCTAATGTGAGTTGATTTTTAGATTGTTCCATTTTATGGTGACACTTTACTTAGGAATTGGATTTTAGAAATTATAGGTGAGACCTAAGGAATATTCCCACTGGACATGAACTTAACCAAGTGGTTAAGTAAGTGTGAAGGTTCACTTCACAGAGGCAAAGATAAAATCAGAATATGGTGATGGAAGAATGCAACCAAAACAAGGAAAGGCTACAAGGTATCATCATTGGTGAACATAGCCGAACCAAATGAAGAACCACAAGCCACACAATAATAAAACCGAGACAAGCTAATAAGATAAAAACAATAGGGTAATATGGAAATGGAAATGGAAAAGGAGATAAAAGAAGGAACTTATGGAATGGATTGAGAAGGGTTCACGCCACTTGGGGTATGGAAGCCACCAAGATGAGTGAAGGGTTGCCACTTGAAAGTCTTACACTCCTCAAGATAAGACCAAATGCAGAGGAACAAAACCTCACTTAGAGCTCACACAATTTGTGTAGAGTTTCTTTACTTAATTTTCAACTTGTAAATACATGGAGCAAGACACCCTATTTATGAGAATGAGTGCTTTGGTGGGCAAGAAGGGCAAGGGTAGGGTGGTAAATGTGTGAAGGGGCTGCCTTTAGGGTTTGACTAAGTCAAAACAACACCTTAGGCTTGTTCTTCTAGAAACTAGATAAAAAAACTTCCTAAAGGGCTAGAAACAAGCTAAAATGATAACTACACTCCCTATTATGCTATAGGCACCTATTCTAGCCTATCTTTGCTATTTGGACCCCAAAAGTGAGCCCAAATTATTTACAACATGTTTTATATTTAAGAAGACCAGAAGAAAGAATATTTGATGTTCTGGTCTTTGCCCCTTTCTCCTTCTGGTGAGGTCTGTTAGATCCTTGGTGGGGTCTTCAGTTGAAAGTTGAAATGACTTCTCATAGTGTGAATGGTAATTTGAGTTCTTGGTCATCTCCTTGTTGGCTTGGATTGTATCATGCCCCCCAAGTTTGAGAGAATTCGACCTTGAATTAGAACTCCTGCAAAAAAACATAGTTAGTTTGTTCCCAGAGAAGATATTTCTATGTTTATGATGTGAAACAAACTTATGTTCATGAAGCTTGGGGATTTCACATGGGTGAATTCTAGATACAGGCCATGTTTGTAAAGAATGTTTAGAGAAGAGATAATTTGCTTGTGAAAATCCTCTTAGAAAGGTAGAACCTTTGAGAGGTTTTTGAAGATCATCCCTAAAACTTCTTTATCGAAGATGTCAAGTGTTTAGAATTATTTGGGAATGAAAAAGAAAAGGAAGAAGTATACCTAGGAGGTGCTGTTATTTTCGTACGGGTCAACAAGATGAGACCCATTGTACTTTCCTCTTCTTTTTCATTTTCTCTTTTGGTTTTTGTTTTAATGTGGTTTTGATTTACCTTTTTTATCATTATGGTTCTTTTTTTTAGACAGTTGGCAGCTATGTGCCCAAAACCTAAACATTTAAAACATTTTGTGCTGGAGGTTTTGGTTGGCGCTGTTGTCCTAGAAGGACAAGGATGTTTTTTTTATGGGGTGGATTCTTTAGAGGACTTGGAAGGATTATCTTGTTTTGAAAATTGATTTTTACCCTTGCAAGTTGAGTTATAGAAGCTGTAACATCCCGCCAAATGCCTTTCATATTTGTATAATAAAACTAAAGGTAAACAAATATATTGAAGTGAACATAATTATATATATGTAATGAAGTTTCTCCTCACAGGGAGTTTAATACATAATCGGTCAGTTTTCCAAAACGTAAACAAAATATAGTAAAATAGAAAGACAGGCGATCTCCTAACAGCAAAAAGGTGATCTCCTATCAGAAAATGGCGATCTCCTATCAGACAACAGAAAAAAGGGTGATCGCCTAACAGAAATAGAAACAGGCGATCTCCTTCCGGCGACCACTCACTGAGGGGCTTTACTTCCTGCAACATCATCTGCTCCCGTGTAAATTATACACGATCATCACAGGTTTAAGAAAAAGCCAAACACAACACCAAAATCACAGGGTAAGCTAGATATTTGAAAGAGAATTTAGATATGAAACTTTAAAATCAAGATAAAACAAATTGAAGACACCCACGTAAAAGCTATCAATTTTCTCATTCCCTTCACATGACCATCAAGAAATCACACATTTCACAATTTCCTCAAGAGTCGTTCTATTCACATAACGCATCAAGTGTCTATCAATTTCAATGTTTCTCATTTCTCACGTCAGACTTCCACTGACTCATCACACAAGACACTTGACACTACTTCCGGAAGACTCGTGCATTGACTAGACTCAGAGATCTGCACCTGTCATACTAAACTGCTGTAAAGTTTCCATAGCTATGCGCATCAACACAATCTCGATCTCAATTTCATCACTCTCACAGTATGACAGGGTGAATCCACACAACAGGTCAAGTAGTTATCTTTCAAACACTTACCCATACGTATGAACCTCCATCGACTCTCAACGCCTGAATAACTTCATCTATATGAATTCATTATCTCAGGAGAGTCAGGATATCTCATTATAGAAATCACCGATCAATGCACATCCTACACGATCTTACACGGTATTTTCTTTCCTGAAAATACTATGCCTTGATCCCACATTCACAACATTCAACACATCATATAACACTTAAGTGAACGATTCCAATCACAGCAAAACTACTTCCAAGGTTCATATTTTCGAATATCACATGCATTTCACATTTAAATCTCAAACAGTTTCAAACAACACAAAAACAGGGGAGTTCGAAAAACAACGCCAAAACCGGCGATCTCGTCCAAAAACAGGGGATTATACAATAACAGTTGAAAAACCGGTGACCACGTCGCCCCATCATCTCAATCATCTAATATCAGGTTTTCGTTGGAAATAAGGCTAGCTTCCCTTACCTGGACTTGTGCAAAACACCAAGAGCTCCAAAACCCACCGAGCTTAAAGGATGCCTTAGCTCTGTTTTAGCGTCTGGTTTGTAGAACTTGCAGAGAGCCTCCCAGGTGCTCCAAGGGCAGTCGTCGCTCGTCGCACTAGTGCTTGAGGATGCCTAAATCGCAGCGCGAAGGAGAGAAAAGGAGAAGAATGAAGGTAAACTCACTCTTTCACTCTTGAACCACTGCAACGTCCTTTGCCTCTCAGAAGTGGGTCTTTGAATCTTAAACCAACTTGTCCACAAAAGCCGCTGCCACCACCCACTCTGCAGGGAAGTTTGCGTGTACGCTTCCCTGAACAGTACGACTGCGCGTGCCTCTGCGCAGGCCAACACTCTGATGTCCCTATTCTGAACCACCCTTTTTGTCTACGTGTCGCGCGTGCAGTACGTCTGATGCTGAGAGCCTGGGTCCCACCTTATCTGTGTGAAACTCGACATCGCGCGATAACCTTCCACCGATGACCGCTCGCGCGATGACTATCCACCGATGCCTCATCCTGGAGGACGACCGATGTCTCGCCCTGGCGATGACCGCATGCCTCACGCCCTGGCGATGCCCGCAAGTCTCGCGTCCTGGCGATGCTCACATGCCTCGCGCCCGGCGATGCCCGCATGCCTCGCACCCTGGCGATGCCCGCATGCCTCGCGCCCAGCGATGCCCGACGACACATCGCCACGCCTTGCTGTAGGTTCTTCATCCCACTATGTTACGTCCAAGGTATTATCTCCACATGACTTGGTGACGTCGCTAGCTTCACATTTCCAAGAGTAGGTCAGCACTACTCCTCGTGCGCCCATGCATGCAACACCAAGGACGATTTCTTATGCTCAAGCATAGAGCTTTGCATGCACAGCGTATCTAAGGCTTAACCCACACCTTGATACGTATGGTTTTGTGGAACCCACTCTGGTTGATCCAGTATCCTGACCACATACTGAGTGCACTTTCGGCGATCATGTGCACCATAGGCGACTGACGATCACGTGCAACCTAGGCGACTGGCGATCTCATAGTCTTCTAAACTACACTTTCCTTCCTTTTTATTTTAAATAAAAACATACTTAGAATTCATTTAAATTATATCCCTTTTTATTCCAATTTAATTTTACAGGTCCTTACAGAAGCCATCATTATGAGTATTTTTGAAAGATGTTTTCTTTAAAAGTTGTGATTCAACCTGGATGGCTATGTGAACCACTTTTTCCAAAGAAGTATGCTCATAAAGTTCTACAACATTTTGAATCTCTCTTCTTAATCCACTTACAAAATGAGCCATCTTTGACTCTTCATTTTCATGCATATTAACTTTTGTGAAAGTGGTTTCCAAATCTTCAAAATATTCCTTTACCGTCCTAGGTTCTTGATGAAGTTGTTGGAGCTTCAACAAGAGTTCCTTCCTATGAGGAATAATAAACCGTGCGCGCATGCATGACTTTAAATCACTCCAAGAGACCACGACTGACCTCTTGTTTAGCCCAATGTCCATTACAGTTTGTTGCCACTATTGTATGACAGTCTAAAAAAACTGGGGAAGCTAACCTAACTTTTTAGTACTCGACAACCTTATACACATTAAAGAGTTCTTCTACTTTAGCTTCCCATTCTAAATACAAATTAAGGTCAGTGTCCCCACTAAAACTAGGTAACTTTACAAAATTAAAAGAATTATTTGGTTGATGTTGGTGTTGATGGCGCCGATTTTCAAAATTGTGCACTTCCAATCTTGTTCTTGATTCCCATAGTGCACGGATTGTCTAGTTGCTCTTGTCGACTCCCATCTCCTTTCTCTAGTTTGTCTCTCTTGAACCTCTTCTAATCTTTCTGCTAGTTTTCTTATTTCCTTATCTTTGTGGGCCATTCATCTCTTGGCATTCGCAAGCTCTCCCAAAGGATGTGCCTTTTAATGTGATCGCGGCTTTGAAGATCCACCTGAAGACAAATTAGCCATAATTTTGCAGAAGGAAACAAACAATTAGTGAAAAATTACAAGTTAAACTCTCACTCTTGTGTATCACTAAATAAAGATATTCCCGCAAAAAGGGTCTACACTTGTAGCAACACCTCAAGTGAAAGATGACAAAGCTCTTTATGTAACATCCCGCCAAAAACTATTCATATTTATATAATGAAAATAAAGGTAAACAAATAATGTTGAAGAGAACATAATTATATATATAAGTAATGAAGTTGCTCCTCACAGGGAGTTTAATACATAACCAGTCAAATGTTTTTCAAAACTTAACGAAATCAATCAAATACAACGAAAATGGCGGTCTCCATACATAAACCGGCGATCTCCTAACAGAAGACCCCAAAACAGGCGATCTGCTATCAGGACATAAATCCGGCGATCACCACCAAGAGATAGAAACAGGCGATCTCTTCCCCGGCGACCACTCACTAAGGAGCTCTACTTCCTGGAAGATCATCTGCTCCCGTGTAAAAATTACACGATCATCACAGTTTTAAGAGAAAAACAGCCATAGAGCAGAACATGCAGGGTAAGCTATATATTTTAAAGAGAGTTTAAATATGAACATAAAAATCAGGATAAAACAAATTCAAGATACCCACATAAAACTATAAAGTTTCTCATTCCCTTCACTTGATCGCCAAGAAATCACACACTTTACAATATTTGCACAGAGTCATTCTATTTCACAAACTGCATCAAGTGTCTATCAATTTCAAGGTCCCTTATTTCTCACGTTAGACTACCACTGACTCAGCACACAAAACACTTGACACTACTTCCGGAAGACTCGTGCATTGATTAGACTCAGAGATCTGCACCTGTCATACTAAACAGCTGTAATGTTTCCCCAGCTATGCGCATCAACACAATCTCGATCTCAAGTTCATCATTCTCACAGTATGACAGGGTTAATCCATGGAACAGGCCGAGCTCGTTCTTTTTCACACGACTCACCCATTCATATGAACCTCCTTCGACTCTCACCAACTGAGTAACTTCCTCTATGTGATTCCATTATCTCAGCAGAGTCAGGATATCTCATTAGGAATCACCGATCAATGCACATCCTACACAATCTTACACGGTATTTTCTTTCCTGAAAATACTATGCCTTGATCCCACATTCACCACATTCAACACATCACATAACACTTAAAGGAATGATTTCAATCACAGCAAAACTCACTCCAAGGTTCTTATTTTCGAATATCTCATTTAAATCTCAAACAGTTTCAAAGCAACACCAAAAACAGGGAGTTCGCAAACAACGCCAACACCGGCGATCTGGTTCAAAAACAAGGTATTTCGAAGTCTGTATATAAAACCGGCGACCACGTCGCCCAAACACATAGAACAGAGCATTCACGAAGATGAAAACGAAACCGGCGACCACGTCGCCCTCACTTCAGAAACAGCTAATCTATGGCTTGTATTGAAAATGAAGGCTAGCTTCCCTTACCTGGACTTGCGCAAAACACCAGGAGCTCCGAAACCCAACAAAGCTTAAAGAATGCCTTGGCTCTGTTTTTGCGTCTGGTTTGAAGGACTTGCAGAGAACCTCCCAGGTGCTCTAATGGTGGCCGTCACTCGTCGTACTCTTGTGTGAAGGTGCCAGAATCGCAGTGCGAAGGAGAGAATGGAGGAGAAGGGAGGTAAACTCACTCTTTCGCTCTTGAACAACTGCAACGTTCCCCTCTCTCAGAAGTGGGTTTTTGTATCTTAAACCAGCTTGTCCACAAAAGCAGCTGCCACCACCCACTCTGCAGAGAAGATTGAGTGTACGTTTCTCTGAACAGTACGACCACGTTTGTCTCTTGCGCATGCCAACCACTTCCTGAACAGTACGACCGCGAGTGTCTCCTGCGCATGCCAACATTCTGATGTCACTATTCTGAATCATCCTTTTTGTCTACGTGGCGTACGTGCAGGACGTTCCATGCTGGGAGTCTGGGTCCCACCTTCTCTGTGTGCAACTCGACATCGCGTGATAACCTTTCGCCGATGACCTCTCGCGCGAAGACTATCCACCGATGACCTCTCGCGCGAAGACAATCCACCGATGACCTCTCGCGCGAAGGCTATCCACCGATGACCTCTCGCGCGAAGACAATCCACCGATGACCTCTCGCGCGAAGGCAATCCACCGATGCCTCATCCTGGCGGACGACCGATGTCTCCCCCTGGAAGATGCCCGCATGCCTCGCGCCCTGATGATGCCCGCATGCATCGCGCCCTGGCGACGTCTGCATGCCTCGCGCCCTGGCGATGACGTGTAGTCAAGGCGACCGGCGATTATGTACTAACAAGGAAATCTTATAATCTTCTAAACTACACTTTCCTTCCTTTTTTATTTTAAATAAAAACATACTTAGAATTCATTTAAAATATATCCTTTTATTCCAATTTAATTTTTCAGGTCCTTACACTTTACACTTGCTCACAAAAGAGCCCTCGAAACAAAACTTAAGAAACAAAGAAAGACAAGCAAGAAAAGTGGTAAAGCAAAGAAAGCTAAACCAAAATTGGAAAAAGAGATTATGACAAAACTATTTAAAGAGAGACAAGCAAGAAAAAGGCACACAAAAAGACTCTAGGATACTTACTTAACTTTTAACAATGAAGTTATATTATTCCTAGAATTTGTAAAAGCAAAGGGATAAAATTCCACAAGGATAAAATCAATTTGCCAAATAAAATGAATCCACTTTATAGAATGTTAAACTTGACAACAACAAAAAAGTGATGTTGGTGTAAATTCCTTCTTTTTTTTTTATCCTGGATTTTGTTTTATGGAGTAAAGCTATCCATCCTTCATTTCATGTATATTTCATTCACTTCCAATTGTTACAAAAAAAGTTTGGGATTCGAATTAAATGAACACTTGAGATCTATGTTTGGAACTGATCCGGTCGGTCATCGGTAGTCGATGACGTTAGCAGCAGATGACCACGTGGACCATTCACAGGGTGACATGTGGTAGAAGATAGCAGGTGAATCAAAGAGGAGATCACTCAGAACGGTGATCGGTGGTCAGTTGCTAAAGTGACCACCACCAGCAGATCAGTGCCTAGATGAGCGCCTGACAGCAGAGCGCGAGAAGTAATGAAGCATCGGGGAGAAGGGTGATTAACACCTCTTTATCGAGAAAGAAGTCCTCAATTCGAGCAGAGAGCTCACCAATGAAGTCCTCAAAGGGTTAAGAGATGTGGGCGATGACAAGGTGGTGAGATGTCCCTTCAGCGCGCTACTCATGTCCTTACGCGTAGAGCCACGGAGGTCGTCCGAGCCGATGACTTAGTCTCTTCGCTAAAACAAGTTAACAGCTTGAGACTGGGGGGCTTGTGTACCGACCAGTCCTTGAACACCGAGAACAAGTAGTAAAGGGCGAACCACGTCAGCTGGGTCCCACAGCATGGGCCAAAGCCACATGGAGTGGATCCCGCAGGCAGCTTGGATTAGAGGGTGATCAGTTATCGGTGTGTCCCCTAAGAGAAGGGTGATCAGTCATCGGTGTGTCCCCTCAGAGAAGGGTGATTAGTCATTAGCATGTTCCCACAAAGAAGGGTGATTAGTCATCAGCATGTTCCCACAGAGAAGGGTGATTAGTCATCAGCGTGACGATCACCAGAAAGGACTGATTGTCCTCGTCACTCCGCAGGGTGATCAGTCCTCGGCAACAGAGTGTGACGAGGTGACATCGGTCTTGGGTGATTTGAACAGCGTAGACAGAACAGCTAAGATTGGTTCCCAGTGTGGGCCAATGACCAGTTAAATACCCAGAGGTAGGGAGAGGCCTGAATCACGAAGAGCCTATGCGGGTAGCAGGGAGAGCACAGTTAGGTGCAGAGCCCTGAGGGTCGAGTACTCATCAGAACTAGGGTTTCCCAGTAAAGGCTATATGCATGGCACGTGAACAGCAAGGGCACTCCCAGAACAGGTGTGGGAAGGGTGATGTTGGAGGCAGCTACGCTTTTCCAGAAAAGACAGAGGTCTCTGTCCAGTGCTCCTATGTTGTCAGGGCTCCTTGCCCTCCTAAAGCTATCCTTGGAGCCTTTATTTCCCTTGTCCACCCAGTACAAGGGAAAGCCATCGAGCAAAGAAGGGTCCTCGTCGTTTTTACAAACCTTTACAAACTTTCCCTTCCAATCCTTATAAGATTGCTGGAATATCGAGAAGAAGGACCTTCCAGCAATCCCGTTCAGGCTTACCCAGAGGCGATCTCCAGGATTTTTGGCTTCGAACAAGAATAAGAAGACATCCACTGAAGAGGTCCTCCTCAGCTTATCAGCCAAGGTCGACTCAGGAGGAATCTCCTATCACCAGAGTATAAACAAGAGGTATTCTAGAGCTTATCATTCGAGAAGGGGGACTTCAAAGATTAATCAGTCAAGGAAACCAGCATGAGTCAAGAAGTAAAGTTAGCACCACATCAAGTTAGCTCAGGAAAGGTTTCTGCTGTGGATTGAAGGGTGAGATGCACACATCAGTTAGCACGGTCACCAAGCACAACCCACACAAGGTGAAAGTTGAGCTGTAAAGGAGAAAGAGTGATTCGAGTTGTAAAGACAAGATTTATAATTCATTCATTACAAGTAGATAATGGTCATCGAAGGAAAGGGGCAGAAGTAAGAACATTTATGTAGTGGCAAGACCTCGGTCGTCGGCGAAGAGGTGAGAGCTCGTCAGCCCGGTAGGGCCAATAGCGATCAGGCGAGTTGTAAGGCTTTCCGTTGAGACAAGTCACAACTCGAGCCTGGGGGGCTTGTGTAGTGGCCAGACCTCGGTCGTTGAGAACAGATAGTAAAGGGTGAACCACGTCAGCTGGGTCCCACAGCATGGACCAAAGCCACGTGGAGTGGACCTTTATCCATCCATTCACCATGAGCCTTTTAAAGGGAGACACGGAGGTTATCCTTTCATCCATGTGTGCAAAACTTGGTCCAACTTCAAATGCTCTAATAGCAGGTTCATCTCTGGTGGCAGCAACTTCAATTTCTTCCTCAGCATGAGCTCCACTTGATGAGCCAGTCCACTTTTGCTTACCCATTTACCATCAACTTTGGTAAATCCCATCTTACTTAGGGAACCATTGTTAATCTCACTTGTGGTCTTCACAATTTCAGAAAGCTCCTCTTCTAGGTCCACTTCAAAATAATGCAGAAATTTAGAAACCAAAACAGCATAAGGGTAATGATAGTCACTTAACCTTGTTGCTTTCTGCAAATGATCTTTGAAGATGTGGATCTAGTTGAGTTTCACTTTGTTCATTATGCAATACATGAGGACCAGATCTTCTTCAGACAAGGTGGAGTGGTTGCTGCCCCTTGGAGTAAGCATCCAAGAGATGATGAATGCAATGAGCCTCTCATTCAGTTTCAACCCTACTACTGAAAAATTTCTCACCCTTGAAAGAGGATTCTTGAGACAACTCTTGTAGTACTGCATTTTATTAAACTCTTCAACAACTCGTATGTTCCCTTTGTTGATCCTTAATCCAATATACTTCAGGCCAGTGATACCAGTTCATACATCATGGGTAATCTCCATATCTACTCCTTTCACATGTGAGCAGATGTTATCTCCAATAATTTGAAGAAATTTTGAAGAAAACAACTTTAAAAAATACTCATAATGATGGTTTCTACAAAACTTCAGGGAAGGATGCAAACAAAATTTCTACAAAAGCTTCTCCTTCCAATTTTTCAACCTTTCTAAAGTTTTAAATGTTTCTAAGGACAACCTTTCTACCTCTACCCTTAAGTCACCGATCAAAACCTCCAATATAAAATGTTTTAAATGTTTAGGTTTTGGGTACACCGCTACTAACTGTCCAACTAAAAGCACCATGTTGGCAAATAAAGACTGTAGTGGCCAGACCTCGGACGTTGGCAGTGTACAGTGAAGGTTGACGTGGCAAAGGTCAATACTGTAGGACCCACAGAGGGATCCCCAAGAGAATACATGTGCAATGGCCAGACCTCGTACATCGGTAGTGTACAGTGAAGGTTGACGTGGCAGAGGTCGGCATAGTAAAGTATTACATTAGTGAAAGCCTGATTCACAGAGATACTTTGCGTGCGGAATGTGTATAAGACATTTGGGTTTGGCATAAGCAGATTACCCCTAGGGCGCCAAAATCCAAGAGCGTTAGGGTTCTCAAAGAAAGCTATATGCAAGGCACGTGAGAAATTAGGGCACTTACAAGAACAGATTGGTCTCGCGATGCTAGTACACACGTCATAACCCTAGCGGCCATATCGTCAGTTACGCACTCCAAAAAAGGAATATTGCCACAAGTATTGCACTCTAAGAAAGGAATGTTGTCAAGGGAGTTGCACTAAGACTGTGCGGTAGTATCTCGAAAAGGTAAACCTAAATTTGCTAGAGGCAAGGCTTTGGCAAGAGAATGTCAGCGACAGGTTAACCTAGAAACAATTATATAAGGGGGGTAACCCCCAAGGTAAACACACGCTGTCTTCTACGCAAGACATAGTTCTTACACACACATAAGCTTAAGTACTTTTGGTTGTTTGATGGTTTCTTGCCCTGTATTGACTTGAGCGTCGGAGTGCAGTCTGTAAGGACCTAGAAACTTTAATAGGAATAAAAGTGTTATATTTAAATAATTTCAGAAAAATGTTATTATTTAAAATACAAAGAGTTGGTAAATGAAGTTTCGTAGTAGCAGACATCGGACGTCGCCCATGATCTGGGGTAAGCTAGTAGAGGTCGGTCGGATGACATGTGGACCAAGAAGAGTAAAGGAGGAAAAGTGTAACTAAGAAGTCTTCTACAAGATCGCCGTTAGTGAAGACAGAGGCGATCTCCGACTCCTCTGGCACATAATCGCCTGTCGCCTAGAGGAGACATGAGCGCCAATCGCCTAGAGTGTACGTGATCGGCGGGAATGCACGTAGTATGTGGTCGAGATACTGGATCAACCAGAGTGGGTTCCAACAACCACGCGTATCAAGGTGTGGGTTAAGCCTTAGATACGCTGTGCATGCGAAGCTCTACGCTTGAGCAAAAGAGATCACCCTTAGTGTTGCATGCATGGGAGCACGAGGAGTGGTACTGATTTACTCTTGGAAATGTGAAGCTACCGACGTCACCGAGTCATGTGGAGATGATACCTTGGACGTAACATAGTGGAATGAAGAACCTTCAGGAAGGCGTGGCGATGTGTCGTCGGGCATCGCCAGGTGAGAGGCATGCGGCCATCGCCAGGGCGCGAGGGGCATGCGGGCATCGCCAGGGCGCGAGGGGCATGCGGGCATCACCAGGGTACGAGGCATGCGGGGTTAGTCTTCGCGCGAGAGATCATCGGTGGATAGTCTTCGCGCGAGAGGTCATCGGTGGAGAGTCTTCGCGCGAGAGGTCATCGGTGGATAGTCTTCGCGCGAGATGTCATCGGTGCATAGTCTTCGCGCGAGAGGTCATCGGTGGATAGTCTTCGCGCGATGTCGAGCTTCACACAGAGAAAGTGGGACCCAGACTCCCAGCATGAAACGTCCTGCACGCGCGCCACGTAGACAAAAAGGGTGGTTCAGAATAGTGACATCAGAATGTTGGCATGCGCAAGAGACACTCGCGGTCGTACTGTTCAGGGCAGTGGTTGGCATGCAGAAGAGACAACAGTGGTCGTACTGTTCAGGGCAGTGGTTGGCATGCGCAAGAGACAAACATGGTCGTACTGTTCAGAGAAACGTACACTCAGACTTCTCTGCAGAGTTGGTGGTGGCAGCTGCTTTTGTGGACAAGCTGGTTTAAGATGGAAAAACCCACTTCTGAGAGAGGGGAACGTTGCAGTTGTTCAAGAGCGAAAGAGTGAGTTTACCTCCCTTCTCCTCCATTCTCTCCTTCGCGCTGCGATTCTGGCACCTTCACACCAGAGTACGACGAGCGACGGCCACCATTAGAGCACCTGGGAGGTTCTCTGCAAGTCCTTCAAACCAGACGCAAAAACAGAGCCAAGGCATTCTTTAAGCTTCGTTGGGTTTCGGAGCTCCTGGTGTTTTGCGCAAGTCCAGGTAAGGGAAGCTAGCCTTCATTTTCAATACAAGCCATAGATTAGCTGTTTCTGAAGTGAGGGCGACGTGGTCGCCGGTTTCTTTTCCATCTTCGTGAATACTCTGTTCTATGTGTTTGGGCGACGTGGTCGCCGGTTTTAAATACAGATTTCGAAATCCCCTGTTTTTGGACAAGATCGCCGGTTTTGGCGCTGTTTTACAAACTCCCCTGTTTTTGGTGTTGTTTTGAAACTGTTTGAGATGTAAATGTGATATTCGAAAACATGAACCTTGGAGTGAGTTTTGCTGTGATTGAAATCATTCATTTAAGTGTGGCATGATGTGTTGAATGTTGTGAATGTGAGATCAAGGCATAGTATTTTCAGGAAAGAAAATACCGTGTAAGATCGTGTAGGATGTGCATTGACCGGTGATTCGTTATGATATCCTGACTCTCCTGATATAATGGAATCATATAGATGAAGTTATTCGGGCGTTGAGAGTCGAAGGAGGTTCATACGTATGGGTGAGTTGTTTGAAAGAGAACGAGCTCGACCTGTTGTGTGGATTAACCCTGTCATGCTTGGATGGTGATGATATTGAGATTCATTATACGCTTGTGAATGTGTGTGATTTCACGGCGACCCTGTGAATGTGTGTGATTTCACAGTGGGCAGTATGACAGGTGCAAATACACGAGTCTAGTCAAAGCATGAGTCTTCCGGAAGTAGTGTCAAGTGTCTTGTGTGCTGAGTCAGTGTAGTCTGACGTGTGAAATGAGGAACTTTGAAATTTGATAGACACTTGATGCATGATGTGAAATAGAATGACTCTTGAAAATATTGTGAAATGTGTGATTTCTTGGCGATCAGGTGAAGGGAATGAGGAACTTTATAGTTTTATGTGGGTATCTTGAATTTGTTTTATTCTGATTTTTATGTTCATATTTAAACTCTCTTTAAAATATATAGCTTACCCTGCATGTTCTGCTCTATGGCTGTTTTTCTCTTAAAACTGTGATGATCGTGTAATTTTTACACGGGAGCAGATGACCTTCCAGGAAGTAGAGCTCCTTAGTGAGTGGTCGCCGGGGAAGAGATCGCCTGGTTCTATCTCTTGGTGGTGATCGCCGGATTTATGTCCTGATAGCAGATCGCCTGTTTTGGGGTCTTCTGTTAGGAGATCGCCGGTTTATGTATGGAGACCGCCGTTTTCGTTGTATTTGATTGATTTCGTTAAGTTTTGAAAAACATTTGACTGGTTATGTATTAAACTCCCTGTGAGGAGCAACTTCATTACTTATATATATAATTATGTTCTCTTCAACATTATTTGTTTACCTTTATTTTCATTATAAATATGAATAGTTTTTGGCGGGATGTTACATTAATGGTATCAGAGCAGTTCGTCCTTAGGATGACCTGAGGGCTGTGGATCCATTGTGTTTCTTCTGCTCAAAAAAATCTATTTGAGTTTTAAATAACAACTATAGTGAAAAGTTTTCAAAACGTTTTGTATTGAAATTTTGTGTGTGCCTTAGTGAATGTATGCCCTAATTGAAAATCTTGGTATTAAGAATGAGAGGATCTTGATAAAGTAATGAGGGTGCACACTCATAACTGGATCGAGATGATTCTCAATCTTAATTCCAAAGGTTTGATGTTTAGTATACATTGAACTCTGGTGTGATTTATTTTGTTTTATTGAGTGTGCTGTAATTGATTGAAAGTGGTTGTTTGGATTGATGGTTGTATACCAGTAGCTGTCCTGGTGTTTTGTTTGAGGTTATAAGTATTATGATTCTGTTGATGAACTCAAATTCTTAATGACTTTGAGATGTTGACCTTTATAAGGTCTAGATGTTACCTCCTGAATGAATTGATTTCTCATCGATCTCATTCTTATAGTCGTAGGGAATATAGAAAACCTATAGTTTCAAAATCTGAGAACGAGGAAAGATGGCGCGTAAACCTCCTACCCCTCCCCGACCTTCTTCAGAGATGGGTCAGATCGCCAGGGCCATGGAGATGATGGCAACTGCCATCCAACAACAGAATACGGTAATGGCCCAGATTCATCAGGCTGTAATGCATCATTTGGAAACTGCTGGATCGGCTGCAACAGCTTCCCCTGTCAATCAGCCTCGGGAGCAAATGGGGATGACCGAGTTCATGAGGCACAACCCAACCCAGTTCCGTGGGAACGTTTCTCCGAACCAACCAGATCAGTGGATCAGGGAGTTCCATGCCTTAGTGGAGAAGGCAAAGAGGGTGGAGACCCTGGAGAGGGGTGGTTCCAGGGTAATCAGATCACACCCAGGGGGTCCCTCCAGTGGGAAGGCCAAGGTGCAGCACCCACAAAGCCAGCCTTATGCGAGACCTCCACCACATCGAGCAGGAGCAGTTCCGCTCCAGTTTCAGCAGCAACAACCATGGAAATCAAGGTGTTTCCGTTGTGGTGGGTTACATAACGTCAAGGTGTGCTCCAAGAGGAATTCAGAGAAAGGGTGTTTCACATGTCAAGAGATGGGGCACATTTCTAGAGATTGTCCTAACAGAAAAAGGATGACTCAACCCGTTAGTTCCCAGCAGTTGAGGAACAAAGGCAGCAGACCTCAGGCAGGAGGGAGAGTGTTTGCCATGTCTGGAGCGGAGACATCTCAGTCAGGTAACTTAGTACAAAGTGTTTACTCTATAGCTGGTAGAGGCGTTAGAATTTTGTTTGATTCCAGAGCGACACACTCTTTTGTGTCAAGCTTGTGTGTAGCCAAGTTGGGCCTTCTAGTGAAGGAGTTACCGTTTGAACGGTTGGTCTCTACACCTGCATCAGGACAGGTTACGACCCCCATAGTTTGCTCTGAATGTCCAGTGATGGTAGAGGGACGCAGGTTCAAAGTAAGTTTGATCTGCCTACCTCTTCAGGATCTGAATGTTACCCTAGGAATAGATTGGCTTTCTGCCAATCATGTTCTCATAGATTGCGATAGGCAGAAAATTAGCGGTTCCAGACCTCCAAGAGTCAGATGTGATATCTGCTCAGCATGGGTGGTCGGAGTTGGGAAAAAGGGGCGAGGTGCTTCGTGATCCTAGCTCGGTTGGAAGTGAAGAATGAAGAGGACGTGAGCAGGATAAACGTGGTGAAAGATTTCATGGGTGTAGTTCCAAAAGAAATGCCTGGATTACCTCCTAAGAGAGAGATGGAATTAAAGAAGCAAGTGTAAGTTAGAATTGGTTGTACCAAGGTTTAGTCTCAGCTACGTATAAGTCATGGAGGGTAAATAAGCAGGATGCTGGGGGTTTAAAGCTTAAGCATGTGTATCCATGGGAAGTGCCAGAGTTAAATTCCAAGAATGAATTTTTCTTTTGAAGCTTAGAAGATGTTCATGTCGATGAAACAGCATGAGATGGTTCTAGCTTAAGCTACACGCAGAATGGATGCTGTTTTGTTGATCGTGATTTGAAAGATGATTATGGAAATAGTGGGTTGGGATAAAAGGCTTCCGAAACCGTAAGCCTCCTGAATTTGGCAAAATAGGATGCAGATCGGCCTGTGAATGTAGAAGGGAAGGAGGAAATGGCTGTGGATAAGAATGAGGGTAAGCCGTGTTATGATGATGTTGAGTCCTTCTAGAGATGTAGTAAATTTCAGAAAGTTGGGTGTGGAAGAGATTGTGAGTGGAAATAGTCTATTGTATCTGGGAGGAGAAGAATAGAGTTGTCTTTAAGCAAGAGATTTTGGATGCAGAGGAAATTTTTCCAATCAGCTCCACTACTTGCATGGTTGTGGTTGAGATATATGGTGCGTTCGTTCTCGTATGCCTTTTTGGATAGGCACCTGAACCCAAAATCAATGCATCCAACGTATACATTGAAAAGAAGGTCGTAATGGGAGCAGGAAGCCGAGTTGGCAAAAGGAGTCATAGAAATGATTTAGAAGGTAACAGCAACAGGAACTTTGTCTTTATAAGGTACAGAACTATGTAGCGTAGTGGTGAACAAAAGGTGTCCCTTTAGGGAGCGTGAGAATTAGATCAACAGTTGGGAAGTCAATGGATGGTTTTGATCAAAATGCAGGAGTTGATTTCTAGAAGGATATTTCGGATCCTAGTTGGAATTAGCTAGGGGGGGGCATGAGTAGTGGGCAGCTGTCCCCTTTCCTTCCGATGAAGGGATCTTGCCCGACCAAGTCTTCAAGGTTGGAAGTAGAGTGTGAATGCTAGAGTTGGCGCTCAATGGGGCAGCATATTCCATATGCAGGGATGTAAAATGGAATTTGACGAAGTATTGGAGTAGTAAGAGTTGGTTCAGCAGACAACCGAGGGGGTGAAACTGATACAGGGCAGAATGAAAGTTTCTCAAAGTCGGCAGATGTCCTAGGCAGAGCAGAGGAGAAGACCTTTGGGGTTTGCTGCTGGGGGATCATGTCTTTATGAGGGAGGACACCAGCCAAGGGTGTAGGATGGGCGATCAGATCAAAGAAGTTGTCCCCTAAGTTTGTTGGGCCATATCAGATCCTAAGGGGGATCAGTCCAGTGGCTTATGAGATCGCCCCACCTCCCCATTTAGCAAACCTGCATAATGTATTTCACGTATCACGGCTAAGGAAGTATCTTGCAGACCCTAGTCACGTGTTGGAAGTGGACGACGTGCAGATAGGGTGATTCACCATGGGAATTTGAAGAAACCATGAGAGAAGCATATCCCTACCTCTTTTCCTTGTAATCCAATTTTCGAGGACGAAAATTTTTCTTGTTGGGGAGATTGTAAGGACCTAGAAACTTTAATAGGAATAAAAGTGTTATATTTAAATAATTTCAGAAAAATGTTATTATTTAAAATACAAAGAGTTGGTAAATGAAGTTTCGTAGTAGCAGACATCGGACGTCGCCCATGATCTGGGGTAAGCTAGTAGAGGTCGGTCGGATGACATGTGGACCAAGAAGAGTAAAGGAGGAAAAGTGTAACTAAGAAGTCTTCTACAAGATCGCCGTTAGTGAAGACGGAGGCGATCTCCGACTCCTCTGGTACATAATCGCCTGTCGCCTAGAGGAGACATGAGCGCCAATCGCCTAGAGTGTACGTGATCGGCGGGAATGCACGTAGTATGTGGTCGAGATACTGGATCAACCAGAGTGGGTTCCAACAACCACGCATATCAAGGTGTGGGTGAAGCCTTAGATACGCTGTGCATGCGAAGCTCTACGCTTGAGCAAAAGAGATCACCCTTAGTGTTGCATGCATGGGAGCACGAGGAGTGGTGCTGATTTACTCTTGGAAATGTGAAGCTACCGACGTCACCGAGTCATGTGGAGATGATACCTTGGACGTAACATAGTGGAATGAAGAACCTTCAGGAAGGCGTGGCGATGTGTCGTCGGGCATCGCCAGGTGAGAGGCATGCGGCCATCGCCAGGGCGCGAGGGGCATGCGGGCATCGCCAGGGCGCGAGGGGCATGCGGGCATCACCAGGGTGCGAGGCATGCGGGGTTAGTCTTCGCGCGAGAGATCATCGGTGGATAGTCTTCGCGCGAGAGGTCATCGGTGGAGAGTCTTCGCGTGAGAGGTCATCGGTGGATAGTCTTCGCGCGAGATGTCATCGGTGGATAGTCTTCGCGCGAGAGGTCATCGGTGGATAGTCTTCGCGCGATGTCGAGCTTCACACAGAGAAAGTGGGACCCAGACTCCCAGCATGAAACGTCCTGCACGCGCGCCACGTAGACAAAAAGGGTGGTTCAGAATAGTGACATCAGAATGTTGGCATGCGCAAGAGACACTCGCGGTCGTACTGTTCAGGGCAGTGGTTGGCATGCAGAAGAGACAACAGTGGTCGTACTGTTCAGGGCAGTGGTTGGCATGCGCAAGAGACAAACATGGTCGTACTGTTCAGAGAAACGTACACTCAGACTTCTCTGCAGAGTGGGTGGTGGCAGCTGCTTTTGTGGACAAGCTGGTTTAAGATGCAAAAACCCACTTCTGAGAGAGGGGAACGTTGCAGTTGTTCAAGAGCGAAAGAGTGAGTTTACCTCCCTTCTCCTCCATTCTCTCCTTCGCGCTGCGATTCTGGCACCTCCACACCAGAGTACGACGAGCGACGGCCACCATTAGAGCACCTGGGAGGTTCTCTGCAAGTCCTTCAAACCAGACGCAAAAACAGAGCCAAGGCATTCTTTAAGCTTCGTTGGGTTTCGGAGCTCCTGGTGTTTTGCGCAAGTCCAGGTAAGGGAAGCTAGCCTTCATTTTCAATACAAGCCATAGATTAGCTGTTTCTGAAGTGAGGGCGACGTGGTCGCCGGTTTCTTTTCCATCTTCGTGAATACTCTGTTCTATGTGTTTGGGCGACGTGGTCGCCGGTTTTAAATACAGATTTCGAAATCCCCTGTTTTTGGACAAGATCGCCGGTTTTGGCGCTGTTTTACAAACTCCCCTGTTTTTGGTGTTGTTTTGAAACTGTTTGAGATGTAAATGTGATATTCGAAAACATGAACCTTGGAGTGAGTTTTGCTGTGATTGAAATCATTCATTTAAGTGTGGCATGATGTGTTGAATGTTGTGAATGTGAGATCAAGGCATAGTATTTTCAGGAAAGAAAATACCGTGTAAGATCGTGTAGGATGTGCATTGACCGGTGATTCGTTATGATATCCTGACTCTCCTGATATAATGGAATCATATAGATGAAGTTATTCGGGCGTTGAGAGTCGAAGG
This sequence comes from Phaseolus lunatus, assembly GCA_013389735.1. Taxonomy (NCBI): domain Eukaryota; kingdom Viridiplantae; phylum Streptophyta; class Magnoliopsida; order Fabales; family Fabaceae; genus Phaseolus; species Phaseolus lunatus. Next base: position 19,917,848 of record CM023867.1, read on the forward strand.
AGGTTCATACGTATGGGTGAGTTGTTTGAAAGAGAACGAGCTCGACCTGTTGTGTGGATTAACCCTGTCATGCTTGGATGGTGATGATATTGAGATTCATTATACGCTTGTGAATGTGTGTGATTTCACGGCGACCCTGTGAATGTGTGTGATTTCACAGTGGGCAGTATGACAGGTGCAAATACACGAGTCTAGTCAAAGCATGAGTCTTCCGGAAGTAGTGTCAAGTGTCTTGTGTGCTGAGTCAGTGTAGTCTGACGTGTGAAATGAGGAACTTTGAAATTTGATAGACACTTGATGCATGATGTGAAATAGAATGACTCTTGAAAATATTGTGAAATGTGTGATTTCTTGGCGATCAGGTGAAGGGAATGAGGAACTTTATAGTTTTATGTGGGTATCTTGAATTTGTTTTATTCTGATTTTTATGTTCATATTTAAACTCTCTTTAAAATATATAGCTTACCCTGCATGTTCTGCTCTATGGCTGTTTTTCTCTTAAAACTGTGATGATCGTGTAATTTTTACACGGGAGCAGATGACCTTCCAGGAAGTAGAGCTCCTTAGTGAGTGGTCGCCGGGGAAGAGATCGCCTGGTTCTATCTCTTGGTGGTGATCGCCGGATTTATGTCCTGATAGCAGATCGCCTGTTTTGGGGTCTTCTGTTAGGAGATCGCCGGTTTATGTATGGAGACCGCCGTTTTCGTTGTATTTGATTGATTTCGTTAAGTTTTGAAAAACATTTGACTGGTTATGTATTAAACTCCCTGTGAGGAGCAACTTCATTACTTATATATATAATTATGTTCTCTTCAACATTATTTGTTTACCTTTATTTTCATTATAAATATGAATAGTTTTTGGCGGGATGTTACACAGTCACAGGTAGGGCTCCCTCTGTTTAAATGGAGCCATACTTTGGAGAACCACCTCAAAGATAACAGGAGCCACCATCTGCCTCAGAGTCAACGACAGCTGAGTCAACCGGTGAGAACATTTGGCGCCCACCATGGGGCTCGATAAAACTAGGTCCCATCCACAGTTGTGATCAGAGATACCAGGTGACATGAGGAATACTGGGCAAGGCATTGCAGGAAGGGATGAGGATGATCATGTAACCATGCAAGAACTCATAGGGACTATCTGCAACCTTCAGTAGGTATTCGCGGCATCCAGGGCTGATCAAGAGAGGGTTTTGGCTGAGGTTCATGCTGAACAAATGCTCAGACTGGATCAGTTGAAGGATGAACTGGACGCGTCGCTAGCAACCAATGAGGAGTTACACAGGGCTAATGAAGAATTAAGAAGGGGAATGGGAGAGCGCGCGGCTGGGGAGACAAGCGTACCCACACCAGTTGGGGCACGGCCCATGCCTTTCTCCCAGGCTATCATGGAGGCAGTAATCCCCTCAACATTCATGGTTTCGAAGATCACCTTCATGAGTGTTGAAGACCCCGAGGCCCACATCATGGCCTTCCACACTCAGATGATGATTTCTGGAGGGAACTTTTTCAGGAACGGCGTTGGACAGGTTCATTAGCCTTCCTGACGGACACATCACTTCATTTGACCAGTTCTCATCATTATTTAAGGAGCAGTTCATTGTTAACCAGGCTCCCCCTCCCGTTTCCTTCGACCTCTTTAATGTGAAGCAATACTAGAGAGAACCGCTGAAGGACTTCTTGAATCGCTTTGGGGCGCTCGTGGTGAAATTACATACTAAAGACGAGGCCATGATGGTACACACTTTCGGAAAAGGGAATTTTGTCAGGACCTTTCAGCGATTCCCTGATCAGGTGTCTACCCAAAACTTTCAATGAGATCCGTCGTCGAGCTGTGGTCCACATCAGCTCAAAAGAGCAGGTAACAGAGAAACACGTGAGGGTCGATTTGTTCAAACCTCGTGCAGCAGGTTGCGTTCAACCTATGAAGTTGCATGAGGCCACTACATGGAAAAAGGCCAAATTGATGCCTTATGAGTCGAAGAAGCCCAAGCCCACCAGGCACAACTTCAGAATAGACCTCAAGGATCTGATCGCCATACCCGAGGTGGCTAGTAGACTGAAGTTTCCTTAGAAGATTGACCAGAGACTGGGACCCAACAAAGACAAGTGGTGTGATTTCCACAAGGCGTGTGGTCACAGTCTAAGTAACTGCTTAGCACTAGGATACCAACTCGATGAATTGGTAAGAAACGGTTTCCTAACAGATTATTTGCAGGAACCACAGGAGACCCTAGCAACGGTGGCCACAGCAGGGGACCAGGGGCACGAGATACCCATCCATGGAGAAATCAATACCATCTCTGGAGGGTTCTCAGGAGGAGGATGTACCGCTTCTCAACGAAGGAAGTACACCAAGTGAGTAATGACTACCGAGGACGGGGAAGCTGACTAGGTCCCAGAGACCGACCTCGATTTTACATAGGCTGACTGCCTGGATGTGGTCCCAAAAGACAACGACCCCGTGGTGATCTTAGTGGTGACAGCAGGAAAGGAAGGTCCACCAGGTCCTCATCGACCAAGGGAGTTCGGCAGACGTGATGTTCTGGCCAACCTTTAACAAGTTGCAATTGTCCTCTGACCAACTGAGGCCTTATGATGGTTGTTTGTATCGTTTTGCGGGAGACCAAGTGCAGGTCACAGGTTACGTCGAGTTAAGGACAACGTTCACAAATGGCAATGCATCCCGCACAGTCAACATTTGGTATCTTGTGGTAAACGCTCCTTCTGCTTACAACATTCTTTTGAGCAGGCCAACTTTGAACAGGTTAGGAGCAGTACTCTCAACGAGGCACATGAAGATGAAACTGCCCTCACTTGATGGAACGGTGATCACCATCAAGTCTGACTAGAAGACGGCTAGGAAGTGTTACGAGAATAGCCTCAAGACAAAGAGGGGGTTGTGCTCTGTTACCAGTCGCGCACCCACGAATGAAGGAATTGTCCGCAAAGAGGTCACCCCAGAGAGAGGAACCGAGCCAACAAAAGAGGTCGTGGAGCGAGAAAATCGAAGTCAGACAGTTCAAACTTGGTAGGTCCCTAAGCTAGGAAGCACAGGACCAGGTCACCGGGGTTTTGACCCGACATCTAGACTCCTTCGCGTGGACTGCTTCGAACATGGTAGGTATTAACCCAAACTTCTTTTGCCATCATCTTACCATGGACCCACAGGTCTGACCTGTGCGCCAAAGACAGAGAAATTTTAATGAAGAGAGGTGGCGGGTCATCAGGTAAGAGACCTAGAAGCTGTTAGAGGTCGATCACATCAGGGAGATCCAATACCCTGAGTGGTTGGCCAATGTGGTGTTGGTAAAGAAAGCCAATGGCAAATAAAGAATGTGCATCAACTTCACAGACTTGAATAAAGCCTGTCCCAAGGACTCTTACCCGTTACCCAACATCGATGCCTTGGTGGACAATGATTCGGGATGCAAGCTCCTCAGCTTTTTGGATGCATTCTCTGGGTACAACCAGATCCGGATGCATTCATGACAGAACTCTTGAGTTATTATTACAAAGTGATGCCTTTCGAACTGAAGAACGCTGGAGCAACCTACCAGAGACTGATGGACAGGATACTCGCCCTTATGATTGGGTGAAATGTGGAGGCATACCTGGACGACATGGTAGTCACCTCCCAAGAGAAGGACCAACACGTCGTCGACCTAGAAGAGTTGTTCAATACCATAGCAAGGTACAAGTTGAAGCTAAACCCAGAAAAATGTGTGTTTAGGGTCGAAGCAGGAAAGTTCTTGGGGTTCATGCTGATAGAGCGTGGGATAGAAGCAAACCCCAAGAAGTGCGCGGCAATCATGGCCATGAGGAGCCCAGTCTCAGTGAAGGAGGTACAGCAGTTGACAGGTCAGATGGGCTGCCCTGTCCTGGTTTGTTTCAGCAGGAGGGGACAGGGGCTATCCTTATTTCCAGTGCTTGAAGAGGAACAACCGGTTTGTATGGACTGACGAGTGTGAGGAATCATTCCTCAAGCTGAAAGAGTATCTGGCCAGTCCCCCAGTGTTGTGCAAGCCACTGCCAGGTACTCCACTCTGCCTGTACTTCGCCATCACAAAGCGGGCGATCAGTTCAATCCTAGTCCAGGAGCAGGACCAAGTGCAGAAACCCATTTGCTTTGTTAGTAAGGTCTTGCAGGGACCTGAGGTGCGCTACTAGGCCATAGAAAAGGTAGTGCTGGTTGTAGTATTTTCAGCATGGAGGCTCTGCCATTATTTTCATAGGTTCACTATCATTGTAATGACGGACCTCCCCATTCGCAAGGTCCTGCAAAAACCTGATGTAGCAGGGAGGATGGTCCGCTGGCCAGTTGAGTTATCTAAGTTCAAGGTACAGTTTGAGCCCAGAGGGCCAATCAAGGGCCATGTTTATGCTAATTTTGTAGTAGAACTAACCTCGGAAGCCACGCAGCAATGGAGAGGCTGGCTTCAAGTGGGTCCTCTCAGTAGATGGGTCGTCGAACCAGCAGGGTAGTGGTGCAGGGGTGATCTTAGAGGGACCAGGTGGGGTCCTGATCGAACAGGCCCAATGTTTCGCCTTCAAAGTTAGTAACAACCAGGCAGAATATGAGGCTTTGATCGTAGGAATGCTGCTAGCTAAGGAGATGGGTGCAGGATGTCTGCTAGCCAAGAGTGATTCGCTGTTGATAACAGGACAGGTGACAGGTGAGTACCAAGCCAAGGACCCCCAGATGGCCGCTTACCTTAAGTATATGGAGCTCCTAAAGAGAACCTTCGTTGCGTTCGAGTTGCTACATGTCCCCCGAGAACAGAATGCCAGAGCTGACTTACTGGTAAAGCTCGCTAGCTCAGGCAAGGGGGGCAGGCAGAGGATAGTCATATAGGAGACTCTTAGAGCACCTCGAACAGCCATAGATAGCATGGGTGACGTTCAAATGGTAGGCATTTTAGAAGAAGGAAAAAGAAGTCACAAATCGCTAACCCAGGAAATGCTGAAAACACCCCGCATAAGCGCATATGGACCGCCAGAGGAGAGATCATCACAGGAACACTTGGTCGGGGAAGGGAAAACTTGCATGACACCCTACCGACGCTACCTAACTAACGGAATGCTTCCCATGGACTCAACGGAGGCCAGAATTGTGAAGAAAAACGCAGCTCGCTACACTTTGATTGATGGTAATTTGATGGAGAGCAGTGCACCCGTATCATGTTTGAGCTCCATGAAGGCATATGCGAGAGCCACATCGGTGGCCGAGCTCTGTCGTCCAAAGCCGTTCGAGCTGGATACTATTGGCCAACCATGAGTGAAGATTGCGTGAGATACTCACAACAGTGCAAGAAGTGCCAGCAGCACGCCGACTAGCACAATGCGCCACCAGAGGAATTGAGGTCGATCCACAACCCATTCCCTTTCCACACCTAGGGGATTGATATCCTGGGGCCTTTTTCGTTAGCGATTTGACAGATGAAGTACCTGGTGGTGGCCATAGAATATTTTACCAAGTGGATCGAGGCCGAGTCAGTGGCACAAATTACAGCTCACAAAGTCCAGCACTTCGTGTGGAAGAATATAGTTTATCTTTTGGAGTCCTGAAACGGTTGGTGTCTAACAATGGCAACCAGTTCGTAAGCCAGCAGTTGAGCAAGTTTTGCATCGAGCTCGGCATCAAGTAGGTATTTGCGTCAGTCGAGCACCCCCAGAGGAACGGGCAGGTCGAATCAGCCAACAGAGTCCTACTCAAGGGCTTAAAGAGAAGATTAGAGAAAGCTAAAGGGACTTGGGCAAAGGAGGTTCCCAGGATTGGGAGAGATCGCCTCGCTTTCAGAACTTTGTGGCTAAAGAATCTAACGAAGAAAGAAGAGTGAACTTAGACTTGTTAGATGAGGTTGGAGAAGAGGCTCGCATCAAGTCCAAAGCTTTAAAGAGAAGGACAGAGTATAAGCACAAATCCAAGCTGAGACCTCGACAATTCCAAGCAGCTAACTTTGTAATGCGAAAGGCTCATCCCTGCCAGCTAGAGAACAAGTTGTCTCCCAAGTGGACTGGTCCATTCCGTGTGACAGAGGCCCTTGGGAACGGGGCATACAGGCTAGAGACTTTGGAAGGTGGGGCAATTCCCCGAACGTGGAACGGTGCCAACCTCAAATTCTATTTCAGTTAATTATAGTGTAGCCAGATTTCATTTAGTTACATTCAGTTAAATTGTATTTTCGATGTATTCAGTTAAAGGGACACTCTATTTCGCTATAGGGTTTTTTTAACAAGGTCACCCAATAAAAGAAAAAAGAATTAAGAAAGATATGTTTGTGTTAACTAGAAAGTGAACCTCTCCCTTGCCTTATACGCCAAGGACGAGAATAGTATGGTTCCATAGTGAAAGTCCTCTTCCTCGACTTCGTACAACGAGGTTGAGGCAAGTGAAAGTCCTCTTCCTTGTCTTTGTACAGTAAGGTTGAGGCAAGTAAGAAGTCTTCCTTGGCTTGTCAGTCGAGGTTGACACAGTGAAAGACCTCTTCCTTGTCTTTGTACAGCAAGGTTGAGGCAAGTGAAGGTCTTCCTTGGCTTGTCAGTCGAGGTCGACACCAGTGAAAGACCTTTTCCTTGTCTTTATACAGCAAGGTTGAGGCAAGTGAAAGGTCTTCCTTAATTTGTTAGTCAAGGTTGACATAGAGAAAGCCCTCTTTCTTGTCTTTGTACAGCAAGGTTAAGGCGAGAAAGAGGTCTTCCTTGACTTGTCAGTCAAGGTTGTAAGGACCTGTAAAATTAAATTGGAATAAAAGGAATATATTTTAAATGAATTCTAAGTATGTTTTTATTTAAAATAAAAAGGAAGGAAAGTGTAGCTTAGAAGGCTATGAGATCGCCTGGTTAGTACATAATCGCGTGTCACCTCGACTACACATGAACGCCAATCGCCTGTAGTGTACATGATCGCCAATCGCCTATGGTGCACATGATCGCCGAAAGTACACTCAGTATGTGGTCGGGATTCTGGATCAACCATAGTGGGTTCCAAAAACCACGCGTATCAAGGTGTGGGTTAAGCCTTAGATATGCTGTGCATGCGAAGCTCTATGCTTGAGCATAAGAAATCGTCCTTAGTGTTGCATGCATGGGCGCACGAGGAGTAGTGCTGATCTACTCTTGGAAATGTGAAGCTACCGACGTCACCAAGTCGTGTGGAGATGATACCTTGGACGTAACGTAGTGGGATGAAGAGCCTTCAGTAAGGCGTGGCGATGTCGTCGGGCATCGCCAGGGCGCGAGGCATGCGGGCATCGCCAGGGCGCGAGGCATGCGGACATCGCTGGGGCGGGAGGCATGCGGGCATCGCCAGGGCGAGACATCGGTCGTCTTCCAGGGAGAGACACCGGTCGTTCTCCAGGGAGAGACATCGGTCGTCCGCCAGGATGAGACATCGGTGGATAGTCATCGCGCGAGCGGTCATCGGTGGAAGGTTATCGCGCGATGTCGAGTTTCACACAGATAAGGTGGGACCTAGGCTCCCAGCATGAGACGTCCTGCACGCGCGACACGTAGACAAAAAGGGTGGTTCAGAATAGTGACATCAGAGAGTAGGCATGTGCAGAGACACGCGTGGTCGTACTGTTCAGGGAAGCGTGCACGCAAGCTTCCCTGCAGAGTGGGTGGTGGCAGCGGCATTTGTGGACAAGTTGGTTTAGATTCAAAAACCCACTTCTGAGAGGGGGAACGTTGCTGTGGTTCAAGAGTGACAGAGTGAGTTTACCTTCATCCTCCTCTTTTCTCTCCTTCGCGCTGTGATTCAGACATCCTCAAGCACCAGTGTGACGAGCGACGACTACACTTGGATACCTGGGGAGTTCTCTACGAGTTTTCCGTCAGGACGCTAGAACAGAGTTAAGGCATCCTTAAGCCTCGGCGGGTTTTGGAGCCCTTGGTGTTTTGCGCAAGTCCAAGTAAGGGAAGCTAGCATTTTCATTTATAAAAAACGTTAGGCGAGTAGGTTCTGAAGTGAGGGCGACGTGGTCGCCGGTTTTCATATGCTTTTCACGATACTCTGTTTTTATGTGTGGGGCGACGTGATCGCCGATTTTAATGCTATTTTTCGAAATCCCCTGTTTTAGTGTCGTTTGAAACTGTTTGAGATTGAAATGTGATATTCAAAAATCTGAACCTTGGAATGAGTTTTGCTGTGATTGGAATCGTTCATTTAAGTGTTATATGATGTGTTGAATGTTGTGAATGTGGGATCAAGACATAGTATTTTCAGGAAAGGAAATACCGTGTTGAGATTGGTTATGAGGTGTATTGATCAGTGAGTATCCTGTGAATGAGATGATCCTGACTCTGCTGATATGATGGAGTCACATAGATAAAGTCATTCAGTTGGTGAGAGTCGAAGGAGGTCCATATGTATGGGTAAGTCATTTGAAAGATAACTGACTTGACCTGTTATATGGATTAACCCTGTCATACTGTGAGAGTGATGAGATTGAGATCGAGATTGTGTTGATGCGCATGGCTGTGGGAACATTACAGCAATGAAGTATGACAGGTGCAGGTCTCTGGATGCTAAGTTCAACGCACAAGTCTTGCGGATGTAGTGTCAAGTGTCTTGTGTGATGAGTCAATGGAAGTCTGACGTGAGAAATGAGAAACATTGAATTGATAGACACTTGATGGAATTATGTGAATTGAACGACTCTTGAGGAAATTGTGAAATATGTGATTACTTGATGGTCATGTGATGGGAATGAGAAAGTTGATGGTTTTTACGTGGGTGTCTTAAATTTGTTTTATCTTGATTTTAAAGTTTCATATCTAAATTCTCTTTAAAATATCTAGCTTACCCTGCGTTCTTGTTTTGTGGATGTTTTCTTAAACCTGTGATGATCGTGTATGATTTTACACGGGAGCAGATGATGTTGCAGGAAGTAGAGCTCCTCAGTGAGTGGTCGCCGGAAGGAGATCGTCTGTTTCTGTTTCTGTTAGGCGATCACCTATTTTCTGTTTCTGATAGGAGATCGCCTGTTTTCTGTTAGGAGATCGCTTGTTTTTTTATTTTGCTGTATTTTGTTTAAGTTTTGGAAAACTGACTGGTTATGTATTAAACTCCCTGTGAGCAGAAATTTCATTACATATATATATTTATGTTCACTTTGATATTATGGTTTTACCTTTATTTCATTATATAAATATGAAAAGCATTTTGGCGGGATGTTACAAAGGTCGACACAGAGAAAGCCCTCTTCCTTGTCTTTGCATAGCAAGGTTGAGGCGAGAAAGAGGTCTTCCTTGACTCATCAGCCAAGGTCGATATCAGTGAAGTTTTCTACCACGACTATCACGCCAAAACAGAGGCTGATGCGCGAGATTGAGTTAAGCAGACGTTATGATGTCTAAGCAAAAGCATTCATGGGGTACGTTCAAGTTGGCAAGGTTGCCTCAGAAACAGATGCAAAAAAGTGAGGAATAACATGTACAAGTCAGCGCAAGTCCATCATGAGTCAAGAAAGCCACACAGACACAGGTACAATGGTGAAGGAAGAAGCATTGCATAATTATGTTTACTCATACACAGAAACATAAGATCTATAAAGAAAAAAGTTGGGACATTGAAGAGTGAATTCATTAAAACTGGAATGTACAGATAATTACAAAAGTTTTACAGAAAAGAGGGAAATCAAGAATGCGCAGGGCCACCACCAGTTGCCCGTTGACGATGACCTTGGTCAGGCCAGTTTGGGAAAGATCCACCCTAGGATGCACGCAGGCAACCTGGGCGATGGCATCCCCAAACCCTTCACCATAGGCTTCAACTGCCTCGTTGGTGAGATCATCAATAGTCTTCTGAAAGAGCTCCTCCTTGCGGGCCATCTTCTTCTTCAGCTAGCCCATTTCCTCCTGCAGTTTGGCTAACTCTACCTCCCTTTGGGCTAGGTTTTCTTTGCTCCGCTCCAGCTCCTAGGCAGCCTGGGCCATGTCCTCATCCTTGCCACCCAACTCCTTCTTCAGGTCCTCCACAAAGAGGTAGAGGTCATTGTTTCTTGCATATAACTAAAGGGCCTCTTGCGATTTCACAAACAAGAGGTCCTTGGTTTCTTTGTCAGCCTTGCAAAGCTCAGCCACCTCCAAGGTGAGCCCCGTTAGGCAATGCTTCGCCCCAGCAGCCGCGAGCACTTTCTGTTCGGCCTCTTCTTGGGCCCCTCGTACCTTTGTGAGAAGGAGGTTGGACCCAGCAAGAGCCTCCCCGATGCTCTTGGCCTCCTGTTCCGCGAGAGAGCCCACCTCCATGCTCTCCAGTTCTTCTAGAGCTTGTGTAGACTTTAAAACTCGCTGGAGGAATGGAGAGAGGGCAGTGGGAGGACTCCAAGCTCGGCCCTCAGGGGTGTTCTCCCCTCGGCCCTCTTTAGTATTAAGGGGAGAAGAGGCGCATTCCCTGACGGAAGGGGTCCCCCCATTTCCTGAGCTTGAAGCCACTGGGATGGCAGCTTCGGCGTTACGCTTCCCCTTGAAGACTAGGCCAGAACAAGTGTCCTCATCTACAAAGGGAGTGGCTTCAGCGGCGACGACCATGCCCTGGGATCTAGTGGCATGGGGATGGCTTGGAGCAGGCAGGAGGGTGAGGGCAGCAGTGGAGGAGCTAGTAGCAGCAGCCTCAGCTGGAGCAGCAGTAGAGGGGCCAGCACCACCCTTCTTTGTAGCTAGGGCAGCCAGGCGCCTCTTTCTATCAGCATCGATCGCCATGCCTGCAACAAAACAGAAAGACTCAGTTAGCAACAGGTAAAGGGTAAACAAAAGCAGAAGTACGCAGAACAAGCAGTGATGATCAAAGCAAGAAGAAAGGTACTGATATAACCCTTCAATGCCTTGGGATTGTATTCCTTCTTTATCAAGTCAGCAGTGTTGAATACAGTTTGGAGGCCAGAAAGGAACTCGCACACCTCACGATCTTTGGGGTGCAAGTCTGGGAGACCCTTAGGCTTCGCCAGTGTGGGCCTCTCAACCTAGTATAGGGGAAACCCATCCAAGAGGGTGGGGTTACATTTGTTGCAGCAACGAACCTTGAAGAATTTCCCCTTGAAGCTCTTGTAGGATTGCTGGAACAGAGTCAGCAGTGCTCTCCCAGCAACCCCATTGAGGCTCACCCATAAATTCTTCCCTGGACTCTTGGGCTCGTAGAAGTATAGGAAGGCGTCCACAGAGGGAAGGTGGCTAAAGTGTTTGCACAAGATGGCGAAGGCCTTGGCAAATGCCTAGCCGTTGGGATGGAGTTGAGCAGGGGCAACGTTCATCTCAGTTAATAATGCCCGCTTGAAACCAGTAAGAGGAAGGCGCAAGAGGACCTTCCTGAAGACCGTCGAGTAGATGAAGCAGAATGGACTGTCCTGGCCGGATGCCTCATCACAACAAATGGGCTCGCCTACCCTACAAGGGGTCACCCACACGAACTTGTTGTGTTCTTTCGCAAAGATGCGGGATGGGTTACAGGTCTCGCTCTTCCTATAGTCCATAATGCTTTTAGAGGTAGTGAACACGGAGACCTCCTTCAGGAGCCCGCTGGAAGCCCAGGGATACAACGTTTGATAATGAGCAAGAGGAAGAGCTAGGGTTGCTGGTGGAGTCGAAGGTTGGGGTGAGTTGGATTCATCCATAGGTTGAGAAGAGTTAGACTGATCCATTGAATGAAGAAACAACTAAAAAAGAGAAAAGAAAAAGAAGGCAACGTTCAGAATGGGTAGAGCGCGTACGTTTTGAAGAGCACAACTATACAGAAAAATAGAGAATGGGGAAGCAAAAAATGCAAGAATTGTAAACAGTCCCAGGCAGTTATAGTAGATTAAAAGACATCGCAATAATAGAAATGAAGACAGAAATGGCAAAAAGAATGTACCTTTAAGTGATTCTGGTTGTGGATGATGAGGTATCGAGAAGGGAAGCAGAGCGCTCAAGAAGCAGAAATGTTTGAAAGATAAGTAAGAAAGGGAATGAAACAATGAAGGCTGTAGGGGACAAAGGGTTTAACGTATAGGGGAAGCACGAAGCGACAATGCTCCCCAACCGTTAAGATTGCCACGTGTACGCTCCAATAAAAGTGTGGTGGGACGTGACCTTGAGGCACTGTGCTCGTCCAATCACTCAGAGCCACATTAGTGCCACGTAGGTTGCCAGGAAGAGCAGTTAGGCTTTTCACTAAAGCAAGCTCCAGCTTAAGCCTGGGGGGCTTGTGTAGTAGCCAGACCTCGGACGTCGGCAGTGTACAATGAAGGTCGACGTGGCAGAGTTCAACACAGTAGGACCCACAGAGGGACCCCCCCAAAGAATACATGTGTAGTGGCCAGACCTCGAATGTCAGCAGTGTACAGTGAAGGTCTGATGGCAGAGCTCCAGCCATACACAATCACATAATAAGGAGGATAAAGACTTAGAGGTTATTTTGGGATTTACTTGTAAATATGGGTCTAATTGGGTTTTTGTTTCTTTTTGTAGGCCCAATCAAAAGGAGAATTCTTGGGTGAAGGAATGTACAATCATATCCAAGAAGACCTCCAAGTCGTCAAAACATAAACTAAAGCTTTGGTCAAAAGAACACAAGAAGACTAAGTTCTTATTGACTAGTCAACATTATTTTTGGGCCAAGATTTAGCTTAAATAAATTTTATAAACTTGTTTAGGATTTCATGGGCCATGTATTGGGCCTAGTAGCATAAAATAATTGGACCAAATAGAATAGGTTTTTGGGCTTGTATTTGGGCCAATAGTAAAATATGACTAGTTAGGGTTAAAAGTGACTAGTTAGGTTAACAATTGGGCTTCTTTGAGCCCAATGTAACCCTAAAACGTCTAGGGTATTTCGGAGAACGAAAATCACCTTGGCATGAAGCACATGGACGTCCACATGGCAGCCTAGGAGTGGAGAGGATTTAGCATGGAAGGTGTGAGCTAAACATGGAAAGCATGACTCCACATGGCACCTTCTCATTGGAGAGTTGTATTTTGAATTTTAAAATTTTGGCTCCAAAATGTCGAGCCCTCTCTCCTATATAAAGAGGTGCTTGGCTCATGTAAATGGAAGATTAATTGAAAAGTGAATTGCTGCCAAACTTGTGCCAATTTCACTCATTGTGTCCTACCTCTCTAGGATAGACCTTTTAGTCTTCTTTCTCCACCTAGTCCAAGTGAGATGGCCTCACCACTCACTCTCCACACCTAACACTTCACCTTCAAGTTTTTCGCAACTCCTAGGAGTGCCTTGCACGTTTCAATCCATAAATGCTTCCACCAACCACTTCCAATTTCAAAATCAAGCTCACGGATGAAGGCACAACTACATCAAGGTCGACGTGGCAGAGGCCGGCACAGTAAAGTATTACATTAGTGAAATCCTGATTTACAGAGATACCTTGCATGCGGAATGTGTATAAGACATTTGGGTCTGGCACAAGCAGATTACCCCTAGAGGCGTCAAAGCCCAAGAGTGCTAGGGTTCTCAAAGAAAGTTGCATGCAAGGCACGTGAGAAATTAGGGCACTTAAAAGAACGGATTGGTCTCGCAGCACTAGTACACACGTTGTAACCTTAGCGGCCATACCGTTAGATATGCACTCCAGAGAAGGAATGTTGCCACGAGTATTACACTCTAAGAAAGGAATGTTGCCATGGGAGTCGCACTAAGACTGTGCAGTAGTATCCCGAAAAGGTAAACCTAAATTCGCTAGAGGCAAGGCTTTGGCAAGAGAATGTCAGGGGCAGGTTAACCTAGAAACAATTATATAAGGGGGGTAACCCCCACGGTAAACACACGTTGTCTTCTACGTAAGACATAGTTCTTACACACACATAAGCTTAAGCACTTTTGCTTGTTTGATGTTTTATTTCCCTGTATTGACTTGAGCGTCGGAGTGCAGTCATAGGTAGGGCCCTCTTTGTTTCAACAGAGCCATACTTTGGAGAACCACCACGAAGATAAGAGGAGCCACTATCTGCCTCAGAGTAAATGACAACTTAGTCAACCGGCAAGAACAAAGACCAAATTGTTAAAATTAATAGCTTAAACAAGAGGGGGTGAATTGTTTATTGGAAGGTTTTCGCAAATAATGGATTGGAATGAAGATTAATGAAGAAACACAAAAGAAGAAATAAGATTAGCCAAGAACAAAACTATTTTTAATTGATTCCAGAAAATCAATCGGTTGTTTATACAAATCAACCGATTGTTTATACCAGCAGTTTGTTAAAATCACAAATCAAACAATTTTAAGGAGTTAGAGAAAGAGAAAATCACACAGACAATTATACTAGTTCACTCCTTACCAGAGCTACATCCAGTTCTCAGAAAACCACTGAGATTTCACTATGTAACCAACAACAGATTACAACCAACATACAACAACAAAAAGGTGATCTTGACCTCTCAAGAACACTCACCCTCTTTGATATACCACACACACAAAGTGAGGTGATTCCACTAGCCACAATAACATGATTCTTTGATATTCTATGGAATCAACTTGAGTTGGCAAAGATTAGGCACTTTTATAGAAGAGGATCAATGTTCTATATTTCAAGAACTCACCAAATCTTGCACCAAAAACCAAACTCACATGGAAGCTCCATTTACTATCAATTGAACCGATTAAAAAGCTGGAAAACAAGTTTGAACCGAACAAGAAAGAAGGAAAACAGAAAATGAATCGTTAAAAATCAAAGAAAAGGAAGAATAGTTGCTGGAAAACTGAAAACAGAACCAAAAACTCAAGAAAACCAACTCAAAACATGAACAACTAAAGAGAAAAAAGGAAGGAGAATAGAAAACTTATGAAAATGGATGTAGATTGGTATGAACACGCCACTAGAAGTGATGGATGCTCCTAGATGAGTGTGCTACCGCCACTTGAGGACACCATGGATCCTTCAAGATAAGACTAGAGAAGAAGGCTCAAAGCTCTCCAATGTTCTCTTAAAATTTGAGTAGAGTTTCTTTACTATCAATTTCAATCAAGAAAATACAATGAGGGAGGCCTCCTATTTATAGCATGAGGAGCCTTGGAGAACAAGTTGTGAGGGTAGTAAGGGAAGAAACAATATGGTGCAGCCTAGGTCATTGACTTTGGTCAATGCCACACCATTTCACTCATTTCTAGAAGGTAGGGTTTCCTTCCTTCCCTAATGGACTTCATAAGCCTAAAATTATAACTTCACCTCCTTATTTACTTCTACACCTATCTACTAATACACCCCCCCTAAGACTCCTAACTAAAGACTAAAAGATGCTATAACAATAGAGGTTTCTAATGTTTTCCTCTAAGCACCATCAACCAAAGAAATTACAAAAAGAGAGAATAATTGTTCCCTAGCTCCTAAAACTTTGAACATGCTTCTTGTAAGCCTTTGAGGTGGGCTTTGATCTTCATGGGCGTCCTCTATTTGCATCTCTACCTCTTCTTGATCTTGTTGATTGGCCTCCATGTCCACAAGGACCTTACTGTTCCAACAGGTTTTAAATATACAAACACAAAAGAGAATAGGAAAGATTACACCTAATACAGGAAATCACAAATGATCCTATTCCACTCTTTAACCAATGCAAAGCCTAAGCAATCTTGCAATCTTTCATAATCTTCCAAAATGTGTTTTGAATCTCAATTTCTATGTTTTTTGAAATAGGGAAGTAATCCCAGTTTTATATCTTTCGAACAATAGTTGTTTAAGGCAGATAATCATGAGCCAAAACAAATTGAAACTATATAAAACAAATTTAACAAACTTAAGTAAAACTGTTAAGGATTTTCAAATATCAATCGGTTGCTTAGGATGTTCTGGTAGAATTTGGCACTATCTGCAAAACACAAAAATGTACAGGTGCAAGGAGTGATCCTTTCCAAACGTAAGAAACACCACAAAACCAGTTTTCACTAAGTGATTCCCTAAACAAAATCAGCAAAATCAATGTTGATCCGGTCGGTCATTGGTAGTCGATGACATCAGCAGCAGTTGACCACGTGGACCATTCACAGAGTAACACGTGGTAGAGGATAGCAGGCGAATCAGGGAGGCGATCACTCAGAATGGTAATCGCCTATCGCCTGTGATGTGGGGTAATCGCCTATTGCCTTGAGGATGAGTAATCGCCTATCGCCTTGAGGTGAGTAATCGCCTATCGACTTGAGGATGAGTAGTCGCCTATCGCCTTGAGGTGAGTAATCGCCTATCGGCTTGAGGATGAGTAATCGCTCATCGCCGGTATGGATCAGTAATCGCCCAGATTGCACATGATCGCCGTGTGTTAAGGTTGGGAGATCAGGTGGTCAGCAAGTCGCCGAAAGAGCACATCGCCGGGTGTTTGAGAAGACTTGGCAAGCACTTGTTGTATGGTCTAAGTACAGAGGATAAGTGGCATATCTGCCACCATGTGTAGTGTGAGCTGCAATGCCCAGGGTTAACCAGTTCGCCATGTTAAGGTTGCGCCCAGAGTAGCCTGCGTACTAAGCTACTCCCTGTGTGGATAACTTAGTTGCAGGGGCACAGTGGAAGTAACGTTTCAGCTACAGATACTCCAGATGGTGACACGTGTACGACCAGATGTTATCCACGTGTCAAGAGGAATAACCGTCAGGAGAGAGAAAGACTCAGGTATATATACAAACTCTTAATGAAATTGAGGGGAGGTTTTGATAGATTCTTACAGCTTACACATTTGAGAGTTTCAATTACACACGGGTCTCACAGATAGATTCAAAGATAGTTTTGGTGTTCCTGTTGCCTGACTTGAGCGTCGGAGCTACAACGGCTGCTAGAGGCGCCGTCTGTGTGTTTTACAGGCAGCGTTTGGAGTTCCGGCGGTGGTTCTTGGAGCGTTCCTGCAGAATAGAGGGCTAGACGAAGGAGTGACGAGGCAATCCTCCACGTTCGAGTCAAGCGGCAGGATCATTAGGCGCCCACCGTGGGGCCCGTGTAAATCTGGTTCCCATCCACGTCGCAGTTTCTTGAGGTTTCTTGGAGCTCCTTGATCATTTCGTCGAAGTGAAGTTACGTCGAAGTGCAGAGGAGATGAGTAGAAGAACCAGGCAAACCTCACCTGCGTCATCTGCTGAAGAAGGAGCCGTTACCATGGCGCAGGTAGTGGAGATGATGTGCGCGCTGCAAGATAGCGTCGCGGAATCGAGAGTTGAGCAAGAGAGGATGCGTGCAGAGCTGACTGCATCGCAGAGAAGAAACGAAGAGTTGAACCGTATGAATGAAGAGCTGCGTAGGGAATTGTAGGTGCAGAGGGAGCACGCAGCTGAAGAGAGGACGTCGACGCCACCGTCGCCTCCGAGAGCATTCCCTATGCCTTTCTCCCCCGAAATCATGAACACGGTGGTGCCTCCCAATCTGGTGGGACTGAAAGCGTCGTTCACGGGGGCGGAAGATCCAGAAGCACACCTGACAACCTTCCACACTCAGATGATGCTGACTGGAGGTTCAGATGCTGTGTACTGCAAGATGTTCATGAGCACACTGAGCGGAGTGGCTATGGAGTGGTTCGTGAGCCTGCCAGAGGGCCACGTCACTTCCTTCCATCAGTTCACGAAGCTGTTAACGGAGCAGTACATCATTAACCGACCTGCGCCAGTAGTGTCCTACGACCTGTTTGACGTGCGCCAGTATCAGGGGGAGCCGTTGAGGGACTACCTCAATCGCTTTGGGGCGCAGGTGGTGAGATTGCCCAGCAAGGACGAGGACATGCTGGTGCATGCTTTCAAGAGAGGTGTCCTCCCTGGTCCTTTCAGTGAATCGCTCATCAGGAGCCACCCTGCCACCTTCACCGAGATACGGCGACGTGCGGTGGCACACATAGTAGCAGAGGCAGAGGTCTCTGAGAAGAGAGGAAGTGCTGCACCGTCGAAGCCACGTGGAGGTCAGGGGAATCAGCAGCAACAGGCGCGGGTGCATGAGATCAAGGAAGGGAGGAAGGAGCAGAGAAGGTCTCGCCCTTATGCACCAAGGAAGGACCAGACCAGGGGGCGTGCAAGCAACGTGTAAGGACCTGTAAAAATTGAATTGGAATAAAAAGGGTTATATTTCAAAGGAATTCTGTGTATGTTTTATTCAAAATAAAAAGGAAGGAAAGTTAAGTTTAGAAAGGTATGAGATCGCCAGGGCGCGAGGACGTCGCCAGGGCGCGAGGACGTCGCCAGGGCGCGAGGACGTCGCCAGGGCGCGCGAGGCATGTGGACGTCGCCAGGGCGCGAGGCATGCGGGCATCGCACGGGCGCGAGAGGCATGCGGGCATCGCGCGGGCGCGAGAGGCTTGCGGGCGTCGCCAGGGCGCGCGAGGTATGTGGGCGTGGCCAAGGCGCGAGAGTTATGAGGGCGTCGCCAGGGAAGACATCGGTCGTCTCCCAGAGGAAGACATCGGTCGTCTTCCAGGGCGAAGGGGACATCGGTCGTTCGCCAGGATGAGTCAGCGTTGGAAAGTTGTCGCGATGGCGAGCCTCACACAGATAAAGTGGGACCCAGACTCTCAGCATGAAACGTCCTGCACACGCACCACGTAGACAAAAAGGATGACTCAGAGTGGTGACATCAGAATGTTGGCATGCGCAGGAGACACTCGCGGTCGTACTGTTCAGAGCAGTGGTTGGCATGCACCAGAGACAACAGTGGTCGTACTGTTCAGGGCAGTGGTTCTCAGACTTCTCTGCAGAGTGGGTGGTGGCAGCTGCTTTTGGTGGATAAGTTGGTTTAAGATGCAGAAAACCCACTGCTGAGAGAAAGAAACGTTGCAGCCTTCAAAGAGAGAAAGAGTGAGTTACCTCCCTTCTCCTCCAGTTGTCTCCTTCGCGCTGCGATTCTAGCATCTTCACGCAAGAGTACGACGAGAGGCAGCCACCATTAGAGCACCTGGGAGGTTCTCTGGAAGTCCTTCAACCAGACGCAAAAACAGAGCCAAGGCGTTGTTCAAGCTTCGTTGGGATTCGGAGCTCCTGGTGTTTTGCGCAAGTCCAGGTAAGGGAAGCTAGACTTCATCTTAAATACAAGCCATAGATTAGCTGTTTCTGAAGTAAGGGCGACGTGGTCGCCGGTTTTCGTTTTCATCTTCGTGAATGCTCTGTTTCTATGTGGTTGGGCGACGTGGTCGCCGGTTTTATATACAGACTTTGAAATACCCCGTTTTGAAACAGATCGCCGGTTTTGGCGTTGTTTGCGAAACTCTCTGTTTTTGGTGTTGCTTTGAAACTGTCTGAGACTTAAATGTGATATTCGAAAATCTGAACCTTTGGAATGATTGTTGCTGTGATTAAATCATTTATTTGAGTGGGATGATGTCTTGAATGCTGTGAATGTGAGACCGAGGCATAGTATTTTCAGGAAAGGAAATACCGTGTAAGATCGTATGTAATGTGTATTGACCTGGGGCTTGTCTAGAAGGAGATATCCTGACTCTGCTGATATAATGGAATCACGTAGATGAAGTTATTCAGTTGTGGAGAGTCGAAGGAGGTTCATATGTATGGGTGAGTTGTTCAAAAGGGAACGAGCTCGGCCTGTTATATGAATTAACCTTGTCATACCGGGAGAGTTAATGACATTGAGACTTTATGCGCATAGCTGTGTGGATTCACAGCGACCCTGTGTGGATTTCACAGTGGTATGGTATGACAGGTGCAAATCTCTGGGCCTGAGTCAACGCACGAGTAAATCCGGAAGTAGTGTCAAGTGTCTTGTGTGCTGAGTCAGTGGTGGTCTGACATGTGAAATGAGGAACTTGAAATTGATAGACACTTGGTACAGTTGTGAAATAGAATGACTCTGGAAAATATTGTGAAATGTGTGATTTCTGGGTGATCAGGTGAAGAGTATGAGAAACTTGATAACTTTACGTGAATATCTTGAAATTGTTTACCTTGATTTTATTTTAAGTATCCTTATTTAAACTCTTTTTAAATGTCTAGCTTACCCTGTGTTTTCTTTTGTGTTGTGGCCTTTTCTTAAACCTGTAATGATCGTGTATAATTTACACGGGAGCAGATGATGTTGCAGGAAGTAGAGCTCTTTAGAAAATTGTCGCTGGAAGGAGATCGCCTGTTTTCTTTTCTGTTGGGTGATCGCCCCTCTTGCTGCTTTATAATAGGAGATCGCCTTTAGGAAAGGAGATCGCCCTTCTTATAGGAGATCGCCCTTTTTGCCAGGAGATCGCCTATCTGTCTTTTGTATTGTATTTCGTTTACGTTTTTAGTGGAGAAGTGATCGTTTGTATTAAACTCCCTGTGAGGAGAAACTTATTTATTTTATATAAAGATTTTGCTCACTTCAATCTATTTGTCACCTTTATTTTCGTTTTATATTTATTTTCGAAGAGATTTGGCGGGATGTTACATTAATGGTATCAGAGCAGTTCGTCCTTAGGATGACCTGCGGGCTGTGGATCCATTGTGTTTCTTCTGCTCATGAAAGTTATTTGAGTTTAAAATAACAACTATAGTGAAAGGTTTTCAAACGTTTTTGTATTGAAATTTTGTGTGTGCTTTGGTGAATATATGTTCTAACTGAAAATCTTAGTATTAAGAATGAGAAGGTCTTGATAAAGTAGTGAGGGTGCACACTCATAACTGGATCGAGATGAGTCTCAATCTTAATTCCAAAGGTTTGATGTTTAGCATATATTGAATTCTGGTGTGAGCTATTTCATTTTCTTGAGTGTCTTTGTAATGATTGAAAATGGTTGATTGGATTGATGACTGCATACCAGTAGTTGTTCTGGTATTATGCTTGATGTTATAAGCATTATGATTCTGTTGATGAGCTCAAATTCTTAATGACTTTGAGATGCTGACCTTTGTAAGGTCTAGATGTTACCTCCTGAATGAATTGATTTTTAATCGATCTCATTCTTGTAGTTGTAGGGAATATAGAAACCCATAGTTTCAAAATCTGAAAACGAAGGAGATGGCACGTAGACCTTCTACCCCTCCCCAATCTTCTTCGGAGATGAGCCAGATTGCTAAGGCTATCGAGATGATGGCAACTGCCATCCAGCAACAGAATGCAGCGATGGCTCAGAACCATCAAGCTACAATGCACCACTGGGAAACTGCTCGGTCGGCTGAGACGAACTCCCACGGCGGTCAGCCTCAAGAACAGATGGGACTGACTGAGTTCATGAGGCACAACCCACCCAAGTTTAGTGGGAATGCTACCCCTGATCAGGCAGATCAGTGGGTCAGAGAGCTGGAGAAAATCTTCAGGGCGACCTCCTGCCCTGAAGAGAAGAAATTGGTGTTCGCAACCTTTTTGCTATCTGGGGAAGCTGAGTTCTGGTGGATGGGAGCTCAGCAGATGATGAAGGCCCGAGAGGATGTGTTGGACTGGGAGAGCTTCAGGGTGAAGTTCCTGGAGAAATACTTCCCAGACAGCGCAAGGTTTGCGAGGGAAGCTGAATTCCTAAAGTTGGAGCAGGGGGATATGTCTGTGAACGCCTATGCTGCTCGGTTTGAGTATCTCGCCCGATTCTACACCCAGGCGACCTCTGAGGCTTGGAGGTGTAGGAAGTTTGAAGAGGGACTGAAGCATGGGCTGAAGAGGACCATAGCCCCGATGTGCATCAGGGAATTTCACGCCTTGGTAGAGAAGGCGAAGATGGTTGAGACCCTGGAAAAGGGTGATTCTCGGGTGATCAGGTCACACCCAGGGAGTTCTTCCAGTGGGAAGGCTAAGGTGCAGCACCCACAAGACAAGCCTTATACGAGACCTCCACCACGTCGGGCGGGAGCAGCGTCATCCCAGCTTCAGCAGCAACAACCTTGGAAACCCAAGTGTTTCCATTGTGGTGGACCTCACACGTCCAATGTGTGCCCCAAGAAGGCTTTTGAGAGAAGGTGTTTTGTCTGCCAAAGGACGGGGCACGTTGCTAGAGATTGCCCAAGCAGGAATGGGGCGACTCAGCCCAGTGGCTCTCAGCAGATGAGGAACGAAGGAGGCAGACCTCAGGCAACAGGGAGAGTGTTTGCCATGTCAGGAGCAGAGGCATCTCAGTCAGGTAACTTAGTACAGAGTGTTGCTCTATAGCTGGTAGATGCGTTAGAATTTTGTTTGATTCTGGAGCGACACACTCCTTTGTGTCAAGCTTGTGTGTAGCCGAGTTGGGCCTTCTAGTGAAGGAAGTACCGTTTGAACTGTTGGTCTCTACACCTGTATCAGGACAGGTGTTGACCTCTACAGTTTGCCCTGAATGTCCAGTGATGGTAGAGGGACGCAGATTCAAAGTAAACTTGATCTGTCTACCTCTTCAGGATCTGGATGTTATCTTAGGAATGGATTGGCTATCTGCCAATCACATTCTCATAGGTCGCGGTAGGCAGAAAATTAGCGTTTCCAGATCTCCAAGAGTCAGATGTGATATCTGCTCAGCATGGGTAGTCGGAGTTGGGAGAAATGAGCGGGGTGCTTCATGATCCTAGCTCGGTTGGGAGTGAAGAGGACGTAAGCAAGATACCTTGGTGAAAGATTTCATGGAAGTATTTCCAGAAGAAATACCTGGATTACCTCCTAAGAGAGAGGTGGAACTCTCTATTGTTTTGATACCTGGGGCTGGACCTGTGTCGATGACTCCAGCTGAGTTGATGGAATTAAAGAAGGAAGTGTAAGTAGATTTAGTGTACCAAGGTTTAGTTCCAGCTACACATAAGTTATGGAGAGTATATAAGCTGAATGTTGAGGGTTTAAGGACTTAAGCATGTGTATCCATAGGAAGTACCGGGGTTAAGTTCCAAAAATGAAAGAATGAACTTTCTTTTATTTGAAGCTTGGGAGAAGCCGAACTCATTCGAAATATCAATCGTGGTGGTGGAGAGATGTACGTAAGGTGTGCGAGGAGGGTGAAGATGATGGTTTATTCCAAAAAGTCATTGTTTGGAAAGTTGGAGGCAGAGGGGATGTGAGATTTCAGGAGGATGCGTGGGCCACTAACTTTAACTTTAAAGCAACGTGGCTGGTCTATGTGCTTCAAGTGGATAAGTGTTCTATTTGTTCGGCATAAGGGTTTGAGGTCCCACCTTGAGAACTTTTATCTTATACGTATGTCATCCAAGTAGAATCAGGTGTGGAAGGGAATGTGGGTGGCAATAGTCTGTTGTATCTTGGAGAAGAGGAATAGAGTTGTCCTTAAGCAAGAAATTCTGGATGCAGAGGAAATTTTCCAATCGGCTCCACTACTTACATGGTTGTGGTTGAGAGATATGGTGTGTTCGTTCTTGTATACCTTTTCAGATAGGCACCTGAACTCAAATCAATGCATCCAATGTATACATTGAACAAGGAGGAAATGATGGGGACAGGAAGCCGAGTTGGCAAGAGAAGTCATAGTGATGATTTGGAAAGTAACCGCAACAAGAACTTTGTCTTTATAAGGTGCAGAGTTATGTAGCATAGTGGTGAACCAAAGGTATTCCTTTAGGGAGCGTGAGAATTAGATCAGCAGTGGGAAGTCGATGGATGGTTCTGATCAAGAGGCGGAAGTTGATTCCTAGAGGGATATTTCGGATCCTAGTTTGAATTGGCTAGGGGGCATGAGCAGTAGTCAGCTGCCCTTTTTCCTTCCGATGAAGGGATCTTGCTCACTTTTACTCTACAGAAGACTAGTCCTGGTTGTGTTAAGGGATTAGTTCTGGACTTGCTCGACCAAGTCTTCAGGGTTGGAAGTAGAGTGTGAGTACTGGAGTTGACGCTCAATGGAACAGCATACTCCATATGCAAGGAAGGAGAATGGAATTTGATGAAGTATTGGAGTAGTAAGCGTTGGTTCAACAGACAACCGAGAAGGTAAAACTGATGCAAGGCAGAATGAAAGCTTCTCAAAGTCGACAGATGTCCTATGCAGATCAGAGGAGAAGACCTTTGGGGTTTGCTGCTGGGGGATCATGACTTTATGAGGGAGGACACCAGCCAAGGGTGTAGGATGGGCGATCAGATCAAAGAAGCTGTCCCCTAAGTTCGTTGGGCCATATCAGATCCTAAGGGGGATCAGTCCAGTGGCTTATGAGATCGTCCCACCTCCCCATTTAGCAAATCTGCATAGTGTATTTCACGTATCACGGCTAAGGAAGTATCTTGCAGACTCTAGTCACGTATTAAAAGTGGACGACGTGCAGATCGGGTGATCCAGCATGGGAAATAAAAGAAACCACGAGAGAAGCCCATCCATACCTTCTTTCCTTATAATTCAATTTTCGAGGACGAAAATTTTTCTTGTTGGGGAGAATGTAAGGACCTGTAAAAATTGAATTGGAATAAAAAGGGTTATATTTCAAAGGAATTCTGTGTATGTTTTATTCAAAATAAAAAGGAAGGAAAGTTAAGTTTAGAAAGGTATGAGATCGCCAGGGCGCGAGGACGTCGCCAGGGCGCGAGGACGTCGCCAGGGCGCGAGGACGTCGCCAGGGCGCGAGGACGTCGCCAGGGCGCGCGAGGCATGTGGACGTCGCCAGGGCGCGCGAGGCATGTGGACGTCGCCAGGGCGCGAGGCATGCGGGCATCGCGCGGGCGCGAGAGGCATGCGGGCATCGCGCGGGCGCGAGAGGCTTGCGGGCGTCGCCAGGGCGCGCGAGGTATGTGGGCGTGGCCAAGGCGCGAGAGTTATGAGGGCGTCGCCAGGGAAGACATCGGTCGTCTCCCAGAGGAAGACATCGGTCGTCTTCCAGGGCGAAGGGGACATCGGTCGTTCGCCAGGATGAGTCAGCGTTGGAAAGTTGTCGCGATGGCGAGCCTCACACAGATAAAGTGGGACCCAGACTCTCAGCATGAAACGTCCTGCACACGCACCACGTAGACAAAAAGGATGATTCAGAGTGGTGACATCAGAATGTTGGCATGCGCAGGAGACACTCGCGGTCGTACTGTTCAGAGCAGTGGTTGGCATGCACCAGAGACAACAGTGGTCGTACTGTTCAGGGCAGTGGTTCTCAGACTTCTCTGCAGAGTGGGTGGTGGCAGCTGCTTTTGGTGGATAAGTTGGTTTAAGATGCAGAAAACCCACTGCTGAGAGAAAGAAACGTTGCAGCCTTCAAAGAGAGAAAGAGTGAGTTACCTCCCTTCTCCTCCAGTTGTCTCCTTCGCGCTGCGATTCTAGCATCTTCACGCAAGAGTACGACGAGAGGCAGCCACCATTAGAGCACCTGGGAGGTTCTCTGGAAGTCCTTCAACCAGACGCAAAAACAGAGCCAAGGCGTTGTTCAAGCTTCGTTGGGATTCGGAGCTCCTGGTGTTTTGCGCAAGTCCAGGTAAGGGAAGCTAGATTTCATCTTAAATACAAGCCATAGATTAGCTGTTTCTGAAGTAAGGGCGACGTGGTCGCCGGTTTTCGTTTTCATCTTCGTGAATGCTCTGTTTCTATGTGGTTGGGCGACGTGGTCGCCGGTTTTATATACAGACTTTGAAATACCCCGTTTTGAAACAGATCGCCGGTTTTGGCGTTGTTTGCGAAACTCTCTGTTTTTGGTGTTGCTTTGAAACTGTCTGAGACTTAAATGTGATATTCGAAAATCTGAACCTTTGGAATGATTGTTGCTGTGATTAAATCATTTATTTGAGTGGGATGATGTCTTGAATGCTGTGAATGTGAGACCGAGGCATAGTATTTTCAGGAAAGGAAATACCGTGTAAGATCGTATGTAATGTGTATTGACCTGGGGCTTGTCTAGAAGGAGATATCCTGACTCTGCTGATATAATGGAATCACGTAGATGAAGTTATTCAGTTGTGGAGAGTCGAAGGAGGTTCATATGTATGGGTGAGTTGTTCAAAAGGGAACGAGCTCGGCCTGTTATATGAATTAACCTTGTCATACCGGGAGAGTTAATGACATTGAGACTTTATGCGCATAGCTGTGTGGATTCACAGCGACCCTGTGTGGATTTCACAGTGGTATGGTATGACAGGTGCAAATCTCTGGGCCTGAGTCAACGCACGAGTAAATCCGGAAGTAGTGTCAAGTGTCTTGTGTGCTGAGTCAGTGGTGGTCTGACATGTGAAATGAGGAACTTGAAATTGATAGACACTTGGTACAGTTGTGAAATAGAATGACTCTGGAAAATATTGTGAAATGTGTGATTTCTGGGTGATCAGGTGAAGAGTATGAGAAACTTGATAACTTTACGTGAATATCTTGAAATTGTTTACCTTGATTTTATTTTAAGTATCCTTATTTAAACTCTTTTTAAATGTCTAGCTTACCCTGTGTTTTCTTTTGTGTTGTGGCCTTTTCTTAAACCTGTAATGATCGTGTATAATTTACACGGGAGCAGATGATGTTGCAGGAAGTAGAGCTCTTTAGAAAATTGTCGCTGGAAGGAGATCGCCTGTTTTCTTTTCTGTTGGGTGATCGCCCCTCTTGCTGCTTTATAATAGGAGATCGCCTTTAGGAAAGGAGATCGCCCTTCTTATAGGAGATCGCCCTTTTTGCCAGGAGATCGCCTATCTGTCTTTTGTATTGTATTTCGTTTACGTTTTTAGTGGAGAAGTGATCGTTTGTATTAAACTCCCTGTGAGGAGAAACTTATTTATTTTATATAAAGATTTTGCTCACTTCAATCTATTTGTCACCTTTATTTTCGTTTTATATTTATTTTCAAAGAGATTTGGCGGGATGTTACACAACGCACCCCCCAGGTATGATTTCATGATAAGTTTGGCGGAGCTGATCGCCATCCCTGCTGTGGCAGCAAGACTCCATGTGCCAGAGAAAACTGACAGGGTACTTGGAGGGAGGAAGGATGAGTGGTGTGAATTCCATCAAGCTTATGGACATACACTCCGTAACTGCCTGGCGTTGGGGCGTCAGCTTGCTGAGTTGGTGGAGACAGGGTTCCTAACCGATTACCTGCAGAAGACACAGGGTGATCGCGCTTCGGGGTCCCAGGAAGGCGACCAGCAGCATGAACTCCCTGTGTTGGGGGAGGTGAGGTGATGGAAGAGGCTACACTGGGGGGCTCCCAGAGCTAAAGCGGAAGGCATGATCGCCCCACGTGTGTGCATCGCCAGGGCGGTCATCGCCGGTTAAAGGAGACCCCATCCAGAGTGGTTGAGATGTTGGAGAATGGAGCTTGTCGGCTGGTGACTCTGGACGAAACTGTAAGGACCTGAGATTTATTGGAATGAATGAGTATGTTTTAAGTAAATTCTATGTATGTTTTATCTAAGTTAAAAAGGAAGGAAAGTGTAGTCTAGGAAAAACGATAAGAGTTTCTTGTTTATACATCATCGCCGGTCGCCTAGACCACACGTCATCGCCTGGGCGCGAGGCATGCAGGCGTCATCAGAGAAGAGAGACATCGGTCACTCGCGCGAGAGGTCATCAGCGGGTTGTCATCGCGCGATAGCTCATCAGCGGGTTGTCATCGCGCGATAGCTCATCGGCGGGTTGTCATCGCGCGATAGCTCATCAGCGGGTTGTCATCGCGCGATAGCTCATCAGCGGGTGTTATCGCGCGATAGCTCATCAGCGGGTTGTCATCGCGCGAGAGGTCCTCAGGGGGTTGTCTTCGCGAGAGAGGCATCGGTGGAGGGTCTTCGCGCTGGTAGCCATCGGCGAAAGGTCATCGCGCGGCGCTTGGTTAAACACCGAGAACGTAGGACCCAGACTCCCAGCAAGAGACGTTCTACACGTGCGCCACGTAGACGAAAGGTGGTTCAGAATAGTGACCTCAGAGCGTAGCCTGCGCAGAGGCACGCTTAGTAGGACTGTTCAGGGAGTGGTAGGTCTGCGCAGGAGGCAGCTATAGTAGTACTGATTAGTGCGGCGCAACTTCCTTGCAGAGTGGGCTGTGTCAGCTGCTTTTGGGGGAGGGATAAGTTGGTTTAAGTTACAGAAAACCCACAGCTGAGAGAAGAAAAGAAAACGTTGTTGTATTCGAAGAGAGAAAGAGTGAGTTCCCTCCTCCGCGTGCGATTTCAGCCTCTCCACACAAGAGTACGACGAAGCAACGCCATTGGAGCACCTGGGAAAGTCTCTGCAACTCCTTCAAACCAGACTCAAGAACAGAGCCAAGGCGTTCATCAAGCTCTGTTGGATTTAGAAACTCCTAGTGGATTGCGCAAGTCCAGGTAAGGGAAGCTAGACCTCTTTTCCATACAAGCCTTAGCGTAGTCTTTTCTGAAGTGAGGGCGACGTGGTCGCCATTTTCGTTTTATCTGTGTGAAATGCTCTGTTTGTATGCTTGGGCGACGTGGTCGCCGGTTTTGATAAACAGTCTTCGAAACACCATGTTTACTAACCAGGTCGCCGGTTTTGGCGCTGTTTTGCAAAATCCTTGTGTTTGATGCTGTTTTGAGAACTGCTTGAGGTTTACATGAGATATTCGAAAATATGAATCCTTTGAAATGGCTATTGCTGTGATTGAAATCATTTCTTTGAGTATGGTATGATGTGTTTGAATGTTGTGAATGTGGGGTCGAGGCATAGTATTTTCAGGAAAGGAAATACCGTGTAAGACCATGTTAGATGTGCATTGATCGGTGATTATGAACGAGATATCCTGACTCTGCTGATAATGGAATCACATAGAGGAAGTTACTCAGTTGGGAGAGTCGAAGGAGGTTCACCTGTATGGGTGGGTTGTTTGAAAGAGAACATACCGACCTGTTTTGCGTGGATTAACCTTGTCATACTGTATGGTGATGTGTTGAGATTCATCATATGCCTGTGAATGTGTGAGATTTCACGGCGACCCTGTGGATGTGCGAGATTCCACAGTGGGCAGTGTGACAGGTGCACATCTCCGAGTCTAATCAATGCATGAGTCAATCCGGAAGTAGTGTCAAGTGTCTTGTGTGGTGAGTCAGTGGAAAGTCTGACATGTGAAATGGTGAAATGAGAAACTGGAATACTGATAGACACTTGATGCTGTGGTGTGAAATGGAATGACTATGGGAAATGTTGTGAATTTGTGAATTTGGGCGATTAGTTGAATGCTATGAGTAGCTCTACGTTTACTTGGATATTTTGGAAACTTGGTTTACTTGGGTTTTTCATATGCATGATTTAAACTCCTTTCATATTATCTAGCTTACCCTTTTATCTGTCATTTTGGTTGCCTTCTCAAAACTGTGATGATCGTGTAATTGTTACGCGGGAGCAGAAGACCTTCCAGGAAGAAGAGCTCCCTAAAGGGGTGGTCGCCGAGGGCAGAGATCGCCCATTTCCACCTCTCGGTGGAGATCGCCGGTTCTTGTGTCCTGGTAGGAGATCGCCAGTTTTGAAGTCTTCGGTGTGGGATCGCCGTTTTAAATGTTGGAGATCGCCGTTCTTTTTAGACCGCCGGTTTTACTGCATTTCCTTTAATTTTGTTAAACATTGCAAACATTTGATTTGGTTATGTATTAAACTCCCTAAGAGGAGTAACTTCATTTCTGATATATATATATACATATGATTTTGCACTCTTCAATATTATTTGATTACACTTAATTTCAATTATACATGTATGCATGTATTATTTTGGTGGGATGTGACATTAATGGTATCAGAGCAGTTCGCCTTAGGATGACCTGAGGGCTGTGGATCCATTGTGTTTCTTCTGCTCATAAAACTTATTTGAGTTTTAAATAGCCACTATAGTGGGAGGTTTTCAAACGTTTTTGTGTTGAAATTTTGTGTGTGCCTTAGTGAATGTGTGCCTAACTGAAGATCTTAGCATTGAGAATGAGAAGGTCTTGATACAGTGGTGAGGGTGCACACTCATAACTGGATCAAGATAATTCTTAGTCTTAATTCCAAAGGTTTGATGTTTAGCCTACATTGAATCCTGATGTGATTATTGAGTGTTCTTGAATTTGACTGAGGTGGTAGTTTGGATTGATGCGTGCCCACCAGTAGCTGTTCTGGTGTTTTGTTTGAAATTATAAGTGTTGTGATTCTGTTGATGAACTCAAATTCTTAATGACTTTGAGATGCTGACCTGTGTAAGGTCTAGCAGTTACCCCCTTGAATGAATTGATTCTTATCGATTTCATTCTTATAGTTGTAGGGATTATAGAAGCCTATAGATTCAGAATTCAGAGCGAAGAAGATGGCACGTAGACCTGCTACCCCACCCCAACCTTCCTCAGAAATGAGTCAAATCGCCAAGGCCATTGAGATGATGGCGACTGCCATTCAGCAGCAGAACGCCGCAATGGCCCAGAACCATCAAGCCACAATGCAGCACTGGGAAACTGCCCGATCTGCTGAGACAAACTCCCACGTTGGTCAGCCCCAGGAACAGATGGGATTAGCTGAGTTCATGAGGCACAACCCACCTAAGTTCAGTGGGAACGCTACCCCTGACCAGGCAGATCAGTGGGTCAGGGAGTTGGAGAAAATCTTTAGGGCGACCTCCTGCCCTGAAGAGAAGAAGCTGCTGTTCGCCACTTATCTGCTATCAGGAGAAGCAGAGTTCTGGTGGATGGGAGCTCAGCAAATGATGGAGGCACGAGAGGACGTTCTGGATTGGGAGAGCTTCAGGGTGAAGTTCTTAGAGAAGTACTTCCCAGACAGCGCCAAGTTTGCAAGAGAGGCTGAGTTCCTGAAGTTGGAGCAGGGGGACATGACTATAAACGCCTATGCTGCCCGTTTTGAGTACCTCGCCCGGTTTTATACCCAGGCGACCTCCGAGGCCTGGAGGTGTAGGAAGTTCGAGGAAGGACTGAAGCATGGGCTGAAGAAGACCATAGCCCCGATGTGCATCAGGGAGTTCCACGCCTTAGTGGAGAAGGCAAAGATGGTGGAGACCCTGGAAAAGGGTGAGTCTAGGGTGATCAGGTCACACCCAGGAGGTCCTTCCAGTGGGAGAGCTAAGGCACAGCACCCACAAAGCAAGCCATATGCTAGGCCTTCACCACATCGGGTGGGAACAGCTTCATCCCGGTTCCAACAGCAACAACCTGGGAAACTTAAATGTTTCCATTGCGGTGGACCCCATACAGCCAGCGTGTGCCCCAAGAGGGATCCAGAGAGGAGATGTTTTGTCTGCCAAAAGACGGGGCATTTTGCTAGAGAATGCCCTAACCAGAATAGGGCGACCCAGCCCAGTGGCTCTCAGCAGACGAGGAACGAGGGCAGCAGACCTCAGGCAGCAGGGAGGGTGTTCGCCATGTCTGGAGCAGAGGCAACTCAGTCAGGTAACCTCATCCAAGGTGTTTGTTTTATTGCTGGTAGAGGTGTAAGGGCTTTGTTTGATTCTGGAGCGACACACTCCTTTGTGTCAAGCCTGTGTGTAGCTGAGTTGGGTCTCCTAGTGAAGGAGTTACCTTTTGAGCTGTTGGTCTCTACACCTGCGTCAGGACAGGTGTCGACCTCTACAGTGTGCCCTGAATGTCCAGTGATTGTAGAAGGACGTAGATTCAAGGTGAACTTGATCTGCCTACCTCTTCAGGACCTGGATGTCATCCTAGGAATGGATTGGTTAACTGCCAATCACGTCCTCATAGACTGTGGTAGGCAGAAGGTAGCGTTTCCAGACCCCCATGAAGCGGATGTGTTAACAGTTCAACAAGGGCGATCAGCATTGGAAGAAGGGGCGAGGTGCTTCGTGGTGCTCGCCCGGTTGGAAGTGGAGAATAAAGGGGACGTAAACGAGATCCAAGTGGTGAGAGACTTCACCGATGTGTTCCCAGAGGAGGTGCCTGGATTACCCCCTAAGAGAGAAGTGGAATTCTCTATTGACTTGGTACCTGGAGCTGGACCAGTGTCAATGGCACCTTACAGGATGGCACCAGCCGAGTTGGTGGAGTTAAAGAAGCAATTGGAAGAGTTGCTGGAGAAGCAGTTCATCAGACCCAGCGTATCTCCATGGGGAGCTCCAGTGCTCCTAGTCAAGAAGAAGGATGGAGGGTCTCGGTTGTGCATAGACTACAGGCAATTGAACAAATTGACCATCAAGAACAAGTACCCCCTACCTCGGATTGATGATTTGATGGACCAAATTCATGGGGCCTCGGTGTTCTCCAAGATTGACCTGAGATCGGGGTATCACCAAATCTTGGTAAAAGCTGAAGATGTTCAGAAGACAGCTTTTAGGTCTAGATATGGGCACTACGAGTATGTAGTGATGCCATTTGGAGTCACCAATGCTCCAGCTCTATTCATGGACTATATGAATAGGATCTTTCGCCCTTTCTTGGATAAGTTTGTGGTGGTCTTCATAGATGACATCCTCATTTATTCAAAGACCGAGGAAGAGCATGAGGAACACCTAAGGGCAGTATTGGAAATACTGAGGGAGAAGCAGCTCTATGCCAAGTTCTCCAAGTGTGAGTTCTGGCTAAGGGAAGTCAACTTCTTAGGACACGTGATATCTGCCCAAGGAATCTCGGTAGATCCAGCCAAGGTAGAGGCAGTGCTACAATGGGAACGTCCTAAGACAGTGACTGAGATAAGGAGCTTTGTGGGGTTGGCGGGCTACTATCGGAGGTTTATTGAGGATTTTTCCAAGGTAGTGGCTCCTTTGACACAACTGACTCGCAAGGACCAACCCTTTGC
The DNA here is from genome assembly GCA_013389735.1 of Phaseolus lunatus. Lineage (NCBI taxonomy): Eukaryota > Viridiplantae > Streptophyta > Magnoliopsida > Fabales > Fabaceae > Phaseolus > Phaseolus lunatus. Next base: position 19,950,302 of record CM023867.1, read on the forward strand.
TTGGACCGACCGATGTGAGCAGAGCTTCAGGGAGCTAAAGGAGAGGTTGACCAGTGCTCCAGTGCTGGTGATCCCCGAGATAGGAAGACCTTTTGACGTCTTCTGTGATGCCTCACATCAAGGCTTGGGATGCGTCTTGATGCAAGAGAAGAGGGTGGTTGCATATGCTTCAAGGCAACTCAAGGTGCATGAGAGAAACTACCCTACTCATGATTTGGAGTTGGCAGCGGTAGTGTTTGCCTTGAAGATCTGGAGGCATTATCTATATGGAGCTCGGTTCCAGGTGTTCAGTGACCACAAGAGCTTGAAGTACCTGTTCGATCAGAGGGAGCTAAACATGAGACAAAGAAGGTGGATGGAATTCCTAAAGGACTACGACTTTCAACTCATGTATCACCCAGGGAAGGCCAATGTAGTGGCAGATGCCTTGAGTAGGAAGTCTATACAAGTCGCCACCATGATGATGGAAGAGCAGAAGCTGATCGAGCAGTTCAGGGACTTAAACCTGGGAGTAGAGTTCCACGTGAATCACATTAGTTGTAGTAAGCTGACTATAACTAATGACTTCCTTGTGATGTTGAAGGACAAACAATTGGAGGACCCTAGCCTGAAGCGCACTATGGAGTCACTAGGGACAGATCAGGCGAGAGGCTTTGAGATGGGCGAGGATGGGATCTTGAGGTTTGATGGCAGGATCTGCATACCTACAAATGACGAGTTGAAGAAGATGATCCTAGAGGAAGGCCATAAGAGTCGCCTTAACCTCCACCCAGGCATGAACAAGATGTACCATGACTTGAAGGAGTCATTTTGGTGGTCAGGCATGAAGAGGGACGTCGCCCAGTACGTGGCAACCTGCTTAACGTGTCAAAAGGCGAAGGTGGAACACCAAAGACCTGGCGGGCTGTTGCAGCAACTGGATATCCCTGAGTGGAAATGGGACAGCATCGCCATGGATTTTGTCACCCATTTACCCAGATCAGTAAAGGGTCATGATGCAATCTGGGTCATCATTGATAGACTGACGAAGAGTGCCCACTTCCTCCCAGTAAATATGAAGATGCCCATGGCCAAGTTGGCACAGCTGTACATCAAGGAGATTGTGAGGTTGCATGGAGTGCCTTCCAGCATCATTTCAGATAGGGATCCCAGGTTCACTTCACGGTTTTGGCAGACCTTGCAAGAGTGTTTGGGAACCAAGTTGAGGATGAGCTCTGCATATCATCCCCAAACAGATGGTCAGTCAGAGAGGACAATCCAATCTTTGGAAGATCTGCTGAGGGCATGCGTTTTAGATCAATTGGGAGGTTGGGAGGAGGTGTTGCCACTAGTGGAGTTCACCTATAACAATAGCTACCACGCCAGCATTGGGATGGCGCCATATGAAGCCCTGTATGGGAGGAAATGCAGAACTCCATTATGTTGGTACCAGGAGGGCGAGGCAGTCTTGGTTGGACCAGAGTTGATTCAGCAGACGACCGAGAAGGTGAAGCTGATACAAAGCAGGATGAAAGCCTCTCAGAGTAGGCAGAAGTCCTATGCAGATCAGAGGAGGAAGCCTTTGGAGTTTGCTACTGGAGATCACGTGTTCATGAAAGTGACACCAACCAAGGGTGTAGGGCGGGCGATCAGGTCAAAGAAGTTGTCCCCTAAGTTCGTGGGACCATATCAGATCTTAAGAAGGATTGGCCCAGTGGCGTATGAGATCGCCCTACCTCCCCATCTGGCGAATCTGCACAATGTGTTTCACGTGTCACAGCTGAGGAAGTACATGGCAGACCCTAGTCATGTGCTGGATGTAGACGACGTGCAGATTAGGGATGACTTGTCCTTTGAAGCCAAACCAGTTAGGATTGACGATCGGCAGTGTAAACAGCTCAGGGGCAAGACCATCAACATGGTGAAAGTGGTGTGGGATGAGAAATCGGGGGATTCTACTTGGGAGTTAGAAGAACCCATGAGGGAGGCTTATCCATACCTCTTTTCCTTGTAATCCAATTTTCGAGGACGAAAATTTTTGTTGTTGGGGAGAATGTAAGGACCTGAGATTTATTGGAATGAATGAGTATGTTTTAAGTAAATTCTATGTATGTTTTATCTAAGTTAAAAAGGAAGGAAAGTGTAGTCTAGGAAAAACGATAAGAGTTTCTTGTTTATACATCATCGCCGGTCGCCTAGACCACACGTCATCGCCTGGGCGCGAGGCATGCAGGCGTCATCAGAGAAGAGAGACATCGGTCGCTCGCGCGAGAGGTCATCAGCGGGTTGTCATCGCGCGATAGCTCATCAGCGGGTTGTCATCGCGCGATAGCTCATCGGCGGGTTGTCATCGCGCGATAGCTCATCAGCGGGTTGTCATCGCGCGATAGCTCATCAGCGGGTGTTATCGCGCGATAGCTCATCAGCGGGTTGTCATCGCGCGAGAGGTCCTCAGGGGGTTGTCTTCGCGAGAGAGGCATCGGTGGAGGGTCTTCGCGCTGGTAGCCATCGGCGAAAGGTCATCGCGCGGCGCTTGGTTAAACACCGAGAACGTAGGACCCAGACTCCCAGCAAGAGACGTTCTACACGTGCGCCACGTAGACGAAAGGTGGTTCAGAATAGTGACCTCAGAGCGTAGCCTGCGCAGAGGCACGCTTAGTAGGACTGTTCAGGGAGTGGTAGGTCTGCGCAGGAGGCAGCTATAGTAGTACTGATTAGTGCGGCGCAACTTCCTTGCAGAGTGGGCTGTGTCAGCTGCTTTTGGGGGAGGGATAAGTTGGTTTAAGTTACAGAAAACCCACAGCTGAGAGAAGAAAAGAAAACGTTGTTGTATTCGAAGAGAGAAAGAGTGAGTTCCCTCCTCCGCGTGCGATTTCAGCCTCTCTACACAAGAGTACGACGAAGCAACGCCATTGGAGCACCTGGGAAAGTCTCTGCAACTCCTTCAAACCAGACTCAAGAACAGAGCCAAGGCGTTCATCAAGCTCTGTTGGATTTAGAAACTCCTAGTGGATTGCGCAAGTCCAGGTAAGGGAAGCTAGACCTCTTTTCCATACAAGCCTTAGCGTAGTCTTTTCTGAAGTGAGGGCGACGTGGTCGCCATTTTCGTTTTATCTGTGTGAAATGCTCTGTTTGTATGCTTGGGCGACGTGGTCGCCGGTTTTGATAAACAGTCTTCGAAACGCCATGTTTACTAACCAGGTCGCCGGTTTTGGCGCTGTTTTGCAAAATCCTTGTGTTTGATGCTGTTTTGAGAACTGCTTGAGGTTTACATGAGATATTCGAAAATATGAATCCTTTGAAATGGCTATTGCTGTGATTGAAATCATTTCTTTGAGTATGGTATGATGTGTTTGAATGTTGTGAATGTGGGGTCGAGGCATAGTATTTTCAGGAAAGGAAATACCGTGTAAGACCATGTTAGATGTGCATTGATCGGTGATTATGAACGAGATATCCTGACTCTGCTGATAATGGAATCACATAGAGGAAGTTACTCAGTTGGGAGAGTCGAAGGAGGTTCACCTGTATGGGTGGGTTGTTTGAAAGAGAACATACCGACCTGTTTTGCGTGGATTAACCTTGTCATACTGTATGGTGATGTGTTGAGATTCATCATATGCCTGTGAATGTGTGAGATTTCACGGCGACCCTGTGGATGTGCGAGATTCCACAGTGGGCAGTGTGACAGGTGCACATCTCCGAGTCTAATCAATGCATGAGTCAATCCGGAAGTAGTGTCAAGTGTCTTGTGTGGTGAGTCAGTGGAAAGTCTGACATGTGAAATGGTGAAATGAGAAACTGGAATACTGATAGACACTTGATGCTGTGGTGTGAAATGGAATGACTATGGGAAATGTTGTGAATTTGTGAATTTGGGCGATTAGTTGAATGCTATGAGTAGCTCTACGTTTACTTGGATATTTTGGAAACTTGGTTTACTTGGGTTTTTCATATGCATGATTTAAACTCCTTTCATATTATCTAGCTTACCCTTTTATCTGTCATTTTGGTTGCCTTCTCAAAACTGTGATGATCGTGTAATTGTTACGCGGGAGCAGAAGACCTTCCAGGAAGAAGAGCTCCCTAAAGGGGTGGTCGCCGAGGGCAGAGATCGCCCATTTCCACCTCTCGGTGGAGATCGCCGGTTCTTGTGTCCTGGTAGGAGATCGCCAGTTTTGAAGTCTTCGGTGTGGGATCGCCGTTTTAAATGTTGGAGATCGCCGTTCTTTTTAGACCGCCGGTTTTACTGCATTTCCTTTAATTTTGTTAAACATTGCAAACATTTGATTTGGTTATGTATTAAACTCCCTAAGAGGAGTAACTTCATTTCTGATATATATATATACATATGATTTTGCACTCTTCAATATTATTTGATTACACTTAATTTCAATTATACATGTATGCATGTATTATTTTGGTGGGATGTGACAGAAACGACTATTCCCAGAACCCAGGACGCTACACGCTTCTTTCCTACTTTCGTTAAGTTGTAAAGTAGATGCGCTATCGCACTGTACACACACTTAGTGTATTAAACAGTTTAGTAGATCGGGGGCACTCTTTTTAATGATGCCACCCAATAAAAGATTTTCAGTACATAAAGTGTGCGAGTGTTCCCAGTTTAAAGTTCTCCTTGCCCCAGGTGCAAGACTAGGTGATTGGTGGTGAGTTACCAAGTGGCCACCACCCGCAGATCAGTCCCTAGGTAAGCGCTGGGATGTAGAGCGCGACCAGCCATCAGTGCATGCAGACCACGATCAGCCGTCGGTGCATGTAAAGAGTGAGTACTCGGTCGGTGCACGGTCATCGGGGTCTTGCTAACACGTGTTAAGCTGGGACCCAAGTTCCCAGCGAGAGCGTTAACCATGCACCTCGTATGATTCCAGAAGAAGAGGTCCTCGCCGGTCGGGCCGTCGGTGAACGCGCGATGAGGCAATGCAGGCAGGGCGCGCCCAGTGTGTGCGCTTAGACAGCCACGCCTGGCGCCCCCCTGGGAGCGTGCACCCACGAGAAAGTCCTCCCTCGACTTTGTACAGCGAGGTGCAGGCGAGAGAAAGTCCTCTTCCTTTGCTTTTTACAGCAAGGTTGAGGCAACAGAGAAAGTCCTCACCTCTGCTTTATACAGCGAGGTTGAGGCAAGAGAAAGTCCTCTTCCTTTGCTTTTTACAGCAAGGTTGAGGCAACAGAGAAAGTCCTCACCTTTGCTTTATACAGCAAGGTTGAGGCGAGAGAAAGTCCTCTTCATTGGCTTTTTACAGCAAGGTTGAGGCACCAGAGGAAGTCCTCCTTGCCTTTGAGCAAGTGCAGGCGAGAACAGAGGAAGTCCTCCTTGCCTTTGAGTAAGTGCAGGCACCAGAGGAAGTCCTCCTTGCCCTTGAGCAAGTGCAGGCACCAGAGGAAGTCCTCCTTGCCTTTGAGCAAGTGCAGGCGAGAACAGAGGAAGTCCTCCTTGCCTTTGACCAAGTGCAGGCGAGAACAGAGGAAGTCGTCCTTGCCTTTGAGCAAGTGCAGGCACCAGTGGAAGTCCTCCTTGCGTTTGAGCAAGTGCAGGCACCAGAGGAAGTCCTCCTTGCCTTTGAGCAAGTGTAGGCACCAGAGGAAGTCCTCCTTGCCTTTGAGCAAGTGCAGGCAACAGAGGAAGTCCTCCTTGTCTTTGAGCAAGTGCAGGCAACAGAGAAGTCCTCATTGCCTTTGAGCAAGTGTAGGCAACAGAGGAAGACCTCCTTGCCTTTCAGCGAGTGCAGGCGAGAAAGAAGAAAGTCCTCCCTCGACTTTGTACAGCGAGGTGCAGGCGAGTGAAGGTCCTCACCTCGACTTTGTACAGCGAGGCTGAGGCAAGAGAGAAAGTCCTCACCTCTGCTTCTTACAGCAAGGTTGAGGTAAGAGAACCAAGTCCCTTCCCTCTGCTTTTTACAGCGAGGCTGAGGTGAGAGAGGCAAGACCTCACCCACGACTTCTTACAGCAAGGTTGAGGCAGGAGGGGTCGTCGAAAAGCACTTTTCTTCCCCAAAACACAGGCGTCATAGTTGGTGTTCAGACCCTCTATGTACTCAGCGCTGGTGTGGTAGAGAAGTGCAGCGAAGCCAGAAGCGCGATGACTGATCGGTGGTGCACTAACATGCTAGTCGGTGGTTGGTGGTAAAAGCAAGTTCTGCTGCGTGAAGCCGAAGCGTTTAGGCTGTAAGGACCTGTAAAATTGAATTGGAATGAAAGTGGTATATTTAAATAATTCCAGAAGATGTTATTATTTAAAATACAAAGAGCTGGTAAATGAAGTTTCGTAGTAGTCGGACCTCGGACGTCGCCCAAGATCTGGGGTCAGCTGGTAGAGGTCGGTCGGATGACGTGTGGATCAAGAAGAGTAAAGGAAGAAAAGTGTAGTTTAGTAGTACATGATCGCCGGTCGCCTGCTACACATGATCGCCAGGGCGCGAGGCATGTGGACGTGGCCAGGGCGCGAGGCATGTGGACGTGGCCAGGGCGCGAGAGGCATGCGGGCATCGCCAGGGCGCGAGGCATGTGGACGTGGCCAGGGCGCGAGAGGCATGCGGGCATCGCCAGGGCGCGAGGCATGCGGGCGTTGCCAGGGCGCGAGAGGCATGCGGGCATCGCCAGGGCGCGAGGCATGAGGGCGATGCCAGGGATAGACATCGGTCGTCTCCCAAGAGAGTCATCGGTCGTCTTCCAGGGCGAGGGATACATCGGTCGTCTTCCAGGGCGAGGGAGACATCGGTCGTCTTCCAGGGCGAGGTAGACATCGGTCGTTCGCCAGGATGAGTCAGCGGTCGAAAGTTATCGCGCGACGTCGAGTTTCACACAGAGTAAAGTGGGACCCAGACTCCCAGCATGAAACGTCCTGCATGCGCGCCACGTAGACAAAAAGGGTGGCTCAGAATAGTGACATCAGAAAGTTGGCATGCGCAAGAGACACTCGCGGTCGTACTGTTCAGAGCAGTGGTTGGCATGCACAAGCGACAACAGTGGTCGTACTGTTTAGAGCAGTGGTTGGCATGCACAAGCGACAACAGTGGTCGTACTGTTCAGGGCAGTGGTTCTCAGGCCTTCCTGCAGAAGGGGTGGCAGCAGTAGCATACGTGGACAGGTAAGCTGGGATTCAAAAGCCACTGCGGGAAGGCAAAGAGCATTACAGACGCAAGAGTGTTAGAGTGAGTGCAAACTTCCTCCCTCCCTTCTTCTCTCCTTTGCGCTGCAACTCAGGCAACCTCCAGCACCTGTGCGACGAGCGACGACAGCCCTTGGAGCACCTGGGAGTTTCTCCGCAAGTTCTACCAACCAGGCGCTGAAAACAGAGCTAAGGCATCCTTCAAGCTCAGTGGGTTTGAGCTCTCGGTGTTTTGCGCAAGTCCAGGTAAGGGAAGCTAGCCTTCATTTTCAATACAAGCCATAGATTAGTTGTTTCTGAAGTGAGGGCGACGTGGTCGCCGATTTCGTTTTCATCTTCGTGAATGCTCTGTTTCTATGCGTTTGGGCGACGTGGTCGCCGGTTTTATATACAGACTTCGAAATACCTTGTTTTTGAACCAGATCGCCGATTTTGGCGTTGTTTGCGAACTCCCTGTTTTTGATGTTGTTTGAAGCTGCTTTGGATTTAAATGTGATATACATGTGATATTCGAAAATATGAACCTTTGAAATGACTGTTGCTATGATTGAAATCATTCTTTGAGTGGTATGGTGTGTGGAATGTCGTGAATGTGGGTCAAGACATAGTATTTTCAGGAAAGGAAATACCGTGTTGAGATTTGGTTGTGAAGTGTATTGATCTGTAAGTATCCTGTGAATGGGGCGATCCTGACTCTGCTGAGATAATGGAATCACATAGAGGAAGTTACTCAGTTGGTGAGAGTCGAAGGAGGTTCATATGAATGGGTGAGTCGTGTGAAACAGAACGAGCTCGGCCTGTCTTATGGATTTACCCTGTCATACTGTGAGAGTGATGAATTGAGACCGAGATTGTGTTGATGCGCATGGCTGTGGAATCATTATAGCCAATGAAGTATGACAGGTGCATGTCCCTGGATGCTAGGTTCAACGCACGAGTCTTCCGGAAGTGGAGTCAAGTGTCTTGTGTGATGAGTCAGTGAAGTCTGACGTGAGAAATGAGAAACTTTGAATTGATAGACACTTGATATATGTTGTGATTTTAATGACCTTCGAGGAATCGTGAAATATGTGTTTAGTTGATGGTTTACGTAGATATCTTGAATTTGTTTTACCTTGATTTTAAAGTTCATATCTAACTCTTTTTAAATGTCTAGCTTACCCTGTGTTTTCTTGGTGTTGTGTTCGGCCTTTTCTTAAACCTGTAATGATCGTGTATAACTTACACGGGAGCAGATGATGTTGCAGGAAGTAGAGCTCCTTAGTGAATTGTCGCTGGAAGGAGATCGCCTGTTTTCAATTTCCGTTGGGCGATCACCCCTTTTGCTGCTTTCTGATAGGAGACCGCCTATATGATAGGAGATCGCCCTTGTAATAGGAGATCGCCCTTCTAATAGGAGATCGCCCTTCTGTCAGGAGATCGCCTATCTTTCTATTGTATTGTAATTTGTTTATGTTTTAATGGAAAAGTGATCATATTTGTATTAAACTCCCTGGGAGGAGAAACTTTATTTACATATATATAATTTTATTCACTTCAATCTATTTGTTACTTTAATTTTCATTATATAAATATGAATAGTATTTTGGCGAGATGTTACATAGGCCCGTTAAGTCAGTCATCCAGCACGAAGTTATGTTGAAGGCAATGCTAAGGTAACAGTTAGCCGCGGTCAAGTCAGAGGCCAAGTTTGAGGGGTTGCAGTTAGATCGCGCTAAAGCCTAAGCTAGTTAATCGTTAGTCACGTGCAGAGAGTTAAAGAGAAGAAACGCAGCGAAGCCTAGCGCGTTTTAGAAGAAGAAAACAGGGAAGGTGAATCTCTAGATGATCCAGAGAGATGCTTTGAATGTTTGAAGGCGAAGACGAAGGAATGAAACAGTGTTAGTACCAGAGTGTGCGCTCCTGTACACCGCCAGAAGACGATTTCTTAGTCTCTTCGCTGAGAACAAGTTCACAGCTCGAGACTGGGGGGCTTGTGATCCGGTCGGTCATCGGTAGTCGATGACATCAGCAGCAGTTGACCACGTGGACCATTCACAGAGTAACACGTGGTAGAGGATAGCAGGCGAATCAGGGAGGCGATCACTCAGAATGGTAATCGCCTATCGCCTGTGATGTGGGGTAATCGCCTATCGTCTTGAGGATGAGTAATCGCCTATCGCCTTGAGGTGAGTAATCGCCTATCGGCTTGAGGATGAGTAATCGCCTATCGGCTTGAGGATGAGTAATCGCTCATCGCCGGTATGGATCAGTAATCGCCCAGATTGCACATGATCGCCGTGTGTTAAGGTTGGGAGATCAGGTGGTCAGCAAGTCGCCGAAAGAGCACATCGCCGGGTGTTTGAGAAGACTTGGCAAGCACTTGTTGTATGGTCTAAGTACAGAGGATAAGTGGCATATCTGCCACCATGTGTAGTGTGAGCTGCAATGCCCAGGGTTAACCAGCTCGCCATGTTAAGGTTGCGCCCAGAGTAGCCTGCGTACTAAGCTACTCCCTGTGTGGATAACTTAGTCGCAGGGGCACAGTGGAAGTAACGTTTCAGCTGCAGATACTCCAGATGGTGACACGTGTACGACCAGATGTTATCCACGTGTCAAGAGGAATAACCGTCAGGAGAGAGAAAGACTCAGGTATATATACAAACTCTTAACGAAATTGAGGGGAGGTTTTGACAGATTCTTACAGCTTACACATTTGAGACTTTCAATTACACACGGGTCTCACAGAGAGATTCAGAGATAGTTTTGGTGTTCCTGTTGCCTGACTTGAGCGTCGGAGCTACAACGGCCGCTAGAGGCGCCGTCTGTGTGTTTTGCAGGCAGCGTTTGGAGTTCCGACGGTGGTTCTTGGAGCGTTCCTGCAGAACAGAGGGCTAGACGAAGGAGTGACGAGGCAATCCTCCACGTTCGAGTCAAGCGGCAAGATCAAATGTGAACACCAATTAAAAACAGATTAATGCATCAGTTAAAATTAGAGTGCATAAGTTAAAAAAATAGAGTGCAACAATTAATCTAGTCTAGCTAAAGCAGTTTTAGGACAAGATAGGTAGCAGAAATTAGAACATTACAAACTCGTAGCACTTCTCCCCCTATTTATCTTCACAAATAGAGTGAAAGAAGGATAAAAACAACATGGATTTTAAGATAGAATTTTTGAATCAAGAATTCCTAACTCATTTCTTAAAGAGGAAAACATGTCCTTTGATAAAGGCTTGGTGAAGATGTCTACTAGTTGTCTTTTAGTGGTGATGAACTTCACCTCACAATCTCCATTGCTCACATGATCCCTTGGTAAATGGTCTCGGATCTCAATGTGCTTTGTTCTAGAGTGTTGAACTAGATTTTTTGTACGGTTAATGGCACTTGTATTGTCACAGAGCAAAGGTACTTTGCTGACTGATCCTGCCGCTTGACTCGAACGTGGAGGACTGCCTCGTCACTCCTTCGTCTAGCCCTCTGTTCTGCAGGAACGCTCCAAGAACCACCGCCGGAACTCCAAACGCTGCCTGCAAAACACACAGACGGCGCCTCTAGCGGCCGTTGTAGCTCCGACGCTCAAGTCAGGCAACAGGAACACTAAAACTATATCTGAATCTCTCTGTGATACCCGTGTGTGACTGAAACTCTCAGATGTGTGAGCTATGAAAATCTGTAAAAACATCCTCTAATTTCGTTAAGAGTTTGTATATATACGTGAGTCTTTCTCTCTCCTGACGGTTATTCCTCCTGACACATGGATAACATCTAGTCGTACACGTGTCATCATCTGGAGTGTCTGCAGCTGAAACATTACTTCCACTGTGCCCCTGCGACTAAGTTATCCACACAGAGAGTAGCTTAGTACGCAGGCTACTCTGGGCATTGCAGCTCGCACTACACATGGTGGCAGATATGCCACTTATCCTCTGTACTTAGACCATACAACAAGTGCTTGCCAAGTCTTCTCAAACACCCAGCGATGTGCTCTTTCGGCGACTTGCTGACCACCTGATCTCCTAACCTTAACACATGGCGATAATGTGCAATCTGGGCGATTACTCATCCATACCGGCGATGACCGATTACTCATCCTCAGCCGATAGGCGATTACTCACCTCAAGGCGATAGGCGATTACTCACCTCAAGGCGATAGGCGATTATCATTCTGAGTGATCGCCTCTCTGCTTCGCCTGCTTTCCTCTACCACATGTTACTCTGTGAATGGTCCACGTGGTCAACTGCTGCTAATGTTCACGACTACCGATGACCGACCGGATCACTGACTTTTAGACCAAAGTCTTCAAGTTGTTGTTTGATCCACAAAATCTTAGCATAGTAGCTCCTTGCAACAATGTATTTTGCTTCAGCAATTGTAAGGGCTACACAAGCTTGCTTCTAGCTATGCCAGGATATCAAACTTGAGTTAAGAAGGTAACACGTACCACTTGTGCTTTTTCTGTCCAGTTTGTAACCTGCAAATTCAGAATCAGAGTACCTAACAAGTTGAATAGGAGAGTGAGAGGGATACCATAACCTAACAGTAGTTGTGCCCTTTAGATATTTTAGGATTCTTTTGGCAGCTTTGAGATGTGATTCTTTTCGATTTAAATGGAATCAAGTACAAAGAAACACTGCAAACATGATGTGTAAGGACCTAGAAACTTTAATTGGAATGAAAGTGTTATATTTAAATAATTTCAGAAGATGTTATTATTTAAAATACAAAGAGCTGGTAAATGAAGTTTCGTAGTAGTCGGACCTTGGACGTCGCCCAAGGTCTGGGGTCAGCTGGTAGAGGTCGGTCGGCTGACCATTGTATTAACCAAGTAGTCAGGTGCGATGAATTTATCGTGAGGTAATCACGTGGGTGTGCTCGAGGAAGACATGTGGGTCAAGAAGAGTAAAGAAAGAAAAGTGTAGCTTAGAAGTCTAAGAGATCGCCGTTGTTGAAGACGGAGGCGATCTCCGACTTCTCAGGCACATAATCGCCTGTCGCCTAGAGGAGACATGACCGCCAATCGCCTATGGTGTACGTGATCGACGGGAGTGCACGTAGTATGTGGTCAAGATGCTGGATTAACCATAGTGGGTTCCAAAAACCACGCGTACCAAGGTGTGGGTTAAGCCTTAGATACGCTGGGCATGCGAAGCTCTATGCTTGAGCATAAGAAATCGTCCTTAGTGTTGCATGCATGGGCGCACGAGGAGTAGTGCTGATCTATTCTTGGAAATGTGAAGCTACCGACGTCACCAAGCCATGTGGAGGTGATACCTTGGACGTAACATAGTGGGATGAAGAACCTTCAGCAAGGTGTGACGATGTGACATCGGTGACCAGAGTAAGGCGATGTGTTCTCGTCACACACAAGGGCGATAAGAGATCGCCAACAGGATGAGAGGAACATCGATCATCAACCAGGATGGGAGACACATCGGTGGTCTGCCAGGGTGAGACATCGGTGGTCCTCCAGGGTGAGACATCGGTTGTCTGCCAGGGTGAGACATCGGTGGTCCTCCAGGGTGAGACATCGGTTGTCTGCCAGGATGAGAAATCAGTCATCACCGGGATGAGGCACATCAGTCATCGCCGGTATGAGAGACACGCGGGCATCGCCAGGCGGCAGAGACATGGGCATCGCCAGGGCGAGAGACAGACGGTCATCGCCAGGATGAGGGACACATCGGTCGTCTTCCAGGGAGAGACATCGGTCGTCCGCCAGGAGCAGTCATCGGTGGAAGGTTATCGCATGATGTCGTGTTTCACACAGATAAGGTGGGACCCAGGCTCCCAGCATGAACGTTCTGCATGCGCGACACGTAGACATTAGGAGTGTTTCAGAATAGTAGCATCAGAGTTTTGGTATGCGCAGAGACCCACGTGGTCATACTGTTCAAGTAAGTGTGCACGCAAGCTTTCCTGCAGAGTGGGTGGTGGCAGCGGCATTTCTGGGCAAGTTGGCTTAGATTCAAAACTCACTCCTGAGAGGCAGAAAACGTTGTTGGTTCGAGAGTGATTGAGTGAGTTAAATTTGGTTCCCTGTTTCTTCCCTCTCCTTCTCCATACGTTCAGACATCCTGGCGCACCAGTTGGCTATCGGCGACTTCCATAGAGCACCTGGGAGGTTCTCTGCAAGTTCTCCAAAACGGACGCTAAAATAGAGTAAGTCGTTTCGCTCTGTTCTTCGAGTCGATCCTGCCCTTGAGAGGGTTGCCTCTGCGTAGGCGTTGCATGCAGCTCTCTTGGCTTCAGGAATCGTCCCTATTAATGTAGAAATGAATGGTATAGCTAGTTTTGTGACTAAGGCTCCATGGTGCAGGTTAAGGCATCCTTGAATCTCGTTGGGTTGGAGTTAGAGAAGTTTACGCTAGTCCAGGTAAGGGAAGCTAGCATTTTCGTTTATAAAACGTTAGGCGAGTAGGTTCTGATGTGAGGACGACGTGGTCGCTGGTTTTCATATTCTTTTTCACGATGCTCTGTTTTTATGTGTGGGGCGACGCGATCGCCTGTTTTAAATGTTGATTTCGAACTCCCCTGTTTTAGTGTCATTTGAAACTGTTTGAGATGGAATTGTGAAATGCATGTGATATTCGAAAATCTGAACTTTGGCGTGATTGTTTCTGTGATTGTGATTGTTTAAGAAAAGATTCAAAATATTATATGATGGAATTGTGCTTTTACGTGTGGTATGATGTACTGGATGAATGTGAAAGAGTGATCAAAGCATAGTATTTTCAGGAAAGAAAATACCGTGTGGAGATTTTATGAGGGTGTATTGATCTGTGAGTATCCTATGAATGAGGCGATCCTGACTCTGCTGATATGATGGAATCACATAGATGAAGTCGTTCAGTTGGTGAGAGTCGAAGGAGGTCCATATGTATGGGTAAGTCGTTTGAAAGATAACTGACTTGACCTGTTATATGGATTAACCCTGTCATACTGAGAGAGAGTGAGGATATTGAGCTTGAGATCGAGATTATGTTGATGCGCATAGCTGTGGAAACTTTACAGCAATTTCGTATGACAGGTGCAGGCCTCTGGATGCTAAGTTCAATGCACGAGTCTTCCTGAAGTAGTGTCAAGTGTCTGTGTGTGATGAGTCAGTGGAAGTCTGACGTGAGAAATGAGAAACATTGAAATTGATAGACACTTGATGGATTATGTGAATTGAACGACTCTTGAGGAAATTGTGAAATATGTGATTACTTGATGGTCATGTGAAGGGAATGAGAAAGTTGATGGTTTTTACGTGGGTGTCTTAAATTTGTTTTATCTTGATTTTAAAGTTTCATATCTAAATTCTCTTTCAAATATCTAGCTTACCCTTACGTTCTTGTTTTGTGGATGTTTTCTTAAACCTGTGATGATCGTGTATGATTTTACACGGGAGCAGATGATGTTGTAGGAAGTAGAGCTCCTCAGTGAGTGGTCGCCGGAAGGAGATCGCCTGTTTCTGTTTCTGTTAGGCGATCACCCGTTTTCTGGTTTCTGTTAGGAGATCGCCGGTTTTGAATGCTGTGGTTTTATTTTATTTTGAAAACTCCTGTATGGAGATGTATTAAAACTTCCTCAAAAAGGGATATTATTTTGAGGAACATTTGTACTAATGGATGAATTATATTATGTATATATCTATGTTCAATTGTGATATTATTGTTTCACCTTTATTTTATTATATAAATATGACCAATATTTTGAGGGGCGTTACATGATGTCTGGCTTGCTAGCTGTAAGATAAAGCAAGGAATCGATTAATCCTTTATATTTTGTTTGATCTACAGCAAGTCCAGCCATATCAGCGTCCAAATAGCAATTTGTGGACACTGGTATTGTAGCTTCTTTGCAATTTTCCAATTCAAACCATTTGAGAATTTCTTTACAATACTTTGTTTGGCTTAGGAAGATGCCCTCTTTAGATTGCTTGACCTGTAGTCCAAGAAAGAAGGAGAGTTCTCCCATCATTGATGATCTGGTCGGTCATTGGTAGTCGATGACATCAACAGCAGTTGACCACGTGGACCATTCACAGAGTAACACGTGGTAGAGGAAAGCAGGTGAAGCAGAGAGGCGATCACTCAGAATGATAATCGCCTGTCGCCTGTGATGTTGAGTAATCGCCTATCGCCTTGAGGTGAGTAATCGCCTATCGGCTGAGGATGAGTAATCGGTCATCGTCGGTATGGATGAGTAATCGCCCAGATTGCACATGATCGCCATGTGTTGAGGTTAGGAGATCAGGTGGTCAGCAAGTCGCCGAAAGAGCACATCGCCGGGTGTTTGAGAAGACTTGGCAAGCACTGGTTGTATGGTCTAAGTACAGAGGATAAGTGGCATATCTGCCACCATGTGTAGTGCGAGATGCAATGCCCAGAGTAGCCTGCGTACTAAGCTACTCCCTGTGTGGATAACTTAGTCGCAGGGGCACAGTGGAAGTAACGTTTCAGTTGCAGACACTCCAGATGATGACACGTGTACGACCAGACGTTATCCACGTGTCAGGAGGAATAACCGTCAGGAGAGAGAAAGACTCAGGTATATATACAAACTCTTAACGAATTAGAGAGAGGTTTTTACAGATTCTCATAGCTCACACATCTGAGAGTTTCAGTCACACACGGGTCTCACAGAGAGATTCAGATATAGTTTTAGTGTTCCTGTTGCCTGACTTGAGCGTCGGAGCTACAACGGCCGCTAGAGGCGCCGTCTGTGTGTTTTGTAGGCAGCGTTTGGAGCTCCGGCGGTGGTTCTTGGAGCTTTCCTGCAGAACAGAGGGCTAGACGAAGGAGTGACGAGGCAGTCCTCCACGTTCGAGTCAAGCGGCAGGATCAATTGACATCTCCAACTGATGTAAGTTGATTTTAGGATTGTTCATTTTAAGAGGTGACACTTTACTTAGATTACATAGATTGAGATTTTAGCACTTTTAGAAGGTGAAATGATAGGTGCATGCTTTCATCTGATGGAGTAACTTTGGTGGAGTGATCGCCGGATGTATGTCCTGCTAGCAGATCGCCTGTTTGGGCCTTCTGTTACCAGATCGCCGGTTCATGTGTGGAGATCGCCGGTCTTGTTGTATTTGATTGAATTTCGTTAAATTTTGAAAACATTTGACTGGTTATGTATTAAACTCCCTAAGAGGAGCAACTTCATTACTTATATATATTATCATTCTTCAATATTATTTGTTCACCGTTATTTTCATTATACATGTATGTATGGCTTTATTTTGGCGGGATGTTACATTAATGGTATCAGAGCAGTTCGTCCTTAGGATGACCTGAGGGCTGTGGATCCATTGTGTTTCTTCTGCTCATAAAATCTATTTGAGTTTTAAATAACAACTATAGTGAAAGGTTTTCAAAACGTTTTTGGTATTGAAACTTTGTGTGTGCTTTAGTGAATGTATGCTCTAATTGAAAATCTTGGTATTAAGAATGAGAAGATCCTGATAAAGTAATGAGGGTGCACACTCATAACTGGATCGAGATGATTCTTAATCTTAATTCCAAAGGTTTGATGTTTAGCCTACATTGAATTCTGGTGTGATTTATTTAATGTTCTTGTAATTGACTGAGAGTGGTTGATTGGATTAATGACTGCATACCAGTAGTTGTTCTGGTGTTATGCTTGATGTTATAAGCATTATGATCCTGTTGATGAACTCAAATTCTAAATGACTTTGAGATGTTGACCTTTGTAAGGTCTAGATGTTACCTCCTGAATGAATCGATTTCTTATCGATCTCATTCTTATAGTTGTGGGGGGGGGGGGGGGGGGATATAGAAACCAATAGTTTCCTAGTCTTCTACAGAGAAGAATGGCTCCTAGACAGCCTACCCCTCCCAAACCTTCTGCTAAAATGGGCCAGATCGCCAGGGCCATTGGGATGATGGCGAGTACCATCCAGCAGCAGAGTACGGCGATGTCTCAGAATCACCAAGCTACGCTGCAGTATGAGGAGACCGCCAGATCGGCTGCAACCCCAACGTCGGTCAGCCTCAGGAGCAGATGGGACTGACCGAGTTCATGAGGCGCAACCCACCCAAGTTCAGTGGGAACGCTACCCCTGATCAAGCAGATCAGTGGGTCAGAGAGTTGGAGAAAATCTTTAGGGCGACCTCCTGCCCTGAAGAGAAGAAATTGCTGTTCGCCACTTATCTGCTATCAGGAGAAGCTAAGTTCTGGTGGATGGGAGCTCATCAGATGATGGAGGCCCGAGGGGATGTATTGGATTGGGAGAGCTTCAGGGTGAAGTTCTTGGAGAAATACTTCCCTGACAGTGCCAAGTTTGCGAGGGAAGCTGAGTTCCTGAAGTTGGAGCAGGGGGATATGTCAGTGAACGCCTATGCTGCTCGTTTTGAGTACCTCGCCCGGTTCTATACCCAGGCGACCTCCGAGACCTGGAGGTGTAGGGAGTTTGAAGAGGAACTGAAGCATGAGTTGAAGAAGACCATATCCCCGATGTGCATAAGAGAATTTCACACCTTAGTGGGGAAGGCGATGATGGTGGAGGCACGGGAGAAGAGTGACTCTCGGGTGATCAGGTCACACCCAGGGGGTTCTTTCAGTGGGAAGGCCAAGGTGCAGCACCCACAAAACAAACCTTATGCGGGACCTCCACCACATCGGGCAGGGGCAGTTTCGCCCCAGTTCCAGCAGCAACAAAGATGGAAACCTAGATGCCAAAAGATGGGGCACATATCTAGAGATTATCCTAGCAGAAATAGGATGACTCAATCCAGTGGTTCCCAACAGATGAGGAATGAAGGCAGCAAACCTCAGGCAGCAGGGAGAATGGTTGCCATGACAGGAGCAGAGGTGCCTCAGTCAGGTAACTTGGTGGAAGGTGCTTCGTGATACTCGCTCGGTCGGAGGTGGAGAATGAAGGGGACGTAAGCAGAATACCCGTGGTGAAAGATTTCACGGATGTATTCCCAGAAGAAGTACCTGGGTTACCCCCTAAGAGAGAAGTGGAATTCTCTATTGACTTGGTACCTGGAGCTGGACCAGTGTCAATGGCACCTTACAGGATGGCACCAGCCGAGTTAGTGGAGTTAAAGAAGCAAGTGGAAGAGTTGCTGGAGAAGCAATTCATCAGACCCAGTGTATCTCCATGGGAAGCTCCAGTGCTCCTAGTCAAGAAGAAGGATGGAGGGTCTCGGCTGTGTATAGATTACAGGCAGTTGAACAAGTTGACCATCAAGAACAAGTACCCCCTGCCTAGGATTGATGATTTGATGGATCAAATACATGGGGCCTCGGTGTTCTCCAAGATTGATCTGAGATCGGGGTACCACCAAATTTTGGTAAAAGCTGAGGATGTTCAAAAGACAGCTTTTAGGTCTCGGTATGGGCACTATGAGTATGTAGTGATGCCGTTTGGAGTCACCAATGCCCCAGCCCTGTTCATGGACTACATGAATAGGATTTTTCGCCCTTTCTTGGATAAGTTTGTGGTGGTCTTCATAGACGACATCCTCATTTATTCAAGGACCGAGGAAGAGCATGAGGAACACCTGAGGACAGTATTGGAGATCCTGAGGGAGAAGCAACTCTATGCCAAGTTCTCTAAGTGTGAGTTCTGGCTGAGGGAAGTCAACTTCTTAGGACACGTGATATCTGCCCAGGGGATCTCGGTGGATCCAGCCAAGGTAGAGGCAGTGCTGCAGTGGGAACGTCCTAAGACAGTCACCGAGATAAGGAGCTTTGTGGGGTTGGCGGGCTACTATCGGAGGTTTATTGAGGATTTTTCCAAGGTAGTGGCTCCTTTAACACAACTGACCCGCAAGGATCAACCTTTTGCTTGGACCGACCGATGTGAGCAGAGCTTCATGGAACTAAAGGAGAGGTTGACCAGTGCTCCAGTGCTGGTGATCCCCGAGGTAGGAAGACCTTTTGATGTCTTCTGTGACGCCTCACATCAAGGCTTGGGATGTGTTTTAATGCAAGAGAAGAGAGTGGTTGCATATGCTTCAAGGCAACTCAAGGTTCATGAGAGAAACTACCCTACGCATGACTTGGAGTTGGCGGCTGTGGTATTTGCCTTGAAGATCTGGAGGCACTATTTATATGGAGCTCGGTTCCAGGTGTTCAGTGACCATAAGAGCCTGAAATATCTGTTCGATCAGAAGGAACTAAACATGAGACAAAGAAGGTGGATGGAGTTTCTAAAGGACTACGATTTTCAACTCATGTATCATCCAGGGAAGGCCAATGTAGTGGCTGATGCTTTGAGTAGGAAATCAATACAAGTCGCCACCATGATGATGGAAGAGCAGAAACTGATCGAGCAGTTCAGAGACTTAAACCTTGGAATAGAATTTCACGTGAATCACATTAGTTGTAGTAAGCTGGCTATAACTAATGACTTCCTTGGGATGTTAAGGGATAAGCAGTTGGAGGACCCTAGTCTAAAGCGTACTGTGGAGTCACTAGGGACAGATCAGGCGAGAGACTTTGTGATGGGCGATGATGGGATCTTGAGATTTAATGGCAGAATTTGCATCCCTGCAAATGAAGAGTTGAAGAAGATGATCCTAGAAGAAGGTCATATGAGTCGCCTTAACCTTCATCCAGGCATGAACAAGATGTACCATGACTTGAAGGAGTCACTTTGGTGGTCGGGCATGAAGAGAGACATCGCCCAGTATGTTGCAACCTGCTTAACGTGTCAGAAGGCGAAGGTAGAGCATCAAAGACCTGGCAGGCTGTTGCAGCAACTGGATATCCCTGAGTGGAAATGGGACAGCATCGCCATGGATTTTGTCACCCATTTACCCAGATCGGTAAAGGGTCATGATGCAATCTGGGTTATCATTGATAGGCTGACGAAGAGTGCCCACTTCCTTCCAGTGAATATGAAGATGCCTATGGCCAAGCTGGCACAGTTATACATCCAAGGAATAGTGAGGTTGCATGGAGTGCCTTCCAGCATCGTTTCAGATAGAGATCCCAGGTTCACTTCACGGTTTTGGCAGACCTTACAAGAGTGCTTGGGAACTAAGTTGAGGATGAGCTCTGCATACCATCCCCAAACAGATGGTCAGTCAGAGAGAACGATACAATCCTTGGAAGATCTGCTGAGGGCGTGCGTCTTGGATCAATTGGGAAGTTGGGACGAGGTGTTGCCACTAGTGGAGTTTACCTATAATAATAGCTACCACGCCAGTACTGGGATGGCACCTTATGAAGCCCTTTATGGGAGGAAATGCAGAACCCCCTTATGTTGGTACCAGGAGGGCGAGGCAGTCTTGGTTGGGCCAGAGTTGATTCAGCAGACGACCGAGAAAGTGCAACAGATACAAAGCAGGATGAAAGCTTCTCAAAGTAGGCAGAAGTCCTATGCAGATCAGAGGAGAAAGCCTTTGGAGTTTGCTGCTGGAGACCACGTGTTCATGAAAGTGACACCAACCAAGGGTGTAGGACGGGCGATCAGGTCAAAGAAGTTGTCCCCTAGGTTCGTGGGACCATATCTGATCTTAAGAAAGGTTGGTCCAGTGGCTTATGAGATCGCCCTACCTCCCCATTTAGCGAATCTGCACAATGTCTTTCACGTGTCACAACTGAGGAAATACATGGCAGACCCTAGTCATGTGCTGGATGTAGACGATGTGCAGATCAGGGATGACTTGTCCTTTGAAGCAAAACCAGTCAGGATTGACGGTCGGCAAAGTAAACAGCTCAGAGGCAAGACCATCAACATGGTGAAAGTGGTGTGGGATGAGAGATCGGGGGATTCAACTTGGGAGTTAGAAGAACCCATGAGGGAGGCTTATCCATACCTCTTTTCCTTGTAATTCAATTTTCGGGGACGAAAATTTTTCTTGATGGGGAGAATGTAAGGACCTGTAAAATTAAATTGGAATAAAAGAGATATATTTTAAATGAATTCTAAGTATGTCTTTATTTAAAATGAAAAGGAAGGAAAGTGTAGTTTGGAAGACTATGAGATCGCCTAGTAGTACATGATCGCCGGTCGCCTGCTACACATGAGCGCCAGGGCGCGAGGCATGCGGGCTTTGCCAGGGGGAGACATCGGTCGTTCGCCAGCGAGAGGTCATCGGTGGATTGTCTTCGCGCGAGAGGTCCTCAGTGGATAGTCTTCACGCGAGAGGTCATCGGTGGATAGTTTTCGCGCGAGAGGTCATCGGTGGATTGTCTTCGCGCGAGAGGTCATCGGTGGATAGCCTTCGCGGGAGAGGTCATCGGTGGATAGACTTCGCGCCTGTGGTCATCGGTGAAAGGTCATCGCGCGATGTCGAGTTACACACAGAGAAGGTGGGACCCAGACTTCCAGCATGGAACGTCCTGCACGCGCGCCACGTAGACAAAAAGAGTGGTTTAGAATAGTGACCTCAGAGTGTTAGCCTGCGCAGAGGCACGCTCAGTAGTACTGTTCAGGGAGTGGTTGGCCTGCGCAAGAGACAACTGTAGTCGTACTGTTCAGGGAAACGTACACTCAGACTTCTCTGCAGAGTGGGTGGTGGCAGCTGCTTTTGGTGGATAAGTTGGTTTAAGATGCAGAAAACCCACTGCTGAGAGAAAGAAACGTTGCAGCCTTCAAAGAGAGAAAGAGTGAGTTACCTCCCTTCTCCTCCAGTTATCTCCTTCGCGCTGCGATTCTAGCACCTTCACACGAGAGTACGACGAGCGACAGCCACCATTAGAGCACCTGGGCAGTTCTCTGCAAGTCCTTCAACCAGACGCAAAAAATAGAGCCAAGGCGTTCTTCAAGCTTCGTTGGGTTTCGGAACTCTAGGTGTTTGCGCAAGTCCAGGTAAGGGAAGCTAGACTTCATTTTCAATACCAGCCATAGTTTAGCTATTTCTGAAGTGAGGGCGACGTGGTCGCCGGTTTTCGTTTTCATCTTTGTAAAATGCTCTGTTCTATGTGTTTGGGCGACGTGGTCGCCGGTTTTTAAATGCAGACTTCGAAATACCTTGTTTTTGAACCAGATCGCCGGTTTTGGCGTTGTTTGCGAACTCCCTGTTTTTGGTGTTGCTTTGAAAACGGTTTGAGATTTAAATGAGATATTCGAAAATAAGAACCTTGGATTGAGTTTTGCTGTGATTGAAATCATTCCTTTAAGTGTTATGTGATGTCTTGGATGTGGTGAATGTGGGATCGAGGCATAGTATTTTCAGGAAAGAAAATACCGTGTAAGATCGTGTAGGATGTGCATTGATCGGTGATGTCTATAATGAGATTATCCTGACTCTCCTGAGATAATGGATTCATATAGATGAGGTTATTCAGGCGTTGAGAGTCGAAGGAGGTTCATATGTATGGGTGAGTCGTGTGAAACAGAACGAGCTCGGCCTGTCATATGGATTAACCCTGTCATACTGTGAGAATGGTGAACTTGAGATCGAGAATGTGTTGATGCGCATAGCTGTGGAAACATTACAACAGCTTTGTATGACAGGTGCAGAATCTCTGAGTCTAGTCAATGCACGAGTCTTCCGGAAGTAGTGTCAAGTGTCTTGTGTGCTGAGTCAGTGGTGGTCTGACATGTGAAATGAGGAACTTGAAATTGATAGACACTTGATACAGTTGTGAAATAGAATGACTCTGGAAAATATTGTGAAATGTGTGATTTCTGGGCGATCAGGTGAAGGGTATTGAGAAAATCTATAGCTTTACGTGAATATCTTGAAAATTGCTTACCCTGATTTTAATGTTCTTATTTAAACTCTCTTTAAAATATCTAGCTTACCCTGCGTGTTTTGCTCGTTGGCTGTTTTTCTCTTTAAACTGTGATGATCGTGTATAACTTACACGGGAGCAGATGATCTTCCAGGATGTAGAGCTCCTTAGTGAGTGGTCGCCGAGGAAGAGATCGCCGGTTTTCTATCTCTTGGTGGTGATCGCCGGATGTATGTCCTGCTAGCAGATCGCCTGTTTGGGCCTTCTGTTACCAGATCGCCGGTTCATGTGTGGAGATCGCCGGTCTTGTTGTATTTGATTGAATTTCGTTAAATTTTGAAAACATTTGACTGGTTATGTATTAAACTCCCTAAGAGGAGCAACTTCATTACTTATATATATATATTATCATTCTTCAATATTATTTGTTCACCGTTATTTTCATTATACATGTATGTATGGCTTTATTTTGGCGGGATGTTACACTCTTTTACCTTGTTTAAACCGGCCTAGGTGAATTTAGAGGTTTTAGAAACTCTAAATTAACCTAGGTTGATTTTATGTGCCAAAATTAAATTCTAAGAAAATTTACTATAATTTCCTATTCTAATTTTGACAGAAAATAAATTCTACTCTACATTAAACTTATGGCATTTTGAACATATAGAGGAACATTTCTCTGCCATCAGTAGCAGTGTTCCAATCCTCTTGAATTCTTCGAGCCATAGCTCTTGTAGTTGGCTCGGATCTTCTATGTGTTAGGCTTGAGCTGGAACTTGAACTTGTATTTGGGCTTGGGCATGGGCCTGTGCCATCATCCCCTCCCTCTTGAAAAGGATTTGTCCTAAAATCCAATGCATCTTCTTCTTCTTCTTCTTCATTACTGCCTACAAAAGGTATTAGATCCATAACATTGAAAGTATTATGAACTCCATAATCTTCAAGCAAATCAAGAATGTATGCATTGTTGTTGATTCTTTTGAGGACTTGGAAAGGTCCATCTCTCTAAGGCTAAGCTTAGATTTTCTCTTGATTGGAAATCTATCCTTTCTAAGATGTAGCCAAACCCAGTCACCTTTCTCAAAAACTATCTCTCTCTTCCCCTTATTGCTATGTTTGACATATTTTTCTCTATGTAGTTGTATTTGGGCTTTAATTCTCTCATGCATTTTCTTAACAAACTCTGCTTTTGTTATTCCTTCCTTATTCACAAATTCTTGTGGATTAGGAAGAGGTAACAAGTCCAAAGGTGTAAGAGGATTAAACCCATAGGCAGCTTCAAATGGAGAAATATTGGTAGTTTTATGGACTACCATATTGTATGCAAATTCAATATGGGAAAGGTACTCATCCCAAGATCTACGGTTACCCTTCATAACTGCCCACAACATAGTTGAAAGAGATCTATTTACTACTTCTATTTGTCCATCCGTTTGAGGATGACAGGAAGTTGAAACCTTCAATTTAGTTCGAAGCCTTTCACAGAGAGTTCTCCAAAAATGACTTATAAATTTTGGATCTCTATCAGACACTATGCTTTTGGGTAGACCATGAAGTCTGACCACTTCTCTAAAGAAGAGCCTAGAGATATTGTTTGCATCTTATGGCATGGTATAAAATGTGCCATTTTACTAAACCTATCCACAACCACAAAGATAGAGTCAAAACCCCTTGCAGTTCTAGGAAGTTCTAAAATAAAGTTCATGCTAATGTCTTCCCACGGAGCATTTGCAACAGGCAAAGGAGTATAGAGTCCATGAGGCATTACTTTAGACTTGGCTTTTAAGCATGATATACATCTAAAGCAATATCTCTATACATCTTTTCTCATGTGTGGCCAAAAGAATTTTTCTTTTAAAAGCTCTAGAGTTTTATCAACTCCAAAATGGCCCATGAGACCTCCTTCATGTGTTTCTTTTACAAGAAGCTTTCTATGTGTTCCTTGGGGTATACATAGTTTTCCTTCTTTAAAAAGATACCCCTTAGACACATAAAATCCTCCTTGTGCTCTATGTTCACATTTAACAAAAGTGGATGCAAAATCTCAATCTTCTTTGTACAGTTCAGGTATGTTCTCAAATCCAAGAATCTGGGCACCAAGTTTTGAAAAAAGGGTGTGTCTCCTAGAGAGAGCATTAGCTAAAGTATTAGTATTGCCCTTCTTGTATCTGATAACATAAGGGAATTGTTCAAGAAATTCCATCCATTTTGCATGGCGTTTATTCAACTTATGCTGACCCTTCAAGTATTTTAAAGACTTATGATCACTATGAATTACAAATTCTTTGGATACTAGATAGTGCTCCCAAGTCTTCAGGGCCCTCATAAGTGCATAGAGCGCCTGATCATAGGTGGGGTAGTTGAGGGTGGCACCATGTGTTAGAATTTATGGCTAAAACAAGAGGGGGGGTGAATTGTTTTTGAAAGCTTTTCGCAAATGTTTAGTTAAGAATGAATTCCTTTATCAATTCACAAAGATAAAGATCAGAGAAGCCAAATGAAATCAAGCTTTCAAAATACGCAGCAGAATATTAACCGGTTGATATTATGATATAACCGATTGTTCTTAGCACTCAAGCAAAGTCAAGCTGTAAGCAATGTACAAGACAAAATTTTAACCGATTATAATATCAAAATAACCGATTGATATTATTACAGAGTTAACAACAATGCTATATATCAGAATTACAACCGATTGCAAGAACAATATAATCGGTTGTTTATATCAGATACAGAAATAGTAGCAAGATAAACCAAGACAGAGAAAGAGAGAATCACACAAAGCAATTATACTGGTTCACTCAACCCCTGAGCTACATCCAGTTCTTCAGAAAAACCTTCTGAGTTCCACTATGTAAAACACAATAGTTTACATATACACAACAACAACAAGAGGATCTTTTAACCTAAGATCACACACACTCTCTTTAACACACCATACACCTTTAAACCAGAACACCCTCTGATTTTAAAGGATTTCACATACTTACAAAAATTGAAAGAATACAATCTCAAGAACTAAGAAAGGAGAAGAAAACACCTAGTTTAAACATTCCTAGATTCGTGTAATGATCAGAACATCAGCTATTGAGCAATCTTGAAACTTTCAAAAAAAACTCTTCTCAAAACTGATCTCACAAAACTTTCTTAGATCACTATAAAGCTCTCTTTTCCAAAACTTTTTGTATCACAAAGTGTATTTGTTAGAAATTATGGCTTTAAACTAGAGGGGGGTGAATTGTTTAAAGAGGTTTTCGCAAACTTTTTGAAGCTAGAATGAATTTATCTCAGAAACCAATTGATTAAGCAATTCAGTTAGCCAAAACAGTAAGCAAAACTGCATTGTCAGAAAAACAATCGGTTGTTTCTTCGAAACAATCGGTTGTTTATATCAGCAAACAACAAACAAACTGAATTTAAAGAGTAAGGGATAGAGAGATTGTACACAGTTGTTTATACTAGTTCACTCCAACCCAGAGCTATATCCAGTCTTCTCAGAACCCCTGAGGAAATCCACTAAGCAATCACACCTTGATCACTTACACAACAACCAAGAGAATGACCTTGAAAACCTCAAGACACACACTCTCCTTGGCCAACACTAAGATTGCTAATCTTGAACACCTCAAGAACACACAGCCAATCGCAGCAACAATACACAGAAGAAATGTTTCAGCAGTTTACACAGATTACACTTGTTACAGATGAAGATATGAAATCAATACAAGTAGAATCCTATTCCAGCACCTTGATCAATCCCTTGAGCTCTTAAGCAATCTCAACTCTTTAAAAACTCTCTTAGAAAAACTTTTTCAAAAGCATTCACTTATTTAAAACAGTTTTTCTGAATTTATATAAAGAAATTTTGTTATCAAATCTTAACAAACCCATAATTGCTTTCAAAAAGATTGGTCAAAGCATTTAATGACTGGAGCATATTCAGTTTCAAATCATTTAAAGCTCAGTCAAAGAAAACAGTTTTTCTGTTAAGGTTCCAGAACAAACAATCGGTTGTTTCCTCGAATCAATCGGTTGTTTTGTCACTTAACAGTTTTCTTCATTCAAAAATAGTTTTCAAACTTTCTCAAAACATCTAAGTGTAAACAATCGGTTGTTTCGACAGAACAATCGATTGTTTCAACTTAGTTTGAAAAACACTGTACTTTGTTTAAAGATTGAGATGCTAATTGCTTTGAGATTTAATCTAAGGGTGGATTACAACATTAAACTACCCCAGAACAAAATAATAAACCAACACAGCAGCATCAAGCAAAGCAGAGGCTTCATCATCCTTCAAAGGATTTGGATGCTTCAAAACCTTGAACACCACCTGGTTCAACAGTATTTTCTATCTTCGAAAAAGATAAGAGAGACCCATTTTATAAGCCTCACCAAAAGCCATTTGATCTACCAGCTGTAATTGGACCAAAATAGTTTTTCAAAAGCTGTAACAGAAATTCAAATTTCAACCGATTGAAACTTCGAAATAATCGGTTGATTCTATTAAGATAGTTATAAAATAGTTGAAAAACTCATCAAACAGGCCATGTGAGGAACAATCGGTTAACTCGTGGAAATAACCGGTTGTTTATCACTTAGCTTTTCAAAAACCATTTTCTCTTTAAGAATCAAGTTGCTCAAGCTAAGGTTATGAATCAAAAACGAAATATACAAATTCTAAAACATAAAACAAAGATCTAAGCCCAACTTCATCACAGCAACCAAACAAAGCACAGATACTCCACAGATTTGGTTCATCAAAGCCTTGGTTTTAACACCATGAAGTTTTTCACAGAAATAAGCAATTGGGTGTCCACCTTGCAACAATACTGCACCTATGCCTACTCCTGATGCATCACATTCTAGCTCAAAAGTTTTTGCAAAGTTTGGTAGAGCTAAAATGGGTGCATTAGTGAGCAAAGCTTTAAGCCTTTGGAAGGCTTGATCTTGCTTCTCTGCCCAACAGAATGGAGTGTCTTTCTTCACTAACTCATTGAGTCATGAAGCTAGACTTGAGAAGTTAGGCACAAATCTTCTGTAAAAGCTAGCAAGCCCATGAAAACTCCTAACCTCTCCCACATTTTGTGGAACTGGCCACTCTCGGATGGCTTTGATTTTTTCGGGGTCAACGTGTACCCCATTTTTGCTAACTATAAAACCTAAAAACACTACACTATCAACACAAAAGGTACACTTATCAATATTAGCAAAAAGAATATTTTTCCTAAGCATTAAGAGAATTTCCCTAAGGGGCGCCCTAGAGGCTGTTCGCACTCCAACGCTCAAGTCAAAACTGGGCAAGCACACTAAGTATATTCAGTATCTGTGTTTAGGTCTAGAAAACTGCGTACCTTTGTGAAGCGTTTTACTACCCTTTATATAGTCTAGGGTTTCCTCTACACCGCTACCCATATTTTGGGTTTACAGGAATACCCTTGCGCTGCTATCACCCAGACTTAGGGTAATCTAGCGCGTAAGGTTTCCTTAACTAGAGTGCGAATTCTAACAGGATGGCCACCTGGGTACCCTCTCGTCCACCTAATATATGGGGCCACCTGTTCTGGGAACGCCTTCACTGTTCACGTGCCTTGCATGTAGCTTCACTGGGAAACCCTAATCCTGATGAGTACTCAACCCCTCAAGACTCTACACCTAACTGTGCTTTCCCTACCACACGCATGGGCGCTTCGTGACTTAGGCCCCTCCCTACCTTTGGGCATTTCACTGATCACTGGTAGTCCCTTAGGACCTACCTCAGATGTTCTAGTTCTGTTGTTCAAAACACCCAAGATCGATGTCACATCGTCCCACTCTGTTGTCGATGACTCATCATCCTGCTGAGTGACGAGGACACATCAGTCCACTCTGGTGATCACACGCTGATGACTAATCACCCACTAGTCCATACTACTTGTGCGACCCATCCCACGTGGCTCTGGCCCATGCTGTGGGGCCTAGCTGACGTAGCTCACCATTAGCTGTTCTCAGTGTCCGAGGACTGGTCGGTATAGGAAGTAATGGAAAAAATAAATAAATAGTGAAGAATAATGTCATTACCAACAAACAAGCAAGACAATTATAATATATATAGAAAAAAAATGTAGACAGGACACTTCCTGTTTTAACAAACAGGAAGCATGCATGGAATGATTGCTATTTTTTTCCCTGTTTTTCTCTTCTTTTTTGTTTTCTATTTTCCTATATTTGTTACTATCAAATATCAATATTTTTTTCTTCAATTTCAAACATAGTCAAACATCATTAATTCAATTAAGATAAAAATCAAATATTAATATTCTTCCATTTCAAAAACATTAAAAATAGCTAATTCAAAAATATTAAACATAAACACCACTACAATTAACATAGTTAATTCAAAAACATTATTATTATTTTTCTAGTCCAAGTTGCCATTGCCAAGCCCAACCTAAGTTAACATACAAACTTTTTTTTTAGCGGACTAGCAGGCCAGCCCACCCCGTCTCGCTGTTGGCCCGCGCGGGCTGCGGATTATGCGGGGCGGGCTAAAGCCGGTCAACGAGTTGAAAAACTGAGCCCGCCTCGCATTTTTGACTAGCGGGCCGTAGGCCGGCCCGCATGACCCGTCCTGCTTTGCCACCCCTACATGTATGCATTGTTTTATCAGCTTTTATTGCATATAGGAAAATTAAACCTATCCTCATTAATTTACCCAATGGTAGTCATGTGTATGCTGAATATTCTGGAACTGTTATTTTCAATAATTTTTTTTTCTTAAAGATGTTATGTATATGCCTCAATTTTCTTTCAATCTGATTTCTATTTCCAAACTTTCTCTACATCTAAACTTCCATTTAATATTTTTTCTCTACCCACTGTATTATATAGGACAACCTAACTCAAGAAAAGATTGGTTTAGTTAGTGCCAAATTTGGCTTGTACATGTTTAATTATGCCATCTTTCATTTTTTTGCCACGCATAATATTGTTCCTTTTGTTCATTACATTGCTAAGGACTTTAATTTATGGGACTATAGACTGGGACATCTTTCTGATAAAAGATTACGTGTGTTGAGAACATAATATCCTTTTATTTCTCCTGGAAAAATACATTTGTGTGACATTTGCAATCGTGCCAAACAAAAGAAACTCCCTTTTACTTTAAGCACTTCAAAAACTACAGTTATGTTTGATCTTATACACATGGACATTCGGGGTCCTTGTTCTATTAATTCTATGCAAGGTTTCAGATATTTTGTACTGTTGTAGATGACTTTTCTTGTTATACTTGGACTTTTCTCTTACATTAAAAATCATTTTCATTCTACTGCTAAAATCATTCGTACGGACAATGGCCCTAAATTTTCTATGAAAGATTTATTTTCTTCCAAAGGGATTATTCATTAAACAACATGCATTGAAACACCTGAACAAAATGGCATAGTTGAACGCCAACACCAACACCTTTAAAATATCACTCGTGCTTTAATTTTTCAAGCTCATTTACCTTCTATTTTTTTGGGATTTTGTTGTTCAACATGCTACTTTCCTTATTAACTGCACTCCTACTCCGCTGCTGCAAAACATTGCCCCATATGAAAAACTATATGGTAAACCTTGTGATATATCCAATTTACGTGTTTTAGGATGCCTTTGTTACTCTAGTACCTTTACTACACATAGAAAAAAGGTAGATGATACGTCTGTGCATGGCATTTTTCTTGGATTTCCTGCTCATACAAAAGGATATATTTTCTTAAATCTAAAATATCATTTTCCATACATGTTGAAAAATGATAAAAATGACAGTCCCAACAGTTTGTCTTTACCTATACCTTCAAATTATGATATCAATTATGATCTTTCTTTTAAACCTATGAATACTACACCTGAGGACACTGCTCCACGTGAGGATATTTCTACACATGAGGATATTACTCCACATGAGGATAATTCTCCTATTCAAATCGTACCTGATGCACCACCTAGATGGTCCAGTAGACCACGATGACCACCCACGTACTTAGAAGATTTCCATACTTGATGTGAGTTGATTTTATATTCATTTAATTTGTAACACTTTGTTAAGAATTGGATCAAGATTCTTAGAGCAATTAGGGTGAGTCACCTAGAGAAAATCCCCACTGGACATTAACTTAGCAAGTGCTAAGTAGATGTAAAGGTTCATTTCTTAAGGTCTAAGAGAAAAACACATGAATAGGTGATGATTATGATGAACAAGGATTAAAACCGAAATGGGTAATGTTCTTGCCGGTTGACCCGCCTGTCGGTTGACTCACAACACTCACACGCCTCCTTCCTCACGTTGATATGTGCTTGGTTCTTTCGAAGCAATCTGCACCTGCAAAAGAGAAAGGGGGCGCCCTAGAGGCCGTTTGCACTCCGACGCTCAAGTCAGTGTAAGGCAAGGAACACCAAGTGTATTGAGTTTCTCTCTCTGTGTGTTTAGGTCTAGAAACTGCGTACCTTTGTGAAGTATCTTACTGTCCCTTATATAGTCTAGGGTTTACTGCGCCGCTAGCCCTAATTAGGGTTCGCTGCGCTACTAGCCATATTTAGGGTTTACTGGAATACCCTTGCGTCGCTATCACCCAATCTTAGGGTAATCTAGCACATAAGGTTTCCTTCTCTGGAGAGCAAACTCTCACAGGGTGACCACCTGGGTGCCTCCTTGTGCACCTAGTCTCTGGGGCCACCTATTCTGGGAGTGCATTCACTGTTTACGTGCCATGCATGTAGCTTCACTGGGAAAACCCTAGCTCTGGTGAGTACTCGTCCCCTCAGGACTCTACACCCAACTGTGCTCTCCCTGCTACCCGCATAGGCACTTCGTGATCCAGGCCTCTCCCTAATTCTGGGTATTCAACTGGTCATTGGCCCCCTCTGGGAACCAATCTTAAATATTCTGTTTATGTTGTTCAAATCATCCAAGGCCGATGTCACCTCGCCACACACTGTCGCCGAGGACTCCTCGACCTGCTGAGTGACGATGACACCTCCGCCCATCCTGGTGATCTGACGACTACTCACCCGTCTCTATAGGCTGATGACTCGTCACCCCTCTCTGCAGGCTGATGACTCGTCACCCCTCTCTGTAGGTTGATGACTCGTCACCCCTCTCTGTAGGTTGATGACTCATCACCCCTCTCTGTAGGCCGATGATCCATCGCCCTTCTCTGTTCAATACCCCCTGTGGGGTTCATTCCACGTGGCTTTGGCCCATTCTGTGGGACCCAGCTGACGTTCGAGGACTGGTCAGTACACAAGCCCCCCAGTCTCAAGCTGTTAACTTGTTTCAGCGAAGAGACTAAGTGATGGGCGAGGACTGATCGGTACAGGTAATATCAAGAACAGGAACAAATACTCAATAAGAACACAAGAACAACATAAGAATACAAGAATTAAAACAAGAACACAACAAGAATTGAAACTAACAATAGAAACACAACAAGAAACAAAACCCACTAATGGAAACTCAAGAATTCAACAAGAAAATGGGTATGAATGGAAGCCGAACCAAAACAGCCACATATATCATGTTTGAACTGATTAAAATTGCTCTTAGATGCAGCAAATGAAAGAAGACATCATGATGTGAGTTGATTTTATGATTTAGCTTTTTATGGTGGCACTTTAATTAGGATTGAGATTTTAGGATGATTAAGGTGAGAACCTAAGGAAAATCCCCACTGGACATTAACTTAACCAAGTGGTTAAGTAGATGTGAAGGTTCATTTCACAAAGGCAAAAGGAAAACACAATTATAAGGTGATGATGATGACAAGTTATGGTGTGGAATTACATAAGGAAAACAAGAACAAGACATAGATTTCAGAAAGGAAATTTGGAATGGAAAAAGATGAGTGAAAGGAAACTTAGGACAATGAAGGTAGAGAAGTGATCACGCCACTTGGATGGTGGTTTGCTCCAAGATGAGTGAAGAATACCGCCACTTGAGAGCTCTCTAATTCTCACAAGATAACACAATGGTGTAAGGAGACAAAGCTCACAAACTCTAACACAAATTGTGTATAGTAACTTTACTCTAAATTCAACATGGAAATACATGAGGTAGGCCTCCCTATTTATAGATTTAGGAGCCTTGGAAAACAAGCTTAAAGGGTAGAATGGGAAAAGGGAAAAAAGTGGGCAGCCATAGGGTTTGACTAAGTCAATCCCGTATTCTTGGCTTATCCTTCTAGAAATTAGGTCAAAATGCCTTCAAATGGGCTAGGAACAAGCAAGAATGCTACCCACACCCCCTACTATGCTAAAGGCACTTTATTCTACCTTATTTCTACTATTTGGACCCCTCATTAGAGCCCAATTTATTTACAACATTTTTCTAAATATTAAAGAAGACTAATAGGAAGAACTTCAAATGTTTTGGCCCTTGTCCATTCCTCCAATGAATGAAGTCTTTATTTGCTTGTTGAGATGACCCTTCAAGTTTAGTATCCTTGGTCATCTTTATGTGGTTGTGGCTTGCATCAGTGTGACCTTTCCATACATGGGGAATAGACATTTTAGGCCCTTTCCCTTTGGCAATACGTCAGATGAAGTATCTCATTGTCGCCATTAAATACTTCACCAAGTGGATTGAAGTTGAACCAGTTGCACAAATAATTGCTCACAGGGTACAACATTTTGTGTGGAAGAACATTGTGTGTCGTTTTTGAATTCCAAGACACCTAATGTCTGACAATGGAACACAATTTGCTAGCCAATAGCTGGGTAAACTGTGGTTGGAGCTCGGAATAAAGCAGGTATTCACCTTGGTAGAACACCCTTAGACAAATTGATGGATTGTTCTTCATGATCATTTGTTCTTCTTGAAATATGAGGTAAAAAGGTGGTGGAAGCTATGGATGATATGGGTCAAGGATGGCTCATATAGAGCTATGGGTTCCTTGTAGGTGCATGAAAGGTGTGGAGAGTGATAGGTTAAGCCAAATCACTTGGAGGAAGGTGAAGATGAAGATCAAAGTGTCTAACCTAGAGAGACTAGACAAAGAGTAGAAGCTAGCATAATTTTGGCAGCATTTACTCATATAAATTGATCTTAAAAAAACATGAGCCAAAGCACCCTATTTATAGGAGATGGTGCCTTGGAGAGTAAGGAGCAAGGGTGGGATGGGGAATACATAAAAGAGGGGGCTGCTAGGGTGTTGACTAAAGGTCAATGCAGCCCCTTAGCATTCTTCTAGAAGGTAGGGCTACATTCCTACCCAAAAAGGCCTAGGTACAAGCTAAATTGTTAAATACACCCCCTATTGTGCTAAATGAACCCTACTCTACTAAATTGTTAAATACACCCCCGATTGTGCTAAATGAACCCTACACTACTGAAATTATAAATAAATTGAAATTAATTGATGCTCAGCTCCCATGGCTTGGGCTTTACTCCTTGTGGTCCTCTGAGGGGTCTTTGAATATGTAGAGAAAAGTTTCTCTGCCATCAATAGCAGAGTCCCACTCTTCTTGAATCCTCTTTGCCATGGACCTAGTTGTTAGGCTTGAGCTTGGGCTTAGGCTTGGGCTTGGGCCTCTTCCATCACAAATGCCCATGTTGAGTTAGCTAACAGAGTGTTATTGAGAGGCTTGAATAGGAGGTGAGAAAAGGCCAAGGGAACTTGGTCAGAAGAAATTCCTAAAATCCTGTGGGCTTATCGCACCACTCCGCAATCAATAACCAAAAAGGTGCCTTTTAGTTTGGTATATGGGTCATATGCCATGATACCAGTGGAGATATAAGAGAATTCTCCTAGAATCCAAAGCTTTGCTGTTGAGGAATCTAATGGAGGAAGGAAGGTAAACTTGGATTAGTTGGACGAGGTGCGTGAACATGCCCGTATTAACTCTGAGGCTTTAAAGAGAAGGGTGGAGTTAAAGCAAAAGACCAAGATGAAACCTCGGCAATTCAAGGTTGCCGACTTGGTGATGTGAAAGGCCCACCCCTACCAGTTGGAAAATAAGTTATCTCCAAAGTGGACTGGCCCATTTCGTGTAGTCGAGGTGCTCCGAAATGGAGCGTATAAGCTGGAAACTGTAAGGACCTGAAAAATTTATTGGAATAAAAGAGTTATATTTTAAATAAATTCTAAGTATGTTTTTATTTAGAATAGAAAGGGAGGAAAAAGTTAAGTTTAGAAGGCTACGAGGTCGCCGGTCGCCTGCTACACATGAGCGCCAGGTGGACATCGCGCGGGCGCGAGAGGCATGCAGGCATCGCGCGGACGCGAGAGGCATGCAGGCATCGCGCGGGCGCGAGAGGCATGCAGGCATCGCGCGGGCGTGAGAGGCATGCAGGCATCGCGCGGGCGCGAGGGGCATGCGGGCATCGCGCGGACGCGAGGCACGCGGGCATTGCCAGGGCGCGATGCATGTGGACGTGGCCAAGACGCGAGAGTTATGAGGGCGTCGCCAGGGAAGACATCGGTTGTCTCCCAGAGGAAGACATCGGTCGTTCGCCAGGAAGAGGTCATCGGTGGTAGTCTTCGCGCGAGGTCATCGGTGGTAGTCTTCGCGCGAGGTCATCGGTGGATCGTCTTCGCGCGAGAGGTCATCAGTGGTTTCTCTTCGAGCTGGTAGTCATCGGCGAAAGGTCATCGCGCGACGTTGAGTTACACCCAGAGAACGTGGGCCCCAGACTCCCAGCAAGAGACGTTCTGCACGCGCGCCACGTAGACGAAAAAGTGGTTCAGAATAGTGACATCAGAATGTTGGCATGCGCGGGAGACACTCACGGTCGTACTGTTCAGAGCAGTGGCTGGCATGCACCAGCGACAAACAGTGGCAGTACTGTTCAGAGCAGTGGTTGGCATGCACCAGAGACAACAGTGGTAGTACTGTTCAGGGCAGTGGTTCTCAGACTTCTCTGCAGAGTGGGTGGTGGCAGCTGCTTTTGGAGGGATAAGTTGGTTTAAGTTACAGAAATCCACTGCTGAGAGAAAAGGAAGACATTGTTGTAGTCGAAGAGAGAAAGAGTGAGTTCCCTCCTCTCCATTTCTCTCCTTCACACTGCGATTCTAGTACACCTTCACGCGGGAATACGACGAGCGACAGCCACCATTGGAGCACTTGGGTGGTTCTCTGCAAGCTCTTCAAAACCAGACACAAGAACAGAGTCAAAGCGTTCTTCAAGCTTCGTTGGATTTCGGAACTCCTGGTGTTTGCGCAAGTCCAGGTAAGGGAAGCTAGACCTCTTTTCCATACGAGCCATAGTTTAGCTATCTTCTGAAGTGAGGGCGACGTGGTCGCCATTTTCGTTTTCATCTGCGTAAAATGCTCTGTATGTGTGCTTGGGCGACGAGGTCGCCGG
Organism: Phaseolus lunatus; assembly: GCA_013389735.1. Lineage (NCBI taxonomy): Eukaryota > Viridiplantae > Streptophyta > Magnoliopsida > Fabales > Fabaceae > Phaseolus > Phaseolus lunatus. Next base: position 19,986,356 of record CM023867.1, read on the forward strand.
TTTTATATACAATCTTCGACACACTCTGTTTTTGAACTAGATCGCCGGTTTTGGCGCTGTTTTACGAACTCCTCTGTTTTTGATACTGTTTTGAAACTACTTGAGATTTACATGAGGTATTCGAAGATCTGAAGCTTTGAAATGGTTGTTGATGTGATTTGAATGATTTATTTGAATGGTATGATGTGTTGGATGTGGTGAGTGTGAGGTCGAGGCATAGTATTTTCAGGAAAGAAGATACCGTGTAAGATCTTGTAGTAGGTGCATTGATCGGTGATTAAGAACGAGATATCCTGACTCTGCTGAGGTAATGGACTCACGTAGAGGAAGTTACTCAGTTGTTGAGAGTCGAAGGAGGTTCACCTGTATGGGTGGGTTGTTTGAAAGAGAACAAACCGACCTGTTTTGCGTGGATTAACCCTGTCATGCTGTATGGTGATGTGTGAGATTCATTATACGCTGATGAATGTGAGAGATTTCACGGCGACCCTGTGGATGTGTGAGATTCCACAGTGGGCAATATGACAGGTGCAAATCTCTGAGTCTAATCAATGCACGAGTATTCCGGAATTAGTGTCTTGTGTCTATGTATTGTGAGTCAGTGGAAAACCTGACGTGAGAAATGAGGAACACTGTATGTGGATAGACACTTGCTGCACTGTGTGATATGAACTACTCTTGAGGAATTGTGAAATGTGGGTTTTTACTTGATGGTATGTGGGAAGAATGAGAAAGCTGATGTTTTTACGTGGGTGCCTTCAATTAATTTATCTTGATTTTAAAGTTCATATCTAAATTCTCTTTTAAAACTGTCTAGCTTACCCTGCGTTTTCGTTTGTGGATGTTCTTCTTAAAACTTGTGATGATCGTGTATGATTTACACGGGAGCAGATGACGTTGCAGGAAAGTGAGATCGCCGGTCTGATAGGAGATCGCCTGGCTGATAGGAGATCACCTGATTGACTAGGAGATCGCCCTTTTGTTAGCATATCGCCCGATTTGTCTTTTGTTGTATTTTTGGTTAAGTTTTTTTTTGAAAGATTCACAGTTTATGTATTAAACTCCCGATGAGGAGAAACTCCATTATACATATATGATTATGTTTATTTCAAAATACTTGTTTATCTTCATTTATATTATATAAATATGAAATGTATTTGGTGGGATGTTACATTAATGGTATCAGAGCAGTTCGTCCTTAGGATAACCTGAGGGCTGTGGATCCATTGTGTTTCTTCTGCTCATAAAAGTTATTTGAGTTTTTAAATAACAACTATAGTGAAAGGTTTTCAAACGTTTTGTACTGAAAAGTTTGTGTGTGCTTCTGTGCTTTAGTGAACGTATACTCTAGCTGGAAATCTTAGTATTAAGGGTGAGAAGATCTTGATGAAGTAATGAGGGTGCACACTCATAACTGGATCGAGATGATTCTCAATCTTAATTCCAAAGATTTGATGTTTAGTATACATTGAATGCTGGTGTGATCTAGTTTAGCTTATTGAGTGTTTCTGCAATTGACTGAAAATGGTTGTTTGAACTGATGGTGATGATATCAGTAGCTGTTCTAATACCTTGCTTGAGATTCTAAGTATTACGAGTATGTTGTTAAGCTCAAATTCTTGATGACTTTGAGATGCTGACCTTTGTAAGGTCTGGTTATTACCTCCTGAATGAATTGATTTCTTATCAATCTCATTCCTGTAGTTGTAGGGAATATAGAAAACTCATAGCTTCAAGATCCGAAACAAGAGAGATGGCACGTAGACCCTCTACCCCTCCCCAACCTTCTTCTGAAATGGGTCAGATCGCCAAGGCCATCGAGATGATGGCAAGTGCCATCCAGCAGCAGAATGCGGCGATGTCTCAAAATCACCAAGCTACAATGCAACAGTGGGAGACCGCCAGATCGGCCGCAACAAACCCCGACGTCGGTCAGCCTCAGGAGCATATGGGACTGACTGAGTTCCTCAGGCACAACCCACCTAAGTTCAGTGGGAACGTTACCCCTGATCAAGCAGATCAGTGGGTCAGGGGGTTAGAGAAGATATTCAGGGCGACTTCCTGCCCTGAAGACAAGAAGCTGGTGTTTGCCACATACCTCCTGTCTGGGGAAGCTGAGTTCTGGTGGATGGGAACTCAGCAGATGATGGAGGCCCGAGAGGAAGTGATGGATTGGGAAAGCTTCAGAGTGAGGTTCCTGGAGAAGTACTTCCCAGACAGCGCAAGATTTGCGAAGGAAGCTGAGTTCCTGAGGTTGGAGCAGGGGGATATGTCTGTGAATGCCTATGCTGCTCGGTTCGAGTACCTCGCCAGGTTTTATACCCAAGCCACCTCTGAGGCTTGGAGGTGTAGGAAATTCGAAGAAGGACTGAAGCATGGGCTGAAGAGGACTATAGCCCCGATGTGCATTAGAGAATTTCATGCCTTAGTGGAGAAGGCGAAAATGGTGGAGACTCTAGAGAAGGGTGAGTCTCGGGTGAGCAGGTCCCACCCAGGCGGTTCCTCCAATGGGAAGGCAAGGGTACAGCAACAGCAGTTTAAGCCCTACGCGAGGCCTCCACAGCATAGGGCGAGAGCAGCACCACCCCAGTCTCATCAGCAACAAACCAGGAAATTTCAATGTTTCCATTGCGGTGGGCCACACACAGCCAATGTGTGCCCCAAGAAAGACTCAGAGAGGAGATGCTTTACCTGCCAGAAGACGGGGCACGTTGCCAAGTATTGTCCTACTCAGCACAGAATGACTCAACCCAGTGGTTCCCAGCAGATGAGGAACGAAGGCAACAGACCTCAGGCAACCGGGAGGGTGTTTGCCATGTCAGGAGCTGAGGCGTCCCAATCAGGTAACCTTGTGCAGAATGTTTGCTTTATAGCTGGTAGAGGTGTAAAAACTTTGTTTGATTCTGGAGCGACACACTCCTTTGTGTCAAGCATGTGTGTAGCCGAGTTGGGCCTTATGGTGAGAGAGTTACCCTTCGAACTGTTGGTCTCTACACCTGCGTCAGGACAGGTGTTGACCTCCACAGTTTGTCCTGAATGTCCAGTGATAGTAGAGGGACGTAGATTCAAAGTGAACTTGATCTGCCTACCTCTTCAGGACCTGGATGTTATCCTGGGAATGGATTGGCTAGCTGCCAATCATGTTCTCATAGACTGTGGTAGGCAGGAGGTAGCATTTCCAGACCCCCAAGAATCAGAGGTGTGGCCAGTTCAAAGAGGGCGATCAGAGTTGGAAGAAGGGGCGAGGTGCTTCGTGATGCTAGCTCGGTTGGAAGTGAGGAATGAAGGGGACGTAAGCAGAATACACGTGGTGAGGGATTTCACGGATGTATTTCCAGAAGAGGTGCCTGGGTTACCCCCTAAGAGAGAAGTGGAATTCTCTATTGACTTGGTACCTGGAGCTGGACCGGTGTCAATGGCACCTTACAGGATGGCACCAGCCGAGTTAGTAGAGTTAAAGAAGCAGTTGGAAGAGCTGCTGGAGAAACAGTTCATCAGACCCAGTGTATCTCCATGGGGAGCTCCAGTGCTCCTAGTCAAGAAGAAGGATGGAGGGTCTCGGCTCTGTATAGACTACAGGCAATTGAACAAATTGACCATCAAGAACAAGTACCCCCTACCTCGGATTGACGATTTGATGGACCAGATTCATGGGGCCTCGGTGTTCTCCAAGATTGACCTGAGATCGGGGTATCACCAAATCTTGGTAAAAGCTGAAGATGTTCAGAAGACAGCTTTTAGGTCTCGATATGGGCACTACGAGTATGTAGTGATGCCATTTGGAGTCACCAATGCTCCAGCTCTATTCATGGACTACATGAATAGGATCTTTCGCCCTTTCTTGGATAAGTTTGTAGTGGTCTTCATAGATGACATCCTCATTTATTCAAGGACCGAGGAAGAGCATGAGGAACACCTGAGGACAGTATTGGAAATACTGAGGGAGAAGCAGCTCTATGCCAAGTTCTCTAAGTGTGAGTTCTGGCTAAGGGAAGTCAACTTCTTAGGACACGTGATATCTGCCCAGGGGATCTCGGTAGATCCAGCCAAGGTAGAGGCAGTGCTGCAATGGGAACGTCCTAAGACAGTGACTGAGATAAGGAGCTTTGTGGGGTTGGCGGGCTACTATCGGAGGTTTATTGAGGATTTTTCCAAAGTAGTGGCTCCTTTAACACAACTGACCCGCAAGGACCAACCCTTTGCTTGGACCGACCGATGTGAGCAGAGCTTCAGGGAACTAAAGGAGAGGTTGACCAGTGCTCCAGTGCTGGTGATTCCAGAAGTAGGAAGACCTTTTGATGTCTTCTGTGATGCCTCACATCAAGGCTTGGGATGCGTCTTGATGCAAGAGAAGAGGGTGGTTGCATATGCTTCAAGGCAACTCAAGGTGCATGAGAAAAACTACCCTACTCATGATTTGGAGTTGGCAGCGGTAGTGTTTGCCTTGAAGATCTGGAGGCATTATCTGTATGGAGCTCGGTTCCAGGTGTTCAGTGACCACAAGAGCTTGAAGTACCTGTTCGATCAGAAGGAGCTAAACATGAGACAAAGAAGGTGGATGGAATTCCTAAAGGACTACGACTTTCAACTCATGTATCACCCAGGGAAGGCCAATGTAGTGGCAGATGCCTTGAGTAGGAAGTCTATACAAGTCGCCACCATGATGATGGAAGAGCAGAAACTGATCGAGCAGTTCAGGGACTTAAACCTGGGAGTAGAGTTTCACGTGAATCACATTAGTTGTAGTAAGCTGACTATAACTAATGACTTCCTGGGAATGTTGAAGGATAAGCAATTGGAGGACCCTAGCCTGAAGCGCACTATGGAGTCGCTAGGAACAGATCAGGCGAGAGGCTTTGAGATGGGCGATGATGGGATCTTGAGGTTTGATGGCAGGATTTGCATGCCCGCAAATGATGAGTTGAAGAAGATGATCCTAGAGGAAGGTCATAAGAGTCGCCTTAACCTCCACCCAGGCATGAACAAGATGTACCATGACTTGAAGGAGTCATTTTGGTGGTCAGGCATGAAGAGGGACGTCGCCCAGTACGTGGCAACCTGCTTAACGTGTCAAAAGGCGAAGGTGGAGCATCAAAAACCTGGCGGGCTGTTGCAGCAACTGGATATCCCCGAGTGGAAGTGGGACAGCATTGCCATGGATTTTGTCACCCATTTACCCAGATCGGTAAAGGGTCATGATGCAATCTGGGTCATCATTGATAGGCTGACGAAGAGTGCCCACTTCCTCCCAGTAAATATGAAGATGCCCATGGCCAAGTTGGCACAGCTGTACATCAAGGAGATTGTGAGGTTGCATGGAGTGCCTTCCAGCATCATTTCAGATAGGGATCCCAGGTTCACTTCACGGTTTTGGCAGACCTTGCAAGAGTGTTTGGGAACCAAGTTGAGGATGAGCTCTGCATATCATCCCCAAACAGATGGTCAGTCAGAGAGGACGATCCAATCTTTGGAAGATCTGCTGAGGGCATGCGTTTTGGATCAATTGGGAGGTTGGGAGGAGGTGTTGCCACTAGTGGAGTTTACCTATAACAATAGCTACCACGCCAGCATTGGGATGGCACCATATGAAGCCCTGTATGGGAGGAAATGCAGAACTCCCTTATGTTGGTACCAGGAGGGCGAGGCAGTCTTGGTTGGGCCAGAGTTGATTCAGCAGACGACCGAGAAGGTGAAGCAGATACAAAGCAGAATGAAAGCCTCTCAGAGTAGGCAGAAGTCCTATGCAGATCAGAGGAGAAAGCCTTTGGAGTTTGCTGCTGGAGATCACGTGTTCATGAAAGTGACACCAACCAAGGGTGTAGGGCGGGCGATCAGGTCAAAGAAGTTGTCCCCTAAGTTCGTGGGACCATATCAGATCTTAAGAAGGATTGGCCCAGTGGCGTATGAGATCGCCCTACCTCCCCATCTGGCGAATCTGCACAATGTGTTTCACGTGTCACAGCTGAGGAAGTACATGGCAGACCCTAGTCATGTGCTGGATGTAGACGACGTGCAGATTAGGGATGACTTGTCCTTTGAAGCAAAACCAGTCAGGATTGACGATCGGCAATGTAAACAGCTCAGAGGCAAGACCATCGACATGGTGAAAGTGGTGTGGGATGAGAAATCGGGGGATTCTACTTGGGAGTTAGAAGAACCCATGAGGGAGGCTTATCCATACCTCTTTTCCTTGTAATCCAATTTTCGAGGACGAAAATTTTTCTTGTTGGGGAGAATGTAAGGACCTGAAAAATTTATTGGAATAAAAGAGTTATATTTTAAATAAATTCTAAGTATGTTTTTATTTAGAATAGAAAGGGAGGAAAAAGTTAAGTTTAGAAGGCTACGAGGTCGCCGGTCGCCTGCTACACATGAGCGCCAGGTGGACATCGCGCGGGCGCGAGAGGCATGCAGGCATCGCGCGGGCGCGAGAGGCATGCAGGCATCGCGCGGACGCGAGAGGCATGCAGGCATCGCGCGGGCGCGAGAGGCATGCAGGCATCGCGCGGGCGTGAGAGGCATGCAGGCATCGCGCGGGCGCGAGGGGCATGCGGGCATCGCGCGGACGCGAGGCACGCGGGCATTGCCAGGGCGCGATGCATGTGGACGTGGCCAAGACGCGAGAGTTATGAGGGCGTTGCCAGGGAAGACATCGGTTGTCTCCCAGAGGAAGACATCGGTCGTTCGCCAGGAAGAGGTCATCGGTGGTAGTCTTCGCGCGAGGTCATCGGTGGTAGTCTTCGCGCGAGGTCATCGGTGGATCGTCTTCGCGCGAGAGGTCATCAGTGGTTTCTCTTCGAGCTGGTAGTCATCGGCGAAAGGTCATCGCGCGACGTTGAGTTACACCCAGAGAACGTGGGCCCCAGACTCCCAGCAAGAGACGTTCTGCACGCGCGCCACGTAGACGAAAAAGTGGTTCAGAATAGTGACATCAGAATGTTGGCATGCGCGGGAGACACTCACGGTCGTACTGTTCAGAGCAGTGGCTGGCATGCACCAGCGACAAACAGTGGCAGTACTGTTCAGAGCAGTGGTTGGCATGCACCAGAGACAACAGTGGTAGTACTGTTCAGGGCAGTGGTTCTCAGACTTCTCTGCAGAGTGGGTGGTGGCAGCTGCTTTTGGAGGGATAAGTTGGTTTAAGTTACAGAAATCCACTGCTGAGAGAAAAGGAAGACATTGTTGTAGTCGAAGAGAGAAAGAGTGAGTTCCCTCCTCTCCATTTCTCTCCTTCACACTGCGATTCTAGTACACCTTCACGCGGGAATACGACGAGCGACAGCCACCATTGGAGCACTTGGGTGGTTCTCTGCAAGCTCTTCAAAACCAGACACAAGAACAGAGTCAAAGCGTTCTTCAAGCTTCGTTGGATTTCGGAACTCCTGGTGTTTGCGCAAGTCCAGGTAAGGGAAGCTAGACCTCTTTTCCATACGAGCCATAGTTTAGCTATCTTCTGAAGTGAGGGCGACGTGGTCGCCATTTTCGTTTTCATCTGCGTAAAATGCTCTGTATGTGTGCTTGGGCGACGAGGTCGCCGGTTTTATATACAATCTTCGACACACTCTGTTTTTGAACTAGATCGCCGGTTTTGGCGCTGTTTTACGAACTCCTCTGTTTTTGATACTGTTTTGAAACTACTTGAGATTTACATGAGGTATTCGAAGATCTGAAGCTTTGAAATGGTTGTTGATGTGATTTGAATGATTTATTTGAATGGTATGATGTGTTGGATGTGGTGAGTGTGAGGTCGAGGCATAGTATTTTCAGGAAAGAAGATACCGTGTAAGATCTTGTAGTAGGTGCATTGATCGGTGATTAAGAACGAGATATCCTGACTCTGCTGAGGTAATGGACTCACGTAGAGGAAGTTACTCAGTTGTTGAGAGTCGAAGGAGGTTCACCTGTATGGGTGGGTTGTTTGAAAGAGAACAAACCGACCTGTTTTGCGTGGATTAACCCTGTCATGCTGTATGGTGATGTGTGAGATTCATTATACGCTGATGAATGTGAGAGATTTCACGGCGACCCTGTGGATGTGTGAGATTCCACAGTGGGCAATATGACAGGTGCAAATCTCTGAGTCTAATCAATGCACGAGTATTCCGGAATTAGTGTCTTGTGTCTATGTATTGTGAGTCAGTGGAAAACCTGACGTGAGAAATGAGGAACACTGTATGTGGATAGACACTTGCTGCACTGTGTGATATGAACTACTCTTGAGGAATTGTGAAATGTGGGTTTTTACTTGATGGTATGTGGGAAGAATGAGAAAGCTGATGTTTTTACGTGGGTGCCTTCAATTAATTTATCTTGATTTTAAAGTTCATATCTAAATTCTCTTTTAAAACTGTCTAGCTTACCCTGCGTTTTCGTTTGTGGATGTTCTTCTTAAAACTTGTGATGATCGTGTATGATTTACACGGGAGCAGATGATGTTGCAGGAAAGTGAGATCGCCGGTCTGATAGGAGATCGCCTGGCTGATAGGAGATCACCTGATTGACTAGGAGATCGCCCTTTTGTTAGCATATCGCCCGATTTGTCTTTTGTTGTATTTTTGGTTAAGTTTTTTTTTGAAAGATTCACAGTTTATGTATTAAACTCCCGATGAGGAGAAACTCCATTATACATATATGATTATGTTTATTTCAAAATACTTGTTTATCTTCATTTATATTATATAAATATGAAATGTATTTGGTGGGATGTTACAGAAACCCTAGAGAGGGGAGCCGTCCCATGAACTTGGAATGCGGCAAATCTCAAGTTCTACTTCAGTTAAGATATTTCGTTTTGATATTTTCCTTTTGAGCAATATGATGTTAAAGGTGATGCTTTTTTTTCCTTTGAAGGGGTTTTTTAACGAGGTCATCTAGTGAAAATTTTGTTCTCAGAAGATGGTGCATTAGTTTTGATTGATTAGTGTTGATGTAGTACATGGTAAGTCAACCTAGCTCAGTGTAAGTACGTCTACCCAAGCATAGACACCCTGTGAGATTAATTTGTTTGTTGATTTACTTGAGTTAGTACATGGTAAGACGACCTAGCTCGACGTAAGTACTCGAGCATAGGTGCCCTGTGAGATTATTTTGTCTAGTGGTTCACTCGATTTAGTGTCAGGTAAGACGATCTAGCTCGGCATAAGTACGACTACCTGAGTATAGGTTCCGTACACGTAAATTAGTATAGATGAATTATTGGTAAGGTAAGACGACCTAACTCGATGTAAGAACGATTACCTGAGTATATGCGCTCCACAAATTGATTTGTTATGGATAAATTATTTGATTCAATGCAAGGTCAGACGACCTAACTTGGCGTAAGAACGACTACCCGAGTATAGGAGCTCTGTAAATTGATTTGTTATGGATAAATTGTTTGATTCGATGTAAGGTAAGACAACCTAACTCGGCGTAAGATCGACTACTCAAGTAGAGGCGCTATGTGAATCAGTTTGTTATGAATAGATTCATTTGCACAGGGTAAGACATCCTAGCCCAAAGTGAGTCAAGTCATCCGAGTGCAAGCGCCCTATAGTGGTGAGTTTGTTAGATTTGGTACATGGTAAGTCGACCTAGCTCGGTGTAAATATGACTACCCGAACATAGGCATCATATGAGATGAATTTATTTGTTAAGTTATTTATTTTGGCACACGCTGAAGTGACTTTGCGTAGAATGAATTGGGTCGTTCGAGTATGGAAGCCTTGTAATGGTGGCCCATGCTTGATATGTATGAGACAATGGCCGAGCCTGAGATAGAGGCAGGTACTTGAGTAGGCACTCAACGAGGTGAGGTATTGTGAAATCAATGTAGTAATCATACCAAGAATCGCCCAATATGGAGGCTGTTTGTGAAATCAAGTGTAAGCAAAAGTTTGCCTTACCTGTGAAAGCGTCACTTACTTAAAGGTAGACGTTTTATCAAGGTAAGTAAGTTGTTCCTTTCACGCTTAAGCTAACAGAAACTTGTTATATGATTTGTGTTAAGATAAAGAGAATAAGTTAAGTAGCGAGGCATGCGTTTGTAAAGATCCCAAAATCAATATACATAAGAAAGATCATAAGTGCCGATAAATATGAAAAGTGTTCAAATTGTCAAGATGTTAAGAGATTTTAATATGGGCATAAAATATTACAAACCATAGAAAGTTTAAATTAATCATCCCTTAATTGGCCATTGACCATGGTTTTACCCAGGCCGAGTTCTGAGAAGTCCAGAGTAGGATGGAGTGTTGATGCTTGTTCAAGAGCTGCCTCGAATCCTACAAGGTAGGATTGGGCAACATCTTATTTGAAAGCTTCTGTGGCCTTGGTGAGGTCCTCCCCTTTGCGGGTTACCTCATTCTCCAACCCTTCAATTTTGGACAAGAGTTTGTCCTTCTCTTTCGCTAAGCTCGAAGAATTTTGAGCCTTCTCTGCTAAGAGTCGCTTAGTTTCTTCATGAAGATCAGTAAGGCGTGTGGCTTCAGCTCAGGCATGGTCATTCAAGTGGTTGATCTTGGCCCGGAGGCGTTCTACCTCCCTCTGAAGCTCCACAGCCCTTTGATCTTCAGCAGATTTTTGACTTCATGCTTTAGAAATAGCTAAGCAACCCATGGCAAAGGCCTACCCAATCTGCTTCAAGGCGTCGCAAAACAGGTGGTCTTCATCGTGGGCCATGAGCTTGTCCTTGTCATCGCTGGGCAGGAAGGTGTTTTCACCATAGGTTCGGACGTCAAAGTTTGGGTCCGATAGGCTTTTTACCCTAAAGCTCTCAGCCTCGCATTCTTTGATGACAATAACATCTTGATGGGGAGCTTAGTCATTAGAGTGAGAATGCTCGGTAGGGGGAGTGGTCGCCTTTCTGTTTCTCTTGAAGACAAGCCGAGAGGTGGTCTTCTCATCCTGCTTGGTCGGGGCTTGGGTAATTGTAATTGGAGCTTTCTGTTTCTGAGTCAAAGATTCCTTGGGCATGTTAGCAGCTGCCTTTATCTTCTTAGCCATCTTAACTAGCTCCACCTTGCTAATATTGGACAACATTCTCTCTACGAGAAAAACAAGTAAATGGTTAATGACAGTAATGAAGTTGACTTTACCAAGGGTAAAAAATGAGGAGTACCAGTGTAAGCCTTCAAGGCGCGGGGGAGATACTCTTTGGTCAGAAGGTGATACAAACCACAACAACCAGCAGATGACCAAGGAAACATCAAGCACTTCACAAAAAGAACAGTCATCTCAGTATACAAAGCCAGGCCCCACCAAATCACGTGAGAGCATCAACAAAAGAAAAACCAGGTATAAACCAGAATATCGGAAGTTCTTCCTTTTTGTCTTTCCACCAAGAGAAGTTATGTAAATAATTTGGGCTCACTTTGGGGGTCCAAATAGTAGAATAGGCTAGAATAGGTTCATTTAGCATAATAGGGGGGTGTATTTATCATTTTATCTTGTGCCTAGTCCATTAGGGTTAGAATGTAGCCCTAGCTTTTAAAAGCTATGCCTAAGGGATAGTTTTAACCATGGTCAACACCCTAGGCAGCCCCTCTCCCCTTCCTTTTCTACTCCTCACTCATCTTGCCCTCCAAGTGATGTGAGTTGATTTTAGCTTTGTCCATTTTCTTAGGTGACACTTTACTTAGAATTGAGATTTTAGCACAATTATGGTGAGAACCCAAAGAATATTCCCACTGGACACGAAGTTAACCAAGTGGTTAAGTAAGTGTGATGGTTCACTTCTAGAAGGCAAATGAAAAAACACAAGTATATGGTGAAAGATGATGATGGGCGTAATTAAAGAGCATGAAGGGAAGACATTATAATGAAGCAAACTGAATGAATAAACAAACAAGAAAAGAACATAAACCAAGAGTAAATTGGCGGAATGGAAAACAATGGAAAAGAGATGCAGGAAAGGGATGCTTATGATGATGGTTGAGAAGGAACAAGCCACTTGGAGTGTGGTTTCTCCAAGATGAGTGAAGAAGGCCACCACTTGAGAGCTCTCAACTCACTCAAGATAAGATCTAATGTCTAAGAGACACAGAAACCTCACAAAATTTGTTCATAGTAACTTTTCTTTAATCAAATTCACAATGAAATTACATGAGGCAAGGCACCCTATTTATAGGGATGGATGCCTTGGTGATGAGGACCTAGAAGGGAATACGCCTACTGACCAGGCCCAACCTCAGAAGAGGCAGACTAAGAGAATGAAACAAGACCAAGGGCCAAGTCAGGATGCTCCAACCATTGCCTCAACTCCCACTTTACCTCGGAGGATTACAAGAAGCAGAGCATAGGCTTTGGGTGTTGAGCATCAATTGTTTTCTTTATTTGTAATGTTAGTAAAATATGTGTCCTTAAGTATTAGAGGAGGGGTGTACTAGTAAATAGGTGCCTTTAGCGATAGAAGGGGGGTTATAGTATCAAATGTTGCATTTTTTACCTATCTTTTAGAAGATTAGTATGATGGTGCGGTTTGACTAGCCTAGGCAGCCCCACTTTTTGTTATCCCCATCCTACCCCTTAAGCTTGCTCTCCAAGGCTCCTAAACCTATAAATAAGGAAGCCTACCTCATGTATTTCCAAGTTGAAATTTTAATTAAAGAAACTATACATAATTTTTGTGTGAGCTGTGAGTGAGTGAGCTCCTCCTAATTTGATCTTATCTTGTAGGTGTTGATGCTCTCAAGTGGCGGCCTCCTCCCACTCATCTTGGTGATTCCATCCCATCAAGTGGCGTGAACCTTCCAAGCTCCATATGCATAAGTTCTTCTTTCATCATCTCTTCCATTATTCCATTCCTTGTCACAATTTTAGCTTCTTTAATTTGTTGTCTTTGTATTCTCGATTTTGGAGACTCATTTATGAGTGAGGAGCATCATTTGGAATGGCTTGTACACCATTGATGCATTCTGTTTCTCCTTTCTAAATTCTAATTTTTGGCTTGCATTCATACTCACCATATCCATGTCTTTTTCTCTTTGCCTTATGGAAATGAACCTTCACATCTACTTAACCACTTGGTTAAGTTAATGTCAAGTGGGGATTTTCCTTAGGTTCTCACTTTAATCATCTTAAAAAATTGAATCCGAAACAAAGTGTCACCATAAAATGATCAATCATAAAATCAACTCACATCACTTGGTGGGCAAGGAAGGGAAGGGTAGCTTTGTAAATAGGTGGGGACGGCCTAGGGGTTGACCCATGGTCAATGTCACCCTTAGTCCTAGCTTTTAGAAGCTAGGGCTACATTCTATTCCTAATGGACTTGTCATGGCTCAATTCGATAAGTACACCCTTCCTATTATGCTAATTGAACCCTATTCTACGAAAATTAAAAATAAGGAAACTAGTTGGTGCTCAGCTCCCATGGCTTGGGCTCTACTCCTGGTAATCCTTTGAGGAATAATGGGCTTTGAAAAACTGACTAGTGATGGGTCTTGACCTAGCCCTTGATCTTGTGTCATGCTTCACATCTCTCAGGTCTGTATCATGCTCTCCGGGTGGGAGAGAATTCATCCACAAATTTGCAACACCTGCAGAGAAAGGAGTTAGATCACTAACATTAAAAGAATTGCTTCCTAGATATGTGTTAGTTAAATCTAACTCATAAGTGTTATCATTCATCCTTTTAATGATATGGAAGGGACCATCACCACAAGGTAGGAGTTTGGATTTCCTTTGAGTAAGGAAGCAATCCTTGCTCAAATGAAGCCAAACCCAGTCCCTAGATTCAAAGACTAACTCTTTGTGCCCCTTATTGGCATTTTGTGTATACTTGCTGATGTGAGTTGATTTTTAGATGTTTTCATTTATGGTGACACTTTTACTTAAGATTGGGATTTTAACAATTAATGGTGAGGACCTAAGGAAGATTCCCACAGGACACGAACTTAACCAAGTGGTTAAGTAAGTGTGAAAGTTCACTTCATAGAGGCAAAGATGAAAAACAAGATATAGTGAGGATGAGAAGCATTTGCAGAATTGAAAAGGGAACAAGGTTAACATCACCGGTGGTCATGGCCTCCCAAATGATGCGCCATACTTATAATAATGAGCCCAAAACCGAGAGCAATAAATAAGAGAAAAGGAGACAAGAACATAAATGGAATGGAAAATGGAAGGAAATGGAATGAGAAAACTTATGGTGGTGATGGTGGATGATCACGCCACTTGGTGTGTAGAAACCACCAAGATAAGTGCTAGGCCGCCACTTGAGAGCTTCATTCTCATCAAGATAAGACCAAGGAAGAGGAGATAACACTCACTCAAGCTCACACAATATTTGTGTAGAGTAACTTTACTTCAATTTCAACTTGTAAAATACAATGGGTAGGCCTCCAATTTATAGGTGAAGGAGTCTTGGAAAACAAACAAGAGGGGTAGGATGGGAAAAGGGAAAAAAGGGGTAGCCTTAGGGTTTGACTAAGTCAAATCCGCATCCTAGTCTAGTTCTTCTAGAAACTAGGTCAAATTGCCTTCCTAAATGATGTGAGTTGATTTTAGATTAATTATATATGTGACACTTTTAAGAATTAGGATCAAGATTCTTAGCAATTTTAGGTGAGTCACCTAAGGAAAATTCCCATTGGACATTAACTTAGAAAGTGCTAAGTAGATGTGAAGGTTCATTTTCAAAGGTCCAAGATTAAAAACACAATTAGAGGTGTGAATGGATGACAAATAAAGTGCAGAATGAAATAGAGTAGGCGCACCAAAACAGAGTTGGAAAACAGAATTGAAACACACACAAGCTCAAGGAAGCTGAAGGAGTCATCAATGGAGACTATGCCTTCCAAAATTGATGAACCAAACTCAATTATGAGTGTTCTTTCCTTGTACAAAACAAACTAACCGAAAAGAATTGAATAAGAACACAAACTACCGAATGAAAACACAAATTACAGCGACTACAGAAAATAGAAATGAAGAACAAGGCAAAGGAACAAAACAACAGATTGAAATTTAAGAACTAACAAGAACAATCGATTAAATGAACAAAGGAAGATGAAGGAAGATAAAACTTATGTGGTTGTAACCATGGATTGAGAATGGACACGCCACTTGGAGGTGATGATCTAAGATAAGTGTTGAATTGCCACCACTTGAAGCTCCTAAAGCTCATAAGATAAGACAAGGAAGAGGAGAACAAATCTCACACAATTCACTCACAATTTGAGTATAGTAACTTTTCTTCTATTTCAAACTTAAATTTACAATGACCAAGCACCTCTATTTATAGTTTTAGAGGGCTGAAATTCAAATGAAACAAATTCAAAATTCCCTCCTAATCTAATTCAAATTAGGCGCCTAATTGTAGACGCATGGGAGGTGTGATTTTTTTTCTACTTTGGCACCTCCTGAAAACTATACCTACACCTACTCTTTATGTCAAATGGAAGGTGTGACTTATTTTTGTACATTAACACCCCTTATTTAATGTTTACACCTTCCTTTAATGTTCTACTAAAAACTATACACAAGTAATCACAAAAAGATACATCCATTGATGCTCTTCTCCCAAAGGTTTAGCCTTGCTCCTAGTCATCCTTTGAGGCATGAAGGATGTTGAGCTAATTGGTTGGGCTTGGGCCCCAACTTGGGCTTGGGCTTCATGGGCTTGGGCCTCAGGCGCCTCCTCTACTTGGTCTTCATCACTAAAGGGCTAGGAAAAAGCTAAAATGATAAGTACACCCCCTATTATGCTAAAGGCACCTTATTCTAGCCTATCTTTGCTATTTGGACCACTAAAGTGAGCCAAAATTATTTACAAACATATTTTATTTTTTAAGAAGACCAAAAGGAAGAACTTCTAGTATTCTGCTTTATAGCTTCTTCTTTTGTTGATTCTTTCTTGAGGCTTGGTAGGGCCTGACTTTGTATCTTGAGATGACTGACCCTTTTGGGAAGTGCTTATTGTGTCCTTAGTCAGCTGTCGATTTGTATCATGCTCCCCAGGTTTGAAAGAATTCATCCTCGAATTTAGAACTCCTACAAATAACATAGTGAGTTTGTTCACATGATTTGTATATGGGAGATGTGAAGCAAACTTACGTTCATTAAGCTTGGGGAGATTACATGGTTGAATTCTAGCTACAGGCCATGTTTGGAAAGAATATTTGGGGATGAAATGATTTTGGGAGAATCCTCTTAGAAGGTGATAACCTTTAGGAGGTTTTTGAATATCATCCCTAAACTTCTTAATCAAATATGTCAAGTATTTAGAATGTTTAGGTAATGAAAAAGACAAGGAAGAAAAACACCTTTGAGGTGAAGTGATGATACCTGTGTTATCTTGTCCTTCGTTTTCTCTTTCATTTTCACTTTTGGTTTTTGTTTTAATTTGGGCCTGATGTTCCTCTTTTAGCTTTGGGGTCCTTTTATTTGGACAATTGGCAGCTATGCGCCCAAACCCTAAACATTTAAAACATTTTGTGCTTGAAGGTTTGGTGGGTGACTTACGGGTAGAGGTAGAAGGTTTTTCTTTAAAAACTTTATAGGAAGAAGTGGTTTCTTTTGAAAACTTGGAAGGAAAAGTTTTTGTAGAAATGTTATTTTTATCCTTCCGTAAGGATTTGTAGAAGTCATCATGATGACTAGTTTTGAAAGTTGTTTTTGTCAAAATATGTGATTCCACCTTGATGGCTAGGTGAACCAACTTCTTTAAAGAAGAGTACTCATATAATTCTACAACATCTTTAATTTCTTTCCTTAAACTACTCACAAACCTAGTGATCTTTACTCTTCACTATCATGCATATTTATCTTAGTCAAAGTTGTTTCTAGATTTTTAAAATATTTGTCTACCATCCTAGGTCCTTAATGAAGCCGTTGGAGCTTCAACAAGAGTTCCTTCCTATAAGGAGAACGAACAAACCGCGTGCATACATGCTTTCAAATCATACCGAGACCAAAGTTGGCCTCTTGTTTAGCCCAATGTCCATTATAGTTTGTTGCCACCATCTGATGGCATAGTCTAAAAAAACTAGGGAAGCTAACCTAACCTTTTGGTCCTCGGTGACCTTATACACATTAAAGAGATGTTCAACTTTAGCTTCCCATTCTAAATACAAAGTAAGATGATTGGACCTAATAAAACTAGGTAACTTTACAAAATCAAAAGAATGTTGTGGTTGTGGTTGTTGTTGATGGTGATGGTGTTGTTTGTCAAAATTGTTCACTCGCCAATCATGTTCTTGACTCCTATAGTGCATGGAATGTCTAGTTGTTCTTGGCGGCTCCTATCTCCTTTCTAGAGATTGCCTCTCTTGAGCTTCCTCTAGCCTTTGCATTCTTTCCACTAGTTGCTGCATTTTGTCTTCTTTGTGGGCCAAACTCCTCTGAGCATCCTCAAGCTCTCCCAAAGGACGTTCCTTTTGAGGAGATTGTGGTTTAGAAGATTTCCCAAAAGATAGATGATACATAATTCACAAGTGAACAAACAATTAGTGAAATACAAGTTAAAAAACACTCTCTCAAGTTTGCATCACTTTTGGTGAAAAGAAATCAAGAAGAGAACACTCAAAGCACTCAAAAAGAATTTTATCCTCTCAAAAAGGTCTATCTTGGTGTTGAAAATTCTCAAATGAAAAAGGTCAAAGCCTAAAATACATGATCTTAATGGAAACCACAACAAAACTTGTTCTTGCTGGTTGACCTGGTTACCTGTTGACCTGGTCGCCGGTAGACTTCTGTAGGCAGGCTCTGACTCCATCTGCCTCGTTATGGAACATGTGCTTTCCTTAGTATCTAAATGTCGTTCCTGTTAAGACAGAGGGCGCCCTAGCAACTGGTCATACTCTGAAGCTCAAGTCAGTATAGGGCTTATCAATAGAACAAGAAACAACTAATTTCAGTATTCAAAAAGTGTATTCAGAATTGCATGTCTTCACTTGGGACCTTAAGCCCCCTTTTATAGCGTACCATGTACCAATTGCACTTGAGATAAACAAATATTAACTGAAAATAAGCACATTATCTTATATCTCTAATAGAAAATCACCTGCTATAGGCACCAATGATCTTCAGGTGCAAAACTGCAGGCTTATCTTTCTATCACACATCCCTATCATTTTAGGGTTAACAACAACTATCAACAAGTATTTTACGTGCAACAAACATGTACGCGTAATAGAAAATATCTAACGTGATATTAACAAACATATCTATATGTAGTTATAACAAGCGCATGAGCAACCATATATATATCCTTATCTTTAAGCGCATGCTAGTGATTATCAGCACATAACAACTTTGTTACATGTTTCGGGCCCATTAAGCAGATTGAGTCAGCCTCGCAACCTTGATGCAAGGACCCGCCCAGTACAATAATCATGCGATCATCCAAATACATTCATATACAAATTCGCTCACACTAATGTACTCCCATTCATATGCTATTACATGCCTTGCATGCAAGATAGCTTGGGTTGCTTTAGCGTTACTAGGCTTGGGCCTTACAGTTAATACTTCGCTTATCATAGACCTGGACACGCTAAGCGTACCCCTAAGCCAATTACATTTCTTTACTTTAGCAATTAATCTTATGCATGAAGGATTATACTATATACATGAATAAGTGTTGATATATATGCATACCTAGAGTCCAGTCACATGACGTACAAGTGGGACCCATGTGCCAAGCTTGACCTGCCTGAGGGAAACGCCAAGGTCCGACCTGCAAGATCTGAGCACTACGAGCTCTGGTCCAGTACAAAAATTAAGAAGAAAATAAAAGACAATCAAGAAAACCTTAAGCAAGGAAAGGCTAAACCAAAATTGAGAAAGAGATTAAGATAAAACTTTTGAAGAAAGACAAGCAAGAAAAAGGCACAGAGGTAAGGGGCGCCCTAGAGGTCGTTTGCACTCCGACGCTCAAGTCCATCTTACGGCAAGAAACAGTATGTGAGAGTAATAATTCTAGTTTCAGAAATTGCGTACCTCTTTAGGGTTTCCTCTGTTTTCGTTACCCGCATTTAGGGTTTCTGGAGGAATGCCCTTGCGCCGCTATTACCCAGTCTTAGTGTAATCTAGCGCGTAAGGCTCCCCTTGCTGGAGTGCAACCTCTCACGGAATTACCACCTGAGTACCAACTTGTGCACCTAGTCTCTGGGGCCATCCGTTCTGGGGGTGCCTTAATTGTTCACGTGCCATGCATGCGGTGTGCCCCTGGGAAACGCTAATCCTAACGGGCCTTAGCGCCCCCAGGGCCCTTTGATTGTGTCGCGCCCAAATGCGCTATTTGCACCACACGCATGAGCACCTTATGACTTAGGCTTCCCCCTACCTCTGGGCGTTTCACTGATAACTGGTGTGTTTCCTGGGGTCTACCTTTCGTGGCCCAATTTAGCTGTTTGAACCACCGATGCCCGACGTCACATCGACCTCACTTTGTTGCCGAGTACACATCGATATATCCTGATGATCGACATCCAACCACTAATCGGCACACTATCTCATGCTGCTTGTGGGACACTGTTTCACCCCGCTTGTGGTACCCAGCTTACGTGGCCCACCATTGCTAGCAGTCATCGATGTTCGAGGACTGGTCGGTACACAAGTCCCCCAGTCTCGAGCTGTTAACTTGTTCAGTGAAGAGACAAAGTCGTCGCCCTTGGCGACCTACGTGGCACTGGGTGAAAGGATGTGAACAGTGCGCCGGAATGATGTCTCTCCGTACTCGTTTTAATCTGCGCATATGTGGCTTGATCAACGGCTAGGACTTATTGCCGCTTGCACTCCCTTGTTTACATTAACTCTTTCAAAACCCTGCGCTTCTTCACTGTTCCATAATTTCACTACAAACTCTCTTCGATCATTCTCCATCTCTCGAACACACTCACTTCTCTTTCATCAATCTCGACTTTCAACCCTCAACTGCTTTAAAGGTATGATTTTTATCTCACGACTTGCTCTGGTTTCGTGATTCTGCTGCTCGTAACATGCTATAACTGCTCTAGGTCTGTTTAAGATTTATGCACTTTAGGTTTTCCTGCATTTTACACTGTTGTGTTCTTCGTTTCTATTTCTCTGGTTCATTGAGTCACATCGTTGCTTCTTATGAACCCTTGTCTTTCTTCCTTTCTCCTCTCCCTTTTTAGCTTTCTTCAAGATGGCCAAAACCAAAACCACCTCCAACCCTCCCCCCACCATTGATTACAAAGCCCTTTACCCCTGGGCCTCTAAGGACCTCCTTGTTGAGACCTCCCAACTCACTTGCAGTGGGGACGTGACACAGCACAGGGAGGACGAGGCTGCCTGTATGAGCCGTGTGTTCGGGAGGGAGTGCGACGCTTACGTCTCCGTTCGACCCTGCGCGGAGGGCGAACCTGTATGCGCTGACGATTGTGTCAATGATGGGGAACCCTTCTTCTTCCTATACGCCACCATCTCAAGCAGATCAAACTCCGCTTGCCACTCACGGGGTTCGAGTGGGTGCTCTTAACTGAAATAAATTTGGCCCCTGCCCAACTGCACCCCAACAGTTGGGACTTCGTGAGGGCGTTCGCAATCCTGTGCAACCATCTAGGGTACACCCCCTCAGTAGACATCTTCCTCTACTTCTTTGAGGTAAAGAGCCTAGGGAAGAAGCCTTGGGTAAGCTTCAACGGGGTGGCGGGGAGAGTTCTCCTAACCCTCTTCCAGCAATCTTATAAGGGCTTCAAAGGGAAGTTCTTTAAGGTGTGCTGCACCGATCATAACCTCACCTTGCTAGATAGGTTCCCCCTTTACTTGGTGGAGAAACTAGAGTTCAAGAAACCTAGGGGTCTTGAGGACTTGACTCCCCCTGATCGTGAACTATTTCAGCTTCTCTCAAGCTTGGAAGTGTGTTTAACATCGCTCAACTGATCAAGCATGAGTTCGACGCCAAGGCCCTCAAGGGTTACATCGGTACTTGTTTCTACCTTTTCCCTGTCTCATCTTGCATATCTGCTGTTAGCTCACACATCACACGCTTTGTCTTTTCATGCTTGTGCATCCACCGATTTACCCTTTGCATACTGTGGCTCTTGTGCTTCCTGTTGCTGGTTGTAAGGTGTGTAGGATTATCTTCTCATGTTTCATTGTCTTGGTGTACATATGGTGCTCAATGAGGAGAAGAGGAATAAACTGGCTGAGCTTATTGCTCGCCGCTAAGCAGTACCTACTGGTGTAATTGGCTCAGCCCCTGCCGATCCTCTAACTATTGCCCAGGACTCGCCCAACCCAGCCCCCACTGATAAGAATAAAGGGGTGGTTGTGATCGACTCTGAGGACGAGGACACCGGGGGGGCCTTGTCTTTAAGAGGCCAAGGGTGAGGGTCGCGGTGACCTCACTCTCTACTACTGATGACCACCCTCCATCATTCAGGGACAACCCCCCCAGCGCCTCTTCTCCTCACAGACACCCCGCGCTCGAAGGCGGTGGGAAGAACACTCCTGGGGGCGACCAAGTGCCCCCTACCCCTGAGCTCCCTATCATACTCCAACAAGCCCTCAAGTGCTTCCAAGGAGGTGATGGAGGCTTTGGGCGGAGACTTGTTGAAGGAGCGCATGGGTAAGAGCCTTGGGGAGTTTCTCATCAACTCCCTTGCCTTCATGAGCCAAGCAGAGGCAAGGATGAAAGGGGAACTTGCCCTCCAAGCCTAGGTCTTTGCCAACCGCGAAACGACCCTAAGCCAAGAGCTGAGCAGCCTCCGCCAATCGAGAGACCAAGAAGCTGCTCTTTGACAAAAGTCAGGAGGCCCTTCAACTGGTGGCGAAGATCCTGCCTCTGCGCAACAAAGTGATCGATCTGGAGGAGCAAGTAGAGGGGGCAAAGGCTAAGATGGCCAAACTGGAGGAGCGGGCCACCCAACAAGAGGTCTAGCTAGGCCGTGTGAAGGGTGAGCTTGCTCAAAAGATTGAGCTCTTCAACAAGACTGAGGTGGAGCTCACCAAAGATACCGCCGATACGTATGGAGCAAGGTTTGAGGATGCCCTCGCTCTGGTTGCCTGCTTGCACCCTGAGCTGGACCTCTCTCCCTTCACGGTGACGAAGCGCGTTGTTGATGGGTAGCTCGCGCCCAGGATCTAGCTCACTTTAATTTGTAATAACTTGGCCTTTTGAAGAACAGTTTGTACTTTGTATATATACTTTGTCCTTATTTATGAATCTATCTGATTTAAGCTACTTTGTTTGCCTTAGTTGTTAACTGTTGTATCTCACCCTAACATTGCTAACAACACAGTTGACGAATATTCATACTTTAGGTAGCGCACGTGTCCATCACTTGCTCATCCTTGCCTTCTTCGATTCTTTAGTGGCCTAAGGCAACGATGATGTGCGCACAAACACTTAACTGGCCTTACAAGACAAGAGAAGGAGAGAGAGATCCACTAACTGACCTCACCCTTACTTTACTGAGTCTGGAGATGTCTTCTCGATGCCACTGGTGAGGCATGCTGCTCTCAGCCTCGACTTACAAACAAGGGAGAGGTTTGCTCTTCTGACCTTGACCTCGCTTCAGGGGGACGAGGGAAGGCTTACCTATTTGAACCACGCTATCTTCACCTTGGCGTTCTCACTCAAGAGGGAGGCATTCTCTGTGAATCATCCTATCCTAACTTTGAGGCTTTTAACCCAAGGGGGAGTTCAAAATTGACCTCGTCCTTGCTGTATGAAGTCAAGGGAGGATTTAATAACTGACCTCATCCTTGCTGTACGAAGTCAAGGGAGGATTTAACTGGTGAACCCTATTTTTTAGCTTTGGTGTTTTCACTAAAGGGGGAGGTGTTCTCTGTGAACCTACCTTCCCTGGACTTGAGGCTTCTAAGACAAGCGAATGGTTCATAGCTGACTTCGTCATCGCCCAAGGGCGAGAGAGGATTTAACTGGCGAACCATACTGTTTGACCTTGGCATTTTCACTCAGTAGGGAGGTGTTCTCTGTGAACCTTCCTTCCCCAACTGAGACTTCTAACTCAAGGTCGAGGGTCCATAACTAACCTCGCCCTCGCCGTTTAAGGCAGGAGAAGATTTTAACTAGCAAACCATACTGTTCGACCTTAGCGTTTTCACTCAGTAGGGAGGTGTTCTCTGCGAACCTTCCTTCCCCAACTAAGACTTCTAACTCAAGGTCGAGGGTCCATAACTGCACTATACAAAATATACTTTTAAACTGAGACTTTATTGGGTGACCTCATTAAAAAACCCTTATAAGGGAAAAAGAGTGTCCCCTAAAACTGTGTACAATGCGATAGTTCGACTGAAATACAGCTTTAACAATTCAACTAAAATAGAATTTTAGATTGGCTGCATTCCAAGTACGAGGGATCGCTCCACCTTCCAAAGTATCGAGCCTGTATGCTCCGTTCCAAGGGCCTCTATCACTCTGAAGGGACCAGTCCACTTGGGAGACAACTTGTTCTCTAGCTGGTATGGGTGGGCCTTCCTCATCACCAGGTCGGCGACCTGGAACTACCGAGGTCTTAGCTTGAAGTTGTGCTTGTATTCCACCCTTCTCTTGAAGGCTTTAGCCTTGATTCTTGCTTCCTCCCATACCTCATCCAGTAGGTCCAGGTTCACCTTCCTTTCTTCATTGGACTCTTCGGTCATGAAGTTCTGAAAACCCAGCGAGTTCTCCTGGATCTCTACAGGAATCATTGCGTTCGAACCATAAACCAAGCTGAATGGTGTTTCCTTGGTGATGGCCTAGGGAGTAGTGTGGTAAGACCACACAATTCTAGGGACTTCTTCTGCCCAAGTCCCCTTAGCTTTCTCTAGCTTTCTCTTCAGACCTCTGAGCAGAAGTTAGTTGACGAACTCAACCTGCCCATTCGTTTGGGGGTGTTCGACTGATGCAAACACCTATTTTATCCCAAGATCTGTGCATAGCTTGCCCAACTGTTGGATTGCAAACTGGGTGCCATTATCAGACACCAACCGTTTGGGAACTCCGAAACGGCATACTATGTTTTTCCACACAAAGTGCTGGATCTGGTAGGTTGTGATCTGCGCTACTGGCTCGGCCTCTATCCACTTCGTGAAATAATCTATGGCAACCACAAGGTACTTCATCTGTCGTATCACCAAAGGGAAAGGCCCCAGAATGTCGATTCCCCAAGCATGAAACGGCCAAGGGTTGTAGATCGATCTGAGCTCTTCCGGCAGTGCCTTGTGCCAGTCAGTGTGTTGCTGACATTGCTTGCACTGTTGTGCGTACTTTGTGCAGTCTTCCTTTATGGTTGGCAAATAATATCCTGCACGGATGACCTTTGATGCGAGAGATCGGCCACCGATGTGGCTCCCACATATCCCCTCATGGAGTTCTGCCATTATTCGCTAGCACTTTTCTCCACTTACACATACCAAGATAGGGTGGATGAACCCGTGTCTAAACAATTCCCTATTGATGAGAGTGTATTTGCTCAAGTTCTTTTTTATTTTCTTGGCCTCTATGGGCTCCATGGGGAGCATCCCATCAACCAAGTAATGGTTGTAGGGTGTCATCCAGGTCTCTCCTCTTTGAATTAGGCAGACCTGCACCAACTCTTCCCCAAAAGCTGGATATGTGCTTATTTTAGGTGTCTTCAATGTCTCCTGAGTCAGTGACCGATGACTCCTCTTCACTCCATCCGATGTGCTAATAATATGCTGGACTTCTACCAAGTTATCTGCAGTGAAGGTCCAAGGTGTCCTTAGGGTTTCCTATATGACTGTCCTCTGTCTACCCCCTTGCCCAAACTGGTGAGTTTTGCTAGCAAGTTAGCTCAAGCATTTTTCTCTCTAGGGACATGGACCAGCTCGAACATCGCGAACGTCTCCTTCAAGACTTGGACATACTCTAGATAGGCGACCATCTAGGGATCTTTGGCTTGGTATCCTCCTATTACTTGGCCCGTGACCAACTGGGAGTCACTCTTTGCCAGCAGACTCTTCGCACCCATCTCCTTAGCTAGCAACATTCCCACAATCAAAGCCTCATATTCTGCTTGATTATTGCTGGCCTTGAAAGCGAAATGCAAGGCTTGCTCAATGAACAGCCCATTGGGCCCTTCTAAGAAAACGCTAGCCTCACTACCTTGTTGATTGGAGGAGTCGTCCACAGAGAGTACCCATCTGAAGCCTGCTCCCTCTTGGTGTGTGGTGGCCGAGGAGAGCTCTACCACTGATGTGAGTTGATTTTATATTCATTAGCTTTGTCACACTTTCTTAGAATTAGGATCAAGATTCTTAGCAATTTAGAGTGAGTCACCTAAGGAAAATCCCCACTGGACATTAACTTAACAAGTGTTAAGTAGATGTGAAGGTTCATTTCCAAAGGTCCAAGGTTAAAACACAATTAATGGTCATGAATGAATGAAGAACAAGGTGCTGAACTCAAAACAGAATAGGTACAAAATTTAAACACAAAAACAGAATGGAAAAACATAATGGAAACACAAATTGAAACAAAAGAATCGATTGAAATTCAAGAACAAGACATAGAATCAAAACTATCGATTGAAATAACTATGGAAGATGAAAGAAGATGAAACTTATGTGGTTGTAGCCATGGATTGGGAATGGACACGCCACTTGGAGGTAATGATCCAAGATAAGTGCAGATTTGTCGCCAATTGAGAGCTCCCAAAGCTTCACAAGATGAGACACGGAAGAGGAGAAGAAGTCTCATAAAATTCACTCACAATTTGAGTATAGTAACTTTTCTTCTAATTTCAATGTTAAATTTACAATGACCAAGCACCTCTATTTATAGTTTTAGAGGGCTGAAATGAAAGTGAAACAAATTCAAAATTCACTCCTAATTCAAATTCTAATTTGGAGCCAAACTTGAGTCACATGGGAGGTGTCACCTTTTTTTTTACTTTGGCACCTCCTATAAACTACGCCTACACCTACTCTTTATGTCACATGGAAGGTGTGACTTGTTTTTGTACATTAGCACCCCTTATTTTAATATCTACACCTTCCTAATGTTCTACTAAAAACTACACAAAAGAAATTACAAAAAAGATACATCCATTGATGCTTATTTCCTAAAGCTTTAGCCTTGCTCCTATTGATGCTCATGGATTAGGCTTGGGCCCCCACTTGACTTGGGCTTCTTCGCTTGGGCTTTTTGGGCTTGGGCCCTCTTTATTTATACTACTATTTGGATTCTTCAAAAGAACCCAATTATTTACAAAATGTTCTAATCTTTAAGAAGACTAGTAAGAAGAACTTCAAGTGTTCTGGAATATGGCCCTTTCTTCTTTTTGTGAAGTCTTCTTTTGTTTGTCGAGATGACCCTTTATATATATCATCTTTGGTCATCCTTAAGTGGTCTTGACTTGCATCAACCACAAAGTCAGCGTAAACCTGGCCTTTGATGGGGCCTCTAGGCTCATACTATACATTGAACTCTGACAGCTCCACTACCCAACGCACCATCCTTCCCGCAACGTTCAACTTCTGCAAGACCTTGTGAATGGGAAGGTTCGTCATTGCTATCACTGTAAAGCTCTAGAAATAGTGAGGTAGTCTTCGCGCTAAGAACACTACGGCCAGAGTTGCCTTCTCTATGGCCTAGTATCTCACCTCAGGCCCTTGCAATACCTTGCTTACAAAGTAGATCGGCTTCTGCACCTGGTCCTGCTCCTACACAAGGACCGAGCTGATCGCCCAATCTGTGACTGCAAAGTATAGGCGAAGCGGGCTACCCAGCTACGGCTTGCACAACACTTGTGGGCTGGCCAGGTACTCCTTTAGCTTGAGGAACGCCTCCTCACACTCTCTGGTCCATACAAACCAGTTGTTCCTCCTCAGGCACTAGAAGTAAGGGTGACCTTTGTCCCCCCAGCTGATAGAAACCTGGACAAAGTGGCCATCCGCCCTGTTAATTGCTGCACCTCTTTGACTGAGATCAGGCTCCTCATGGTGATGATCGCAACACATTTCTCAGGGTTCGCCTCGATCCCACGCTCAGTGAGCAGGAATCCTAAGAATTTACCTGCCTCCATGCTGAACACATATTTCTTAGGGTTCAGCTTCAATTGGTATTTAGCTATTGTAGTAAATAGCTTTTCCAAATCAGAGACGTGTTAATCCTTCATCTGCGAGGTGACCACCATATCATCCACATATGATTGCACATTTCACCCTATCATGGGCGCAAGCACTTTGTCCATCAACCTCTGGTAAGTGGCACCTGCATTCTTTAGCCCAAAGGGCATCACTTTGTAGCAATAGCAAGACAGCTCTGTCATGAACGTTGTCTTACATTCATCCATGGGGTGCATCTTAATCTGGTTGTACCCAGTAAAGGCATCCAAGAAGATGAGTAGTCTGCAACCAGAGGCGCTGTCTACCAAAGTGTCAATACATGGTAGAGGGTAGGAGTCCTTTGGACAGGCCTTGTTGAGGTCCGTGAAGTCTACACACATCCTCCACTTCCCATTGGACTTCTTCACCAGTACCACATTTGCCAGCCATTCGGGGTACTGAATCTCCCTGATATGGCCGACATTTAGCAACTTCTGCATTTTTTCTCTGATGACCTGACGCCTTTCTTCATTGAACTTTCTTCTTCTCTAGCGGATAGGTCAGACCTGGGGGTCCATAGTAAGACAATGACACAGAAAGTTAAGGTCTATGCCAGGCATGTCCGAGGCGGACAACGCGAAGGCATCCAAGTGTCGTGCTATGACTTCGGCAATCTGGTCCTATGTCTCTTGGCCTAAGTACTTTCCTTGTTTAAACATCTTTCCTTCTATCTCCCTCTCCAGCACTTCTTCGGCTAATTCGGGTTGTCTCTCCCAGGCAGTCTCTGCTTGAGTGACCTCTGCACAGATGACCACTTCCTCTACATGGGCGACCACTTCCTCCCTTGGTGGGTGAGTGGTAACGACGAGTACTCCCCTCTTCGTCTTGAGGCTATTCTCGTAACACCTTTTGGCCTCCTTCTGGTTTGTTCTCGCCAGTTGACTCAGTCGTCGTTGACACTGAGGCAGACGATGGCTCCTCCTATCTCGTGATGGTTTTGTGACTTCCAGTGACTATGTTGAGACAGAGCGGGCCTTGTGTCTGTGTGTGAACTTGTGTTTACCTTGGGCGTTACCCCTTTATATAGTTGTTTTAGGTTACCTGTCGCATACATCCTCTTGTCCAAGTGTTGCCTCTAGCGAATTTAGGGTTACCCTTTTGGGATTCTAACGCACAACCTTAGTGCAACTCCTGTGGAAACATTCCTTTCATAGAGTGCAACTCCAGTGGCCACATTCCTTTCCTAGAGTGCATAACTTAAGGTGTGGCCGCAAGGGTTTCAGTGCATATCCCAGTGCCGCCAACCTAAACTTGTCTAATAACTTAGTATTTGACATGCCTTCAAACCTTCACGTGCCTTACATGCGTTTCTAAGGATAATTCTATTGTATCAGAACCTTACGTCTTGTACACATCCTGCATGCATGGCGTATCTGTGAATCTGGTTTTGTGCCTTAACACATGTAATTCTGTGGACCCCTTTGTGGGCCCTACCATGCCGACCTCTCCTGTGCCGACCTCTAACTCATGTGCCGACGTCCGAGGTCTGGCCACTACATGGTCTGACTGAATGGTGATCACTATCCCCTCCAAGGAAGGCAGCTTCATCTTCATGTGCCTCGTTGAGGCCACCGCTCTCAGCCTATTCAAGGCAGGTCTGCCCAAAAGTATGTTGTAAGCTGAGGAAGCGTTAACAACAAGGTACTTGATGTTCTCTGTGTGGGAGGCCTCACCATCCGTGAAGGTGGTCCTCAACTCTATGTGCCCATGCACCTCTACTTGGTCTCCAGCAAATTCATACAAGCAGTCGGTGTAAGGCCTCAGCTGGTCGGGAGACAACTGCAATTTGTTGAAGGTCGACCAGAACATCACGTCTGCCGAGCTTCTCTGGTCCACTAGGACGCGGTGTACCTTTGTTCCTGTTGTTACCACCGAGATCACCACTGGGTCATTGTCATTGGGGATGACATCTCGGAGGTCGGCCTTGGTGAAGACAAGGTCGATGTCAAGTGTCTGGTCTGTTTCTTGCGCCTCCACACTATCATCATCGCTCGGGCATACTTCTTCCACTGGGAGGCGGTGAATACCCCTCCCGAGAATCCTCCTGAAATGGTGTGGATCTCTCCATGAATGGGCACCTCGTGCCCCTGATCACCCCCTAGAGCGGCCAACGCTTGAACTCCCTGTGGCTCCTACAAATAGTCCCTCAAGAAGTCATTTTTCACCAGTTCATCTAACTGGTGCCCTAGCAACAAGTAGTTGTAGATGGGGTGGCCGAATGCTTGGTGGAACTCGCACCAGGCGTTCTTATTGGGCCCCAACCTCTTGTCAGTCTTCGGGGGCATCTTCAACCTCTCCACTATGTTAGGAATAGCGATCAGGTCTTTCAAATCTACACAAAAGTTGTGCCTAGGGGGAGCATCCTCCTTTATGCGCGCCCTGGTCTGAGGTTTCCTAAGCTCATTGGGTTTTCGTTTCCCCTGGGCCTTCTTTTTTGTCGTCGCCTTATGCACCCTTATGGGCTGTAGACAACTTGTTGTTCGTGGTCTGGCTGGAGCGATGCTGCCACGCTTCTCAATGACCTCCCCTTCTGCTACGATATAGACTACAACTTGATGCATGATCTCACAAAAGGTCTTGGGGCAATTCTTGATGAATGAGTCACTAAAGGGTCCCGACGGGATTCCCTTCCTGAAAGCATACATCGTCATATCTTCATCCTTGGTGTGCAGCTTCACCACCTGTGCCCCGAATCTGTTGAGATAATCCTTTAAGGACTATCCCTGGTACTGTCTTACATCAAAAGGATTGTAAGAGATGGGAGGGGGAGCTCGATTGACTATGTACTTCTCCCTGAATAATGTCGAAAACTATTCAAATGACGTTATGTGCCCATCAGGTAAACTGACGAACCAATCAACGTTGTGCCTACTAGTGTGCTCATGAAAAGCTTTCAATGCATAGCGTCAAAGCCTCCTAACAGCATCATCTGGGTATGGAAGGCTGTGAGATGGGCTTCTGGGTCTTCCACTCCTATGATGGTGACTTTCGGACCCACGAAGGTTGTTGGGATCATAGTATCCATAATTGCCTGGGAGAATGGCATGGGAATAGCCCTGGGTGTTATGGACGGCGTTCACTTCTCCACCGCTCGTTCTCCTGCTTGCTATAGGTTCCTGCGCAATTCCTCATTGGTTCTGCGCAGTTCTTCATTTCTCGCTTGCGATGCTGCCAGATCCACCTAGATCCGTTCTTGATCCGCCCTCGACGCTGCCACTACCTCCTGAAGAGCGAGCATAGTCTCCATGATCTGTTGCATGGTGACGTTTTCTCCTCCAATTGGTTGAGCGGATCCTTTCCTTGTGCCCCTCATCCTGCTAGATGACTCTTAAGACTGCAATTGGTAGTGGGACCTGGTTTTATCAAGCCCCACGGTGGGCGCCAAATGTTCTCGCCGGTTGACTCACTTTCCGACTGACTCTAACGACGTTCACACGCCCTCTTATCTCCGCCTAGGTTTGTGCTTTCCTTGGATCGAAACACCTGTACCTGCAAAGACAAAGGGGTAGCCCTAGAGGCCGTTTACACTCCAATGCTCAAGTCAATCTTAAGGCAAGAAATAGTATGTGAGAGTAATAGTTCTAGTTTCAGAAACTGCATACCTCTTTAGGGTTTCTTACTATCCTTTATATAGTTTAGGGTTTCCTCTATTTCCGTTACCCGCATTTAGGGTTTCTGGAGGAATGCCCTTGTGTCGCTATTACCCATTCTTAAGGTAATGTAGCGCGTAAGGCTCCCTTGCTAGGGTGCAACCTCTCATGGAATGACCACCTGGGTACCAACTTGTGCACCCGATCTCTAGGGCCATCCGTTCTGAGGATGCCTTAACTATTCACGTGCCATGCATGCGGTCTGCCCTGGGAAACCCTAACCCTTTGCTTGTGTCGTGCCCAAATGCGCTATTCACACCACACGCATGAGCACCTTGTGACTCAGGCTTCCCCCTACCATTGGGCGTTTCACTGATAACTGGTCTGTTTCCTAGGGTCCACCTTTCATGGCCCAATTTAGCTGTTTGAACCACCGATGCCCGACGTCACATCGACCTTACTCTGTTGCCGAGTACACATCGGCACATCCTGGTGATCAACTTCCAACCACTAATCGGCACACTGGCTCATGCCGCTTGTGGGAAACTGTCTCACGTTGCTTGTGGGACCCAGCTTACGTGGCCCACCATTGCTAGGGGTCGTCGATGTCCGAGGACTGGTCAGTACAAAAGTAAAGGGCTGAAATTAAAATTGCTTGAAAATAAAGACAAGAATTTAGAGTTGCTTGAATGTAAAGACTTGGAATTAAAGATGCAAGAAATTAAAGTGTCAATCAACTCTAAACAAGATAAGCTAAAAAACCAAAGCTCTAAATACCACTTGTTGTGAGTTGATTTTTAGATGTTTTTATTTATGGTCACACTTTTACTTAAGATTGGGATTTTATGAATTAATGGTGAGTCCTAAGGAAGATTCCCACTGGGCACAAACTTAACCAATTGTAGTCATGGCCTCCCAAATGATGCGCCATACTCATAATAATGAGCCCAAAACCGAGAGCAACAAATAAAAGAAAAGGAGACAAGAACATAAATGGAATGGAAAATGGAAGGAAAGGGAATGAGAAAACTTATGGTGGTGATGGGGGATGATCACGCCACTTGGTGTGTGGAAACCACCAAGATAAGTGTTAGGCTGCCACTTGAGAGCTTCATTCTCATCAAGATAAGACCAAGGAAGTGGAGATAACACTCACTCAAGCTCACACAATATTTGTGTAGAGTAACTTTACTTCAATTTCAACTTGTAAAATACAATGGGTAGGCCTCCTATTTATAGGTGAAGGAGCCTTGGAAAACAAGCAAGAGGGGTAAGATGGGAAAAGGGAAAAAAGGGGCAGCCTTAGGGTTTGACTAAGTCAAACCCGCACCTTAGGCTTGTCCTTTTAGAAACTAGGCCAAATTGCCTTCCTAAAAGGCTAGGAACAAGCTAAAATGATAACTACACCCCCTATTATCCTAAAGGCACCTTATTCTAGCCTATCTTTGCTATTTGGACCCCTAAAGTGAGCCCAAATTATTTACCAACATATTCTACTTTTTAAGAGACCAAAAGGAAGAACTTCTGGTATTCTGGTTTATAGCTTCTTCTTCTTTTGCTAATTCTTTCTCAAGGCTTGGTGGGGCCTGGCTTTGTATCTTAAGATGACTGACCCTTTTGGGAAGTGCTTGTTGTGTCCTTAGTCATCTGTCGGTTTGTATCACTTGCCTACCTTCCTCTCAATTTGTTGCTTGTTGTGTTGGTGCAAGTTCTTTATAAAAGAAGCTTTTTCAAAACCATCCTTGCACAATACCTCATCAAGTACAAGGATAAGAAGTAGGTCAAGGGGTCTGAGGGGATTAAACCCATACACAACCTCAAAAGGGGTGTGAGAAGTAGTAGAATTAACTACTCTATTATAGGCAAACTCAATATAAGGTATTAATTTTTCCCACACACTTGGGTTCCTAGAGATAAGGCACCGCAACATTTGACCCAGAGTCCTATTAACCACTTTTGTCTGAGCATCGGTTTGGGGATGACAAGTAGTAGAAAACAAGAGCTTGGTACCAACTTTTCCCTACAATGTCTTCCAGAAGTGCCTCAAAAACTTTGAATCTCTATTGGATACTATACTTCTAGGAAGCCCATGCAATCTAACAACTTCCTTGAAGAAGAGATTTGCAATATAAGTAGCATCATCTACTTTGTGGCATGAAATAAAATGAGTCATTTTAGAAAACCGATCCACTACCACAAAGATGGAGTTCATACCCTTAGATGCCTTAGGTAGACCTAGAATGAAATCCATGTAAATGTCAACCCAAGGCATTACCGGGATGGGAAGAGGGGTATATAAGCCATGGGGTTGCACCTTAGACTTAGCCTTCCTACATGCTATGCATTTATCACATAAGCTATGTACGTATTTGTGCATGTGGGGCCAAAGGAAATGTTTATGCAAAATGTCCAAGGTTTTAGCTACCCCAAAATGTCCCATAAGACCACCCTCATGTGCCTCTCTAACAAGAGACTGCCTCAAAGACCCTTGGGCAACACAAAGTCTTTTCCCTTTAAAGAGAAAACCATCATGTATGAAAAAGTCCTTGTGTCCTCCCTTTAAGCATTCTTGATAGATGTGAGAGAAATCAAGGTTATCTTTATAGATTTCCTTTATGTGATCAAAGCCCAAGTATGTAGTATCCAAAACATTTATCAAGGTATGCTGTAACATCCCGCCAAAATACTATTCATGTTTATATAATGAAAATAAAGGTAAACAAATAATGTTGAAGAGAACTTATATATATAAGTAATGAAGTTGCTCCTCACAGGGAGTTTAATACATAACCAGTCAAATGTTTTTCAAAACTTAACGAAATCAATCAAATACAACGAAAACGGCGGTCTCCATACATAAACCGACGATCTCCTAACAGAAGACCCCAAAACAGGCGATCTGCTATCAGGACATAAATCCGGCGATCACCACCAAGAGATAGAACCAGGCGATCTCTTCCCCGGCGACCACTCACTAAGGAGCTCTACTTCCTGGAAGATCATCTGCTCCCGTGTAAAAATTACACGATCATCACAGTTTTAAGAGAAAAACAGCCATAGAGCAAAACACGCAGGGTAAGCTAGATATTTTAAAGAGAGTTTAAACAAGAACATTAAAATCAAGATAAAACAATTTCAAGATATCCACGTAAAACTATAGAGTTGCTCATTCCCTTCACCTGATCGCCAAGGAATCACACATTTCACAAGCTTTTCAAGAGTCGTTCTATTTCACATCATGCATCAAGTGTCTATCAAATTTCAAAGTTCCTCATTTCACACATCAGACTACACTGACTCAGCATACAAGACACTTGACACTACTTCTGGAAGACTCATGCTTTGACTAGACTCGTGTATTTGCACCTGTCATACTGCCCACTGTGAAATCACTCACATTCACAGGGTTGCCGTGAAATCACACACATTCACAAGCGTATAATGAATCTCAATATCATCACCATCCAAGCATGACAGGGTTAATCCACACAACAGGTCGAGCTCGTTCCCTTTTGAACAACTCACCCATACGTATGAACCTCCTTCGACTCTCAACGCCCGAATAACTTCATCTATATGATTCCATTATATCAGGAGAGTCAGGATATCATAACGAATCACCGGTCAATGCACATCCTACACGATCTTACACGGTATTTTCTTTCCTGAAAATACTATGCCTTGATCTCACATTCACAACATTCAACACATCATGCCACACTTAAATGAATGATTTCAATCACAGCAAAACTCACTCCAAGGTTCATGTTTTCGAATATCACATTTACATCTCAAACAATTTCAAAACAACACCAAAAACGGGGAGTTCGTAAAACAGAGCCAAAACCGGCGATCTGGTTCAAAAACAAGGTATTTCGAAGTCTGTATTTAAAACCGGCGACCCCGTCGCCCATACACATAGAACAGAGCATTCACAAAGATGAAAACGAAGCCGGCGACCACGTCGCCCTCACTTCAGAAACAGCTAATCTATGGCTTGTATTGAAAATGAAGGCTAGCTTCCCTTACCTGGACTTGCGCAAAACACCAGGAGCTCCGAAACCCAACGAAGCTTAAAGAATGCCTTGGCTCTATTTTTGCGTCTGGTTTGAAGGACTTGCAGAGAACCTCCCAGGTGCTCTAATGGTGGCCGTCGCTCGTCGTACTCTTGTGTGAAGGTGCCAGAATCGCAGCGCGAAGGAGAGAATGGAGGAGAAGGGAGGTAAACTCACTCTTTCGCTCTTTGAACAACTGCAACGTTCCCCTCTCTCAGAAGTGGGTTTTTGCATCTTAAACCAGCTTGTCCACAAAAGCAGCTGCCACCACCCACTCTGCAGAGAAGTCTGAGTGTACGTTTCTCTGAACAGTACGACCATGTTTGTCTCTTGCGCATGCCAACCACTGCCCTGAACACTACGACCACTGTTGTCTCTTCTGCATGCCAACCACTGCCCTGAACAGTACGACCGCGAGTGTCTCTTGCGCATGCCAACATTCTGATGTCACTATTCTGAACCACCCTTTTTGTCTACGTGGCGTGCGTGCAGGACGTTTCATGCTGGGAGTCTGGGTCCCACCTTCTCTGTGTGAAGCTCGACATCGCGCGATAACCTTCCACCGATGACCGCTGGCGCGAAGACTATCCACCGATGACCTCTCGCGCGAAGGCTATCCACCGATGTCCTCTCGCGCGAAGGCTATCCACCGATGACCTCTCGCGCGAAGACTCTCCACCGATGACCTCTCGCGCGAAGACTCTCCACCGATGACCTCTCGCGCGAAGACTCTCCACCGATGACCTCTCGCGTGAAGACTCTCCACCGATGACCTCTCGCGCGAAGACAATCCACCGATGATCTCCCGCGCGAAGACTCACCCCGCATGCCTCGCGCCCTGGCGATGCCCGCATGCCCCTCGCGCCCTGGCGATGCCTGCATGCCTCTCACCTGGCGATGTCCGACGACACATCGCCACGCCTTCCTGAAGGTTCTTCATTCTACTATGTTACGTCCAAGGTATCATCTCCACATGACTCGGTGACGTCGGTAGCTTCACATTTCCAAGAGTAGATCAGCACCACTCCTCGTGCTCCCATGCATGCAACACTAAGGGTGATATCTTTTGCTCAAGCGTAGAGCTTCGCATGCACAGCGTATCTAAGGCTTAACCCACACCTTGATACGCGTGGTTGTTGGAACCCACTCTGGTTGATCCAGTATCTTGACCACATACTACGTGCATTCCCGCCGATCACGTACACTCTAGGCGATTGGCGCTCATGTCTCCTCTAGGCGACAGGCGATTATGTGCCAGAGGAGTCGGAGATCGCCTCCGTCTTCACTAACGGCGATCTTGCAGAAGACTTCTTAGTTACACTTTTTCCTCCTTTACTCTTCTTGGTCCACATGTCATCCGACCGACCTCTACTAGCTTACCCCAGATCATGGGCGACGTCCGATGTCTGCTACTACGAAACTTCATTTACCAACTCTTTGTAGTTTAAATAATAACATTTTTCTGAAATTATTTAAATATAACACTTTTATTCCTATTAAAGTTTCTAGGTCCTTACAATCTCCCCAACAAGAAAAATTTTCGTCCTCGAAAATTGGATTACAAGGAAAGAGGTAGGGATATGCTTCTCTCATGGTTTCTTCAAATTCCCATGGTGAATCACCCTATCTGCACGTCGTCCACTTCCAACACGTGACTAGGGTCTGCAAGATACTTCCTTAGCCGTGATACGTGAAATACATTATGCAGGTTTGCTAAATGGGGAGGTGGGGCGATCTCATAAGCCACTGGACTGATCCCCCTTAGGATCTGATATGGCCCAACAAGCTTAGGGGACAGCTTCTTTGATCTGATCGCCCATCCTACACCCTTGGCTGGTGTCCTCCCTCATAAAGACATGATCCCCCAGCAGCAAACCCCAAAGGTCTTCTCCTCTGCTCTGCCTAGGACATCTGCCGACTTTGAGAAACTTTCATTCCACCCTGTATCAGTTTCACCCTCTCGGTTGTCTGCTGAACCAACTCTTACTACTCCAATACTTCATCAAATTCCATTTTACATCCCTGCATATGGAATATGCTGCCCTATTGAGCGCCAACTCTAGCATTCACACTCTACTTCCAACCTTGAAGACTTGGTCGGGCAAGATCCCTTCATCGGAAGGAAAGGGGACAGCTGCACACTACTCATGCCCCCCCTAGCTAATTCAAACTAGGATCCGAAATATCCTTCTAGGAATCAACTCCTGCATTTTGATCAAAACCATCCATTGACTTCCCAACTGTTGATCTAATTCTCACGCTCCCTAAAGGGACACCTTTTGTTCACCACTACGCTACATAGTTCTGTACCTTATAAAGACAAAGTTCCTGTTGCTGTTACCTTCTAAATCATTACTATGACTCCTTTTGCCAACTCGGCTTCCTGCTCCCATTACGACCTTCTTTTCAATGTATACGTTGGATGCATTGATTTTGGGTTCAGGTGCCTATCCAAAAAGGCATACGAGAACGAACGCACCATATATCTCAACCACAACCATGCAAGTAGTGGAGCTGATTGGAAAAATTTCCTCTGCATCCAAAATCTCTTGCTTAAAGACAACTCTATTCTTCTCCTCCCAGATACAATAGACTATTTCCACTCACAATCTCTTCCACACCCAACTTTCTGAAATTTACTACATCTCTAGAAGGACTCAACATCATCATAACACGGCTTACCCTCATTCTTATCCACAACCATTTCCTCCTTCCCTTCTACATTCACAGGCCGATCTGCATCCTATTTTGCCAAATTCAGGAGGCTTACGGTTTCGGAAGCCTTTTATCCCAACCCACTATTTCCATAATCATCTTTCAAATCACGATCAACAAAACAGCATCCATTCTGCGTGAAGCTTAAGCTAGAACCATCTCATGCTGTTTCATCGACATGAACATCTTCTAAGCTTCAAAAGAAAAATTCATTCTTGGAATTTAACTCTGGTACTTCCCATGGATACACATGCTTAAGCTTTAAAACCGCAGCATCCTGCTTATTTACTCTCCATGACTTATACGTAGCTGGGACTAAATCCTTGGTACGACCAAATCTAACTTACACTTGCTTCTTTAATTCCATCTACTCAGCAGGAGTCATTATGCAGGGAGTCATGGACACTGGTCCAGCTCCAGGTACCAAAATAATAGAGAACTCCATCTCTCTCTTAGGAGGTAGTCCAGGCATTTCTTCTGGAACTACGCCCATGGAATCTTTCACCACGTTTATCCTGCTCATGTCCTCTTCATTCTTCACTTCCAACCGAGCTAGGATCATGAAGCACCTCGCCCCTTTTTTTTCCAACTCCGACAACCCATGCTGAGCAGGTATCACATCTGACTCTTGGGGTTCTGGAAACGTTATCTTATGACTACCGCAGTCAATGAGAATGTGATTGGCAGCTAGCCAATCCATTCCCAGGATAACATCCAGGTCCTGAAGAGGTAGGCAGATCAAGTTCACTTTGAATCTGCGTCCCTCTACTATCACTGGACATTCGGGGCAAACTGTGGGGGTCGTAACCTGTCCTGATGCAGGTGTAGAGACCAACCGTTCAAACGGTAACTCCTTCACTAGAAGGCCCAACTTGGCTACACACAAGCTTGACACAAAAGATTGTGTCGCTCTTGAATCAAACAAAATTCTAACGCCTCTACCAGCTATAGAGTAAACACTTTGTACTAAGTTACCTGACTGAGATGTCTCCACTCCAGACATGGCAAACACTCTCCCTCCTGCCTGAGGTCTGCTGCCTTTGTTCCTCAACTGCTGGGAACTAACGGGTTGAGTCATCCTTTTTCTGTTAGGACAATCTCTAGAAATGTGCCCCATCTCTTGACATGTGAAACACCCTTTCTCTGAATTCCTCTTGGAGCACACCTTGACGTTATGTAACCCACCACAACGGAAACACCTTGATTTCCATGGTTGTTGCTGCTGAAACTGGAGCGGAACTGCTCCTGCTCGATGTGGTGAAGGTCTCGCATAAGGCTTGCTTTGTGGGTGCTGCACCTTGGCCTTCCCACTGGAGGGACCCCCTGGGTGTGATCTGATTATCCTGGAATCACCCCTCTCCAGGGTCTCCACCCTCTTTGCCTTCTCCACTAAGGCATGAAACTCTCTGATCCACTGATCTGGTTGGTTCGGAGAAACGTTCCCACGGAACTGGGTTGGGTTGTGCCTCATGAACTCGGTCATCCCCACCTGCTCCCGAGGCTGATTGACATGGGAAGCTGTTGCAGCCGATCCAGCAGTTTCCAAATGATTCATTACAGCCTGATGAATCTGGGCCATTACCGTATTCTGCTGTTGGATGGCAGTTGCCATCATCTCCATGGCCCTGGCGATCTGGCCCATCTCTGAAGAAGGTCGGGGAGGGGTAGGAGGTTTACGCGCCATCTTTCTTCGTTCTCAGATTTTGAAACTATAGGTTTTCTATATTCCCTACGACTATAAGAATGAGATCGATGAGAAATCAATTCATTCAGGAGGTAACATCTAGACCTTACAAAGGTCAACATCTCAAAGTCATTAAGAATTTGAGTTCATCAACAGAATCATAATACTTATAACCTCAAACAAAACACCAGGACAGCTACTGGTATACAACCATCAATCCAAACAACCACTTTCAATCAATTACAACACACTCAATAAAACAAAATAAATCACACCAGAATTCAATGTATACTAAACATCAAACCTTTGGAATTAAGATTGAGAATCATCTCGATCCAGTTATGAGTGTGCACCCTCATTACTTTATCAAGATCCTCTCATTCTTAATACCAAGATTTTCAATTAGGGCATACATTCACTAAGGCACACACAAAATTTCAATACAAAACGTTTTGAAAACTTTTCACTATAGTTGTTATTTAAAACTCAAATAGATTTTATGAGCAGGAGAAACACAATGGATCCACAGCCCTCAGGTCATCCTAAGGATGAACTGCTCTGATACCATTAATGTAACATCCTGCCAAAATACTATTCATGTTTATATAATGAAAATAAAGGTAAACAAATAATGTTGAAGAGAACATTATATATATAAGTAATGAAGTTGCTCCTCACAGGGAGTTTAATACATAACCAGTCAAATGTTTTTCAAAACTTAACGAAATCAATCAAATACAACGAAAACAGCGGTCTCCAAACATAAACCGGCGATCTCCTAACAGAAGACCCCAAAACAGGCGATCTGCTATCAGGACATAAATCCGGCGATCACCACCAAGAGATAGAACCAGGCGATCTCTTCCCCGGCGACCACTCACTAAGGAGCTCTACTTCCTGGAAGATCATCTGCTCCCGTGTAAAAATTACACGATCATCACAGTTTTAAGAGAAAAACAGCCATAGAGCAAAACACGCAGGGTAAGCTAGATATTTTAAAGAGAGTTTAAACAAGAACATTAAAATCAAGATAAAACAATTTCAAGATATCCACGTAAAACTATAGAGTTGCTCATTCCCTTCACCTGATCGCCAAGGAATCACACATTTCACAAGCTTTTCAAGAGTCGTTCTATTTCACATCATGCATCAAGTGTCTATCAAATTTCAAAGTTCCTCATTTCACACATCAGACTACACTGACTCAGCATACAAGACACTTGACACTACTTCTGGAAGACTCATGCTTTGACTAGACTCGTGTATTTGCACCTGTCATACTGCCCACTGTGAAATCACTCACATTCACAGGGTTGCCGTGAAATCACACACATTCACAAGCGTATAATGAATCTCAATATCATCACCATCCAAGCATGACAGGGTTAATCCACACAACAGGTCGAGCTCGTTCCCTTTTGAACAACTCATCCATACGTATGAACCTCCTTCGACTCTCAACGCCCGAATAACTTCATCTATATGATTCCATTATATCAGGAGAGTCAGGATTTCATAACGAATCACCGGTCAATGCACATCCTACACGATCTTACACGGTATTTTCTTTCCTGAAAATACTATGCCTTGATCTCACATTCACAACATTCAACACATCATGCCACACTTAAATGAATGATTTCAATCACAGCAAAACTCACTCCAAGGTTCATGTTTTCGAATATCACATTTACATCTCAAACAGTTTCAAAACAACACCAAAAACGGGGAGTTCGTAAAACAGAGCCAAAACCGGCGATCTGGTTCAAAAACAAGGTATTTCGAAGTCTGTATTTAAAACCAGCGACCCCGTCGCCCATACACATAGAACAGAGCATTCACGAAGATGAAAACGAAGCCGGCGACCACGTCGCCCTCACTTCAGAAACAGCTAATCTATGGCTTGTATTGAAAATGAAGGCTAGCTTCCCTTACCTGGACTTGCGCAAAACACCAGGAGCTCCGAAACCCAACGAAGCTTAAAGAATGCCTTGGCTCTGTTTTTGCGTCTGGTTTGAAGGACTTGCAGAGACCCTCCCAGGTGCTCTAATGGTGGCCGTCGCTCGTCGTACTCTTGTGTGAAGGTGCCAGAATCGCAACGCGAAGGAGAGAATGGAGGAGAAGGGAGGTAAACTCACTCTTTCTCTCTTTGAACAACTGCAACGTTCCCCTCTCTCAAAAGTGGGTTTTTGCATCTTAAACCAGCTTGTCCACAAAAGCAGCTGCCACCACCCACTCTGCAGAGAAGTCTGAGTGTACGTTTCTCTGAACAGTACGACCATGTTTGTCTCTTGCGCATGCCAACCACTGCCCTAAACAGTACGACCGCGAGTGTCTCTTGCGCATGCCAACATTCTGATGTCACTATTCTGAACCACCCTTTTTGTCTACGTGGCGCGCGTGCAGGACGTTTCATGCTGGGAGTCTGGGTCCCACCTTCTCTGTGTGAAGCTCGACATCGCGCGATAACCTTCCACCGATGACCGCTGGCGCGAAGACTATCCACCGATGACCTCTCGCGCGAAGGCTATCCACCGATGTCCTCTCGCGCGAAGGCTATCCACCGATGACATCTCGCGCGAAGACTATCCACCGATGACCTCTCGCGCGAAGACTCTCCACCGATGACCTCTCGCGCGAAGACTCTCCACCGATGACCTCTCGCGCGAAGACTCTCCACCGATGACCTCTCGTGCGAAGACTCTCCACTGATGACCTCTCGCGCGAAGACAATCCACTGATGATCTCCCGCGCGAAGACTCACCCCGCATGCCTCGCGCCCTGGCGATGCCCGCATGCCCCTCGCGCCCTGGCGATGCCTGCATGCCTCTCACCTGGCGATGTCCGACGACACATCGCCACGCTTTCCTGAAGGTTCTTCATTCTACTATGTTACGTCCAAGGTATCATCTCCACATGACTCGGTGACGTCGGTAGCTTCACATTTCCAAGAGTAGATCAGCACCACTCCTCGTGCTCCCATGCATGCAACACTAAGGGTGATATCTTTTGCTCAAGCGTAGAGCTTCGCATGCACAGCGTATCTAAGGCTTAACCCACACCTTGATACGCGTGGTTGTCGGAACCCACTCTGGTTGATCCAGTATCTTGACCACATACTACGTGCATTCCCGCCGATCACGTACACTCTAGGCGATTGGCGCTCATGTCTCCTCTAGGCGACAGGCGATTATGTGCCAGAGGAGTCGGAGATCGCCTCCGTCTTCACTAACGGCGATCTTGCAGAAGACTTCTTAGTTACATTTTTTCCTCCTTTACTCTTCTTGGTCCACATGTCATCCGACCGACCACTACTAGCTTACCCCAGATCATGGGCGACGTCCGATGTCTGCTACTACGAAACTTCATTTACCAACTCTTTTTATTTTAAATAATAACATTTTTCTGAAATTATTTAAATATAACACTTTTATTCCTATTAAAGTTTCTAGGTCCTTACATATGCCTTCTTGAAAGAGCATCCGCAACCACATTTGTTTTACCTTGCTTATGTTTGATCACATAAGGAAATTGCTCAATGAACTCCACCCATTTGGCATGTCTCTTATTGAGCTTGCTTTTGCCTTTCAAATATTTAAGGGATTCATGATCACTATATATCATAAATTCCTTTGGAAAAAGATAGTTTTGCCAATTTTGCTAGGCTCTCACAAGAGCATAAAGTTCCTTATCATAGGTTGAGTAATTAAGATAACTCCGCTTGAGTTTCTGACTAAAATAAGTTATGGGGTGACCTTCTTGAAGGAGGACAACCCCAGTGCCTATGTTGGAGGCATCACATTCAATTTCAAATGTCTTAGTAAAGTTGGGTAGTGCCAAAATGGGTGCCTTGGTTAATTTATCCTTTAGAGTTTCAAAAGCTTTTTCTTGTTCTTGGACCCATTTAAACACCACATCCTTCTTTACTATGTCATTGAGAGGTGCGACAATGGTACTAAAGTCTTTCATGAACCTTCTATAAAAACTAGTAAGTCCATGAAAGCTCCGTACCTAACTAACATTGGTGGGTGTGGACCAATGTCTAATGGCTGCAACCTTTTCTTCATTCACATGCACCCCTTTTGAACTTACAACAAACCCTAGGAAGTCTATGTGATCAGATGCAAACACACATTTTCCTGGATTAGCATACAACTTTTCCTTCCTAAGGGTTTCTAAGACTTGCCTAACATGTTACTTATATGATACAAACCAAGACAACAAGAAGATGACCAAGGATGCACACTATGAAAGGTCATCTCAACATTCAAGTGAAGACCTCACCAGAGGGAGAAATGGACAAAAACCAAAGCATCTCAAGTTCTTCCTGCTGGTCTTCTTAAGAATAAAACAAGCTGTAAATAATTTGGGCTCATTTTGAGGTTCCAAATAGCAAATATAGGCTAGAATAAGGTGCCTTTAGCATAATAGGGGTTGTAGTTATCATTTTAGCTTATTCCTAGCCCTTTAGGAGGGCATTTTGACCTAGTTTCTAGAAGAACAAGCCTAGGATGCGGGATTGACTTAGTCAAACCCTAAGGCTGCCCATTTTTTCCCTTTTCCCATCCTATACCTCTTGCTTGTTTTCCAAGGCTCCTTCACCTATAAATAAGAGGCCTACCCATTGTATTTTTCAAGTTGAAATTGAAGTAAAGTTACTCTACACAAATATTGTGTGAGGTTGAGTAAGTTTTATCTCCTCTTCCTTTGATCTTATCTTGATGAGAATGAAGCTCTCAAGTGGCGGCCTAACACTTATCTTGGTGGTTTCCACATACCAAGTGGCGTGACCATCCACCACCACCTCCATAAGTTTCTTCTTTCGTTTTCCTTCATGTTCCCTTTCCATTTACGTTAATTTCCTTGCTCTTTTTCCTTTGGGTTTACTCTCAGTTTTGTCACTCTTATTTGAGTGAGGTTTATCATTTGGTTGGCCTTGATCACCATTAATGTTTCCTAGTTTCCTTTCTTCATTTCTACAAATTGCATCCATTCTCACCATATAATGTCTTTTATCTTTATCTTTGTGAAATGCACCTTCACACCTACTTAACCACTTGGTTAAGTTAGTGTCCAGTGGGAATTTTCCTAAGGTCATCACCATTAACTCCTAAAAT
This sequence comes from Phaseolus lunatus, assembly GCA_013389735.1. NCBI lineage: Eukaryota > Viridiplantae > Streptophyta > Magnoliopsida > Fabales > Fabaceae > Phaseolus > Phaseolus lunatus. Next base: position 20,030,541 of record CM023867.1, read on the forward strand.
CTCAATCCTAAAGTAAAGTGTCTCCTTAAATGAAAACATCTAAAATTCAACTCACATCATGTGGTTATCAAAGCTTTGGTTTTTTAGCTTATCTGTTTAGAGTTGATTTGGCACTTTACTTTCTTTCACCTTTAAATTCTTGTCTTTACATTCAAGCACATTTTGTAAGGACCTGTAAAATTGAATTGGAATGAAAGTGGTATATTTAAATAATTCCAGAAGATGTTATTATTTAAAATACAAAGAGCTGGTAAATGAAGTTTCGTAGTAGTCGGACCTCGGACGTCGCCCAAGATCTGGGGTCAGCTGGTAGAGGTCGGTCGGATGATGTGTGGATCAAGAAGAGTAAAGGAAGAAAAGTTAAGTTTAGAAGGCTATGGGATCGCCGGTCGCCTGCTAAACATGAGCGCCAGGTGGACGTCGCCAGGGCGCGAGGCATGCAGGCATCGTGCGGGCGCGAGAGGCATGCAGGCATCGCGCGGGCGCGAGGCATGCGGGCATCGCCAGGGCGCGATGCATGTGGACGTAGCCAGGGCGCGAGAGTTATGAGGGCGTCGCCAGGGAAGACATCGGTCGTCTTCCAGGGCGAAGGAGACATCGGTCGTCTTCCAGGGCGAAGGAGACATCGGTCGTTCGCCAGGATGAGTCAGCAGTGGAAGGTTATCGCGCGATGTCGAGTTGCACACAGAGAAGGTAAGACCCAGACTCCCAGCATGAAGCGTAGTGCACGCACGCCACGTAGACAAAAAGGGTGGTTCAGAGTGGTGACATCAGAATGTTGGCATGCGCAGGAGACACTCGCGGTCGTACTGTTCAGAGCAGTGACTGGCATGCACAAGCGACAACAGTGGTCGTACTGTTCCGGGCAGTGGTTCTCAGACTTCTCTGCAGAGTGGGTGGTGGCAGCAGCAGCATGCGTGGACAGGTAAGTTGAGATTCAAAAGCCACTGCGTGAAGGCAAAGAGCATTACAGACTCAAGAGTGTGAGGGTGAGTGCAAACTCCCTCCCCCCTTCTCCTCTCCTTTGCGCTGTAACTCAGGCAAACTCCAGCACCTGTGCGACGAGCGACGACAGCCCTTAGAGCACCTGGGAGTTTCTCTGCGAGTTCTACCAACCAGGCACTGAAAACAGAGCTAAGGCATCCTTCAAGCTCGGTGGGTTTGAGCTCTCGGTGTTTTGCGCAAGTCCAGGTAAGGGAAGCTAGCCTTCATTTTCAATACAAGCCATAGATTAGCTGTTTCTGAAGTGAGGGCGACGTGGTCGCCGGTTTCGTTTTCATCTTCGTGAATGCTCTGTTTCTATGTGTTTGGGCGACGTGGTCGCCGGTTTTATATACAGACTTCGAAATACCTTGTTTTTGAACCAGATCGCCGGTTTTGGCGTTGTTTGCGAAACTCTCTGTTTTTGATGTTGCTTTGAAACTGTTTGAGATTTAAATGAGATATTCGAAAATAAGAACCTTGGATTGAGTTTTGCTGTGATTGAAATCATTCCTTTAGGTGTTATGTGATGTGTTGAATGCTGTGAATGTGGGATCGAGGCATAGTATTTTCAGGAAAGGAAATACCGTGTAAGATCGTATGTAATGTGTATTGACCTGGGGCTTGTCTAGAAGGAGATATCCTGACTCTGCTGATATAATGGAATCACGTAGATGAAGTTATTCAGTTGTGGAGAGTCGAAGGAGGTTCATACGTATGGGTGAGTTGTTCAAAAGGGAACGAGCTCGACCTGTTATATGAATTAACCTTGTCATACCGAGGGAGTTATTGACATTGAGACTATATGCGCATGGCTGTGTGGATTTCACAGCGACCCTGTGTGGATTTCACAGTGGTATGGCATGACAGGTGCAAATCTCTGGGCCTGAGTCAACGCACGAGTCAATCCGGAAGTAGTGTCAAGTGTCTTGTGTGATGAGTCAGTGGAAGTCTGACGTGAGAATGAGAAACTTTGAATTGATAGACACTTGATGAATGTTGAGATTTTAATGACCTTTGAGGAATCGTGCAATATGTGTTTAGTTGATGGTTCACGTGGGTATCTTGAATTTGTTTTACCTTGATTTTAAAGTTCATATCCAACTCTTTTTAAATGTCTAGCTTACCCTGTGTTTCCTTTGTGTTGTGTTTGGCCTTTTCTTAAACCTGTAATGATCGTGTATAATTTACACGGGAGCAGATGATGTTGCAGGATGTAGAGCTCCTTAGTGAATTGTCGCTGGAAGGAGATCGCCTGTTTTCTATTTCCGTTGGGAGATCACCCCTTTTGCTGCTTTCTGATAGGAGATCGCCTATATGATAGAAGATCGCCTATATGATAGGAGATCGCCCTTCTAATAGGAGATCACACTTCTGTCAGGAGATCGCCTATCTTTCTATTGTATTGTATTTTGTTTATGTTTTAATGGAAAAGTGATCGTATTTGTATTAAACTCCCTGTGAGGAGAAACTTTAATTACATATATAAAATTTTATTCACTTCAATCTATTTGTTACTTTTATTTTCATTATATAGATATGAATAGAATTTTGGCGGGATGTTACACATTTAATTTTAGCCCTTTATTCTTTCTTGCAATTTAATTGAGCCTCTTATTTTCCATAGCTTTGTTTCGCTTTTGGGATTATTATTGTGTCTTTTCTTTATTGCCTCCTTTTGCCTTGAGTCATATGTTCATTAGTGTTTTAGGAGTCCTTATTTTGCTTCTACTTATTTTGCTTTTAATTGTGAAGATATAAAAGTAACTAGAATTTTGTTTTGAGTAGAAGTTGATTGAGTTCCAAACATAGATTTCAAGTGTTCATTTAAATTGAATCCCAAGCTTTTTTTTTTTTTTGTGACAATTGGAAGTGAATGAAATATGCATGACAAGAATTATGGATATCTTTACTCCATAAACCAAAATCAAGGATAAAAAAAAAGAAAAAAAGTTTACACAATATCACTTTCTTTTGTTGTCAAGCTTTATATACTAAAAAGAGGATTCCTTTTATTTGACAAATTGATTTCATCTTTGTGGAATTGGATTCTTTTGCTTTTACAATTTCTAGCAAAAGTAAAACTTCATAGTTAAGGGTTAAGTAAGTATCTTAGAGTCTTTTTGTGTGCCTTTTTCTTGTTTACCTTTCTTCAAAGTTTTGTCTTAATCTCTTTCTCAATTTTGGTTTAGCCTTTTCCTAGCTTAAGCTTTTTCTTGATTGTCTTTTATTTTCTTCTTAAATTTTTGTTGCGATTTCCATTAAGTTCAAGTGTTTAAGGCTTTGACCTTTTTCATTTGAGAGTTTTCAACCACAAGAAAGACCTTTTGTGAAGTGGAAGAATTTCTTTGAAGTGATTTGAGTGTTCTTTTCTTGAATTTCACCAAAAGTGACGCAAACGTGAGGAGTGTTTAAATTGTTTTCACTAATTGTTTGTTTCCTTTGTGCAAAAATTATGGGTCATTTTCCTTTAGGTGAATCTTCAAAACCGCAATCATATCACAAAACCCACCTTTTGGGAGAACTTATGGAGGTCAAGAAGCGAATGGTCCACAAAGACGAGAAAATAAGCTAACTAGCAAAAAGATTGCAATCAGTAGAAGAATCCAAAACTTCATCTTTATACTTTCCTATAGTAAAGTTAGTGAGGACTTATTGATTAACCATGATTTCGCCTTCTTGACTAAGCCATTGAAGCTTGTAGGGCTTTGTATGAGAGATGGTGGGTAGGACAAGCTTTTAAACCACTCTTGTACTTGCCACATTAGCTCAACTACCCTCATCAATTATCATGGAACATAACTTGTTGTTAATAAGACAGCGGGTATGGAAAATATTTTCTCTTTGGGTGTCATCTAAAGGTTTTCAAATTGTACCCAGCATTCGTCTTATGACCAACAAGTCACCTTCACAAGGTATTTCACAGTCATTTTCACTAGAGGAAGTGGAAGGGCTATCCCCCCCTTAACCATTATGGTGCATTTTGTTGGACAATTAGCCGCAATGTGCCTAAAACATAAACATTTAAAACAATTTTTACTTGAGGTTTTGGTTGGAGACTTAGAGATTGAAGGTGAGGGTTGAGAATCTCTAGATTTGGAAGTAGACTCCTTTACAAAATTTGAAGGAAAAGTCTTAGAAAAATAGTTGTCTGTATTTTTCGAAGATGAGTGGTAGTAGCCATCATTATGAGTAGTTTTGGAAAAAGATTTCTTTCAAAGTTGTGATTCAACCGTGATGGCAAGGTGAACCAAATTTTCTAAAGATGAGTACTCATATAATTCTACCACATCTTGAATTTCTCTTCTCAATCCACTTACAAACCTAGCCATTTTGGACTCCTCACTTTCATGCATGTCAAGTTTAGTTAAAATTGTTTCAAGTTCTTTAAAATACGCATCCACACTTTGTGTGCCTTGATGAAGCCTTTGGAGCTTCAACAAGAGTTCTTTCCTATAGTGTGGAGGCACAAATCTAGCGTGCATGCAAACTTTTTGTTCTTGCCGGTTGACCCGCCTGTCGGTTGACTCACGACACTCACACGCCTCCTTCCTCACGTTGATATGTGCTTGGTTCTTTCGAAGCAATCTGCACCTGCAAAAGAGAAAGAGGGCCCCCTAGAGGCCGTTTGCACTCCGACGCTCAAGTCAGTGTAGGGCAAGTAACACCAAGTGTATTAAGTTTCTCTCTGTGTTTAGGTCTAGAAACTGCGTACCTTTGTGAAGTATCTTACTGTCCCTTATATAGTCTAGGGTTTACTGCGCCGCTAGCCCTAATTAGGGTTCGCTGCACTACTAGCCATATTTAGGGTTTACTGGAATACCCCTGCGCCGCTATCACCCAATCTTAGGGTAATCTAGCACATAAGGTTTCCTTCTCTGGAGTGCAAATTCTCACAGGGTGACCACCTGGGTGCCTCCTTGTGCACCTAGTCTCTGGGGCCACCTGTTCTGGGAGTGCCTTCACTGTTTACGTGCCATGCATGTAGCTTCACTGGGAAAACCCTAGCTCTGGTGAATACTTGTCTCCTCAGGACTCTACACCCAACTGTGCTCTCCCTGCTACCCGCATAGGCACTTCGTGATCCAGGCCTCTCCCTAATACTGGGTATTCAACTGGTCATTGGCCCCCTCTGGGAACCAATCTTAACTGTCCTGTTTATGCCGTTCAAACCACCCAAGGCCGATGTCACCTCGCCACACACTGTCGCCGAGGACTCCTCGACCTGCTGAGTGACGATGACACCTCCACCCATCCTGGTGATCTGACGACTACTCACCCGTCTCTATAGGCTGATGACTCGTCACCCCTCTCTGCAAGCTGATGACTCGTCACCCCTCTCTGTAGGCTGATGACTCGTCACCCCTCTCTGTAGGCTGATGACTCGTCACCCCTCTCTGTAGGCTGATGACTCGTCACCCCTCCCTATTCAATACCCCCTGTGGGGTCCATTCCACGTGTCTTTGGCCCATGCTGTGGGACCCAGCTGACGTCCGAGGACTGGTCAGTACACTTTTAAATCATCCTAAGAGACCACGGGAGGTCTCTTGTTTAGCCCAATGTCCATGAGTGTTTTGTGCCACCATTGCATGGCATAGTCCATAAATTCTAAGGAGGCTAACCTAACTCTTTGGTCATCTTGGACCTCATGTACATGAAAGATTTGTTCTACCTTAGCCTCCCACCCTAGGTACACATTGGGATTTCCATCTCCACTAAAACTAGGCAATTTTACAAAAGGTAAATACGGCTTTGCCACATGTTGGCGCCTATCTTCAAAGTTATGCATCCTCCATTTGGCTTCTTAATCATGTCCACCATAGCTTTGAGAACTCCTTGATTTATGCCTATGATGATGGCATCTTCCATGGTGTTGATGAGGTCTTTCATATGCCAACTCCAATATTTGCAATCTCTCCTCCATTTGCCTCATCTCCTCCTCCTTTTGTGCAATGGTTCTTTTAGCTTCCTTTAATTCTCCAATGAGGAAAGCTTTTTTAGGAGAATTTGGCTTATATGATTCACCACTTGAAAGATTAGCCATAATAACAATTAAACACAAAACACAAAGAACAAACAATTAGTGAAAACAAGTTAGAAGCAATGTAGCTTGTGACAATGTATAGAAAAAGCACTCAAACACTCCAAGAAAATTTTTCTTTCCTTAGCTAAGCCTCTCTTATGGATTGGATGAGCCTCAAGTGAAAGATGCCAAAGCAAATCACACTTACTCAAAGAACAAATCACCACAAAACTTGAGAAAACAAAGAAAAGACAAGCAAGAAAAGGTATAAACAAGAAATTGCTAAACCAAAGTGGAAGTAAAGATATGACAAAACTTTGGAAAAGAATATTGAATGAAAATGACAAGCAAATAAAATAAGGCACTCAATAAACGGTAGTACACAAATTGAACCTAGAGAATTGTTCCGGTCGGTCATCGGTAGTCGATGACATCAGCAGCAGTTGACCACGTGGACCATTCACAGGGTAACACGTGGTAGAGGATAGCAGGCGAATCAGGGAGGCGATCACTCAGAATGGTAATCGCCTCTCGCCTGTGATGATGAGTAATCGCCTATCGCCTTGAGGTGAGTAATCGCCTATCGCCTTGAGGATGAGTAGTCGGTCATCGCCGGTAAGGATCAGTAATCGCCCAGATTGCACATGATCGCCGTGTGTTAAGGTTGGGAGATCAGGTGGTCAGCAAGTCGCCGAAAGAGCACATCGCCGGGTGTTTGAGAAGACTTGGCATGCACTTGTTGTATGGTCTAAGTACAGAGGATAAGTGGCATATCTGCCACCATGTGTAGTGTGAGCTGCAATGCCCAGGGTTAACCAGCTCGCCATGTTAAGGTTGCGCCCAGAGTAACCTGTGTACTAAGCTACTCCCTGTGTGGATAACTTAGTCGCAGGGGCACAGTGGAAGTAACGTTTCAGCTGCAGACACTCCAGATGATGACACGTGTACGACCAGACGTTATCCACGTGTCAAGAGGAATAACCGTCAGGAGAGAGAAAAACTCAGGTATATAAGCGAAACTCTTAACGAATTAAGGGGGGTTTTTACAGATTCTTACAGCTTACACACTTGAGAGTTTCAGTTTCACACGGGTCTCACAGAGAGATTCAGATATAGTTTTGGTGTTCCTGTTGCCTGACTTGAGCGTCGGAGCTACAACGGCCGCTAGAGGCGCCGTCTGTGTGTTTTGCAGGCAGCGTTTGGAGTTCCGGCGGCGGTTTTTGGAGTGTTCCTGCAGAACAGAGGGCTAGACGAAGGAGTGACGAGGCAGTCCTCCACGTTCGAGTCAAGCGGCTGGAACATCAGGCGCCCACCGTGGGGCCCGTGTAAATCTGGTTCCCATCCACGTCGCAGTTTCTTGAGGTTTCTTGAGGTTTCTTGGAGCTCCTTGATCATTTCATCGAAGTGAAGTTACGTCGAAGTGCAGAGGAGATGAGTAGAAGAACCAGGCAAACCTCACCTGCGTCATCTGCTGAAGAAGGAGCCGTTACCATGGCGCAGGTAGTGGAGATGATGCGCGCGCTGCAAGATAGCGTCGCGGAATCGAGAGTTGAGCAAGAAAGGATGCGTGCAGAGCTGACTGCATCGCAAAGAAGAAACGAAGAGTTGAACCGTATGAATGAAGAGCTGCGTAGGGAATTGCAGGCGCAGAAGGAGCGCGCAGCTGAAGAGAGGACGTCGACGCCACCGTCGCCTCCGCGAGCATTCCCTATGCCTTTCTCCCCCGAAATCATGAACACGGTGGTGCCTCCCAATCTGGTGGGACTGAAAGCGTCGTTCACGGGGGCGGAAGATCCAAAAGCACACCTGACAGCCTTCCACACTCAGATTTTGCTGACTGGAGGTTCAGATGCTGTGTACTGCAAGATGTTCATGAGCACACTGAGCGGAGTGGCTATGGAGTGGTTCGTGAGCCTGCCAGAGGGCCACGTCACTTCCTTCCATCAGTTCGCGAAGCTGTTCACGGAGCAGTACATCATTAACCGACCTGCGCCAGTAGTGTCCTACGACCTGTTTGACGTGCGCCAGTATCAGGGGGAGCCGTTGAGGGACTACCTCAATCGCTTTGGGGCGCAGGTGGTGAGATTGCCCAGCAAGGACGAGGACATGCTGGTGCATGCGTTCAAGAGAGGTGTCCTCCCTGGTCCTTTCAGTAAATCGCTCATCAGGAGCCACCTTGCTGTAAGGACCTGTAAAATTGAATTGGAATAAAAAGGGATATATTTTAAATGAATTCTAAGTATGCTTTTATTTAAAATAAAAAGGAAGGAAAGTGTAGTTTAGAAGACTATGAGATCGCCGGTCGTCTACTACACATGATCGCCAGGGCGCGAGAGGCATGCGGGCATCGCCAGGGCGCGAGAGGCATGCGGGCATCGCCAGGGCGCGAGGCATGTGGACGTCACCAGGGCGCGAGAGGCATGCGGGCAACGCTGGGGCGCGAGAGGCATGCGGGCGTCGTCCGGACGCGAGGCATGCAGGCATCGCCGGGTCGCGAGAGGCATGCGGGTGTCGCCAGGGATAGACATCGGTCGTCTCCCAAAGAAAGACATCGGTCGTCGTCCAGGGAGAGACATCGGTCGTTTGCCAGTATGAGACCTCAGTGGTTAGTCATCGCGCGAGCGGTTATCGGTGGAAGGTTATCGTGCGATGTCCAGTTTCACACAGATAAAGTGGGACCCAGACTCCCAGCATGAAACGTCCTGCACGCGCGCCACGTAGACAAAAAGGGTGGTTCAGAATAGTGACATCAGAACGTTGGCATGCGCAAGAGACACTCGCGGTCGTACTGTTCAGGGCAGTGGTTGGCATGCACAAGAGACAACAGTGGTCGTATTGTTCAGGGCAGTGGTTGGCATGCACAAGAGACAACAGTGGTCATACTGTTCAGGGCAGTGGTTGGCAGGCGCAAGAGACAACCGTGGCCGTACTGTTCAGTGAAATAGTACACTCAGGCTTTCCTGCAGAAGGGGTGGCAGCAGCAGCATACGTGGACAGGTAGGCTTGGATTCAAAAGCCCACTACGGGAAGGCAAAGAACGTTACAGAGACTCGAGAGTGAAAGAGTGGGTGCATCTTCATCCCTCTCTTTTCTCTCCTTCGCGCTGCGATTTAGGCAACCTCAAGCACCAGTGCAACCAGCGACGACTGCCCTTGGAGCACCTGGGAGTTTCTCTGCAAGTCCTACAAACCAGACGCTAAAACAGAGCTAAGGCATCCTTTAAGCTCGGTGGGTCTTGGAGCTCTTGGTGTTTTGCGCAAGTCCAGGTAAGGGAAGCTAGCTTTATTTTCAATAAAAGCCGTAGATTAGCTGTTTCTGAAGTGAGGGCGACGTGGTCGCCGGTTTCATTTTCACCTTCGTGATGCTCTGTTCTATGTGTTTGGGCGACGTGGTCGCCGGTTTTAAATACAGATTTTGAAATCCCCTGTTTTTGGACAAGATCGCCGGTTTTGGCGTTGTTTTGCGAACTCCCCTGTTTTTGGTGTTATTTTGAAAACTGTTTGAGATTTAGATGTGATATTCGAAAATATGAACCTTGGAATGAGTTTTGCTGTGATTGAAATCATTCATTTAAGTGTTATATGATGTGTTAAATGTTGTGAATGTGAGATCAAGGCATAGTATTTTCAGGAAAGAAAATACCGTGTAAGATCGTGTAGGATGTGCATTGACCGGTGATTCACTATGATATCCTGACTCTCCTGATATAATGGAATCATATAGATGAAGTTATTCGGGCGTTGAGAGTCGAAGGAGGTTCATACGTATGGGTGAGTTGTTTGAAAGAGAACGAGCTCGACCTGTTGTGTGGATTAACCCTGTCATGCTTGGATAGTGATGATATTGAGATTCATTTATACGCTTGTGAATGTGTGTGATTTCACGGCGACCCTGTGAATGTGTGTGATTTCACAGTGGGCAGTATGACAGGTGCAAATCTATGAGTCTAGTCAATGCATGAGTCTTCCGGAAGTAGTGTCAAGTGTCTTGTGTGATGAGTCAGTGGAAGTCTGACGTGAGAAATGAGAAACATTGAATTGATAGACACTTGGTGCATTATGTGAATAGAACGACTCTTGAAAATATTGTGAAATGTGTGATTTCTTGGCGATCAGGTGAAGGGAACGAGAAAATCTATAGTTTTACGTGGGTATCTTGAATTTGTTTTATCTTGATTTTAAAGTTCCTATCTAAACTCTCTTTAAAATATCTAGCTTACCCTGCGTGTTTTGGTTCTGTGGCTGTTTTCTTAAAACTGTGATGATCGTGTATAATTTACACGGGAACAGATGATCTTCCAGGAAGTAGAGCTCCTTAGTGAGTGGTCACCGGGGAAGAGATCTCCTGTTTCTGTCTTTTTGTGGTGATCGCCTGAATTCTGTCCTGATAGCAGATCGGCTGTTTTGGGCCTTCTGATAGGAGATCGCCGGTTTATGTATGGAGACCGCCGGTTTCAATGTATTTGACTGTATTTCGTTTAAGTTTTAAAAAAATTTGACCGGTTATGTATTAAACTCCCAGTGAGGAGCAACTTCATTTTATATAAATACGTATGTTCATTTAAATATTTTTGTTTTACCGTTATTTCATTTTATATTTATGAAAAGTAATTTGGCGGGATGTTACACCTGCCACCTTCACCGAGATACGGCGACGTGCGGTGGCACACATAGTAGCAGAGACCGAGGTCTCTGAGAAGAGAGGAAGTGCTGCACCGTCGAAGCCACGTGGAGGTCAGGGGAATCAGCAGCAATAGGCGCGGGTGCATGAGATCAAGGAAGGGAGGAAGAAGCAGAGAAGGTCTCGCCCTTATGCACCAAGGAAGGACCAAACCAGGGGGCATGCAAGCAACGCACCCCCCAGGTATGATTTCATGATAAGTTTGGCGGAGCTGATCGCCATCCCTGTTGTGGCAGCAAGACTCCATGTGCCAGAGAAAACCGACAGGGTACTTGGAGGGAGGAAGGATGAGTGGTGTGAGTTCCATCAAGCTTATGGACATACACTCCGTAACTGCCTGGCGTTGGGGCGTCAGCTTGTTGAGTTGGTGGAGACAGGGTTCCTGACCGATTACCTGCAGAAGACACAAGGTGATCGCGCTTCGGGGTCCCAGGAAGGCGACCAGCAGCATGAACTCCCTGTGTTTGGGGAGGTGAGGTGATGGAAGAGGCTACACTGGGGGGGCTCCCAGAGCTGAAGCAGAAGGCATGATCGCCCCACGTGTGTGCATCGCCAGGGCGGTCATCGCCGGTTAAAGGAGACCCCATCCAGAGTGGTTGAGACGTTGGAGAATGGAGCTTGTCGGCTGGCGACTATGGACGTAACGACTATTCCCAGAACCCAGGACGCTACACGCTTCTTTCCTGCTTTCGTTAAGTTGTAAAGTAGATGCGCTATCGCGCTGTACACACACTTAGTGTATTAAACAGTTGAGCAGATCAGGGGCACTCTTTTTAACGATGCCACCCAATAAAAGATTTTCAGTACATAAAGTGTGCGAGTGTTCCCAGTTTAAAGTTCTCCTTGCCCCAGGTGCAAGACCAGGTGATCGGTGGTGAGTTACCAAGTGGCCACCACCCGCAGATCAGCCCCCAGATAAGCGCTGGGATGTAGAGCGCGATCAGCCATCAGTGCATGTAGACCGCGATCAGCTGTCGGTGCATGTAGAGAGTGAGTACTCGGTCGGTTCACGGTCATCGGTGTCTTGCTAACACGTGTTAAGCTGGGACCCAAGTTCCCAGCGAGAGCGTTAAGCATGCACCTCGTATGATTCCAGAAGAAGAGGTCCTCACCGGTCGGGACGTCGGTGAACGCGCGATGGGGCAATGCAAGTAGGGCGCGCCCAGTGTGTGCGCTTAGACAGCCACGCCTGGCGCCCCCCTGGGAGCGTGCACCCACGAGAAAGTCCTCACCTCTGCTTTATACAGCAAGGTTGAGGCGAGAGAAAGTCCTCTTCCTTTGCTTTTTACAGCAAGGTTGAGGCAACAGAGAAAGTCCTCACCTCTGCTTTATACAGCAAGGTTGAGGCGAGAGAAAGTCCTCTTCCTTTGCTTTTTACAGCAGGGTTGAGGCAACAGAGAAAGTCCTCACCTCTGCTTTATACAGCAAGGTTGAGGCGAGAGAAAGTCCTCTTCCTCTGCTTTATACAGCAAGGTTGAGGCGAGAGAAAGTCTTCTTCCTCTGCTTTATACAGTAAGGTTGAGGCTAGAGAAAGTCCTCTTCCTCTGCTTTATACAGCAAGGTTGAGGCAAGAGAAAGTCCTCTTCCTCTGCTTTATACAGCAAGGTTCAGGCAAGAGAAAGTCCTCTTCCTCTGCTTTATACAGCAAGGTTGAGGCCAGAGGAAGACCTCCTTGCCCTTGAGCAAGTGCAGGCACCAGAGGAAGTCCTCCTTGTGTAACATCCCGCAAAATAAAACCATACATACATGTATAATGAAAATAAAGGTAAACAAATAATATTGAAGAGTACATGATAATATATATATAAGTAATGAAGTTTCTCCTCTTAGGGAGTTTAATACATAACCAATCAAATGTTTTCAAAATTTAAACGAAATTCAACCAAATACAACAAGACCGGCGGTCTCCATACATGAACCGGCGATCTGGTAACAGAAGGCCCAAAACAGGCGATCTGCAGCAGGACATAAATCCGGCGATCACCACCAAGAGATAGAAAACCGGCGATCTCTTCCTCGGCGACCACTCACTAAGAAGCTCTACTTCCTGGAAGATCATCTGCTCCCGTGTAAGTTATACACGATCATCACAGTTTTAAGAGAAAAACAGCCAACGAGCAGAACACGCAGGGTAAGCTAGATATTTTAAAGAGAGTTTAAATAAGGATAATTAAAATAAAATCAAGGTAAACAATTTCAAGATATTCACGTAAAGTTATCAAGTTTCTTATACTCTTCACCTGATCGCCCAGAAATCACACATTTCGCAATATTTTCCAGAGTCATTCTATTTCACAACTGTATCAAGTGTCTATCAATTTCAAGTTCCTCATTTCACATGTCAGACCACCACTGACTCAGCACACAAGACACTTGACACTACTTCCGGAAGACTCATGCATTGATTAGACTCAGAGATCTGCACCTGTCATACCATACCACTGTGAAATCCACACAGGGTCGCTGTGAATCCACACAGCATGCGCATATATAATCTCAATGTCAATAGTTCTCCCGGTATGACAGGGTTAATCCATAGAACAGGCGGAGCTCGTTCTTTTTCACACGAGACGCCCATTCATATGAACCTCCTTCGACTCTCACCAACTGAGTAACTTCCTCTATGTGATTCCATTATCTCAGCAGAGTCAGGATATCCCCTTAGGAATCACCGATCAATGCACATCCTACACGATCTTACACGGTATTTTCTTTCCTGAAAATACTATGCCTTGATCCACATTCACATCATGCAACACATCTCATAACACTTAAAGGAAAGATTTCAATCACAGCAAAAGCTCACTCCAAGGTTCTTATTTTCAAATATCTCATTTAAATCTCATACCGTTTCAAAGCAACATCAAAAACAGGGAGTTCGTAAACAACGCCAAAAGCGGCGATCTAGTTCAAAAACAGGGTATTTCGAAGTCTGCATTTAAAATCGGCGACCACGTCGCCCAAACACATAGCACAGAGCATTTTACAAAGATGAAAACGAAAACCGGCGACCACGTCGCCCTCACTTCAGAAATAGCTAAACTATGGCTTGTATTGAAAATGAAGTCTAGCTTCCCTTACCTGGACTTGCGCAAACACCTAGAGTTCCGAAACCCAACGAAGCTTGAAGAACGCCTTGGCTCTGTTTTTGCGTCTGGTTGAAGGACTTGCAGAGAACTGCCCAGGTGCTCTAATGGTGGCTGTCGCTCGTCGTACTTTCGTGTGAAGGTGCTAGAATCGCAGCGCGAAGGAGACAACTGGAGGAGAAGGGAGGTAACTCACTCTTTCTCTCTTTGAAGGCTCCAACGTTTTTTTTCTCTCAGCAGTGGGTTTCTGCATCTTAAACCAACTTATCCACCAAAAGCAGCTGCCACCACCCACTCTGCAGAGAAGTCTGAGTGTACGTTTCCCTGAACAGTACGACTACAGTTGTCTCTTGCGCAGGCCAACCACTCCCTGAACAGTACTACTGAGCGTGCCTCTGCGCAGGCTAACACTCTGAGGTCACAATTCTGAACCACTCTTCTTGTCTACGTGGCGCGCGTGCAGGACGTTCCATGCTGGAAGTCTGGGTCCCACCTTCTGTGTGTGTAACTCGACGTCGCGCGATGACCTTTCACCGATGACCACAGGCTCGAAGTCTATCCACCGATGACCTCTCGTGCGAAGGCCATCCACCGATGACCTATCGCGCGAAGACAATCCACCGATGACCTCTCGCTGGCGAACGACCGATGTCTCCCCCTGGCAAAGCCCGCATGCCTCTCGCGCCCTGGCAATGCCCGCATGCCTCGCGCCCTGGCGATGGCCGCATGCCTCTCGCGCCCTGGCAATGCCCGCATGCCTCTCGCCCGCGCGATGCCTGCATGCCTCGCGCCCTGGCGACGTCCACATGCCTCGTGCCCGCGCGATGCCTGCATGCCTCGCGCCCTGGCGCTCATGTGTAACAGGCGACCGGCGATCATGTACTACTAGGCGATCTCATAGTCTTCCAAACTACACTTTCCTTCCTTTTCATTTTAAATAAGGACATACTTAGAATTCATTTAAAATATATCTCTTTTATTCCAATTTAATTTTACAGGTCCTTACACCTTGCCTTTGAGCAAGTGCAGGCAACAGAGGAAGTCCTCCTTGCCTTTGAGCAAGTGCAGGCACCAGAGGAAGTCCTCCTTGCCTTTGAGCAAGTGCAGGCAACAGAGGAAGTCCTCCTTGCCTTTGAGCAAGTGCAGGCAACAGAGGAAGTCCTCCTTGCCCCTAAGCAAGTGCAGGCGAGAACAGAGGAAGTCCTCCTTGCCCTTGAGCAAGTGCAGGCGAGAACAGAGGAAGTCCTCCTTGCCCTTGAGCAAGTGCAGGCGAGAACAGAGGAAGTCCTCCTTGCCTTTGAGCAAGTGTAGGCAACAGAGGAAGTCCTCCTTGCCTTTGAGCAAGTGCAGGCACCAGAGGAAGTCCTCCTTGCCCTTGAGCAAGTGCAGACGAGAACAGAGGAAGTCCTCCTTGCCTTTGAGTAAGTGTAGGCAACAAAGGAAGACCTCCTTGCCTTTGAGCGAGTGCAGGCGAGAAAGAAGAAAGTCCTCCCTCGACTTTGTACAGCGAGGTGCAGGCGAGTGAAAGTCCTCACCTCGACTTTGTACAACGAGGCTGAGGCAAGAGAGAAAGTCCTCTCCCTTTGCTTCTTACAGCAAGGTTGAGGCGAGAGAACCAAGTCCTCACCTCGACTTTGTATAGTGAGGCTGAGGCATGAGGAAAAGTCCTCTTCCCTTTGCTTTTTACAGCAAGGTTGAGGCAAGAGAACCAAGTCCCTTCCCTCTGCTTTTTACAGCGACGCTGAGGTGAGAGAAGCAAGACCTCACCCACGACTTCTTACAGCAAGGTTGGGACAAGAGGGGTCATCGAGAAGCACTTTTCTTCCCCAAAACACAGGCGTCATAGTTGGTGTTCAGACCCTCTATGCACTCAGCGCTGGTGTGGCAGAGAAGTGCAGCGAAGCCAGAAGCGCGATGACTGATCGGTGGTGCGCTAACATGCTAGTCGGTGGTCGGTGGTAGAAGCAAGTTCTGCTGCGTGAAGCCGAAGCGTTTAGGCCCGTTAAGTCAGTCATCCAGCACAAAGTTATGTTGAAGGCAATGCTAAGGCAACAGTTAGCCACGATCAAGTCAGAGGCCAAGTTTGAGGGGTTGCAGTTAGATCGCGCTAAAGCCTAAGCTAGTTAATAGTTAGTCACATGCAGAGAGTTAAAGAGAAGAAACGCAGCGAACCCTAGCGCGTTTGAGAAGAAAACAGGGAAGGTGAATCTCTACATGATCCAGAGAGATGCTTTGAATGTTTGAAGGCGAAGAAGAAGGGATGAAACAATGTTAGTACCAGAGTGTGCGTTCCTGTAGACCGCCAGAAGACGATTTCTTAGTCTCTTCGCTGAGAACAAGTTCACAGCTAGAGACTAGGGGGCTTGTGTTTCGGTCGGTCATTGGTAGTCGATGAAATCAGCAGCAGTTGACCACGTGGACCATTCACAGGGTAACACGTGGTAGAGGATAGCAGGCGAATCAGGGAGGCGATCACTCAGAATGGTAATCGCCTCTCGCCTGTGATGATGAGTAATCGCCTATCGCCTTGAGGTGAGTAATCGCCTATCGCCTTGAGGATGAGTAGTCGGTCATCGCCGGTAAGGATCAGTAATCGCCCAGATTGCACATGATCGCCGTGTGTTAAGGTTGGGAGATCAGGTGGTCAGCAAGTCGCCGAAAGAGCACATCGCTGGGTGTTTGAGAAAACTTGGCATGCACTTGTTGTATGGTCTAAGTACAGAGGATAAGTGGCATATCTGCCACCATGTGTAGTGTGAGCTGCAATGCCCAGGGTTAACCAGCTCGCCATGTTAAGGTTGCGCCCAGAGTAACCTGTGTACTAAGCTACTCCCTGTGTGGATAACTTAGTCGCAGGGGCACAGTGGAAGTAACGTTTCAGCTGCAGACACTCCAGATGATGACACGTGTACGACCAGACGTTATCCACGTGTCAAGAGGAATAACCGTCAGGAGAGAGAAAAACTCAGGTATATAAGCGAAACTCTTAACGAATTAAGGGGGGTTTTTACAGATTCTTACAGCTTACACACTTGAGAGTTTCAGTTTCACACGGGTCTCACAGAGAGATTCAGATATAGTTTTGGTGTTCCTGTTGCCTGACTTGAGCGTCGGAGCTACAACGGCCGCTAGAGGCGCCGTCTGTGTGTTTTGCAGGCAGCGTTTGGAGTTTCGGCGGTGGTTCTTGGAGCGTTCCTACAGAACAGAGGGCTAGACGAAGGAGTGACGAGGTAGTCCTCCACGTTCGAGTCAAGTGGCCGGAACAAGAATGGTACTAGAATTGGATGAAGAAAACCAAAAACAGTACTACTGGAATTTGTGTAAAAAAAAAATTGCGTTACTTTAAAAATTTATGCTGAGCCGAATATTTTAAATTTGAATGTGAAATTCAAACCACAGAAAGCTCAATATTTTAACTCAAATTAGGCACTGGAATTGTACCAAAACAGTGCACCAATTAAATGTGATAAATTTTTCAAAATCAATGCCGCTTCACCGTTTTTTTCAGAGTCAGAATTTTGCACTCTGTGCGTATTTCATTTATCATTTTTTTTGTATTTTGAATTTTGTGAAAATTCTTTTTTTTTACCTTTTTTTAACACTTCAAACTACTTAGATCTAGAGTTTCAGAATTTTTCTCTCACAAAATTAATTTGCATAAACAATTTCAGTCAGCACAAATGTAGTGAAACAGAGGAAACCTATTCTAGAAAAAAAAATAGCATTAAGAAACTACAAAGACACAATGGAATTGATGTATTTGAACTTGTATGGATCTAACACACAAGCATGAACAAAAATCTGAAAATAAAAATGTACCAAAGGCTCAAAATAGAATTATAAAACTGCACTCAAATAAAATCAATCAACCAAAATTATCAATAAAAGTACTACATAAAATTGATGACATATTGGGAGAAACATGAATTGACAAAACTTGTATGGATTCAAAATCAAAATGACTCAAACACAATTAATTTGAACGATTAAAATAGCAAAAAAGACTCAATTAAAGCAAAAACAAAATAACTAACACAAAAAGGAACCTAAAAAAAAAATCTACACAAACTAAGGTGCTGGAAAATGCAAATTGCTTGAAAGTAAAGTGTCAATTCAACTCAACAAGAACAAAACAACGCCATAGCTCATGATACCACATGATGTGAGTTGATTTTAGATTGATTCATTAGTTGACACTTTCTTAGAATTAGGATCCAGATTCTTAAGAAATTAAGGTGAGAAGTCTAAGGAAAATTCCCACTAGACATGAACTTAACAAGTGTTACGTAGATGTGAAGGTTCATTTCCAAAGACCAAAGGAAAAACACAAGTATAGATGAATTTGAATGACAATTAATGGTGCAGAATCAAGAACAAAAGGTAATTAAAATGAACCAAATAGAAATACAATTAAAGACAATTGAATCGATTAGAATCATCAAACAAAGCAAGACAACCGATTGGAATCAAGAATACATGAACAAAACATATTTAAAAATTGACATGGAATGGAAATGGAATTGGAATATGAAAGATAAGAAAACTTATGTGGTTGAAGCTAGGGAATATGGTTCATGCCACTTGAAGGTGAATAGATTTCAAGATAAGTGATGTTGCCGCCACTTGAGAGCTCCCAAAGTACTCACAAGATAAGACTAGGTTAGGAGAACAATTCTCACTACTCTCACACAAAATGTGTATAGTAACTTTACTTCAAATTCAATGTTATTTTACATGAGCCAAGCACCTCTATTTATAGTGTGAGAGGGCTGAAATTAAGGTGGGAAAATTCAAATGAGAAGCATTTGAATTTGGTGCCTAAACACATGTCACATGGAAGGTGTGACTCGGTTTCTCATGTTGGCACCCCCTAAATCTACACCTACACCTTCTTTTTATGTTACATGGAAGGTGTGACATAGCTTTGTACATTGGCACCCTCTATTCCTATATCTACATCTTCCTTTTATGTTCTACTAAAAATTACTCCAAAGAAATTACAAAAAGAGATATTTAGCACCCAAATTCTTTGCCCTACTCCTAGTAAACCTCTAAGATATGGTAGGTGCTGAGATCATGAGTTGGGCTTGAGCTTGTTGGGCTTGGCCTTCTTGGGCTTCTTGGGCTTAGGTCCTGATGCAAGTCAAGACCACTTAAGGATGACCAAAGATGCTATATATAAAGGGTCATCACAACAATCAAAAGAAGACTTCATAAAAAGAAGAAATGGCCATATTCCAAAGCACTTGAAGTTCTTCTTACTAGTCTTCTTAAAGAGTAGAACATTTTTTAAATAATTGGGTTCTCTTGAAGAATCCAAATAGTAGTATAAATAAAGAGGGCCCAAGCCCAAGCCCAATCCATGAGCTCAAAGGATTACTAGGAGCAAGGCTAAAGCTTTGGGAAAATAAGCATCAATAAATGTCTTTTTTTGTAATTTCTTTTGTATAGTTTTTTAGTAGAACATTAAAGGAAGGTGTAGATATTAAAATAAGGGGTGTCAATGTATAAAGATAGGTCACACCTTCCATGTGACATAAAGAGTAGGTGTAGGTGTAGTTTTTAGGAGGTGCCAAAGTAGAAAAAAGGTCACACATCCCATGTGACTCAAGATTGGCTCCAAATTTGAATTAGAATTAGGAGGGAATTTTGAATTTGGTTCACTTTCATTTCAGCCCTCTAAAACTATAAATAGAGGTGCTTGGTCATTGTAAAATAATATTGAAATAGAAGTAAAGTTACTATACTCAAATTGTGAGTGAATTGTGTTAGACTTGTTCTCCTCTTCCTTGTCTCATCTTGTGATGCTTTGGGAGCTCTCAAGTGGCGGCAATCCAACACTTATCTTGGATCATCACCTCCAAGTGGCGTGTCCATTCCCAATCCATGCCTACATTCACATAAGTTTCATCTTCTTTCATCTTCCATAGTCATTTCAATCGGTTGTTCTTCTTTGTTTCCAATTTCAATCGGTTATTCTTGTTCTACTTGAGTTTATATTCGGTTCTTTTGTTTTGTATTCAATTCTGTTCGATAATTCTTGTTCATCTTATTTCAATTGTTATGTACAAGGATATAGCACTCATAATTGAGTTTGGTTCATCATTTGGAAGGCATTGTCTCCATTGATGATTCCTTAAACTTCCTTGAATTTGTGTGTTGATTCAATTTTGTTTTTGTGCATTAATTTCAATTTTGTTCCAACTCTGTTTAGCGCCATTCAATTCTATTTTCTGCATCTCATTTTTCATCCATTCATATCTCTAATTGTGTTTTTACCTTGGACCTTTGGAAATGAACCTTCACATCTACTTAACATTTGTTAAGTTAATGTCCAGTGGGGATTTTCCTTAGGTGACTCACCTATAAATTGCTAAGAATCTTGGTCCTAATTCTAAGAAAGTGTCACAAAGCTAATGAATCTAAAATTAACTCACATCAGGTCCACTCTCCTTATTCTACTATTTTGGAATCCTCAAGAGAACCCCAAATTATTTACACAATATCCTAATCTTTAAGAAGATTAGTAGGAAGAACTTTAGGTGCTTTGGTGGATGGCCCATTCTTCCTCTTATGAGGTCCTCCTTTGATTGTTGAGATGACCCTTCATATGTGGCGTCCTTGGTCATCTTCATGTGGTCTTGATTTGCATCACCAGTCGTGGTCTCTTGGAGTGATTTAAAGTTATGCATGCGCGTGCAGTTTGTTCCTCCTCATAGGAAGGAACACTTGTTGAAGCTCTAACGGCTTCATCCAGGACCTAGGATTGTAAAGGAATATTTTGAGGATTTAGAAACAACTTTGACTAAAATTAATATGCGTAATAGTGATGAGTCAAAGATAACTATGTTTTTTAGTGGTTTGAGGCGAGAAATGTGACATGTTGTAGAAGTATATGAGTACTCTTCTTTAAAGAAGTTGGTTCACCTAGCCATCAAGGTGGAGTCACAAATTTCGAAGAAAACAACTTTCAAAAATACTCATAGTGATGGCTGTAAGGACCTGTAAAATTAAATTGGAATAAAAGAGATATATTTTAAATGAATTCTAAGTATGTCTTTATTTAAAATGAAAAGGAAGGAAAGTGTAGTTTGGAAGACTATGAGATCGCCTAGTAGTACATGATCGCCGGTCGCCTGCTACACATGGGCGCCAGGGCGCGAGGCATGCAGGCATCGTGCGGGCGCGAGGCATGTGGACGTCGCCAGGGCGCGAGGCATGCAGGCATCGTGCGGGCGAGAGGCATGCGGGCATTGCCAGGGCGCGAGAGGCATGCGGGCATCGCCAGGGCGCGAGACATGCGGGCATTGCCAGGGCGCGAGAGGCATGCGGGCTTTGCCAGGGGGAGACATCGGTCGTTCGCCAGCGAGAGGTCATCGGTGGATTGTCTTCGCGCGAGAGGTCATCGGTGGATAGCCTTCGCGCGATAGGTCATCGGTGGATGGCCTTCGCACGAGAGGTCATCGGTGGATAGCCTTCGCGGGAGAGGTCATCGGTGGATAGACTTCGCGCCTGTGGTCATCGGTGAAAGGTCATCGCGCGACGTCGAGTTACACACAGAGAGGGTAGGACCCAGACTTCCAGCATGGAACGTCCTGCACGCGCGCCACGTAGACAAAAAGGGTGGTTCAGAATAGTGACCTCAGAGTGTTAGCCTGCACAGAGGCACGCTCAGTAGTACTGTTCAGGGAGTGGTTGGCCTGCGCAAGAGACAACTGTAGTCGTACTGTTCAGGGAAACGTACACTCAGACTTCTCTGCAGAGTGGGGGTGGCAGCTGCTTTTGGTGGATAAGTTGGTTTAAGATGCAGAGACTGTAAGGACCTGTAAAATTGAATTGGAATAAAAAGAGATATATTTTAAAAGAATTCTATGTATGTTTTATTTAGAATAGAAAGGGAGGAAAAAGTTAAGTATAGAAGGCTATGAGGTCGCCGGTCGCCTGCTACACATGAGCGCCAGGTGGACGTCGCGCGGGCGCGAGAGGCATGCAGGCATCGCGCGGGCGCGAGAGGCATGCAGGCATCGCGCGGGCGCGAGAGGCATGCAGGCATCGCGCGGGCGCGAGAGGCATGCAGGCATCGCGCGGGCGCGAGCGGCATGCAGGCATCGCGCGGGCGCGAGAGGCATGCAGGCATCGCGCGGGCGCGAGAGGCATGCAGGCATCGCGCGGGCGCGAGAGGCATGCAGGCATCGCGCGGGCGCGAGAGGCATGCAGGCATCGCGCGGGCGCGAGAGGCATGCAGGCAACGCGCGGGCCCGAGAGGCATGCAAACATCGCGCGGGCGCGAGGCATGTGGGCATTGCCAGGGCGCGAGGCATGTGGACGTGGCCAAGGCGCGAGAGTTATGAGGGCGTCGCCAGGGAAGACATCGGTCGTCTCCCAGAGGAAGTCATCGGTCGTCTTCTAGGGCTAAGGAGACATCGGTCGTTCGCCAGGATGAGTCAGCGTTGGAAAGTTGTCGCGATGGCGAGCCTCACACAGATAAAGTGGGACCCAGACTCTCAGCATGAAACGTCCTGCACGCGCGCCACGTAGACAAAAAGGGTGGTTCAGAATAGTGACCTCAGAGTGTTAGCCTGCACAGAGGCACGCTCAGTAGTACTGTTCAGGGAGTGGTTGGCCTGCGCAAGAGACAACTGTAGTCGTACTGTTCAGGGAAACGTACACTCAGACTTCTCTGCAGAGTGGGGGTGGCAGCTGCTTTTGGTGGATAAGTTGGTTTAAGATGCAGAGACTGTAAGGACCTGTAAAATTGAATTGGAATAAAAAGAGATATATTTTAAAAGAATTCTATGTATGTTTTATTTAGAATAGAAAGGGAGGAAAAAGTTAAGTATAGAAGGCTATGAGGTCGCCGGTCGCCTGCTACACATGAGCGCCAGGTGGACGTCGCGCGGGCGCGAGAGGCATGCAGGCATCGCGCGGGCGCGAGAGGCATGCAGGCATCGCGCGGGCGCGAGAGGCATGCAGGCATCGCGCGGGCGCGAGAGGCATGCAGGCATCGCGCGGGCGCGAGAGGCATGCAGGCATCGCGCGGGCGCGAGCGGCATGCAGGCATCGCGCGGGCGCGAGAGGCATGCAGGCATCGCGCGGGCGCGAGAGGCATGCAGGCATCGCGCGGGCGCGAGAGGCATGCAGGCATCGCGCGGGCGCGAGAGGCATGCAGGCATCGCGCGGGCGCGAGAGGCATGCAGGCAACGCGCGGGCCCGAGAGGCATGCAGGCATCGCGCGGGCGCGAGGCATGTGGGCATTGCCAGGGCGCGAGGCATGTGGACGTGGCCAAGGCGCGAGAGTTATGAGGGCGTCGCCAGGGAAGACATCGGTCGTCTCCCAGAGGAAGTCATCGGTCGTCTTCTAGGGCGAAGGAGACATCGGTCGTTCGCCAGGATGAGTCAGCGTTGGAAAGTTGTCGCGATGGCGAGCCTCACACAGATAAAGTGGGACCCAGACTCTCAGCATGAAACATCCTGCACGCGCGCCACGTAGACAAAAAGGATGATTCAGAGTGGTGACATCAGAATGTTGGCATGCGCAAGAGACACTCGCGGTCGTACTGTTCAGAGCAGTGGTTGGCATGCACAAACGACAACAGTGGTCGTACTGTTCAGAGCAGTGGTTGGCATGCATAAACGACAGCAGTGGTCGTACTGTTCAGGGCAGTGGTTCTCAGACTTTCCTGCAGAAGGGGTGGCAGCAGCAGCAAACGTGGACAGGTAAGCTGGGATTCAAAAGCCACTGCGGGAAGGCAAAGAGTGTTACAGACTCAAGAGTGTTAGAGTGAGCACAAACTTCCTCCCTCCCTTCTTCCCTTCCTTACGTTGAGACTCAGGCAACCTCCAGCATCAGTGCGACACGCGACGTTGCCCTTAGAGCACCTAAGAGGTTCTCTGCAAGTTCTACAGACCAGGCGCTGAAAACAGAGACAAGGCGGGGTTCAAGCTTCGTTGGGTTTCGGAGCTCCTGGTGTTTGCGCAAGTCCAGGTAAGGGAAGCTAGACTTCATTTTCAATACAAGCCGTAGTTTAGCTATTTCTGAAGTGAGGGCGACGTGGTCGCCGGTTTTCGTTTTCATCCTTGTAAAATGCTCTGTGCTATGTGTTGGGCGACGTGGTCGCCGGTTTTAAATGCAGACTTCGAAATACCCCGTTTTGAACTAGATCGCCGGTTTTGGCGCTGTTTTACGAACTCCCTGTTTTTGGTGTTGCTTTGAAACTGTTTGAGATTTAAATGAGATATTCGAAAATCTGAACCTTTGAAATGATTATTGCTGTAATTTGAATCATTTATTTGAGTGTGGGTTGATGTCTTGAATGCTGTGAATGTGGGATCGAGGCATAGTATTTTCAGGAAAGAAAATACCGTGTAGGATCGTTAGGATGTGCATTGATCGGTGATGTCTATAATGGGATTATCCTGACTCTCCTGAGATAATGGATTCATATAGATGAGGTTATTCAGGCGTTGAGAGTCGAAGGAGGTTCATATGCATGGGTGAGTCGTGTGAAACAAAACGAGCTCGACCTGTCATATGGATTAACCCTGTCATACTGTGAGAATGGTGAACTTGAGATTGAGACTGTGTTGATGCGCATAGCTGGTAAACATTACAGCTTTGTATGACAGGTGCAGAATCTCTGAGTCTAGTCAATGCACGAGTCTTCCGGAAGTAGTGTCAAGTGTCTTGTGTGCTGGGTTAGTGGTGGTCTGACATGTGAAATGAGGAACTTGAAATTATAGACACTTGATGCAGTATTGTGAAAATGAATGACTCTTGAGAATATTGTGAAATGTGTGATTTCTGGGTGATCAGGTGAAGGGCATTGAGAAAATCTATAGCTTTACGTGAATATCTTGAAAATTGCTTACTCTGATTTTAATGTTCTTATTTAAACTCTCTTTAAAATATCTAGCTTACCCTGCGTGTTTTGGTTCTGTGGCTGTTCTCTTAAAACTGTGATGATCGTGTATAACTTACACGGGAGCAGATGATCTTCCAGGAAGTAGAGCTCCTTAGTGAAGTGGTCGCCGGAAGGAGATCGGCTGTTTTTGGGTCCCCCGATGGACGATCGGCCTCGTCCGATAGGAGATCGGTCTCTTCCGATAGGAGATCGGTCTCTTTCGATAGGAGACCGCCTGCTTCGTTTTTTTTTACTGTATTTTGTTTATGTTTCTGGAAAAATTTGACCGAATCTGTATTAAACTCCCTGTGAGGAGAAACTACATTTCATATATATCATACTTTGTTCATTGAATCTATTTGTTACCTTTATTTTCATTATATTCATTTGTATAGTATTTTGGCGGGATGTTACAGAGACCCACTGCTGAGAGAAAAAAAGACGTTGCAGCATTCAAAGAGAGAAAGAGTGAGTTACCTCCCTTCTCCTCCAGATATCTCCTTCGCGCTGCGATTCTAGCACCTTCACACGAGAGTACGACGAACGACAGCCACCATTAGAGCACCTGGGCAGTTCTCTGCAAGTCCTTCAACCAGACGCAAAAACAGAGCCAAGGCGTTCTTCAAGCTTTGTTGGGTTTCGGAACTCTAGGTGTTTGCGCAAGTCCAGGTAAGGGAAGCTAGACTTCATTTTCAATACAAGCCATAGTTTAGCTATTTCTGAAGTGAGGGCGACGTGGTCGCCGGTTTTTGTTTTCATCTTTGTAAAATGCTCTGTGCTATGTGTTTGGGCGACGTGGTCGCCGGTTTTAAATGCAGACTTCGAAATACCCTGTTTTTGAACTAGATCGCCGGTTTTGGCGTTGTTTACGAACTCCCTGTTTTTGATGTTGCTTTGAAACGGTATGAGATTTAAATGAGATATTCGGAAATAAGAACCTTGGAGTGAGCTTTTGCTGTGATTGAAATTGTTCCTTTAAGTGCTATGTGATGTGTTGAATGTGGTGAATGTGGGATCGAGGCATAGTATTTTCAGGAAAGAAAATACCGTGTAAGATCGTGTAGGATGTGCATTGATCGGTGATTCCTAATGAGATATCCTGACTCTGCTGAGATAATGGAATCCCATAGAGGAAGTTACTCAGTTGTGGAGAGTCGAAGGAGGTTCATAGGAATGGGTGAGTCGTGTGAAACAGAACGAACTCGGCCTGTTCTATGGATTAACCCTGTCATACCGGGAGAACTATTGACATTGAGATTATATATGCGCATGCTGTGTGGATTCACAGCGACCCTGTGTGGATTTCACAGTGGTATGGTATGACAGGTGCAGATCTCTGAGTCTAATCAATGCATGAGTCTTCCGGAAGTAGTGTCAAGTGTCTTGTGTGCTGAGTCAGTGGTGGTCTGACATGTGAAATGAGGAACTTGAAATTGATAGACACTTGATACAGTTGTGAAATAGAATGACTCTGGAAAATATTGCGAAATGTGTGATTTCTGGGCGATCAGGTGAAGAGTATGAGAAACTTGATACTTTACGTGAATATCTTGAAATTGTTTACCTTGATTTTATTTTAAGTATCCTTATTTAAACTCTCTTTAAAATATCTAGCTTACCCTGCGTGTTCTGCTCGTTGGCTGTTTTCTCTTAAAACTGTGATGATCGTGTATAACTTACACGGGAGCAGATGATCTTCCAGGAAGTAGAGCTCCTTAGTGAGTGGTCGCCGAGGAAGAGATCGCCTGTTTGTGGTGATCGCCGGTTTTTCTATCTCTTGGTGGTGATCGCCGGATTTATGTCCTGCTGCAGATCGCCTGTTTTGGGCCTTCTGTTACCAGATCGCCGGTTCATGTATGGAGATCGCCGGTCTTGTTGTATTTGGTTGAATTTCGTTTTAAATTTTGAAAACATTTGACCTGGTTATGTATTTAACTCCCTAAGAGGAGCAACTTCATTTCTTATATATATAATATCATGTACTCTTCAATATTATTTGTTTACCTTTATTTTCATTATACATGTATGTATGGTTTTATTTTGCAGGATGTTACAATGGCTTCTACAAATCTTCAGGGAAGGATGCAAACAACATTTGTACAAAAACTTTTCCTTCCCATTTTTCAAACGAAACCACTACTCACCAAAAAGTTTCTAAAGACAACCTTTCTACCTCTACCCCTAAGTCCCCCACCAAAACCTCCAAAATAAAATGTTTTAAATGTTTAGATTTTGGGCACATCGCTACCAACTGTCCAACTAAAAGCACCATGTTGGCAAATAAAGACTAAATAAAAATGAAAAACAAAAGAGAAAATGAAAAAGAGAAAGAAAGAAAAGATAAACCAAGTCACAAAATACCATCTTACACAACTAAATCAATTATGTTGGCTCATGCCATGCTACCACTTGCACCTCCAAGGTGTCCTTCTTCTTTGTCTTTTTCATTACCAAATAAATCTAATTACTTGACATCTTGGTCAAAGAAATTTTGGGATGAACATCAAAAACCTCCAAAGTGTTCTTCCCTTTCGAGAGGATTTTTATCACCAAACCCTTTAATCCTCAAATGTTCTTTTCCAACATGGCTTGTAAGAAGAGTTTGCCCTTTTGTACTCCCCAAGCTCAAATAACATAAGTTTGTTTCACATCCCACACCCTGTCCCATCTTATCTGTGAACAAAGTAACTATGTTATCTGCAAGAGTTCTAAATTCAAGGTCAAATTCTCTCAAATCTGGGGGGCATGATACAAACCAAGACAACAAGAAGATGACCAAGGATGCACACTATGAAAAAGAGAAAGAAAAAAAAAAACCTCACCAGAGGGAGAAATAGACAAAGACCAAAGCATCTCAAGTTCTTCCTACTGGTCTCACTACAACATTTTTTACTTTAGACAATGCTAAAATAGACCACATGTATAAAAGTGTTGCCTCAACATAGTAGAGGCCACGGTTTTAGAAATGTGGTTTAAAAACTATAAAAAACCAGGTTCAAAACCGTTGATATTTTAGACCCCAGTTATAAAAGCGTTAATACTTTAGGCCACGGTTATTTAGGTGTGGTCTTTTGGTTTAAAAATATTTTAAAATAAAATATAAACAAAATTTGAGTTTGCGGGAAACATATTTCCCATTTCCCTTTTTTGTAAGTGAAAGACGCACGTCTCGCACCACCCACATCTCGCACCACTTCAGTATCGCATTTCTCACACTCCGACCGAGAGCGCCTTCTTCTTCCCAAATCCCATCGCCTTCTTCGGCCCAAATCCTTTTGCGAGTCTTCTTCTTCCCAAAAGTCGTAATTATACCCAAATTCTGGACTTGGGTGGTGTGAGTTGGAAACCCTAGCTTGTAAGTATCACATGCTCTCCATGTATGTTTGAATCGATGAACTATTGATAAACACACTAATACGCAGGTGAGCATTGGAATTTGGTGCGACTTGGACGGTGAAATCGGTGACCACTAGAGGCAAATGAAGTTCTTCGTGGTGAGGAGGTAGAGGGTTTCGGTGAAATCAAGGACCATTGGAACCAAACGAAGTTCTTCGTGGTGAGGAGGTAGAGTGTTTGTCGTTTGTGGTGAAACCCTAAAGGTTAGTGATTTCATTGACTTGCTTTCTGTTTTAGTGTATATATTTTGTGTTATGATGTTTTGGCTTAGTTTCTCTGATTCACTAACATGCATTTCAAATTCTACAAATTTTCATCAATCATTTTATCTTTTTACCCAATATTTTCTTCTGCTCTTTACCCATTTGCATACTTAGTTTTAGTCTTAGATTTATGAATCAATGTGCATATTCTGGATGGTTGCCAATTCTGTTTTTTTTTATCTGCTGTACTAGGCATATTTTGCATATTAGAACCGCTAGAATAGTGTTGATTCTTCTAAGGGCAGTGTGGTTGAGTTTTGAGGTGGGTATTCTAGAGTGTGGCCCTTTTTTTGGAGACAATTCTTTGTTTTGAGGTCTAAGCTAAGGCAGTAGTTAGCCACTGGTTTTTTCTTTTTTATTGTGTGCCTATGTCTTCTGGTTTGCAGAAAGGGTAAACTAATGTGGTCACGGTTTAAGCAAGTAGTTCAGTGGGGAGTGGTGTTGGTGGTCTAAAACTGTCTAGCATGTGTGGCAGTGGATGACTGTTAGAATTTTAATCTATTTTTGGTAGAAGATGTGTGTCAATTGGAATGAAGACCTGTGATGTAATCAAGCGACATATTTGAAGCTTCCTGAAGCTCAACAGATGTTGATGTGCGGTGCCTAGGCGTTCATGCAAGGTAGCTTTTGTTCGATTTGAGGTGGAGGAAGCTTTTGAAGTTAGAAAGCTTGGTTGCAGGGATGTTGGCACAATTCTGCCGCTGCAGACCTAGTCAAGACCGAGTGATATAGGAGCATATTTTATAGGGCTTCTCAAGCTAGGGAAGGGTGGTGGGTGACATATTTCTATATGCTTGTCAAAACAAGAAGTTCTTTTTATGTTGGCGTTCTTTTTATGTTGTCATCAAATTAGAACTGTTAAGGTCAAGTATTTGAAATTAGTAGTCAAGGAGACCTTAAGATTACACCCTGAGCTTCCTAATGGAATGAGATGTAAGGAATTAAACACTGCTGATGAATTTAGAATGACTATTAGAAGAAAAGATGACCTGTAGTAATAGTCACTCTGGGCATACATTCTAGCTACTCTTGTTGATTGCGTTGGCTAATTGGCCATTTATGTTTGTGAAAGTGAAAGTCAATTGCATGATAAATGTTTACATGGAATCTAGAATTTTTTTGTTTTCTATTTTGTTCATGTGGAGTACAAGGACAATAGGATTGAACAACATGTAATTTAATCTAAAACAAAACAATGAAAGTTGGAAATGTATGAGAAACTGTAAAAAAAATGAAAAAACTAAAAATAAAAAAGAAACAAAATTAACTACAAATTCTGAAAAATTGAAAAAGTATGTCATTAATACTACCGTTCAAATAGAAATTGGAAGATTTAGATGAATGTGTATATGAAAAGAAACATACTGTAGTGAAAAACTCAGAAAATAGAAACTGGAAAAATAAACTTAATTGATGAACTTGAAGAATAGTTGTACATCATTGGAATTGAACTTGAATCAGAGTGACCATCAAATTAGCCATCACGGTTAGCTTTATAATATTTCTGGTTGCCGTTTTTCTGATCTTTCTATGTTATAGGTGCTACTACTAGTTTTTTGCCAATATGCTGCTCTATTTATATCCTCTGTTTTTGGTGCTGCAGAACATGTTTTCTGCATAACTATGCACCAGAATTGTAGTAGTTTTTGTAGGGTCCTTAGGTGCTGAAGGTGTCTAGCACTTGGGTCTATAAATGCCAAGTAATCATGCACTTATGATCCACTAGTTTAGAAATGAAGTTGTGTGCAGGAGCAATATGTTTCTGCTTCTATAGGGATGTTTGAATTGGTTTTTTGTTGGTTTGATGATGATGGACAGGTTGAGGAACTTATAAAAAAAAAATCTTAAATCCATGTATGATTATGCAAAAGATGATGTGGAGGTATGTATAGAAGTGATGGTATGAAAATTCAGATTTTCTTTAGCTTTTGCATTGGGACGGAAGAAATTCATGTGATGCAATAAGGGTTCAATACTGATGTGCCACCAAGTTGATAACACTACCAGAATATAATGGTTTAGGTTTCCTATTAAAAATAATTATAACTTGCCTATACTACTTATAATTTAATTCATATATATTAAATTTGATATTGTATTTGTAAAATGATTTATATCATAAAGAAATTTTATCTTAAAAAATCATAAAATATGGTTTATATATTTATAATTACTAATTATAATATATTAAATTTTTATATCTATATAAAATTTAAAAATAAGTGGAACAAGTTAAGGTCTCAAATCATATTTTATGATTTTTTAGAGATATACTTAGTGTCATAAATGAGGTTTTTTTATTAGTGTCTTTATAATTAATGGCATGTTCTCTTCTAAGTTTTGAATGGATGGTGAGTTGGAACAAAACCGGTTAATTAGTCAAACGATTTATTTATGTTCACTAATAGTTATTTAAAAACAATTATATTAAATTGTATAAATATTTTATGCATAAAGTTTTCATCATAAATTTTAGTATGCTTATGTCAAATCATTAATGACCTTTCTACATTACATGTGTAATGTACAAAAGAAAAATTTAGCTACATCCTAATACTTAAAAGTGAAATTTTATAATAATTTAAATTTTGTATTGATTTATTAATTATATATAAGTGAAATATGAATATATAGTTAGCAATGATGTATGTAACTTTCCTGCGAACTATTCATGAGAATTGTCTTATGATTTTGCATCATTGATAATATTTAAATTTTGATTAAATTAATATATATTTTAAGACATGTAATTGATTATTTATATAATTATATTTTGTTAATTATTATATTTATTTTATTTGAATTAAATTTAATTAATATATATTTATGTATTTTTTTAGCTTGAAAGCAATGAAGACTATAAAGACAATTTTGAAAAAGAATGAATTTATTGATATGTAGTAAAAGAACAATGCATTATGTTTTTTTAAGTAAGTTTGTAGTTTTAATTTTGAAAACTTGATCATTATCATTATACTTTAAGACAATGTTTTTGATTATGTAGTTTGAACACATCCATTGAAATATATGAGATTTCTTGTTACGTCACTTTTATTTCAATACACATTATCTCTCAATACTTTTTCTTTTGATCCTGAACTTTTGTATCCATAATTCCTCACCTCGACAACGGCTAAAAAATTGTTGCCTAAACTTTAGGCCACGATTTTAATGCTTTAGACCACGGTTTTATGTTGTTGCCTAAAGTAATAATTGTTGTAGTGTCTTCTTAAGAATAAAACAAGT
This sequence comes from Phaseolus lunatus, assembly GCA_013389735.1. NCBI lineage: Eukaryota > Viridiplantae > Streptophyta > Magnoliopsida > Fabales > Fabaceae > Phaseolus > Phaseolus lunatus. The sequence continues at coordinate 20,062,117 of CM023867.1, forward strand.
TGTAAATAATTTGGGTTCACTTTGAGGGTCCAAATAGAAAATATAGGCTAGAATAAGCTGCCTTTAGCATAATAGGGGGTGTAGTTATCATTTTAGCTTGTTCCTAGCCCTTTAGGAGGGTATTTTGACCTAGTTTCTAGAAGGACAAGCCTAGGATCTGAGATTGACTTAGTCAAACCCTAAGGTTGCCTATTTTTTCCCTTTTCCCATTCTACCCCTCTTGCTTGTTTTCCAAGGCTCCTTCACCTATAAATAGGAGGCCTACCCATTGTATTTTCAAGTTGAAATTGAAGTAAAGTTACTGTGCACAAATATTTTGTGAGCTTGAGTGAGTGTTATCTCCTCTTCCTTTGGTCTTATCTTGATGAGAATGAAGCTCTCAAGTGGCGGCCTAGCACATATCTTGGTGGTTTCCACACAATAAGTGGTGTGACCATCCACCACCACCTTCTCAAGTTTCTTCTTCCATTTTCCTTCATGTTCCCTTTCCATTTATGTTAATTTCCTTGCTCTTTTTCCTTTTGGTTTGCTCTCGGTTTTGGCACTCTTATTTGAGTGGGGTTCATCTTTTGGTTGGCCTTGATCATCATTAATGTTTCCTAGTTTCCTTTCTTCATTTTCTCAAATTGCATCCATTCTCACCATATATTGTCTTTTATCTTTGCCTTTGTGAAATGCACTTTCACACCTACTTAACCACTTGGTTAAGTTAGTGTCCAGTGGAAATTTTCCTAAGGTCATCACCATTAACTCCTAAAATCTCAATCCTAAAGTAAAGTGTCACCTTAAATGAAAACATCTAAAATTCAACTCACATCATTATGGTCCTCTAAAGACAAGCTATAGATAAGGATATCATCAAAATAAACCACTACAAACTTGCCAATGAAAGGTCTTAACACGTGATGTATAAGTCGCATGAAGGTGCTTGGAGCGTTGGTTAAGCCAAAGGACATGACTAACCACTCATACAATCCAAATTTGATCTTAAAGGCGATTTTCCATTCATCTCCCAATTTTCTGGATTTCATTATACTCGCTTTTAAAATCAATTTCGGTGAAGATTTGAGACCCATGCAACTCATTCAACAAGTCGTCTAATCTGGGAATGGGATGCCTATACTTGATGGTTATGTTATTGATTGCGCGACAATTCGTACACCTCCTCCAACTCCCGTCCTTTTTAATGACAAGAATTATAGGCATAGCACATGGACCCATGTTGTCTTGCACCCACCCTTTAGCTATCAATTCCTCAACTTGTTGTTGAATTTCCTTCGCCTTTGTCAGTTTGGTCCTATATGCTGGCCGATTTTGTACAGAAGCACCGGGTATGAAATAAATTTGGTGCTCAATACCCCTTAAAAGAGGTAATCCATTTGGGGGAATCTTGGAACACATCTTTAAACCCCTTTACCAAAGGGTCCAAGCACATAGAACTATCTATTGCTGACTCACTTTCAAGGTTTTTCTGTGGATAAGCTATGAAGATAGCCCGTTGAGAAAGCGTTACCTTTTTAACTTCTTTTGATAAAATGAGAAGGCTTCTCTTAGAAATCTTTTTTTTCTTTTTCATATTCTCTCTTTTCTTTCATTTTGACTTGGTCCTCATGGACTTCTTTTGGTGAGAGAAATTTGAGTGTGATCTTATGTCCATGGAAGGTAAAAGAAATTTTGTTAGTAAGGCCATCATGTAAAGTTTTTCTGTAAAATTGTGATGTGAGTTGATTTTAGATTTTTTCTTTTAAGGAGACACTTTACGTAAGATTGAGATTTTAGCACAATTATGGTGAGAACCCTAAGAAGATTCCCACTAGACATGAACTTAAGTAAGTGTGAAGGTTTACTTCACAAGGGCAAAGAGAAAAACACAAGTATATGGTGAGTATGATGAAGGTGCAGAAATTAAAAGAGTGAAAGAGGAAGTAAATTAAATGAACATGGCCGAATAGAAGATGGAAGAAAGACAAGAACATAAACACAAAGAAAAGGACGTAATGAAAAATGAAGGAAAAGGAAGCTTATGGTGTGGATTTGAGAAGATGAACACGCCACTTGGAGTGTGGATTCTTTGAGATAAGTGTAGAGGACCGCCACTTGAGAGTTGTCAACTCACTCATGATAAGACCTAAATGCAAAAGGACTCAAGCCTCACACACACCTCACACAATTTGTGCAGAGTAACTTTTCTATTCAAATTCAACATGAAAAATACATTAGGTAGGCCTCTTATTTATAGGTGAAGGAGCCTTGGAGAACAAGCTAAAGGGGTAGGATGGGAAAAGAGAAAAAATGGTCAGCCTTAGGGTTTGACTAAGTCAAACCCGTATCCTAGGCTTGTCCTTCTAGAAACTAGGTCAAAATGCCTTCCTAAAGGGCTAAGAACAAGCTAAAATGCTAACTACACCCCCTATTATGCTAAAGGCACCTTATTCTAGCATATCTTTGATATTTGGACCCCTAAAGTGAGTCCAATTTATTTACATAATTTTATCTTGTGGAAAAACAAGAAGGAAGAACTTCTGATATTCTGGTTTATAATGGGTTCTTCTTCTGCTGATGCTTTCTCGAGGTTTGGTGGGGTCTGACTTTGTATAATGAGATGACTGACCTTTTTGTGAAGTGCTTGATATGTCCTTAGTCATCTGTTTGTTTCATTGGTTTGATCATGCCCCCAGGTTGGAAAGAATCCGTCCTCGAATTTAGAACTCCTGCAAATAACATGATTAGTTTGTTCACTTGATTGATATATGAGAGTGGTGAAGCAAACTTATGTTCATTGATTTTTCGAAGTGTGGGTGGAATGGTTCTAGTTACATGTAATGTTTGTAGAGAAAAGGGAACTTGGTGCGAAAAACTTCTTATAAGGTGTAAACCCTTAGAGGGGTTTTGGAAAATATTCCCACATTTCTCTAACAAATATTGCATGTACTTCGAGCTATGAATAGAAAAACAAGAGAAGGAAGGAAAGTACCGAAGTGAGCTGACAGTTTTTATTACGAATTTCATCACTTTTGGTGAGGTGATGAGCCCTGTCTTGTTATTTTTATCTTTTTTTTTTTCATTTTACATTTTTACTTGATCTTTATTTACCATCATGGTTCTTTTAGTTGGACAATTGGATGCTTTGTGCCTAAAACCTAAATATTTAAAACATTTTGTGCTTGAGGTTTTGGTCGGTGATGTAACATCCCGCCAAATTCCTTTTCATATTTATGTAATAAAATAAAGGTGAAACAAATTAAAGAAGTCAACATAATTTTATATATGTAATGAAGTTTCTCCTCATAGGGAGTTTAATACATAATCGGTCAATTTTCCAAAACTTAAACAAAATACAGTAAAATAGAAAGACAGGCGATCTCCTATCATAAAACGGCGATCTCATATCAGAAAACAGAAAAAGGGGTGATCGCCCGACAGAAACGGAAACAGGCGATCTCCTTCCGGCGACCACTCACAGAGGAGCTCTACTTCCTGCAACATCATCTGCTCCCGTGTAAATTATACACGATCATCACAGGTTTAAGAAAAACAACCACGATACAAAACAAAAGGGTAAGCTAAGTATTTGAAAGAGAGTTTAGATATGAACTTTAAAATCAAGATAAAACAAGTTAAAGACACCCACGTAAAACTATCAATTTTCTCATTCTCTTCACATGACCATCAAGTAAACACGTATTTCACAATTCCTCAAGAGTCATTCAAATCACATAATGCATCAAGTGTCTATCAAATTCAATGTTCCTCATTTCTCACGTCAGACTTCCACTGACTCATCACACAAGACACTTGACACTACTTCCGGAAGACTCGTGCGTTGAACTTAGCATCCAGAGACCTGCACCTGTCATACTGCCCCACTGTGAAATCACACACATTCACAGGGTCGCCGTGAAATCACACACATTCACAAGCGTATAAATGAATCTCAATATCTTCACTCTCCTAGTATGACAGGGTTAATTCATATAACAGGCCGAGCTTGTTCTTTTTCACACGACTCACCCATTCATATGAACCTCCTTCGACTCTCACCAACTGAATAACTTCCTCTATGTGATTCCATTATCTCAGCAGCGTCAGGATCGCCTCATTCACAGGATACTCACAGATCAATACACCCTCATAAATCTCCACACGGTATTTTCTTTCCTGAAAATACTATGCTTTGATCACTCTTTCACATTCATCCAATGCATCATTCAACACGTAAAAACACAATACCATCATATAACATTTTGAATCTTTTCTCAAACAATCCCAATCACAGTAACAAGCATACCACCGATCAGGTTTTCGAATAGCATATACATTTTTCATTTCAATCTCGACAAGTTCAAAGCGACACTAAACAGGGGAGTTCGAAAAACAACGCCAAAACCGGCGATCACGTCCAAAACAGGGGATTTTGAAATCTGTATTTAAAACCGGCAATCACGTCGCCCAAACACATAAGAACAGAACATCATGAAAAAGGGGTTTAAAACCGGCGACCACGTCGCCCAAACACATAGAACAGAGCATCACGAAAAAGAATATGAAACCGGCGACCACGTCGCCCTCACTTCAGAAACAACAAATCTACGGCTTTTATTGAAAATAAAGCTAGCTTCCCTTACCTGGACTTGCGCAAAACACCAAGAGCTCCAAAACCCACCGAGCTTAAAGGATGCCTTAGCTCTGTTTTAGCGTCTGGTTTGTAGAACTTACAGAGAATCTCCCAGGTGCTCCAAGGGCAGTCGTCGCTCGTCGCACTGGTGCTTGAGGATGCCTGAATCGCAGCGCGAAGGAGAGAAAAGGAGAAGAATGAAGGTAAACTCACTCTTTCACTCTTGAACCACTGCAACGTCCTTTGCCTCTGAGAAGTGGGTTTTTGAATCTTAAACCAACTTGTCCACAAAAGCCGCTGCCACCACCCACTCTGCAGGGAAGTTTGCGTGTACGCTTCCCTGAACAGTACGACTACGCGTGCCTCTGCGCAGGCCAACACTCTGAGGTCACTATTCTGAACCACCCTTTTTGTCTACATATCGCGCGTGCAGTACGTCTGATGCTGAGAGCCTGGGTCCCACCTTATCTGTGTGAAACTCGACATCGCGCGATAACCTTCTACCGATGACCGCTCGTGTGATTACTATCCACCGAGGCCTCATCCTGGAGGACGACCGATGTCTCTCCTTGGAAAACGACCGATGTGTCCCTCATCCTGGCGATGACCGTCTGTCTCTCATACCGGCGATGACTGACGTGCCTTATCCCGGTGATGACTGATTCCTCATCCTGGCAGACACCCGATGTGTCACCCTGGAGGACCACCGATGTCTCACCCTGGCAGACCACTGATGTGTCTCCCATCCTGGTTGATGACCGATGTTCCTCTCATCCTGTTGGCGATCTCTTATCGCCCTTGTGTGTGACGAGAACACATCGCCTTACTCTGCTCACCGATGTCATATCGTCACACCTTGCTGAAGGTTCTTCATCCCCCTATGTTATGTCCAAGGTATCATCTCCACATGACTTGGTGACGTCGGTAGCTTCACATTTCCAAGAGTAGATCAGCACTACTCCTCGTGCGCCCATGCATGCAACACTAAGGACGATCTCTTATGCTTAAGCATAGCGCTTTGCATGCACAGCGTATCTAAGGCTTAACCCACACCTTGATACGCGTGGTTGTTGGAACCCACTCTGGTTGATCCAGTATCCTGACCACATACTGAGTGCACTTTCGGCGATCATGTGCACCATAGGCGACTGGCGATCACGTGTAACCTAGGCGACAGGCGATTATGTCCCAGAGAAGTCGGAGATCGCCTCCGTCTTCAACAACGGCGATCTCGTAGACTTCTAAGCTACACTTTTCTTCCTTTACTCTTCTTGATCCACATGTTAGCCGACCGACCTCTACCAGCTGACCCCAGACCTTGGGCGACGTCCGAGGTCCGACTACTACGAAACTTCAATTACCAACTCTTTGTATTTTAAATAATAACATCCTCTGAAATTATTTAAGTCTAACACTTTTATTCCAATTAAAGTTTCTAGGTCCTTACAGGTGACTTAGGAGGAGAAGGTTTATCTTTAGAATCTTTATGATGTGGGGTGGTTTCTTTTGAGAAATTGGAAGGAGAATCTTGGTTTTGAAATTTGGTTTTTTCCTTACAAGATGTTTTGTAAAAACCATCATTATGAGTATTTTTGAAAGAATTTTTCTTCAAAACTTGTGATTCAACCTTGATGGCTAGGTGAACCAATTTGTCTAAAGAAGTGTACTCATATAATTTTACATCATCTTGTATTTCTCGTTGTAATCCATTCACAAATCTAGCAATCTTTGATTCTTCACTTTCATGCATATTAATTTTAGTCAAAGTTGTTTCTAAATCGTCAAAATATTCCTTTACCGTCCTAGGTCCTTAATGAAGCCGTTAGAGCTTTAACAAGTGTTCCTTCCTAGGAGAAGGAACGAACCGCGCGCGCATGCATAACTTTAAATCACTCCAAGAGACCATGACTAGCCTCTTATTTAGCCCAATGTCCATTACAATTTTATCCCACCATTGTATGGCATAGTCTAAAAAAACTAGGGAAGCTAACCTAACTTTTTAGTCCTCTTCGACCTCATATACATTAAATATTTTTTCTACTCTAGCTTCCCATCCTAAATATACATTTGGGTCTTTATCCCTTCTAAAGCTAGGTAACTTTACAAAATGAAAAAGAATTCTTTGGTTGATGTTGGTGTTGATGGCGCCTTTCTTCAAAATTGTGCACTCTCCAATCTTGTTCTTTTTTACTTCCATAGTGCACGTAATTTCTAGTAGCTCTTCTAGGTTCGAAGCTCCTTTCTCTCACTTGTCTCTCTTGAGCATCTTCTAGCCTTTGCATTCTTTCCACTAGCATTTTATCATCTTTGTGGGCCAAACTCCTCTTGGCATCCTCAAGCTCCCCCAAAAGACGTGTCTTTTGAGGAAATTGTGGTTTAGAAGATTCCCTTGAAGATAGATGATACATGATAATTTGCACAACAAGAAACAACAATTAGTGAAAAAGATTAATAATTCTCTCCTCACTTGTATCTCTCGTTTATGTAGAAAAGAGGAGAAAAGAAAAAAGCACTCAAAAGAATTTTCTCTCAACAGAGGTCTTTCTTGAAGTAGAAAACTTCTCAAATGAAAAAAGTCAAAGCCTTAAACACTTGATCTTAAGATAACAACAACAAAACTAAGAACTATAAAAGAAAAACAAGAAAAGCTCAAAATAAAGAAGCTAAACCAAATGGGAAGAAAGATTATGACAAAAATTTTAAAGGAAGACAAGCAAGAAAAGCACACAAAAAGACTCTAAGACACTTACTAAACTTTTAACAATGAAACTTTCTTTATAAATTTGTTAAAGCAAAAGGATCAGAATTCCACAATTGTTGAAATCAATTTTCCAATCAAGATGAACCCCAAAATTGAAATGTTGCTCTTTGAAAAAAATTTGGAAACTCAAGTTCTTGTTTTCGCTAATTCCTCTTTTTTTTTTTTTTTATACTTTTCCTTGTCTTATGGAAATGAAAGGTCCATAATTTTGGTCATGCATATTTTCATAGAACTTTAATTTTCACAAAAAAGTTTGGGATTCAATTTAATTGATCACTTGAAATCTTTTGTTTGGAACTTAAATCTACTTCTACTAAAACAAAGTTCTAATTACTTATAATTTTTACAATTAAAAGCAAAGTAAGTAGAAGCAAAAGATAAGGACTCCTAGAACACTAAAGAACATATGACTCAAAGCAAAAGAGGCAAGAACAATAATTGACACAAAAAAAATTCAAAAGCAGAATTTAAAGTGCTAATGAATTAAAAAGCATAATTGTAAATGACAAGAAAGAATAAAGGGCTGAAATTAAATTGCAAGAATGTAAATACAAGAAGTTAAAGGTGCCAGAAAGTAAAGTGCCAAATCAACTCTAAACAAGATAAGCTCAAAAACCAAAGCTCTGATAACCACATGATGTGAGTTGATTTTAAATGTTTTCTTTTAAGGTGACTGATCCGGTTGGTCATCGATAGTCGATGACGTCAGCAGCGGTTGACCACGTGGACCATTCACAGGGTGACACGTGGTAGAAGATAGCAGGTGAATCAGGGAGGAGATCACTCAGAATGGTGATCGGTGGTCAGTTGCTAAGGGACCACCACCCGCAGATCAGTGCCAGGTGAGTGCCTGGAAGTAGAGCGCGAGAAGTAAAGAAGCACTGATCAATCATCGGGGGTTTCCTGTTAACACGCAGTTAAGCTGGGACCCAGGCTCCCAGCGAGAGCGTTACGCAAGAAGCACAGATCAGTAATCACCTAGATTGCACATGATCGCCGTGTGTGAAGATCGGTAATCGCCTAGATTGCACATGATCGCCGTGTGTGAAGATTAGGAGATCAGGTGGTCAACAAGTCGGCGAAAGGAGCACATCGCCGGATATTTGAGAAGACTTGGTAAGCACTTGTTATATGGTCTAAATACAGAAGGTAAGTGGCATGTCTGCCGCCAAAGTAGGGAAGATAAGTGGCATATCTGCCACCATGTGTAGTGTGAGTCGTGATACCCAGTGTTAACCAGCTCATCATGTTAAGGTTGCGCCCAGAGTAGCCTGTGCACTAAGCTACTCCCTGTGTGGATAACTTAGTCGCAGGAGCAAAGTGGAAGTAACGTTTCAACTGCAGGTACTCCAGATGGTGACACGTGTATGACCAGATGTTATCCACGTGTCAAGAGGAATAACCGTCAGGAGAGAGAAAGACTCAGGTATATATATATAATTCTTAACGGAATTAGAGAGAGGATTCATTTTTGGTGGTGATTCACTTGTACACGGTTCTGAGTTTTCTTTGAAATTCTTTGTTGATTCAATCACTGACTTGAGCGTCGGAGCGCAACCGGCCGCAGAGGCGCCATACTGTTCTTTCAGGTTTCTTGGAGGATTTTTAGGTGAAGGTCATCGGTGTACTTGGCGTGAAGCTGGTGAGGACGAGGATCGAGAAGGAGAAGTTCTAACGCTTTGGTCAAGAGGCTGGATCAGTGACACTTTTCTTAAGATTGAGATTTTAGTACAATTATGGTGACAACCCTTAGAAGATTCCCACTAGACACGAACTTAACCAAGTGGTTAAGTAAGTGTGAAGGTTCACTTCACAAGGGCAAAAGAGAAAAACACAAGTATATGGTGAGTATGATGAAGGTGTGGAAATTAAAAGATTAAAAGAGGAAGTAAATTAAATGAACATGAATGAATAGAAGATGGAAGAAAGACAAGGACATAAACGCAAAGAAAAGGACGTAATGAAAAAATGAAGGAAAAGGTGAAGGAAAAGGAAGCTTATGGTGTGGATTTGAGAAGATGAACACGCCACTTGGAGTGTGGATTCTCCAAGATAAGTGTAGAGGGCCGCCACTTGAGAGCTCTCAACTCACTCAAGATAAGACCTAAATGCTAAAGGACTCAAGCCTCACACACACCTCACACAATTTGTGCAGAGTAACTTTTCTATTCAAATTCAACATGAAAAATACACTAGGTAGGCCTCCTATTTATAGGTGAAGGAGCCTTAGAGAACAAGCTAATCGGGTAGTATGTGAAAAGGGAAAAAATGGGCAGCCTTAGGGTTTGACTACGTCAAACCCCTATCCTAGGCTTGTCCTTCAAGAAACTAGGTCAAAATGCCTTCCTAAAGGGCTAAGAACAAGCTAAAATGCTAACTACAGCCCCTATTATGCTAAAGGCACCTTATTCTAGCCTATCTTTGTTATTTGGACCCCTAAAGTGAGCCCAATTTATTTACATAATTTTCTCTTGTGGAAAAACAAGAAGGAAGAACTTCTGATATTCTGGTTTATAATGGGTTCTTCTTCTGCTGATGCTTTCTCGAGGTTTGGTGGGGTCCGACTTTGTATAATGAGATGACTGACCTTTTAATGAAGTGCTTGATATGTCCTTAGTCATCTGTTTGTTGCATTGGTTTGTATCAAACTGCCATGGCCTTCCTAAAAGAATATGTATGGCTTCTATAGTTACAACATCACACAAGACCTCATCCTTATATTTACCAATCGAAAAGGCTATTAGGACTTGCTTATTTACTATTATTTCCCCTTTGTCACTTACCCATTAGAGCTTGTAGGGCTTTGCATGAGAGATGGTTATGTTATTGATTGCACGATAATCTGTACACATCCTCCAACTCCCATCCTTTTTAGGGACAAGAGTTATAGGCACAACACATGGACTCATGTTGTCTTGCACCCACCTTTTAGCTATCAACTCCTCAACTTGTTTTTGAATTTCCTTGGCCTCTATTGGATTGGTTCTATATGCTGGCCAATTTGGTAAAGAAGTCTCGGGTATGAAATCAATTTGGTGCTCAATACCTTATAAAGGAGGTAATCCTTTAGTGGGATCTTGGAACACGTCTTTAAACTCCTTTACCAAAGGATCCAAGAACATAGAACTATCTATTGTCGACTCACTTACAAGGTTTTTCTGTGGATAAGCTATGAAGATAACCCTTTGAGAAAGCATTACCTTTTTAACTTCTTTAGGTGAAATGAGAGGGCTTCTCTTGGAACTCTTTTTTTCTTTTTCATATTCTCTCTTTTCATTCATTTTTACTTGGTCCTCATGGACTTCTTTTGGTGAGAGAGATTTGAGTGTGATCTTATGCCCATGGAAGGTAAAAGAAATTTTGTTAGTAAGGCCATCATGTAAAGTTTTTGTATTGAATTCCCATGGTCTTCCTAAAAGAATAAGTATGGCTTCCATAGGTACAACATCACACAAGACCTCACCCTTATATTTACCAATCAAAAAGGCTATGAGGACTTGCCTATTTACTATTATTTCCCCTTCGTCACTTAGCCATTGGAGCTTGTAGGGCTTTGCATGAGAGATGGTCAGTAACCCAAGTTTTTCCACCACTCATGTGCTTGTCACATCGCATAACTAACTCCATCCATGATTAAGGAACACAACTTGTCATTAATGAGGCACCCTGTGTGAATAATGTTTTCCCTTTGACTTTCATAAAAAGGCTTTTTGACTTGGCCAAGCATGCGCCTCACTACTAACAAATCTCCCTCACATGGAATTTCATTTTCTTCCTCACTCTGGGTCCTAGAAGAGGTAGGGGACCTAGAACTTTGAGAGCTATGATCACTCATGACAACCACCTATTAATCATCATGTTCCTCTTAGAAGGATAATTGACTGCAATATGCCCAAAATCTAGACATCTAAAACATTTAATGTTGGAGGTTTTGGTGGTTGACTTAGGTGTAGAAGTAGAGGGTTCAGAAACTTTTGGTTTGTGAGTCGTTTCATTGGAATGAATAGTTTTGGAAGAATTTTTATTTTTATCTTTCCAAGAAGTTTCGTAGAAGCCATCATTATGAGTGTTTTTGAAATTGGTTTTCTTTAAAAATTGTGATTCTATCTTGATGGCTAGGTGAACCAACTTTTCCAAAGAGGAATACTCATACAATTCTACAACATCTTAGATTTCCCTTTGCAAACCACTAAAAAACCTAGCTATCTTTGACTCCTCACTTTCAAGCATGTTAATTTTAGTCAAAGTAGTTTCAAGATCTTTAAAATACTCGTCTACACTTCTAGGTCCTTGTTAAAGTTGTTGGAGCTTCAACAAAAGTTCCATCCTATAATGAGGAGGAACAAATCGCGCGCGCATACATTCTTTCAAATCATACCAAGAGACCACTGATAGCCTCTTATTCAAACCAATGTCCATTAAAGTCTGATGCCACCACTACATGGCATAATCTAAGAATTCTAAGGAATCTAACTTAACCTTCTGGTCCTCTAGGACCTCATACACATTGAAAATTTGTTCTACCTTAGCATCCCATCCTAGATACACATTGGGATCACAATCCCCATTAAAACTAGGCAATTTAATAAAAGGGAAAGGGGTTTTGGATTGTTGATGATGGTGGCGCCTATCTTCAAACTGATGCACCCTCCAATCTTGATCTCCCTCTTGACTCCCATAGTTGGTGTAGCTTCTAGACGCTCTCCTTTGCTCCCACCGTTGTCCTCTATGTGGTGTTTCCTGAGTTGCTTCAAGTATTTATAAAGGCTCCTCTAATTGCCACATCTCCGCCTCCCTTTGGGCAATGTCCGTTTTGCCTCCACAAGCTCTCCCAAAAGAAGAGCCTTTTGAGGAGATTGTGGCTTGGAGGATTCCCCTGAAGATAAATGAGACATGAAAACACACAAGGAGACATACAATTAGTGAAAAAAAAAATATTAAGTTTTCTCTCCTCACTTGAAGCACTCGGTTGTGTATATGGCAAAAAGAAAAGAAAGCACTCCAAAAGAAATTCTCTCAACAAAGGTCTATCTTGGTGTTGAGAAGTGAGTTAATTTTACGTTGCATATTTTAAAGGTTTCACTTTTTCTTAGATTTTGGATTTTAGCAATTTAAGGTGAGAACCCTAAGAAGATTCCCACTGGACACGAACTTAACCAAGTGGTTAAGTAAGTGTGAAGGTTCACTTCACAAGGGCAAAGAGAAAAACACAATATATGGTGAGAATGATGCAAAAAGGGGCAAAATTAAGATAGCAAATCAAAGAGAACCAACAAATAAAGGACAAACATGGAAAGAACGATAAAGAACATGAAGGGAATGGATAATGGTGCAAATAAAGAAGGAAAAGGATGAAGGAATGAATAGAACTTATGGATTAGAAAAAGAATTCACGCCACTTGGAGTAGATAGAATCCAGGTGAGTGATGTTAGAGCCGCCACTTGAGATGTCACTCACTCAAGATAAGACCCGAAGTCGCCACTTAGGATAATACCCACCCAAGATAAGACCCATTTAAGACAAAGTACTTAGACTCACAAATTCACTCAATTATAGTTTCTTTACTTCAATTTTCAACTTGTCAATACATGGAATAAGGCACCCTATTTATAGGAATGGGTGCCTTGGTGGGCAAGAAAGGCAAGGGTAGGGTGGTAAATGTGTGAGGGGGCTGCCGTTACGGTTTGACTAAGTCAAAACTGCACCTTAGGCTTGTTCTTCTAGAAACTAGATCAAAAAACCTTCCTAAAGGGCTAGAAACAAGCTAAAATGATAACTACACCCTCTATTATGCTATAGGCACCTATTCTAGCCTATCTTTGCTATTTGGACCCCTAAAGTGAGCCCAAATTATCTACAACATGTTTTATTTTTAAGAAGACCAGAAGAAAGAACATTTGATGTTCTGGTCATTACTCATTTCTCCTTCTAGTGAGGTCTGCTAGATCCTTGGTGGGGTCTTCATTTGAAAGTTGAGATGACTTCTCATAGTGTGAATGGTAATTTGAGTCCTTGGTCATCTCCTTGTTGGCTTGGATTGTATCATGTTGTAACTCTCAAATGAAAAAGGACAAAGCCCTTAACACTTGATCTCAAAAGAATCACAACAAAAATAAGAAGTTGAAAAGACAAACAAGAAAAGCTCAAAACAAAGAAAGATAAACCAGATTGGAAAAAGAGATTATGACAAAACTTTTAAATGAAGACAAGGAAGAAAAGCACACAAAAAGACTCTAGGACACTTACTTAAATTTTAACAATGAAGTTCTATTCTTCTAGAATCTTGTAAAAGCAAAAGGATAAAATTCCACAATGATGAAATCAATTTGCCAAATAAAATGAATCCACTTTGTAGAAAGATAATTTGGACAACAAAGAAGGTGTTGTTTTTGCATCATTTTTTGTAACCTTGTGTTTTGGTTTATGGAATGTCCATAATTCATGTCATGCATATTTTCATTCACTTCCAATTGTCCAAAAACGTTTGGAATTCAAATTAAATGAACACTTGAAATCTATGTTTGGAACTAAATCTACTTCCTCTTAAACAAATTTCTAGTTACTTTTATATCTTCACAATTAAAAGCAAAATAAGTAGAAGCAAAATAAGAACTCTTAGAAAAACTACGAACAAAAGACTCAAGCAAAAAGAGATAAGAACAAAAAGGACATATAAAAAAAATTCAAAAGCGGAATTTAAAGTGCTAATGAATTAAAAAGCGGAATTGTAAATGACAGGAATTTAAAGGTGGAATTTGTAAGGACCTAGAAACTTTAATAGGAATAAAAGTGTTATATTTAAATAATTTCAGAAAAATGTTATTATTTAAAATACAAAGAGTTGGTAAATGAAGTTTCGTAGTAGCAGACATCGGACGTCGCCCATGATCTGGGGTAAGCTAGTAGAGGTCGGTCGGCTGACATGTAGATCAAGAAGAGTAAAGGAGGAAATGTGTAGCTAAGAAGTCTCCTACGAGATTGCCGTTAGTGAAGACGGAGGCGATCTCCGACTCCTCTGGCACATAATCGCCTGTCGCCTAGAGGAGACATGAGCACCAATCGCCTAGAGTGTACGTGATCGGCGGGAATGCACGTAGTATGTGGTCAAGATACTGGATCAACCAGAGTGGGTTCCAACAACCACGCGTATCAAGGTGTGGGTTAAGCCTTAGATACGCTGTGCATGCGAAGCTCTACGCTTGAGCAAAAGAGATCACCCTTAGTGTTGCATGCATGGGCGCACGAGGAGTGATGCTGATCTACTCTTGGAAATGTGAAGCTACCGACGTCACCGAGTCATGTAGAGATGATACCTTGGACGTAACATCGTGGAATGAAGAACCTTCAGGAAGGCGTGGCGATGTGTCGTCGGTCATCGCCAGGGCGCAAGGCATGCGGGCATCTCCAGGGCGCGAGGCATGCGGGCATGGCCAGGGTGAGAGGCATGCGGGCATCGCCAGGGCGCGAGGCATGCGGGCATCGCCACGGTGAGAGGCATGCGGGCATCGCCAAGGCGCGAGGCATGCGGGCATCACCGGGGCGCGAGGCATGCGGGATCGCCAGGGCGCGAGGCATGCGGGCATCGCCAGGGCGCGAGACATCGGTCGTCCGCTAGGATGAGTCATCGGTGGAGAGTCATCGCGCGAGAGGTCATCGGTGAAGAGTCATCGCGCGAGAGGTGAGATAGTCATCGCGCGAGCGGTCATCGGTGGAGGATTATCGCGCGATGTCGAGTTGCACACAGATAAAGTGGGACCCAGACTTCCAGCATGGAACGTCCTGCACGTATGCCACGTAGACAAAAAGGATGATTCAGAATAGTGACATCAAAATGTTGGCATGCGCAGGAGACACTCGCGGTCGTACTGTTCAGGAAGTGGTTGGCATGCGCAAGAGGAAAACATGGTCGTACTGTTCAGAGAAACGTACACTCAGACTTCTCTGCAAAGTGGGTGGTGGCAGCTGCTTTTGTGGACAAGCTGGTTTAAGATGCAAAAACCCACTTCTGAGAGAGGGGAACGTTGCAGTTGTTCAAGAGCGAAAGAGTGAGTTTACCTCCCTTCTCCTCCATTCTCTCCTTCGCGCTGCAATTCTGGCACCTTCACACAAGAGTACGACGAGCGACGGCCACCATTAGAGCACCTGGGAGGTTCTCTGCAAGTCCTTCAAACCAGACGCAAAAACAGAGCCAAGGCATTCTTTAAGCTTCGTTGGGTTTCGGAGCTCCTGGTGTTTTGCGCAAGTCCAGGTAAGGGAAGCTAGCTTTATCTTCAATAAAAGCCGTAGATTAGCTGTTTCTGAAGTGAGGGCGACGTGGTCGTCGGTTTCGTTTTCATCTTCGTGAATGCTCTGTTTTTACGTGTAGGGCGACGTAATCGCCGGTTTTAAATGTTGTATTCTAAAATCCCCTGTTTTAGTGTCGCTTTGCACTTGTTCGAGGTTGATATGTGAAATATATGTGTTATTGGAAAGATCTGAACCTGGATACGTTTGTTGCTGTGGTAGAGATCGTTCATTTAAGTGTTGCATGGTGTATTGGGTGAATTGATGATCTTTTACTGTCCTGTGTGGACTTTCCTTGCTGTCCTGTGTGGACTTTCCTTGCTGTCCTGTGTGGACTTTGCTTGCTGTCCTGTGTGGACTTTCCTTGCTGTCTTGTGTGGACTTTGCTTGCTGTCCTGTGTGGACTTTACAGCGGTGTGGTGTGTGTCTATGTGTGTTAAATCAGTGGAAGTCTGACGTAAGAAATGAGGAACTTTGAATTGATATACACTTGATGCATTATGTGAAATAGAACGACTCTTGAAAATATTGTGAAATGTGTGATTTCTTGGCGATCAGGTGAAGGGAATGAGAAACTCTATAGTTTTACGTGGGTATCTTGAATTTGTTTTATCTTGATTTTAAAGTTCATATTTAAACTCTCTTTAAAATATCTAGCTTACCCTGCATGTTTTGGTTCTGTGGCTGTTTTCTTAAAACTGTGATGATCGTGTATAATTTACATGGGAGCAGATGATCTTCCAGGAAGTAGAGCTCCTTAGTGAGTGGTCGCCGGGGAAGAGATCGCCTGTTTCTATCTCTTTGTGGTGATCGCCTGATTTCTGTCCTGATAGCAGATCGCCTGTTTTGGGTCTTCTGTTAAGAGATCGCCGGTTTGTGTATGGAGACCGCCGGTTTCGATGTATTTGACTGTATTTTGTTAAGTTTTGAAAGAATTTGACCGGTTATGTATTAAACTCCCTGTGAGGAGCAACTTCATTTTATATAAATACGTATGTTCACTTAAATATTATTGTCTTACCTTTAATTCATTTTATATTTATGAAAAGTATTTTGGCGGGATGTTACATTAATGGTATCAGAGCAGTTCGTCCTTAGGATGACCTGAGGGCTGTGGATCCATTGTGTTTCTTCTGCTCATAAAATCTATTTGAGTTTTAAATAACAACTATAGTGAAAGGTTTTCAAAACGTTTTTTTTGTATTGAAATTTTGTGTGTGCTTTAGTGAATGTATGCCCTAATTGGAAATCTTAGTATTAAGAATGAGGGGATCTTGATAAAGTAGTGAGGGTGCACACTCATAACTGGATCGAGATGATTCTCAATCTTAATTCCAAAGGTTTGATGTTTAGCATACATTGAATTCTGGTGTGATTTATTTTGTTTTATTGAGTGTTTTGTAATTGATTGAAAGTGTTGTTTGGATTGATGGTTGTATACCAGTAGCTGTTCTGGTGTTTTGCTTGAGGTTATAAGTATCATGATTCTGTTGATGAACTCAAATTCTAAATGACTTTGAGATGTTGACCTTTGTAAGGTCTAGATGTTACCTCCTAAATGAATTGATTTCTTATCGATCTCATTCTTATAGTCGTAGGGAATATAGAAAACCTATAGTTTCAAAATCTGAGAACGAGAAAAGATGGCGCGTAAACCTCCTACCCCTCCCCGACCTTCTTCAGAGATGGGTCAGATCGCCAGGGCCATGGAGATGATGGCAACTGCCATCCAACAACAGAGTACGGTAATGGCCCAGATTCATCAGGCTGTAATGCATCATTTGGAAACTGCTGGATCGGCTGCAACAGCTTCCCCTGTCAATCAGCCTCGGGAGCAGATGGGGATGACCGAGTTCATGAGGCACAACCCAACCCAGTTCCGTGGGAACGTTTCTCCGAACCAACCAGATCAGTGGATCAGGGAGTTCCATGCCTTAGTGGAGAAGGCAAAGAGGGTGGAGACCCTGGAGAGGGGTGGTTCCAGGGTAATCAGATCACACCCAGGGGGTCCCTCCAGTGGGAAGGCCAAGGTGCAGCACCCACAAAGCAAGCCTTATGCGAGACCTCCACCACATCGAGCAGGAGCAGTTCCGCTCCAGTTTCAGCAGCAACAACCATGGAAATCAAGGTGTTTCCGTTGTGGTGGGTTACATAACGTCAAGGTGTGCTCCAAGAGGAATTCAGAGAAAGGGTGTTTCACATGTCAAGAGATGGGGCACATTTCTAGAGATTGTCCTAACAGAAAAAGGATGACTCAACCCGTTAGTTCCCAGCAGTTGAGGAACAAAGGCAGCAGACCTCAGGCAGGAGGGAGAGTGTTTGCCATGTCTGGAGCGGAGGCATCTCAGTCAGGTAACTTAGTACAAAGTGTTTACTCTATAGCTGGTAGAGGCGTTAGAATTTTGTTTGATTCCAGAGCGACACACTCTTTTGTGTCAAGCTTGTGTGTAGCCGAGTTGGGCCTTCTAGTGAAGGAGTTACCGTTTGAACGGTTGGTCTCTACACCTGCATCAGGACAGGTTACGACCCCCATAGTTTGCTCTGAATGTCCAGTGATGGTAGAGG
The DNA here is from genome assembly GCA_013389735.1 of Phaseolus lunatus. NCBI lineage: Eukaryota > Viridiplantae > Streptophyta > Magnoliopsida > Fabales > Fabaceae > Phaseolus > Phaseolus lunatus. Next base: position 20,080,342 of record CM023867.1, read on the forward strand.
GACGCAGGTTCAAAGTAAGTTTGATCTGCCTACCTCTTCAGGATCTGAATGTTACCCTAGGAATGGATTGGCTTTCTGCCAATCATGTTCTCATAGATTGCGATAGGCAGAAAATTAGCGGTTCCAGACCTCCAAGAGTCAGATGTGATATCTGCTCAGCATGGGTGGTCGGAGTTGGGAAAAAGGGGCGAGGTGCTTCGTGATCCTAGCTTGGCTGGAAGTGAAGAATGAAGAGGACGTGAGCAGGATAAACGTGGTGAAAGATTTCATGGGTGTAGTTCCAGAAGAAATGCCTGGACTACCTCCTAAGAGAGAGATGGAATTCTCTATTGTTTTGGTACCTGGAGCTGGACCAGTGTCCATGGCTCCCTACATAATGACTCCAGCTAAGTAGATGGAATTGAAGAAGCAAGTGTAAGTTAGTTTTGGTTGTACCAAGGTTTAGTTTCAGCTACGTATAAGTCATGGAGGGTAAATAAGCAGGATGCTGGGGGTTTAAAGCTTAAGCATGTGTATCCATGGGAAGTGCCAGAGTTAAATTCCAAGAATGAATTTTTCTTTTGAAGCTTAGAAGATATTCATGTCGATGAAACAACATGAGATGGTTCTAGCTTAAGCTTCACGCAGAATGGATGCTGTTTTGTTGATCGTGATTTGAAAGATGATTATGGAAATGGTGGGTTGGGATAAAAGGCTTCCGAAACCGTAAGCCTCCTGAATTTGGCAAAATAGGATGCAGATCGGCCTGTGAATGTAGAAGGGAAGGAGGAAATGGCTGTGGATAAGAATGAGGGTAAGCCGTGTTATGATGATGTTGAGTCTTTCTAGAGATGTAGTAAATTTCAGAAAGTTGGGTGTGGAAGGGATTGTGAGTGGAAATAGTCTGTTGTATCTGGGAGAGAAGAAGAATAGAGTTGTCTTTAAGCAAGAGATTCTGGATGCAGAGGAAATTTTTCCAATCAGCTCCACTACTTGCATGGTTGTGGTTGAGATATATGGTGCGTTCGTTCTCGTATGCCTTTTTGGATAGGCACTTGAACCCAAAATCAATGCATCCAACGTATACATTGAAAAGAGGGTCGTAATGGGAGCAGGAAGCCGAGTTGGCAAAAGGAGTCATAATAATGATTTAGAAGGTAACAGCAACAGGAACTTTGTCTTTATAAGGTACAGAATTATGTAGCGTAGTGGTGAACAAAAGGTGTCCCTTTAGGGAGCGTGAGAATTAGATCAACAGTTGGAAAGTCAATGGATGGTTTTGATCAAAATGCAGGAGTTGATTCCTAGAAGGATATTTCGGATCCTAGTTTGAATTAGCTAGGGGGGGCATGAGTAGTGGGCAGCTGTCCCCTTTCCTTCCGATGAAGGGATCTTGCTCACTTTCTCAAAAGGGGCTAGTCCTGGTTACGTTAAGGGCCTAGTCCTGGACTTGCTCGACCAAGTCTTCAAGGTTGGAAGTAGAGTGTGAATGCTAGAGTTGGCGCTCAATGGGGCAGCATATTCCATATGCAGGGATGTAAAATGGAATTTGATGAAGTATTGGAGTAGTAAGAGTTGGTTCAGCAGACAACCGAGAGGGTGAAACTGATACAGGGCAGAATGAAAGTTTCTCAAAGTCGGCAGATGTCCTAGGCAGAGCAGAGGAGAAGACCTTTGGGGTTTGCTGCTGGGGGATCATGTCTTTATGAGGGAGGACACCATCCAAGGGTGTAGGATGGGCGATCAGATCAAAGAAGCTGTCCCCTAAGTTTGTTGGGCCATATCAGATCCTAAGGGGGATCAGTCCAGTGGCTTATGAGATCGCCCCACCTCCCCATTTAGCAAACCTGCATAATGTATTTCACGTATCACAGCTAAGGAGTATCTTGCGGACCCTAGTCACGTGTTGGAAGTGGACGACGTGCAGATAGGGTGATTCACCATGGGAATTTGAAGAAACCATGAGAGAAGCATATCCCTACCTCTTTTCCTTGTAATCCAATTTTCGAGGACGAAAATTTTTCTTGTTGGGGAGATTGTAAGGACCTAGAAACTTTAATAGGAATAAAAGTGTTATATTTAAATAATTTCAGAAAAATGTTATTATTTAAAATACAAAGAGTTGGTAAATGAAGTTTCGTAGTAGCAGACATCGGACGTCGCCCATGATCTGGGGTAAGCTAGTAGAGGTCGGTCGGCTGACATGTAGATCAAGAAGAGTAAAGGAGGAAATGTGTAGCTAAGAAGTCTCCTACGAGATCGCCGTTAGTGAAGACGGAGGCGATCTCCGACTCCTCTGGCACATAATCGCCTGTCGCCTAGAGGAGACATGAGCGCCAATCGCTTAGAGTGTACGTGATCGGCGGGAATGCACGTAGTATGTGGTCAAGATACTGGATCAACCAGAGTGGGTTCCAACAACCACGCGTATCAAGGTGTGGGTTAAGCCTTAGATACGCTGTGCATGCGAAGCTCTACGCTTGAGCAAAAGAGATCACCCTTAGTGTTGCATGCATGGGCGCACGAGGAGTGATGCTGATCTACTCTTGGAAATGTGAAGCTACCGACGTCACCGAGTCATGTAGAGATGATACCTTGGACGTAACATCGTGGAATGAAGAACCTTCAGGAAGGCGTGGCGATGTGTCGTCGGTCATCGCCAGGGCGCAAGGCATGCGGGCATCTCCAGGGCGCGAGGCATGCGGGCATGGCCAGGGTGAGAGGCATGCGGGCATCGCCAGGGCGCGAGGCATGCGGGCATGGCCAGGGTGAGAGGCATGCGGGCATCGCCAGGGCGCGAGGCATGCGGGCATCAACGGGGCGCGAGGCATGCGGGATCGCCAGGGCGCGAGGCATGCGGGCATCGCCAGGGCGCGAGACATCGGTCGTCCGCTAGGATGAGTCATCGGTGGAGAGTCATCGCGCGAGAGGTCATCGGTGAAGAGTCATCGCGCGAGAGGTGAGATAGTCATCGCTCGAGCGGTCATCGGTGGAGGATTATCGCGCGATGTCGAGTTGCACACAGATAAAGTGGGACCCAGACTTCCAGCATGGAACGTCCTGCACGTACGCCACGTAGACAAAAAGGATGATTCAGAATAGTGACATCAGAATGTTGGCATGCGCAGGAGACACTCGCGGTCGTACTGTTCAGGAAGTGGTTGGCATGCGCAAGAGGAAAACATGGTCGTACTGTTCAGAGAAACGTACACTCAGACTTCTCTGCAAAGTGGGTGGTGGCAGCTGCTTTTGTGGACAAGCTGGTTTAAGATGCAAAAACTCACTTCTGAGAGAGGGGAACGTTGCAGTTGTTCAAGAGCGAAAGAGTGAGTTTACCTCCCTTCTCCTCCATTCTCTCCTTCGCGCTGCGATTCTGGAACCTTCACACAAGAGTACGACGAGCGACGGCCACCATTAGAGCACCTGGGAGGTTCTCTGCAAGTCCTTCAAACCAGACGCAAAAACAGAGCCAAGGCATTCTTTAAGCTTCGTTGGGTTTCGGAGCTCCTGGTGTTTTGCGCAAGTCCAGGTAAGGGAAGCTAGCTTTATCTTCAATAAAAGTCGTAGATTAGCTGTTTCTGAAGTTAGGGCGACGTGGTCGCCGGTTTTGTTTTCATCTTCGTGAATGCTCTGTTTTTACGTGTAGGGCGACGTAATCGCCGGTTTTAAATGTTGTATTCTAAAATCCCCTGTTTTAGTGTCGCTTTGCACTTGTTCGAGGTTGATATGTGAAATACATGTGTTATTGGAAAGATCTGAACCTGGATACGTTTGTTGCTGTGGTAGAGATCGTTCATTTAAGTGTTGCATGGTGTATTGGGTGAATTGATGATCTTTTACTGTCCTGTGTGGACTTTCCTTGCTGTCCTGTGTGGACTTTCCTTGCTGTCCTGTGTGGACTTTGCTTGCTGTCCTGTGTGGACTTTCCTTGCTGTCCTGTGTGGACTTTGCTTGCTGTCCTGTGTGGACTTTACAACGGTGTGGTGTGTGCCTATGTGTGTTAAATCAGTGGAAGTCTGACGTAAGAAATGAGGAACTTTGAATTGATATACACTTGATGCATTATGTGAAATAGAACGACTCTTGAAAATATTGTGAAATGTGTGATTTCTTGGCGATCAGGTGAAGGGAATGAGAAACTCTATAGTTTTACGTGGGTATCTTGAATTTGTTTTATCTTGATTTTAAAGTTCATATTTAAACTCTCTTTAAAATATCTAGCTTACCCTGCATGTTTTGGTTCTGTGGCTGTTTTCTTAAAACTGTGATGATCGTGTATAATTTACACGGGAGCAGATGATCTTCCAGGAAGTAGAGCTCCTTAGTGAGTGGTCGCCGGGGAAGAGATCGCCTGTTTCTATCTCTTTGTGGTGATCGCCTGATTTCTGTCCTGATAGCAGATCGCCTGTTTTGGGTCTTCTGTTAGGAGATCGCCGGTTTATGTATGGAGACCGCCGGTTTCGATATATTTGACTGTATTTTGTTAAGTTTTGAAAGAATTTGACCGGTTATGTATTAAACTCCCTGTGAGGAGCAACTTCATTTTATATAAATACGTATGTTCACTTAAATATTATTGTCTTACCTTTAATTCATTTAATATTTATGAAAAGTATTTTGGCGGGATGTTACAGAATTTAAATTGCTTAAAGATAAAAGCAAGAATTTAAAGGTGCAAGAAAGTAAAGTGTCGAAACAACTCAAAGCAACAAAAAGCTCAAAGAACCAAAGCTCGGATAACCACATGATGAGAGTTGATTTTTAGAGGGTTCCATTTTATGGTGACACTTTACTTAGAGTTAGGCTTTTATCAATTTAGTGGTGAAACCTAAGGAAGATTCCCACTAGACACGGACTTAACCAAGTGATTAAGTAAGTGTGAAGGTTCACTTCAAAAAGGCAAAGATGAAAATCAACATAGAGTGATATATGGAATGCAATGCGGAATAAAAATGGCTATAAGGTAAATATCAAAGGTGATCATGGCTGAACCAAGTGATGAACCATAAGCATATAACAAGAGCCAAAACCGAGAACAAGAATACAAGATAAAGACAATTACGAAAGGCGGAAATGGAAATTAATTGAAAAGAGTGGAAGAGAAAGCTTATGGTGTGGACTTGAGAACGGGACACGCCACTTGGAGTATGGATTCTCCAAGATTAGAGCAGAGGACCACCATTTGAGAGCTCTCAACTCACTGAATATTAGATCTAATGTCTAAGAGACACAAACACCTCACATAATTTGTTCAGAGTAACTTTTCTTTAATCAAATTCAACATGAAATTACATGAGGCAAGACACCCTATTTATAGGGATGGGTGCCTTGGTGGGCAAGGAGGGGAGGGGTAGTATAGTAAATAGGTGAGGGGCGGCCTAGGGGTTGACCCATGGTCAATGTCGCCCCTAGTCCTGACTTCTAGAAGCTAGGGCTACAACCTAACCCTAATGGACTTCTCATGGCCCAATTTGATAAGTACACCCCTCCTATTATGCTATTTAAACCCTATTCTACTGAAATTAAAAACAAGGAGACTAGTTGGTGCTCAACTCCCATGGCTTGGGCTCTGCTCCTGGTAATCCTTTGAGGAATGATGGGCTCTGAAGCACTGACTAGTGGTGGGTCCTGACCTAGCCCTTGATCTTGTGTCATGTTTCGTGTCCTTCTTCTGGAAGGTTGGGCTTGGTGAGAGGTTACTCCATCTCTCAGGTCTGTATCACCTTTTCCTTTTGGGCCAAAGTCCTCTTAGTTTTCGCAAGCTCTTCCAAAAGAAATGCCTTTTGAGGAGATTGTGGGTTTGAAGATTCCCCGAAGACAAATGCGCCATAATTTACTCCAAAAAGGAAACAAACAATTAGTGAAAAATAGCAATTTTATCCACTCCTCACTTGTGTCACTTGGTTATTTTAGTAAAGGAGAGAAGAATTGCAATGCACTCAAGAAATATTTGCACTGAAAAACACAAAGGTTTACACTTGGTAGTAAGCACTTCAAGTGAAAGATGACAAAGCTCTTACACTTGCTTACCCAAGATACCCACAACAAAACTTAAGAAAATTTGAAAGACAAGCAAGAAAAGATTAAAAACAAGAAAGCTAAACCAAATTGGAAATATGATGAAGACAAAAGTTTAACAAGACAAGCAAGAAAAGCACGAAAAAGACTCAAAGAAAACTTACTTAAACTTTAATTATGAAGATTTGGAATTTCTTAGAAATTGAGAAAGTAAGAGGGATTAAACTCCACAGTTATGAACACAATTTTCCATATAACTAGAATCCGCTTTAGAAAACTGCATAGCGAAAGTTAAAATGTGAATGCTTCTCAAAACTCTTTTGTCTTTGTTTTTCTTTATTGATTCAAAAGTTCTATATCCTTTTTGTGTGCATATTTTTTTGTTGTCATTGCACTTTTCACTTTTCAAAAAGATGTTAGGTTTGGATTCAAATCATATGAACACTTGCATTCTATGTTTGGAATTAAATCAACCACTACTCACACAACTTCCATTTTGTTTTTAACTCTTTATGATTAAAATCAAAATAAGTAGAAAGACTCCTATAACACTATGAACAAAAGACTCAAGCAAAAGATGTAAGGAGAAAAAAAATTGACACAAAATAAAATTCAAAGGCGGAATTTAAAGTGCTTAATGAATAAAAATTGTGGAATTGTAGATGACAAGAATGTAAAGGCGGAATTTAAATTGCTTGAAGGTAAAAGGAATAATTTAAATGTGCTAGAATTTAAAGGGCCGAAATCAACTCAAAGCAAATAAGCACAAAATAACCATGCTCTGAATACCACATGATGTGAGTTGCTTTTAGGATTGCATATTTTAATTGGTGGCTCTTGTTTATGATTTTTGATTTTAGCAATTATGCTGAGAACCTAAAGAAGATCCCCACTAGACACGAACTTAACCAAGTGGTTAAGTAAGTGTGAATGTTTACTTCTAGAGGGCAAAATGAAAACACAAATATATGGTGATTATGATGATGATTGTGGAAAGTAAAGGGCATGAAGTGAAGCAAGGAATGAAGAAGATGACCGAATGGAAAAAGACATAAACAAGAACATAATAAGGAATGTAAATGGCGAAATGGAAAGGGATGGAAAAGATGAAATGAAGGAAGCTTCTGGAGATTGGAAAGGATGAACATGCCACTTAGAGGGTGGGAAACTCCAAGATAAGTGAAATTCTCACACACTCAAGATAAGATCCAAAATCATATAGGTGACAAGCTCACTATTCACTCAAGCAAAGTTTCTTTACTATATTCAAAATCTAGTTGAAAATACATGAGGCAAGGCACCCTATTTATAGGAAGGGGTGCCTTGGTGGGAAAGATGGGGGAAGGGTAGAAATGGTGATCCGGTCGGTCATCAGTAGTTGATGACGTCAGCAGCACCACGTGGACCATGCACAGGGTGGCACGTGGTAGAAAGAGCAAGTGAATCAGGGAGGAGATCACCTAGAACGGTGATCGGTAGTCAGATACCAAGTGGCCACCACTCCCAATTCAGAGCATAGATAAGCACCTGGAAGCAGAGCGTGAAGTTATGAGGCACCGCCCGGTCATCGGGGGAAAGTTATAAGGCACCGGTCGGGCGTTATTGCATGAAGAGCGCGATCGGGCGTTAGTGCATGAAGAGCACGATCGGGCGTTAGTGCGTGCAGAGGGCGATCGGTCGTAAGTGTGTGCAGAGGGCGATCGGTCGTAAGTGCATGCAGAGGGCGATCGGTCATCGGGGTTCTTGCCAACGCGTGTTAAGCTGGGACCAAGGTTCCCAGTGAGAACGTTACGCATGCACCTCGCATGATGCCCACTCAGAGGACGTGCGGCGAGGCCATGCAGGCAGGATGCGCCTGGCGAGTGATCTTAGACCAACCACACCTGGCGCTCTCCTGGGAGCATGCGGCCCGCACAGAGAGAAGCGCAGAAGCCCTCCAGGTGTGACACGTGTACGGTACATGCCAGCTGCATGCCTCCACGTGTCACCATCTGGGAGAGAGGCGCAGCCCAGGTATAAAGCACTCCACGTCATGTAAGGTAAGGAGAGAGTTCTTTTCAGATGACAAGCTTACACAGAATGACACTTCTGACAGTTTTGACAGTTACACACAGTTTTCTCTGAGTCACTGTGGTACACACAGTTTTCTCTGAGTCACTGTGGGAGCGTTTCTACACGTTGCACAGTGATAACAGAGGGTGGATTTGAGCACACACGAGTCTCACATAGAGATTCAGTGATAGTTTTTGGTGTTCCTGTTGCCTGACTTGAGCGTCGGAGCTACAACGGTCGCCAGAGGCGCCGTCTGTGTGTTTTGCAGGCATCGTCAGGAGTCCCGGAGGAGGTTCTTGGAGCGTTCTTACAGAACACGCAGTTGTAGAAGGCTAGACGAAGGAGTGACGAGGCACATCCTCCACGTTCAAGTCCGCGGCAGGATCAAATGGCAAGGGAGATGGGCTGCCTAGGATGTTGACCATGTTCAAAAATGCACCTTTAGGCATAGCTTCTAGAAGGTAGGTTAAAAACCCTAATTCTAGGTGCATTGTCTTAAAAAAGTAGGCTTGGTGCAAGACCATTTTGCTAAGTACACTTCCTTTTATGCTATGTGAACCTACTCAAGCCTATTTTGCTATTTGGACCCCTAAATTGAGCCTAAATTATTTAAAACCATGTTTTTATCTTTTAAGAAGATCAAAAGAAAGAACAGTTGATGTTCTGGTGTATACCCAGTTCTTCTTCTGGTGAGGTCCGTTTGATATTTGGTGGGGCTGTGACTTGATTGCTGAGATGACTGCTCTCAGTGTGAATTGTCTCTTGAGTCCTTGGTCATCTTAGCTACTTGGATTATATCAGGGTTACTAATATTTTTCGTGAAGGGAATGCATGTGCTGATAAGTTGGCTAATATAGGATTTATTCAAAGAGAATCGTTTCCTTGGTATAATAGGCTTCCTTCTAGTTTGATCTTAGAATTATTTATGAATAGGTATAGTAAACTTATGTATCGTTTTTGTTAACATAAGGGTTTTAGTCTAGTCCCCCCAAAGTTTTATTGTATTTTCTTTCTTTTTTCTTGTTTTAATAATATTTTTTCGTGTGATGGCAGATGATTGTTCTTACTTGAGGTGTCAACATAGCTGAGATGTCAAGTTGCATAGGGATGCCTAACATGGAAGCTTTATACAAAAAATAAAATAAAATTGGCAAGATAAGAAAATGTTTTACACAAAAAACTTATGTAGTGCATTTTTTGGTTTTCTTCATCTATTCTAGTTCCTTTCTTTAGGATTCCATTTGTATGCTATCCTTTCTTTTGAATCTTTAATTTTTTGCTTGTCAATTTCTTGTCTAATCTTTGAAGTCGTATTTATGATAAACTCTATTTGCAGTAGTCCTTATTTTTAATTTGAGTTTTTTTTTTCTTTTAAATTGTTTGATCTCGCTTGTGTGGAAGTGACCTAATTTGCTTTGGTGAGTTGTGGAGCTAATTTTTTTTTTGTGCAAACTAAATCACCAAAGAGGTAAGGACCCAATATCTTAGGTTGAATATCCTAAAAAGGAAAAGCAAAAGAAGCAGCAGCCTCAAAAGTTACACAAATTACAAAGTCAAAAGGACCTACAATTTTGGAGTGCATAAAATAGACAAATTATTTTGTGCAAGAATTTGTTGAACTAAATTTCATTGTAATTCTTTGAGTTGTATTTGTTAAAAATTTATTACTTAGTGGATTAACATCAGGCTTAGTCAGTGAGTGTGTCTCCAAGGTCTAAGGTGCCAAGAAGCCTCATCTAGGAACTGTCTAGCTTTAAGGTTTTCTAGTTTAGAAACTTTCAAATGTTTTATTGCTTTGCATATCTTGTTTTTTGTTAAAGTGTTTTCATACATGATTGTGCTTCTATTAAATTGCTTAGAGAAAGGTTTGTGAAGTGTTGTGGGATAGTCTCTGGCAAGGAAAGGCTTGGTACTTAAGAGATCCTAGTGATCCACCTCCCTTTCCTGGAAATTACCTACTTCACTAAGCCTATTTTTCTCTTTGGAAATTACTTTTAACACAAACTTTAACATGTATAAACATACTTCCAATCTTAGTGAAAGTGATTTGAGCTCTACTATATCTCTTTTGAAACAAATGGCTAGAGACATCCAATCACTTACACTAAGACAATTACAATATGAGAATCAAGCTATGGAAGAAAAGAAAGAAAGATATGGTCATCTTGCAATCTCATAGGAAGAGTTGAAACTTGTTAGAGAAAAAGATGAATACATAAAAAAATTAAAAAAATGTCATGTATCTAGTTCTAGGTCAAGTGACTCTCATGCTAAGGAATACAGTCTTAGAATTAATGATTATTATCAACCTATACCTAGAAGAACTAGGAGAGAAAGCCAACCAATAGAGACTAGGGTTGACCTACCTTATTTTTATGGTAAGGAGAATGTTGAAGTATACCTAGATTGGGAAATGAAAGTAGAGAAACCTTTTTGTTTGCCATAGAATGGGAAAGGAAAGGAAGGTTCCCCTAGCCACCTTAAGCTTTCAATCAAAATGCAATGTATTGGTGGACTACCCTAAAGAGAGAGAGACATTTCCACAAGGACCCTCCCATTACCTACTGAAATGACCTTAGGGGAGCCTTGAGACGCTACCATATTACCTCATACTACAAGAGGGAGTTGATGGACAAGTTCCAAAGACTCCAACAAAACAATATGAGTGTATAGGAGTATAGGCAAAAGATGGAGCTCTACATGATGAGAGCCTCTATTAGGGAGCAAGAAACCACCACCATTTTTTGGTTCCTTAGTGGACTCAGTCTTGAGATAAGAGACAGAGTAGAAATCTTTCCTTATAGGGACTTGAATGACTTGATCTAACTCTATATAAAAGTTTAGCAACAAATTTTGAGAAAAGGATCAAGTCTTAAGGAGAGTTCTTACTTTAGCTCCTATCCCAAGAAGGAGTGTAATAAAAAAGGGAGGCTAGTTTCTCTAAAGATAAATCTAAGATAGAAACTTCAAAAAACCTAGAAAGAGGAAAATATGTGTCCACTACACACACTTGCACTAGAGATATTCAAATATCTTGGTATGGGTCATATAGCATCCCAATGTCCAAATAGAAGAACTATGATCCTAAGGGGCAAAGGTGAATATAGTAGCCAAGAAGATGAGTCTAGTGGGGGAGAGAAAAAAAGAAAAGAGTGAGGGGGCATATCCTTGTGAGGGAGGATTATTGATGATTAGAACACTCAACAATCAACCTAACATGAAGCATGAAACACAAAGAGTAAACATCTTTCATACAAGATGTAAAATTTTATAAAATACTTGTTCTCTCATTATGGATAGTGGCTCTTGCTACAATTATTGCAGCCCTAGGTTGGTTGAAAGGCTTGATCTAGAAGTTATACCACAACTAAAACCTTATACATTGCAATGACTGAATGAAGATGGTGATTTAACTGTATATAAGTAGGTTGAAGTCAACCTTTCTGTTAGAAACTATAAATGATGGATTGTTCTTCATGACCATTTGTTCTTCTTGAAATATGAGGTAAAAAAGGTGGTGGAAGCTATGGATGATATGTGTCAAGGATGGCTCATATAGAGCTATGGGTTCCTTGTAGGTGCATGAAAGGTATTGAGAGTGATAGGTTAGGCCAAATCACTTGGAGGAAGGTGAAGATGAAGATCAAAGTGTCTAACCTAGAGAGACTAGACAAAGAGTAGAAGCTAGCATAATTTTGGCAGCATTTACTCATATAAATTGATCTTAAAAAAACATGAGCCAAAGCACCCTATTTATAGGAGATGGTGCCTTGGAGAGTAAGGAGCAAGGGTAGGATAGGGAATACATAAAAGAGGGGGCTGCTAGGGTGTTGACTAAAGGTCAATGCAGCCCCTTAGCATGCTTCTAGAAGGTAGGGCTACATTCCTACCCTAAAAGGCCTAGGTACAAGCTAAATTGTTAAATACACCCCCCTATTGTGCTAAATGAACCCTACTCTAGAAAATTGTTAAATACACCCCCGATTGTGCTAAATGAATCCTACTCTACTGAAATTATAAATAAACTAAAATTAATTTATGCTCAGCTCCTATGGCTTGGGCTTTACTCCTTGTAGTCCTTTGAAGGGTCTTTGAATATGTAGAGAAAAGTTTCTCTGCCATCAGTAGCAAAGTCCCACTCTTCTTGAATCCTCTTTGCCATGGACCTAGTTGTTGGGCTTGAGCTTGGGCTTAGGCTTGGGCTTGGGCCTCTTCCATCATCCCCTCCTTCTTGAGAGGATCTGTCCTCAGATCTACAGGGTTGATCTCAAACAGCAGCCTTATTCCTGCTTTGAAAACTATGCTCGTCCTCTAGGATCAAATATTAACCTACAGTAAACATTAAAGAAAAGTGAGATAAGAAAAATAAGACTAGTGTATTCAAATAAAATAGTAAGGAAATAAGGCCCTTTGCTATTTTTATAAAAGTTTTGTTTGAAAGAAATAGGGCCCTTTTCAAAAATAATTTTGCTTACTTTGTGTTGTTCATTGCCCAAGATAAGCAACAACATCACAAAGTGTTGTTTTTGTGGTTTTTGAGAATAAGAGTAAGCATCATGATTCAAAGGAAAAGAAGAGTTCAAAGAATTGCAATCCCCCTTTAAGGTTTCTTTTCCCACTATGCGTGTAGGAGGTGTTGTAAGATACTTTTCATTCTTTCTAGATTTCTCTTCTTCTTTTTCAAACAACCACTCACTTGGCTTTTCTGTGGAGGAAAGGTTTATATCTATATCTAGTTCAGGTTCAGAAATAGATTTTTCTTCAAGCATATTCTCATAAGGGTTTTCTATGAAAAAAGAATTTAAGTCAATGTCTGGTTCTACTCCAAACAAAGGATTTTTTGTACCTTCCTTTTCTATCATCACTTTTTCTCTCTTTTCTTTCTCTTCTCTATCTTTCCTTTCATTATCCTCTCTTTCTCTTTTGTCTTTCTCATTTTCTCTCTTTATTTTCATTTCTACTCGGTCCTTTACCACTTGTGAAGGTGTTAAAGGATAGAGTACAAACTTTTTCTCCCTATGGGTAAAATTTATCTCATTGGTAAGACCATTATGGATGGTTTTCTTGTCAAATTGCCATGGTCTTCCCAATAAGATGTGGCAGGCTTCCATGGGTACTACATCACATAAAATCTCATCTTTATAGTTCCCCACAGAAAGACTAATTTTTACCCGCTTATCTACAGTTAATTCCCCATCTTCATTTATCCACTGAAGTTTGTAAGGTTTTGGATGAGGTATTAATTGTAGATTAAGCTTTTCAACCATCCTAGTGCTACACAATTGTAGCAAAAGCCACTATCCACAATGAGAGAACAAATGTTTTCTGAAACTTTGCATCTTGTATGAAAGATGTTCTCTCTCAGTGTTTCATGGTTCTCACTAGGTTGATTGTTGAGGGTTCTTCTAATCATCATTAATTCTCCCTCACAAGGATATGCCCCCTCACTACTTTCCTTCTCTTCTTCCCCACTAGACTCTTCATCTTGGCTGCTATACTCATCCCTCCCTCTTAAGAACATGGTTCTCCTATTTGGGCACTGGGATGTTATATGGCCTCTACCAAGACACTTGAAGCACTGGATGTCTCTACTGCGGGGTTGTGAGGTAGACACATCTTTTCCTACACTCTTGGAAGTTTCTTTGGATTTATCCTTTGAAAAAATATCCTCCCTTTCTCTTCTATACTCTCTTTTGGGATAAGAGTTAGAGTAAGAACTCTCCTTGCGACTTGATCCCTTTCTCAAATTTTGTTGTTCAACTTTTATACAAAGTTGGATCAAGTCATTCAAGTCCCTATAGGGCAAAAGTTCTACTTTATCCCTTATCTCAAGATTCAGACCACTCAAGAACCTAGCTATGGTGGTGGTGGCTTCTTCCCTAATAGAGGCTCTCATCATGTAGAGCTTCATCTTTTGCCTATACTCCTCTATAGTCATGTTTTTTTGTTGGAGTCTTTGAAGCTTGTCCATTGACTCCCTATCATAGTATGAAGGAATATGGCGGCGTCTCAGGGCTCCCCTAAGGTCATTCCAATATTCTGTGGGAGGGTCCCTGTGGAGGCGCCTATCTCTCTCTAGGGCTGTCCACCAATACATAGCGTTTCCTTGAAAGCTTAAAGTGGCTAAAGGTACTTTCCTTTCCTCACTAACATGATGGCAAGAAAAAAGTTGTTCTACTTTCATTTCCCAATCTAGGTATGTTTCATCATTTTCCTTTCCATAAAAATGAGGTAAGTCTACCCTAGTCTCTTTTGGGTGGCTTTCTCTCCTAGTTCTTCTAGGTGGAGGTTGATAATAATCATTTACTCTCAGACTCCCCTCAACATGTGAGTCACTTGACCTAGAATTAGATGCATGTGATGCATGTGATTTTTTTAATTTTCGAATGTATTAATCTTTTTCTCTAACAATCCTCAACTCCTCTTCCAAAAGTGCAAGATGGGCATCTCTTTCTTTTTTATCTTCCAAAAGTTGAGCCTCATGTTGCAATTGTCTTAGTGATAGTGATTGAAAATTTCTAGCCAATTGTTTCAAAAGAGATTTTGTGGATTTTCTATCACTTTCACTATGACTTGAAGAATGAGTAGACATGTTTAGGGTTTGTGATAAAAGTAATTTTCAAAAAGAAAGATAAGTGGAGTGAAGTAGGTAATTCCCAGGAAAGGGAGGTGGATCACTAGGATCTCTTAAGTACCAAGCCTTTCCTTAGCCAGATACTATCCCACAACACTTTCACAAGCCTTTCTCTAAGCAATTTACTTAGAGCACAATCAAAGATAAAAACAAAATTTTTATGCAAGAAAAACTATATAAAGCAATAAAACACAAATGAAAATTGCTATCTAGAAAGCTTTTAAAACTAGTCGAATCCTAAGGTGAGGCTTCTTGGCACTTTGGAACCTTGAAGACACACTCACCGTCTAAGATGTATTAATCCACTAATTAATCAATGTCCTTGCAAATTACAACTCAAAGAAATACAAAGAAATTAGGTCAACAAATTTTGATGCTAAAATTTAAAGTCCTATTCTATGCACTCCTTCACTTGTAGCTCCTTTGTGTATATTTGTGTATTTTTCAATGAGATTGTTGTTGTCCCTTGCTTTGTCTCCTTAGGTTATTCAACCTTAAATCTTTAATCCAGCTCCTCTTTAGTGATATGGCTTTCACCAAAACAAAATTTTAGCTCCACACTCACCAAAGCACTTTTTAGGTCAAATCCACCAAAGAGAGGTCAAGCAAGTTTTAAAGCAACAAAACTCAAATTTAAAATCAAGGACTACTGCAAATGGAGTTTATATTTGACAAGACTTGAAAGAGTATTCAATAAAATTTGACAAGCAAAAAATTAAGGCACACAAGAAAGGTAGCACACAAAGTGGAATCCTAGTGAATGGAACTAGAATAGATGAATAAAACCAAAACAACACTACAGAATTTTTTGTGTAAATTTTTCACAACTTTCCAATTTTTTGTTGGACAGAATACTTCAAATTTGAGCTTGAAATTTTAACCACAGAAACTTAAATGTTTTAGCTCAATATAGGCGTTGGAATTTCACCAAAACAGTGAGCCAAATAATTGTAATAATTTTTCCGAAATCACTGCCATGTCAGCGTTTTTTCAGAGTCAGGATTTTTGCACTCTGTTTGTATTTCATTTATCATTTTTTTTGTATTTTGAATCTTGATGTGCTTCTTTTTTTCAATTTTTCTTAACACATCAAACTACTCAAATCCAAAATTTCAGAATTTTTGACCAAAAAATGTAATTTCTAGGAACGATTCCAGCCAGAACAGTAGTAGTGAAAACAGAGAAATCCTAACTTGGAATTAGAAAAGCGTAAAGAAACTTAAAAAGCACAATGGAAATGATTGGAAACAAACTTGTATGGAACTAACACACAAGCATGAACTCAAATATGAAAATATAAAAGGCACCAAAGCTTCAAAACCACAAATATAAACTGCACTCTAAACAAAATCAAGCAACCAAATAAACAATAAAAGGCACCACTTGGAATTTATGACATTGTAGGATGAACATGACTTTGACAAAACTTGTATGGATTCAAAAATCAAAATGACTCAACCACAAACACTTTGCACCGATTAAAAATATCAATAAGACTCAAATAAAATAAAAACAGAACAGCCAACACAAAAGGAACCTAAAACAGTTTGAAAATGGAAGTTCAAGATCAAGTTGAACCAAAAATACCAAATAGAAATTTAAAAACAGCAACACCAACTTAAAAAGAAATTAAAAACAGCAAGCCATTTAAGGATATGATGAACAACATGGAATAAAGAAGACTCAAAAAATAAAATGAAGAGAACACTTATCTCTTGATGAACCAAAGCTCTAGATACCAAATGATGGATTGTTCTTCATGACCATTTGTTCTTCTTGAAATGAGGTAAAAAAGGTGGTGGAAGCTATGGATGATATGGGTCAAGGATGACTCATATAGATCTATGGGTTCCTTGTAGGTGCATGAAAGGTATTGAGAGTGATAGGTTAGGCCAAATCACTAGGAGGAAGGTGAAGATGAAGATCAAAGTGTCTAACCTAGAGAGACTAGACAAAGAGTAGAAGCTAGCATAATTTTGGCAGCATTTACTCATATAAATTGATCTTAAAAAAACATGAGCCAAAGCACCCTATTTATAGGAGATGGTGCCTTGGAGAGTAAGGAGCAAGGGTAGGATAGGGAATACATAAAAGAGGGGGCTGCTAGGGTGTTGACTAAAGGTCAATGCAGCCCCTTAGCATGCTTCTAGAAGGTAGGGCTACATTCCTACCCTAAAAGGCCTAGGTACAAGCTAAATTGTTAAATACACCCCCTATTGTGCTAAATGAACCCTACTCTACAAAATTGTTAAATACACCCCCGATTGTGCTAAATGAACCCTACTCTACTGAAATTATAAATAAACTAAAATTAATTTATGCTCAGCTCCTATGGCTTGGGCTTTACTCCTTGTAGTCCTCTGAAGGGTCTTTGAATATGTAGAGAAAATTTTCTCTGCCATCAGTAGTAGAGTCCCACTCTTCTTGAATCCTCTTTGCCATGGACCTAGTTGTTGGGCTTGAGCTTGGGCTTAGGCTTGGGCTTGGGCCTCTTCCATTAATAAAGATAATGTTTTATGTGACGTAGTGCCCATGGAAGCCTGCCACATCTTATTGGGAAGACCATGGAAATTTGATAACGAAACCTCCCATGATGGTCTTACCAACGAGATTACTTTTACCCACAAGAGAAAAAGTTTGTACTTTATCCTTTAACACCTTCACAAGTGGTAGAGGACCAAGTACAAATGAAAATGAAAAGAGAAAGTGAGTAAAAAAAATGAAAATTAAGGGATAGTCATTAGGGACAATGCTGAGGCGTGGGAGAAGAGTGCTTCTTCCCACAAGGTCATCCAAATAGAACAAAATTATGAAAAAAATTAAGTTAAAAAAATACTTCTATTTGAACAACCTTCAGTTCTCCCTCTTTGTAAAGGAGTACTTACATGCACTACCACACTTTCAGAATCTAGTGTTCTACCTTCTAAAGTCAAAAGCCTTATGAAAGAATTTGATGATGTATTCCCTAAGGAAGGACCAATTGGACTTCCACCTTTCAGGGGTATAGAACATTAAATTGATTTAGTACTCGAATCTAATCTACCCAATAGACCGACATACAAGACTAATCCTGAAGAGACTAATGAGATAAAATCATAGGTTCAGGAATTTTTAGAGAAGGGTTGGGTCCAAAAGAGCTTAAGTCCTTGTGTTGTACCTATTTTGTTGGTGCCTAAGAAAGATGGCAAGTGGAGAATGTGTTGTGATTGTAGAGCCATCAATAATATCACCATCAAATATAGGCATCCAGTTCCTAAACTTGATGATATGCTTCATGAATTGTATGGGTCCACAATAATTTCCAAGGTTGATCTCAAAAGTGGATATCGCCAAATAAGAATAAAAGAGGATAATGAGTGGAAAAGTGCTTTTAAGACCAAATTTGAACTATATGACTAGTTAGTGATGCCTTTTGGACTCAGTAATGCACCTAGCACCTTCATGAGGCTTACGAATTGTATCCTTAGGTATTGTATAGGTAAATATGTAGTAGTTTTTTTTTATGATATCATAGTGTATAATTAGCATCTAGAGTCTCACCTAAGTCATCTTACGAAGTCTTGTTAGTTCTTAGAAATAATAATTTGTTTTCTAATGTCGATAAATGCACTTTTTGTGTTGATAGTGTAGTGTTTTTAGGTTAACAAAAATGGCCAACCCCACAAACTGTAAGAGATGTTAGGAGGTTCCATGGTTTAGCCTGCTTTTATAGAAGATTTGTTCCCAACTTCTCAAGTCTAGCTTCACCACTCAATCAGTTAGTGAAGAAAGACACTCCATTCTGTTAGACAGGTAAACATGAGTGAACCTTTCAAAGGTTAAAAGCTCAACTCACAAATGCACCTATTATAGCTTTACCAAACTTTTCAAAAACTTTTGAGCTAAAGTGTGATGCATCAAAAGTAGGTATAGGTGCAATGTTATTGCAGGATGGGCACCCAATTGCATATTTCAGTGAAAATTACTTGGTGCAGCCCTCAATTACCCCACCTATGATAAAGAGTTCTATGCACTTGTGAGGGTTTTGCAGACTTGGGAACACTACTTGGTTTCAAAAGAATTTGTTATTCATAGTGATAACGAGTCTTTGAGATATTTGAAGGGTCAACATAAGTTGAACAAAAGACGTGCAAAGTGGATGGAGTTTCTAAAACAATTTCCATATGTTATCAAATACAAGAAGGACAATACAAACATTGTGGCAGATGGTCTATCTCGGAGACATGCCCTCTTTTCTAAACTTGGAGCCTAAATTCTTGGATTTCAAAACATACCTGAGCTTTATGAAAAGGATCCTAATTTTGCACCCACTTTTACACATAGAGCACAAGGAGCTTTTTATGTTTTTTAAGGGTATTTGTTTAAAGAAGGAAATTTTGTATACCTCAAGGAACACATAGAAAACTCCTTGTAAAAGTGTAACATCCCGCCAAAATGCTTTTCATATTTATATAATAAAATAAAGGTAAACAACTATATTGAAGTGAACATAATTATATATATGTAATGAAGTTTCTCCTCACAGGGAGTTTAATACATAATCGATCAAATTTTCCAAAAAACGTAAACAAAATACAGTAAAATAGAAAGACAGGCGATCTCCAAACAGCAAAAAGGCGATCTCCTATCAGAAAAACGGTGATCTCCTATCAGAAAACAAAAAAAAGGTGATCGCCTAACAGAAGTAGAAACAGGCGATCTCCTTCCGGCGACCACTCACTGGGGAGCTCTACTTCCTACAACATCATCTGCTCCTGTGTAAATTATACACGATTATCACAGTTTTAAGAAAAACAGCCACAGAACCAAACACAGGGTAAGCTAGATAATTGAAAGAGAGTTTAGATATGAACTTAAAAATCAAGATAAAATAAATTTAAGATACACACGTAAAACCATCAACTTTCTCATTCTCTTCACATGACCATCAAGTAATCACACATTTCACAATTTCCTCAAGAGTCGTTCTATTCAAATAATGCATCAAGTGTCTATCAATTTCAATGTTCCTCATTTCTCACGTCAGACTTCCACTGACTCATCACACAAGACACTTGACACCACTTCCGGAAGACTCATGCATTGACTAGACTCAGAGATCTGCACCTGTCATACTGCCCCACTGTGAAATCACACACATTCACAGGGTCGCCGTGAAATCACACACATTCACAAACGTATAAAGGAATCTCAATATCATCACTATCCTAGCATGACAGGGTTAATCCATACAACGGGTCGAGCTCGTTCTCTTTCAAACGACTCACCCATACATATGAACCTCCTTCGACTCTCAACGCCTGAATAACTTCATCTATATGATTCCATTATATCAGGAGAGTCAGGATATCTCATAAAAACGAATCACCGGTCAATGCACATCCTACACGATCTTACACGGTATTTTCTTTCCTGAAAATACTATGCCTTGATCCCACATTCACAACATTCAACACATCATATAACACTTAAATGAATGATTCCAATCACAGCAAAACTCATTCCAAGGTTCAGATTTTCGAATATCACATTTAAATCTCAAACAGTTTTCAAACAACACCAAAAACAGGGGAGTTCGAAAAACAACGCCAAAACCGGCGATCTCGTCCAAAACAGGGGATTATACAATAACAGTTGAAAACCGGCGACCAAGTCGCCCCATCATCTCAATCATCTCATATAAGGTTTTCGTTGAAAATAAGGCTAGCTTCCCTTACCTGGACTTGCGCAGAACACCAAGAGCTCCAAAACCCACCGAGCTTAAAGGATGCCTTAGCTCTGTTTTTGCGTCTGGTTTGTAGAACTTGCAGAGGACCTCCCAGGTGCTCCAAGGGTAGTCGTCGCTCGTCGCACTGGTGCTTGAGGATGCCTGAATCGCAGCGCGAAGGAGAGAAAAGGAGAAGAATGAAGGTAAACTCACTCTTTCACTCTTGAACCACTGCAACGTCCTTTGCCTCTGAGAAGTGGGTTTTTGAATCTTAAACCAGCTTGTCCACAAAAGCCGCTGCCACCACCCAGTCTGCAGGGAAGTTTGTGTGTACGCTTCCCTGAACAGTACGACTACGCATGCCTCTGCGCAGGCCAACACTCTGAGGTCACTATTCTGAACCACCCTTTTTCTCTACGTGTCGCGCGTGCAGTACGTCTGATGCTGAGAGCCTGGGTCCCACCTTATCTGTGTGAACTCGACATCGCGCGATAACCTTCCACCGATGACCGCTCGCGCGATGACTATCCACCGATGCCTCATCCTGGAGGACGACCGATGTCTCTCCCTGGGAGACGACCGAGGTCTCGCCCTGGCGATGACCGCATGCCTCGCGCCCTGGCGATATCCGCAAGCCTCGCGCCCTGGCGATGCCCGCATGCCTCGCGCCCTGGCGATGCCCGCATGCCTCGCGCTCGGTGATGCCCGCATGCCTCGCGCCCTGGCGATGCCCGCATGCCTCGCGCCCTGGCGATCAAGTGCAACCTAGGCGACAGGCGATCATGTACTAACTAGGTGATCTCATAGTCTTCTAAACTACACTTTCCTTCCTTTTTATTTTAAATAAAAACATACTTAGAATTCATTTAAAATATATCTCTTTTTATTCCAATTTAATTTTACAGGTCCTTACAAAAAGAGTCACATGAATGAGGTCTCATGGGCCATTTTGGAGTTGACAAAACTCTTAAGCTTTAAAAAGGAAAATTATTTTGGCCCCACACGAGAAAAGAAGTTCATAGGCACTGTCAGATACATTTCATGTTTAAAAGCTAAATCTGAGATAATGCCTCATGGACTTTACACCCCTCTACCTTTTGCTTGTGTTCCATGGGAAGACATTAACATGGATTTCATTTTAGGGCTTCCTAGGACACAAAGAGGTTTTGATTCCATTTTGTGATAGTGGATAGGTTTAGCAAGATGGCTCATTTTATACATTGCCATAAAGTTGATGATGCTAATAACATCTCTAAGCTCTTCTTTGGAGAAGTGGTAAGACTTCGTGGTCTACCTAAGATCATAGTTTCAAATAGAGATCCTAAATTTGTTATTCATTTCTAGAGAACTCTTTGGGAAAGGCTAGGAACTAAGTGTAGAACAAGATGCATTGACGTCTCCAAATCCAAGTGGAAAGCTTGAAGACCTTGCTGATGGGTGTGTGCGTGTTGTCTAGTTGTTTGAAACTTGTTAATTCACTCCTTAAGATGATCCAAGTTCATTTGAATCTTTAACCTTTTGAAAAGATGGGTTTTCTAAAAAGTTGTTGAAATTGCAATATGTTGAAATTTTGAAACAACAGGTTGTTTTACCTTAGTAGTTTTTGAAAAGGTTTTGAAAAGCTTGACTTTGCTTCCAAGTCAATTCAACCGATTGTTTCAACAAAACAACCGATTGTTTTTCTAAAAACCTTAACAGAATTTTGTTAAGTGGTTTTAATATGTTTTAAATAATCCTAACTACCTTGGCTCCTTTATTAAATGCTTTTGACCACTTGGTTGGTCTATATAAAGGTGGTTTTACGCTCCTAATCTTAGAGTAAGAAAAAGAATTTATCAAAATAGTGTTTCCAAGATTTGAAAGAGCTTTGGATCATTCTTAAGTGTGTGGAATAGGATTAGGTGGTACTCCTGAACTTTCATCTTTGTAATACCCAGGTGTATTCTATTTCCTTCTTCCTTGATTACTTATTTGTGTTGCCAAGGAGTGTTATGTGTTCTTAAGGTGTTCAAGATCAACACTCTTGGTGTGGTTTGCCAAAGGTAGTGTGTTTCTTGAGGGGTTCAAGGTCACTACTTTGGTGTGTGGTGTTTGTTGTAAGGACCTATAAATTATTTGGAATAGAAGTGATAGATTTTAAATAATTTCTGGGTATGTTATTATTTAAAATAAAAAGGACATAAAAATAGAAAATACCATAGTGGTCAGACCTCGGACGTCCCCCAAGGTCTGGGGTCAGCTGGTAGAGGTCGGTCGGTTGACCAGTGTACTAACCAAGTAGTCAGGTGCGATGACTTCATCGTGAGGTAATCACATGGGCGTGCTTGAAAAGGGGGAGGCACGTGAATCAAGAAGGGTAAGAGAAAGGAAGGTGTAGCTTAGAAGTCAAGGAGATCGCCGTTTTTGAAGAAGGCGGCGGCCTCCGACTTCCCCCGTATGAGATCGCCAATCGCCTATGGTGTACATGATCGCCGAAAAGAGCACATCGTCGTGTATTCGAGAAGACTTGGTAAGCACTTAGTATGTGGTCTAAATACAGAAGATGAGTGATATAGAAGATTGGTGGCATGTCTGCCACCATGAGTAGTGTGAACCGTAATAACACAGACTTAGAGGAATGGGAGGATGAACCTTCAGCAAGGTGTGACGATGTGACATCGGTGACCCGAGTGGGGCGATGTGTCCTCGTCACATCGGTCATCAACCAGGATGGGAGACACATCGGTTGTCTGCCAGGGTGAGACATCGGTGGTCTGCCAGGGTGAGACATCGGTTGTCTGCCAGGGTGAGACATCGGTGGTCTGCCAGGGTGAGACATCGGTTGTCTGCCAGGGTGAGACATCGGTGGTCTGCCAGGGTGAGACATCGGTTGTCTGCCAGGGTGAGACATCGGTTGTCTGCCAGGGTGAGACATCGGTGGTCTGCCAGGGTGAGACATCGGTTGTCTGCCAGGGTGAGACATCGGTCGTCCGTCAGGAAGAGGAATCGGTCGTCCGTCAGGAAGAGGAATCGGTCATCGTCGGTATGAGAGGCATAGTCATCGCGCGAGCAGTCATCGGTGGAAGGTTATTGCGCGATGTCGTGTTTCACACAGATAAGGTGGGACCCAGGCTCCCAGCATGAGAACGTCCTGCATGCGTGACACATAGACAAAAAGGGTGTTTCAGAATAGTTAGCATCAGAGAGTTGGTATGCGCAGAAACCCACGTGGTCATACTGTTCAAGGAAGTGTGCACGCAAGGTTGCTTAGAGAGTGGGTAATGGCAGTGAAGGCTAAAGAGCCGTTCGACCTTAAGAGCTGAGGGAATCAGCTCATTTAGTTCCCCTTTCTCCTTTCTCCTCCACTCGAAGACGCAGCTATCCTTACGTACCAGTGCTACGATCAGCAACTGCCATTGTCCTTCTGGGAAGTCTTTGCAAGTTCTCCCGTCAGGACGCTAGAACAGAGTAAGTCGTTTTACTCTGTTTTTCGAGTCGAATCTGAGCTTGAGAGGGTTGCCTCTGC
Organism: Phaseolus lunatus; assembly: GCA_013389735.1. NCBI lineage: Eukaryota > Viridiplantae > Streptophyta > Magnoliopsida > Fabales > Fabaceae > Phaseolus > Phaseolus lunatus. The sequence continues at coordinate 20,104,237 of CM023867.1, forward strand.
ATAGGCATTGCCGGCGACTCCCTTAGCTCCAGAAATCGTCTCTGTTAGCGTAGAAAATGAGTAGTATAGTCAGTTTTGTGATAAAGGCTCCATGGTGCAGGTCAGGACATCTTTAAGCTTCGGTGGGTTTTGGAGCTCTTAGTGATTTTGTGCAAGTTCAGGTAAGGGAAGCTAGCATTTTCATTTGTAAAAACTTTAGGCGAGTAGGTTCTGAAGTGAGGGCGACGTGGTCGCCGGTTTCATATTCTATTTCACGATGCTCTGTTTTTATGTGTGGGGCGACGTGATCGCCGATTTTAATACAAATTTAGAAATCCCCTGTTTTAGTGTCGTTTTGAAATTGTTTGAGATTGAAAGGTGAAATGCATATGATATTCGAAAATTTGAACTTTGGTATGACTGTTTCTGTGATTGGGATTGTTTAAGAAAAGATTCAAAATATTATATGATGGAATTGTGCTTTTACGTGTGGTATGATGTACTGGATGAATGTGAAATTGTGATCAAGACATAGTATTTTCAGGAAAGGAAATATCGTGTTGAGATTGGTATTAGAGTGTATTGATCAGTGAGTATCCTGTGAATGAGACGATCCTGACTCTGCTGATATAATGGAATCACATAGATGAAGTTATTCAGTTGTTGAGAGTCGAAGGAGGTCCATATGTATGGGTAAGTCGTTTGAAAGATAACTGACTTGACCTGTTATATGGATTAACCCTGTCATACTGAGAGAGTGATGATATTGAGATTGAGATTGAGATTATGTTTATGCGCATAGCTGTGGGAACTTTACAACAATGTAGTATGACAGGTGCAGGTCTCTGGATGCTAAGTTCAACGCACGAGTCTTCCGGAAGTAGAGTCATGTGTCTATGTGTTACGAGTCATTGGAAAGTCTGACATGTGAACCATGAGTATTGAATGTATTGAATAGACACTTGACGAGTTTGTGGAATATGGGGATATTGATGGTTGAAATTGATATAGATTATGAATGGTGTGAAGATTTATGCTTTCTATTGATATAAAGTTTCATATTTAAAGTTTTAAAAAAAATATCTAGCTTACCCTTTGTTTTGTATCGTGGTTGTTTTTCTTAAACCTGTGATGATCTTGTATATTTGCACGGGAGCAGATGAGGTTGCAGGTGGTAGAGCTCCTCAGTGAGCATTTCTGGAGGAGGAGATCGCCGGTTTTTGAATGTTGTTGTTTTGTTTTATTTTAAAAACTCCTGTATGGAGATGTATTAAAACTTCCTCGAAAAGGGATATTATTCTGAGGCACATTTGTATTAATGGATGAATTATATTATGTATATACCTATGTTAAATTTTTGATATTATTGTTTCACCTTTATTTTATTATATAAAAATGAACAATATTTTGATGGGCATTACATTTGTAATCTAGTTTTTATTGCATAGTGGTTTACCCAGTGGTTTCTGGGGACTGGATGTAGCTCTTGGTGTAAGAGTGAACCAGTATAAATTGCTTGTGTGCTTTTCTCCTACTCTGAAATGTTTTAAATTCTATTTTTTAGTTGTTTTAAATACTGCTGGTATAAGCAACCGATTGAATTGAAGAAACAACTGGTTGTTTTTCTGATATCATCTTAAAACAATTTTGGTTATTTGTTTCCTTGATTCCTTTCTTTGTAATTCAGCATTGAATTTCATTGTACCTTCAAAATTTGTGAAAATCTTTCTTAAACAATTCACCCCCCTCTTGTTTAAGGCCATATATTCTAACACTAAGTTGAATTTTTCAACCTCTTGTCATCCTCAAACGAAAGGACAAACAGAAGTTGTAAATAGATCTCTATCAACTATGCTTAGGTCTGTCATGAAAGGGAACTGCAAATCTTGGGATGAGTACCTTCCTCATGTTGAGTTTGCATATAATAGAATGGTCCATAAGACTACTAATATTTCTCCATTTGAGGCTATATATGGATTTAATCCTCACACTCCCTTGGATTTGCTACCTTTGCCTAATCCACAAGAATTTGTGCATAAGGAAGGGGTAACAAAAGTCGAGTTTGTTAAAAATTTACATGAAAGGATTAAAGATCAAATACAGAAACAAACTGATAAATATATAAAACATAACAATAAGGGAAAGAGGGAGATGATTTTTGAAGGGGGAGACTAGGTTTAGCTTCACCTTAAAAAAGATAGATTCCCTAATCAAAGAAAGTCTAAGCTTAGTCCCTGAGGAGATGGTCCTTTCCAAGTCCTCAAGAGAATCAACAATAATTCATATCAACTAGACTTACTTGAGGATTGTGGAGTGCATGCTACCTTTAATGTTATGGATCTAGTATCTTTTGTAGGTAGCACAATTTATGAGGCAAAGACATGTGATTTGAGGAAAAATCCTCCTCAAGAGGGAGGGGATCATGGCAAAAGGCCTAGCTTAGGACCAATTACTAGAGCTATGACAAGGAGGATACAAGAAGGTTAGAACTCTGCTACTGAGGGCAGAGACACCCTTTTATATATGTTAAAAAATGTGATAACCTAGTGTAACTTTTTAGAGTAGAATTTATTTTCTTGCTAAATATAGAGTGGGAAATTTACTTGTAATTTTCTTAGGTGAATTAGGGTTAGGGTTAGGAATCTAAAACCTACCTAGGTGATGTGAGTTGATTTTAGGTTCATTATATTTGTGACACTTTCTTAGAATTAGGATCAAGATTCTTAGCAATTTAGAGTGAGTCACCTAAGGAAAATCCCCACTGGACATTAACTTAACAAGTGTTAAGTAGATGTGAAGGTTCATTTCCAAAGGTCCAAGGTTAAAACACAATTAATGGTGATGAATGAATGAAGAACAAGGTGCTGAACTCAAAAAAAGAATAGGTGCAGAATTTAAACACAAAAAAACAGAATGGAAACACAAATTGAAACAAAAGAACCGATTGAAATTCAAGAACAAGACATAGAATCAAAACTACCGATTGAAATGACTATGGAAGATGAAAGAAGATGAAACTTATGTGGTTGTAGCCATGGATTGGGAATGGACACGCCACTTGGAGGTGATGATCCAAGATAAGTGCAGATTTGCCGCCACTTGAGAGCTCCCAAAACTCACAAGATGAGACTAGAAAGGAGAAAGCAATTCTCACACTCACACAAATTTGTGTATAGTAACTTTACTCTAAATTCAATGTTCTTTTACATGAGCATAGCACCTCTATTTATAGTGTGAGAGGGCTGAAATTAAAGTGGGAAAATTCAAATGAGAAGCATTTGAATTTGGAGCCAAAACACATGTCACAAGGGAGGTGTGACTTGATTTCTACTTTGGCACCTCCTAAAACTACACCTACACCTACTCTTTATGTCACATGGAAGGTGTGACTTGTTTTTGTACATTAACACCCCTTATTTTAATTCCTACACCTTCCTTTAAAGTTCTACTAAAAACTATACACAAGTAATTACAAAAAGAGACATCCATTGATGCTCTTCTCCCAAAGCTTTAGCCTTGCTCCTAGTCATCCTTTGAGGCATGAAGGATGTTGAGCTAATTGGTTGGGCTTGGGCCCCAACTTGGGCTTGGGCTTCATGGGCTTGGGCCTCAGGCACCTCCTCTACTTGGTCTTCATCATGCTCCCCGGGTTGGAGAGAATTCGTCCACGAATTTGGAAGACCTGCAGAAAAGGGAGTTAGATCACTAATATTAAAAGAATTACTTCCAAGAAATGTATCAGGCATATCTAACTCATAGGCATTATCGTTAATCCTCTTGATGACCTGAAACGGACCATCTCCTCGAGGCATAAGTTTGGACTTCCTTTGAGTAGGGAATCTATCCTTCCTCAAGTGTAGCCAAACCCAATCGCCAGGTTCAAAGATTAATGCCTTACGACTTTTGTTGGCATTTTCAGCATATTTGCCAACTTTCTTCTCAATTTGTAACTTGATGTGATTATGCAAGTCTTTAATAAAAGAAGCTTTTTCAAAACCATCCTTGCATAAAATCTCATCAAGTACAGGTATTGGAAGAAGATCTAGAGGTGTTAAAGGATTGAACCCATAAACAACCTCAAAAGGAGAATGGGCAGTTGTAGAATTTACTACTCTATTATAAGAAAACTCAATATGAGGTAGTAAATTCTCCCAAACCCTTGGGTTCCCGGAAATAAAGCATCTTAACATTTGACCCAAAGTTCTATTGACCACCTCTGTTTGACCATCAGTTTGGGGGTGGCAAGTAGTAGAAAACAAAAGTTTTGTGCCAAGTTTGCCCCATAAGGTCCTCCAAAAGTGGCTTAAAAACTTTGAATCCCTGTCGGATACAATACTTCTAGGAAGCCCATGCAAACGAACAACTTCCTTAAAGAAGAGATTTGCAATATAACAAGCGTCATCTACTTTGTGGCAAGGAATAAAATGAGCCATCTTAGAAAAGCGGTCCACTACCACAAAGATAGAATCCTTTCCTGTCGATGTCTTGGGAAGACCTAAGATAAAATCGATTGAAATATCTACCCAAGGCATTGATGGGATAGGAAGAGGGGTATATAAACCATGGGGATGGACTTTAGATTTAGCCTTCCTACATGCTATACATTTATCACAGAAGTTATGTACGGATTTTCGCATGTGAGGCCAAAAGAAATGTTCATGCAATGTTTCTAAAGTCTTAGCAACCCCAAAATGTCCCATAAGCCCACCCTCATGAGCCTCTCTAACAAGAGATTGTCGTATAGAACCATGGGGAACACAAAGTCTTTTTCCTTTGAAAAGAAAACCATTATGTAAGAAAAAGTCTTTGTGTCCTCCTTTGAAACACTCTTGATAGATGAGTGAGAAATCTAAGTCATCATGATATAGTTCCTTTATGTGATCAAAACCTAAATATTGAACATCCAAAACATTTAACAAGGTATGTCTTCTTGAAAGAGCATCAGCAACCACATTAATTTTACCTTGTTTATGTTTGATCACATAAGGAAACTGTTCAATAAACTCCACCCACTTGGCATGTCTCTTATTAAGCTTGCTTTGGCCTTTCAAATATTTTAGGGACTCATGATCACTATGGATCACAAATTCCTTAGGAAAAAGATAATGTTGCCAATTTTGCAAAGCTCGAACAAGAGCATAAAGTTCTTTATCATAAGTGGAGTAATTGATATGACTCCCTTTGAGTTTCTCACTAAAATAAGCTATGGGGTGGCCCTCTTGAAGGAGGACAGCCCCAATGCCTATATTAGAGGCATCACACTCAATCTCAAATGTTTTAGCAAAGTTAGGAAGGGCTAAGATGGGGGCCTTAGTCAATTTTTCTTTTAAAGTCACAAAAGCTTTTTCTTGCTCTTGTCCCCACTTAAAGACCACATCCTTCTTTACTATAGCATTGAGAGGTGCAGCAATAGTACTAAAGTCTTTCACAAACCGCCTATAAAAGCTAGCAAGTCCATGAAAACTTCGTACTTCACTAACATTGGAGGGTGTTGGCCAATGTTGAATTGCTGCAACCTTTGTTTGATCAACATGCACCCCTTTATAACTTACAACAAACCCTAGGAATTCTATATGATCAAGTGCAAACATACATTTAGCAAGATTAGCATACAAATGTTCCTTCCTAAGGGTTTCTAAAACTTCCCTAACATGCTTCTCATGATCTTTCAAAGACAAACTATATATAAGAATATCATCAAAATAAACCACAACAAACTTGCCAATGAATGGTCTTAAGACATGATGCATGAGTCGCATGAAGGTACTAGGAGCATTAGTCAAGCCAAAAGGCATGACCAACCACTCATATAAACCAAATTTGGTCTTAAAAGCGGTTTTCCATTCATCCCCCGGTTTAATCCGGATTTGGTTATAACCACTCTTAAGATCAATCTTGGAAAATATTTTAGACCCATGTAATTCATCCAACAAGTCATCTAACCTAGGAATGGGATGCCTATATTTGATTGTAATGTTATTTATAGCGCGACAATCCGTACACATTCTCCATGACCCATCCTTTTTAGGAACAAGGATGACAGGCATAGCACATGGGCTCATGCTATCTTGTACCCATCCCTTAGCAATTAATCCTTCAACTTGTTGTTGAATTTCTTTGGTCTCTGTGGGATTGGTCCTATATGCTGGGCGATTTGGTAAAGAAGCCCCGGGAATGAAGTCTATTTGGTGTTCAATCCCTCTTAAAGGTGGTAAGCCATTAGGAGGATCTTGAAACACATCTTCAAATTCCTTCACCAAATTGTCCAAACATGTGGGACTATCCTTAGCCGACTCACGATCAATAATACTAGGAATAGCTAAAAAAATAGGCTTTTGAGCAACTATTACCTTTTTAACTTCTTGAGTAGTCATGAGAAGGCTTCTCTTGGAACTTTTTTTATCATTTTCATGCTCTCTCTTTTGCTTCATTTTAATTTGGTCCTCATGGACTTCCTTTGGAGAAAGAGACTTAAGTATGACCTTGTGCCCATGGAAGGTAAAAGAAATTTTGTTGGTAAAGCCATCATGAAAAACTTTTCTATCATATTGCCATGGCCTACCTAAAAGAACATGTGTTGCTTCCATTGGGACAACATCACACAAGACCTCATCTTTGTATTTACCAATGGAAAAAGCAATGAGGACTTGTTTGTTAACTATGATTTCTCCAACCTCACTTAACCATTGTAGTTTATAGGGCTTTGTATGAGAGATAGTAGACAATCCAAGCTTATCTACCACTCTTGTACTAGCCACATTTGTGCAACTCCCCCCATCCACAATCAAAGAACACAACTTATCATTAATGAGACATCTTGTATGGAAAATATTTTCTCTTTGGCTCTCTTCAAAAGGTTTTAAAACTTGGCCAAGCATTCGTCTCACTACTAATAAGTCGCCTTCAAGTGGACTTTCACTCTCATGCTCACTTGGGGACCTAGGAGGTGTGGAAGGTCTAGAGGAATCCGAACTATGCTCACTCACAACCACCCCATCACGCATCATCATAGTCCTTTTGGAAGGACAATTAGCCGCTATATGACCATAGCCTAAACATTTGAAACACTTTTTACTTGAAGATTTAGTTGGTGATTTAGGAGTAGAAGTTGAAGGCTTAGAATCTCTAGGTTTGAAAGTAGAATCTTTTGAAGGAATTTTTGAAAAAGATTTTCCTTTGTTTTTCCAAGATGAATTGTAAAAGCCATCATTATGAGTATTTTTAAAAGAATTTTTCCTTGCAAGTTGAGTTTCTACCTTGATGGCAAGGTGAACCAAATTTTCTAAAGAAGAATACTCATTAAGTTCTACAACATCTTGGATATCCCTTCTAAGACCACTAACAAATCTAGCCATTTTAGCTTCATCATTCTCATGCATATTGGCTCTAGTTAAAAGCGTTTCAAGTTCTTTATAATAAGCATCCACACTTAGCGTGCCTTGGTGAAGCCGTTGGAGCTTCAACAATAGGTCTTTCCTAAAGTGTGGAGGCACAAATCTAGCGCGCATGCAAGCTTTTAAATCATCCCAAGAGACCACGGGCGGCCTCTTGTTTAGCCCAATGTCCATGAGAGTTTTGTGCCACCATTGCATGGCATAGTCCATAAATTCTAGGGAGGCTAGCTTAACCTTTTGGTCTTCTTGGACCTCATGTACAAAAAATATTTGCTCTACCTTAGCCTCCCATCCTAAATACACATTAGGATCTCCTTCACCACTAAAACTAGGTAATTTTACATAAGGCATAAAAGGCTTAGCCACATTTTGGCGCCTATCTTCATGATGGTGATGCATCCTCCAAGCATTTTCTTCATGATATCCATAAGAATTTTGTGAAGACCTTGAAGTATGCCTATGATGATGGTGTTGTCTTCTCTCACGGTGGTGATGCATCTCTTCACGGTCCAACTCCAATCTTTGGAGCCTTGCCTCCATTTGTCTTAATGCCTCATCTTTTTGTGCAATTGTTAGTTTAGCATCCTTTAATTCACCAATTAGGTATGCTTTTTGAGGTGAGTGAGGCTTAGATGATTCTCCACTAGAAAGATTAGCCATGATAAAATGAAACACAAAAACACAAAGAAGAAACTATTATAGAAAACAAAGTTAGAAAAACAAGGTGAAAAACAAATATAGCTTGCGGCAATGATGTAAAATCTCTCAAACCACTCCAAGAAAATATATCCTTCCTTTACCAAGCCTCTCTTGTGGATTGGATGAGCCTCAAGTGAAAGATGCCAAAGCAAACCACACTTAGTCAAAGAACAATTCACCACAAAACTAGAGGAAACAAGAAAGACAAGCAAGAAAAGGTATAAGCAAGAAAAGCTAAACCAAAGTGGAAGTAAAGATATGACAAAACTTTGGAAAAGAATATTGAATAAAAATGACAAGCAAAGAAAATAAGGCACTCAATAAAAGGTAGTACACAAATAGAACCTAGAGAATGGTACTAGAATTGGATTAACAAAACCAAAACAGTACTACAGAATATTAAGGTGTCAAAATGCGTGACTTAAACAAATTATGCTGAGCTGGATAATTCAAATTTGAATTTGAAATTTAAACCACAGAAATTTCAAGATCTTAGCTCAAATTTGGCGCTGGAATCACACCAAAATGATGCACCAATAAATTGTGATAATTTTTTCAAATCTGATGCCACTTCACCGTTTTTTTCGCGCCAGAATTGCACACTGATTGTATTTGATTTATCATTTTTTTTCTATTTTGAATTTTTCCTCACTTTTTTTTTTCACTTTTTTCTAACACATCAATCTGTTCAGATCCAGAATTTTATAATTTTTCATAAATGGAATTAAATTCTGTAAACAAAAACAGCCAGCACAGTTTCAACAAAAACAGAGGAAGCCTAATTTGGAATTAAAACAATATTAAGAAACTTCAAAGACACAATAGAATACCACATGATGTGAGTTGATTTTAGGTTCATTATATTTGTGACACTTTCTTAGAATTAGGATCAAGATTCTTAGCAATTTAGAGTGAGTCACCTAAGGAAAATCCCCACTGGACATTAACTTAACAAGTGTTAAGTAGATGTGAAGGTTCATTTCCAAAGGTCCAAGGTTAAAACACAATTAATGGTGATGAATGAATGAAGAACAAGGTGCTGAACTCAAAAAAAGAATAGGTGCAGAATTTAAACACAAAAAAACAGAATGGAAACACAAATTGAAACAAAAGAACCGATTGAAATTCAAGAACAAGACATAGAATCAAAACTACCGATTGAAATGACTATGGAAGATGAAAGAAGATGAAACTTATGTGGTTGTAGCCATGGATTGGGAATGGACACGCCACTTGGAGGTGATGATCCAAGATAAGTGCAGATTTGCCGCCACTTGAGAGCTCCCAAAACTCACAAGATGAGACTAGAAAGGAGAAAGCAATTCTCACACTCACACAAATTTGTGTATAGTAACTTTACTCTAAATTCAATGTTCTTTTACATGAGCATAGCACCTCTATTTATAGTGTGAGAGGGCTGAAATTAAAGTGGGAAAATTCAAATGAGAAGCATTTGAATTTGGAGCCAAAACACATGTCACAAGGGAGGTGTGACTTGATTTCTACTTTGGCACCTCCTAAAACTACACCTACACCTACTCTTTATGTCACATGGAAGGTGTGACTTGTTTTTGTACATTAACACCCCTTATTTTAATTCCTACACCTTCCTTTAAAGTTCTACTAAAAACTATACACAAGTAATTACAAAAAGAGACATCCATTGATGCTCTTCTCCCAAAGCTTTAGCCTTGCTCCTAGTCATCCTTTGAGGCATGAAGGATGTTGAGCTAATTGGTTGGGCTTGGGCCCCAACTTGGGCTTGGGCTTCATGGGCTTGGGCCTCAGGCACCTCCTCTACTTGGTCTTCATCATGCTCCCCGGGTTGGAGAGAATTCGTCCACGAATTTGGAAGACCTGCAGAAAAGGGAGTTAGATCACTAATATTAAAAGAATTACTTCCAAGAAATGTATCAGGCATATCTAACTCATAGGCATTATCGTTAATCCTCTTGATGACCTGAAACGGACCATCTCCTCGAGGCATAAGTTTGGACTTCCTTTGAGTAGGGAATCTATCCTTCCTCAAGTGTAGCCAAACCCAATCGCCAGGTTCAAAGATTAATGCCTTACGACTTTTGTTGGCATTTTCAGCATATTTGCCAACTTTCTTCTCAATTTGTAACTTGATGTGATTATGCAAGTCTTTAATAAAAGAAGCTTTTTCAAAACCATCCTTGCATAAAATCTCATCAAGTACAGGTATTGGAAGAAGATCTAGAGGTGTTAAAGGATTGAACCCATAAACAACCTCAAAAGGAGAATGGGCAGTTGTAGAATTTACTACTCTATTATAAGAAATTGCAATAAAATGTGACAAGCAAATAAAAGGTACACAAATAAAGTGGGCACACAAAAGGAATCCTAGAATGGTACTAGAATTGATTTGAAAAACCAAAACAGCACTACTGAAAAAGTTTCCCTGGCACAAAAAGCGTCACTTAAAACGTGTGTACTGAGCTGGATATTTTGACTTTGCTTTTGAAATTTGAGGCACAATTATTTGAAGATCTTAACAAACTTTTGGAGTTGGTTTCACACCAAACGCATGCACCAATTAATTTTGATAAATTTTTTACTACCAGTGCTCATTTTCCGCCAGCTGGAACAACAGATTGCACACTTTTTTTGTATGATTTATCATTTTTTTTTCTATTTTTCCTTTTCAACTGATTCTTTTTGTAGTCTTTTGCTAAGATCTTAAATCACTCAAATCCAGAGGCTCATAAATTTCTTGTGACGTATTTAATTTTAACACATAAAAACAGCCAGGCCAGTCGCAGTGAAAACAGGGGATCCTAAAGCTGGAACCAAAAACAGCAAAGAAAATTTTCAAGAACACAATGGAGTGAAGATATAGGAATTTGCGTGGATCTAACACCCAAATATAAACTCAAACTAAAAGAAAAATGCACCAAAAGATCATCCAAAACAGAAAAATAAAAACTGGACCCAAAATAAAGCAAGAAACCAAATCATCAAGAACAAGTACCACTAAGATTTTGATGACAAATTTGGAAACACATGACTTAGAGAAACATATGGATTCATAAAATAAAAAGACTCAAAGCATCATATGACCCAAAAGAAAATAAAAACAAGCAAGACTCAAATACCTAAAAATAAAAGAAAGCCACACAAATATAGCAAGAAACCTACAAAAAATTTGACAAGAGATGCTCAAGCACAAATTGAACAATTCTACCGATTGAAATGCCAAGAATAGCATCCAATGCAAAAAATAAAAAGCAAAAAAACAGCAAGACAACTTGGAGCCAAGATGAACAACTTGAGGATTTGGAAAGGTCCATCCCCTCGGGGCATTAGCTTGGACTTCCTTTGAGTAGGAAAACGATCCTTCCTCAAGTGAAGCCAAACCCAATGGAGATCAAGCTCTAGTGGACATGGAGGCCAATCAACAAGATCAAGAAGAGGTAGAGGTGCAAATAGAGGACGCCCATGAAGATCAAAGCCCACCTCAAAGGCTTACAAGAAGCATGTTCAAAGTTTTAGGAGCTAGGGAACAATTATTCTCTCTTTTTGTAATTTCTTTGGTTGATGGTGCTTAGAGGGAAACATTAGAAACCTCTATTGTTATAGCATCTTTTAGTCTTTAGTTAGGAGTCTTAGGGGGGTGTATTAGTAGATAGGTGTAGAAGTAAATAAGGAGGTGAAGTTATAAGTTTAGGCTTATGAAGTCCATTAGGGAAGGAAGGAAACCCTACCTTCTAGAAATGAGTGAAATGGTGTGGCATTGACCAAAATCAATGACCTAGGCTGCACCATATTATGTCTTCCCTTACTACCCTCACACCTTGTTCTCCAAGGCTCCTCATGCTATAAATAGGAGGCCTCCCTCATTGTATTTTCTAGATTGAAATTGATAGTAAAGAAACTCTACTCAAATTTTGAGAGAACATTGGAGAGCTTTGAGCCTTCTTCTCTAGTCTTATCTTGAAGGATCCATGGTGTCCTCAAGTGGCGGCAGCACACTCATCTAGGAGCATCCATCACTTCTAGTGGTGTGTTCATACCAATCTACATCCATTTTCATAAGTTTTCTATTCTCTTTCCTTTTTTCTCTTTAGTTGTTCATGTTTTGAGTTGGTTTTCTTGAGTTTTTGGTTCTGTTTTCAGTTTTCCAGCAACTATTCTTCCTTTTCTTTGATTTTGAACGGTTCATTTTCTGTTTTCCTTCTTTCTTGTTCGGTTCAAACTTGTTTTCCAGCTTTTTAATCGGTTCAATTGATAGTAAATGGAGCTTCCATGTGAGTTTGGTTTTTGGTGCAAGATTTGGTGAGTTCTTGAAATATAGAACATTGATCCTCTTCTATAAAAGTGCCTAATCTTTGTGTAAGGACCTAGAAACTTTAATTGGAATGAAAGTGTTATATTTAAATAATTTCAGAAGATGTTATTATTTAAAATACAAAGAGCTGGTAAACGAAGTTTCAGAGTGGTCGGACCTCGGACGTCGCCCAAGATCTGAGGTCAGCTGGTAGAGGTCGGTCGGCTTACCATTGCAGTAACATAGTAGTCAGGTGCGATGACTTTATCGTGAGGTAATCACGTGGATGTGCTCGAGGAAGACATGTGGATCAAGAAGAGTAAAGGAAGAAAAGTGTAGCTAAGAAGTCTCCTATGTGATCGCTTGGTTAGTGCATGATCGCCTGCCGCCTATGGTGCACATGATCGCCGAAAGTGCACTCAGTATGTGGTCAAGGTACTGGATCAACTAGAGTGGGTTCCAACAACCACGCGTATCAAGGTGTGGGTTAAGCCTTAGATACGCTGTGCATGCGAAGCTCTATGCTTGAGCAAAAGAGATCGCCCTTAGTGTTGCATGCATGGGCGCACGAAGAGTGGTGCTGGTCTACTCTTGGAAATGTGAAGCTACCGACGTCACTGAGTCATGTGGAGATGATACTTTGGACGTAACATAGTGGAATGAAGAACCTTCGGGAAGGCGTGACGATGTGTCGTCGGGCATCGCCAGGGCGCGAGGCATGCGGTCATCGCCAGGGCGCAAGGCATGCGGGCATCGCCAGACGCGGGACATGCGGGCATCGCCAGGGCGCGAGGCATGTGGACATCGGTCGTCTACCAGGGAGAGACATCGGTGGTCCACCAGGGTGATACATCGGTCGTCCTCCAGGATAATCCATCGGTGGAAGGTCATCGCGCGAGATGTCATCAGTGGATAGTCATCGCGCGAGAGGTCATCGGTGGAAGGTCATCGCGCGAGATGTCATCAGTGGATAGTCATCGCGCGAGAGGTCATCGGTGGAAGGTCATCGCGCGAGATGTCATCAGTGGATAGTCATCGCGCGAGATGTCATCGGTGGATAGTCATCGCGCGAGAGGTCATCGGTGGAACGTTATCGCGCGATGTCGAGTTTCACGCCGATAAGGTGGGACCCAGGCTCTCAGCATCAGACGTACTGCACGCGCGACACGTAGACAGAAAGGGTGGTCCAGAAAAGTGACCTCAGAGTGTTAGCCTGCGCAGAGGCATGCGTAGTCGTACTGTTCAGGGAAGCGTACACGCAACCTTTCCTGCAGAGTGGGTGGAGGCAGCGGCATTCCTGGGCAAGTTGGCTTAAATTTAAACTCATCCCTGAGAGGTAAGAGACGAGAGGTGATTAGAAAGTGATTTAGAGAGTTAACGTTGGCTCCTTCTCCTCCAGATATCTCCTTCGCGCTGCGATTCTAGCATCTTCACACAAGAGTACGACGAGAGGCAGCACCATTAGAGCACCTGGGAGGTTCTCTGCAAGTCCTTCAACCAGACGCAAAAACAGAGCCAAGGCGTCGTTCAAGCTTCGTTGGGTTTCGGAGCTCCTGGTGTTTTGCGCAAGTCCAGGTAAGGGAAGCTAGACTTCATTTTCAATACAAGCCATAGATTAGCTGTTTCTGAAGTGAGGGCGACGTGGTCGCCGGTTTTCGTTTTCATCTTCGTGAATGCTCTGTTTCTATGTGTTTGGGCGACGTGGTCGCCGGTTTTAAATGCAGACTTCGAAATACCCCGTTTTGAACTAGATCGCCGGTTTTGGCGCTGTTTTATGAACTCCCCTGTTTTAGTGTCGCTTTGAGCTTGTTTGTGACTGATATGTGAAATGCACGCGTTTTTGGAAAAAGTCTGAACCTGGATACGTTTGTTGCTGTGGTTGAGATCGTTCATTTAAGTATTGTATGGTGCGTTGGGCGAATTGATGATCTTTAACTGTCCTGTGTGGACTTTGCTTGCTGTCCTGTGTGGACCTTGGTTGCTGTCCTGTGTGGACTTTGCTTGCTGTCCTGTGTGGACCTTGGTTGCTGTCCTGTGTGGACTTTGCTTGCTGTCCTGTGTGGACCTTGGTTGCTGTCCTGTGTGGACTTTGCTTGCTGTCCTGTGTGGACCTTGGTTGCTGTCCTGTGTGGACTTTGCTTGCTGTCCTGTGTGGACCTTGGTGGCTGTCCTGTGTGGACTCCGGTTGCTGTCCTGTGTGGACTTTACAGTGGTATGGTAAGTGTCTATGTGTGTTAAATCAGTGGAAGTCCGACGTAAGAAATGAGAAACTTTATAATTTTATGTGGGTATATGGAATTTGTTTTATCCTGATTTTTATGTTCATATTTAAACTCTTTTTAAACCATCTAGCTTACCCCTTTTCTTTTGTATTGCTCTGTGGCTGTTTTCTCTTAAAACTGTGATGATCGTGTATTTTACACGGGAGCAGATGATCTTCCAGGGAGTAGAGCTCCTCAGTGAGTGGTCGCCGGAAGGAGATCGCCTGTTTATGCCTCCATCGGGTGATCGCCTGTTTTTCTGTCCTGATAGCAGATCGGCTGTTTTGGGCCTTCTGTTACAGATCGTCGGTTCATGAATGGAGATCGCCGGTCTTGTTGTATTTGGTTGAATTCCGTTTTTAAATTTTGAAAACATTTGACCTGGTTATGTATTTAACTCCCTAAGAGGAGCAACTTCATTTCTTATATATATAATATCATGTACTCTTCAATATTATTTGTTTACCTTTATTTTCATTATACATGTATGTATGGTTTTATTTTGCGGGATGTTACATTAATGGTATCAGAGCAGTTCGTCCTTAGGATGACCTGAGGGCTGTGGATCCATTGTGTTTCTTCTGCTCATAAAATTTATTTGAGTTTTAATTAACAACTATAGTGAAAGGTTTTCAAACGTTTTTGTATTGAAATTTTGTGTGTGCTTTAGTGAATGTATGCCCTAACTGAAAATCTTAGTATTAAGAATGAGAGGATCTTGATAAAGTAGTGAGGGTGCACACTCATAACTGGATCGAGATGATTCTCAATCTTAATTCTAAAAGTTTGATGTTTAGCATATATTGAATTCTGGTGTGAGCTATTTCATTCCCTGGAGTGTCTTTGTAATTGATTGAAAATGGTTGATTGGATTGATGACTGCATACCAGTAGCTGTTCTGGTGTTTTGCTTGAGATTATAAGTATTCACCAAAGCACACACAAAATTTCAATACAAAAACGTTTGAAAACCTTTCACTATAGTTATTATTTTAAACTCAAATAAATTTCATGAGCAAAAGAAACACAATGGATCCACAGCCCTCAGGTCATCCTAAGGACGAACTGCTCTGATACCATTAATGTAACATCCCGCCAAAATACTATACAAATGTATATAATGAAAATAAAGGTAACAATTAGATTGAAGTGAATAAAATATTATATATATGAAATGTAGTTTCTCCTCACAGGGAGTTTAATACAAATTCGGTCAAATTTTCCAGAAACATAAACGAAATACAGTAAAAGAAACAAAGCAGGCGATCTCCTATCGGGAGGGACCGATCTCCTATCGGAAGAGACCGATCTCCTATCAGAGGACCCAAAACAACCGATCTGCTGCTAGAACAGAAAATCAGGCGATCACCTTCCGGCGACCACTCACTAAGGAGCTCTACTTCCTGGAAATTCATCTGCTCCCGTGTAAATTATACACGATCATCACAGTTTTAAGAAAACAACCACAGAACCAAAATACGCAGGGTAAGCTAGATATTTTAAAGAGAGTTTAAATAAGAACATTAAAATAAAATCAAGGTAAACAATTTCAAGATATTCACGTAAAGTTATCAAGTTTCTCATACTCTTCACCTGATCACCCAGAAATCACACATTTCACAATATTTTCCAGAGTCATTCTATTTCACAACTGTATCAAGTGTCTATCAATTTCAAGTTCCTCATTTCACATGTCAGACCACCACTGACCCAGCACACAAGACACTTGACCTACTTCCGGAAGACTCGTGCATTGACTAGACTCAAAGATTCTGCACCTGTCATACAAAGCTGTAATGTTTACCAGCTATGCGCATCAACACAGTCTCAATCTCAAGTTCACCATTCTCACAGTATGACAGGGTTAATCCATATGACAGGTCGAGCTCGTTTTGTTTCACACGACTCACCCATGCATATGAACCTCCTTCGACTCTCAACGCCTGAATAACCTCATCTATATGAATCCATTATCTCAGGAGAGTCAGGATAATCCCATTATAGACATCACCGATCAATGCACATCCTAACGATCTTACACGGTATTTTATTTCCTGAAAATACTATGCCTCGATCCCACATTCACAGCATTCAAGACATCAACCCACACTCAAATAAATGATTCAAATTACAGCAATAATCATTTCAAAGGTTCAGATTTTCGAATATCTCATCTAAATCTCAAACAGTTTCAAAGCAACACCAAAAACAGAGAGTTTCGCAAACAACGCCAAAACCGGCGACCTGGTTCAAAAACAGGGTATTTCGAAGTCTGCATTTAAAACCGGCGACCACGTCGCCCAACACATAGCACAGAGCATTTTACAAGGATGAAAACGAAAACCGGCGACCACGTCGCCCTCACTTCAGAAAATAGCTAAACTATGGCTTGTATTGAAAATGAAGTCTAGCTTCCCTTACCTGGACTTGCGCAAACACCTAGAGTTCCGAAACCCAACAAAGCTTGAAGAACGCCTTGGCTCTGTTTTTGCGTCTGGTTGAAGGACTTGCAGAGAACTGCCCAGGTGCTCTAATGGTGGCTGTCGCTCGTCGTACTCTCGTGTGAAGGTGCTAGGATCGCAGCGCGAAGGAGGCAACTGGAGGAGAAAGGAGGTAACTCACTCTTTCTCTCTTTGAAGGCTGCAACGTTTCTTGTTTCTCTCAGCAGTGGGTCTCTGCATCTTAAACCAACTCACCCATCAAAAGCAGCTGCCACACCCACTCTGCAGAGAAGTCTGAGAACCACTGCCCTGAACAGTACTACCACTGTTGTCGCTTGTGCATGCCAGCCACTGCTCTGAACAGTACTGCCACTGTTGTCGCTTGTGCATGCCAGCCACTGCTCTGAACAGTACGACCGCGAGTGTCTCCTGCGCATGCCAACATTCTGATGTCACCACTCTGAATCATCCTTTTTGCCTACGTGGCACGCGTGCAGGACGTCTCGTGCTGAGAGTCTGGGTCCCACTTTATCTGTGTGAGGCTCGCCATCGCGACAACTTTCCAACGCTGACTCATCCTGGCGAACGACTGATGTCTCCTTCGCCCTGGAAGACGACCGATGTCTTCTTCTGGGAGACGACCGATGTCCTTCCTCTGGGAGACGACCGATGTCTTCCCTGGCGACGCCCTCATAACTCTCGCGCCTTGGCCACGTCCACATGCCTCGCGCCCTGGTAATGCCCGCATGCCTCGCGCCCGCGCGATGCCCGCATGCCTCTCGCGCCCGCGCGATGACTGCATGCCTCTCGCGCCCGCGCGATGCCTGCATGCCTCTCGCGCCCGCGCGATGCCTGCATGCCTCTCGCGCCCACGCGACGTCCACCTGGCGCTCATATGTATCAGGCGTCCGGCGACCTCATAGTCTTCTAAACTTAACTTTTCTTCCTGTACTCTTCTTGATCCACACATCATCCGACCGACTTCTACCAGCTGACCCCAGATCTTGGGCGACTTCCGAGGTCCAGCTACTACGAAACTTCATTTACCAGCTCTTTGTATTTTAAATAATAACTTCTTCTGAAATTATTTAAATATACCATTTTTATTCCAATAAAATTTTCTGGGTCCTTACACCACCACCCACTCTGCAGGAAAGCTTGCGTGCACGCTTCCCTGAACAGTACGGCCACGTGTGTCTCTGCGCATGCCAACTCTCTGATGTCACTATTCTGAACCACCCTTTTTGTCTACGTGTCGCGCGTGCAGGACGTCTCATGCTGGGAGCCTGGGTCCCACCTTATCTGTGTGAAACTCGACATCGCGCGATAACCTTCCACCGATGCCTCATCCTGGCGGACGACCGATGTCTTTCTCTGGAAGATGATCGATGTCTCGCCCTGGCGATGCCCGCATGCCTCGCGCCCTAGCGATGCCCGACGACACATCGCCATGCCTTGCTGAAGGTTCTTCATCCCACTATGTTACGTCCAAGGTATCATCTCCACATGACTTGGTGACGTCGGTAACTTCACATTTCCAAGAGTAGATCAGCACTACTCCTCGTGCGCCCATGCATGCAACACTAAGGACGATTTCTTATGCTCAAGCATAGAGCTTCGCATGCACGGCGTATCTAAGGCTTAACCCACACCTTGATACGCGTGGTTTTTGGAGCCCACTATGGTTGATCCAGTATCTTGACCACATACTTAGTGCACTTTCGGCGATCATGTGCACCATAGGCGATTGGCGATCATGTACACTACAGGCGATTGGCGTTCATGTGTAGTCTAGGCGACAGGCGATTATGTACTAACCAGGCGATCTCATAGTCCTCTAAGCTACACTTTCCTTCCTTTTTATTTTAAATAAAAACATACTTAGAATTCATTTGAAATATATTCCTTTTATTCCAATTTAATTTTACAGATCCTTACATTCTCCCCAACAAGAAAAATTTTCGTCCTCGAAAATTGAATTACAAGGAAAAGAGGTATGGATAGGCTTCTCTCATGGGTTCTTCTAACTCCCAAGTTGAATCACCCGAACTCTCATCCCACACCACTTTCACCATGTTGATGGTCTTGCCTCTGAGCTGTTTACTCTGTTGATCGTCAATCCTGACTGGTTTCGCTTCAAACGACAAGTCATCCCTGATCTACACATCGTCCACTTCCAACACGTGACTAGGGTCTGCAAGATACTTCCTTAGCTGTGACACGTGAAAGACATTATGCAGATTTGCTAGTTGGGGAGGTAGGGCGATTTCATAAGCCACTGTACCGATCCTCCTTAAGATCTGATATGGTCCCACGAACTTAGGGGACAACTTCTTTGATCTGATCGCTCGTCCTACACCCTTGGTTGGCGTCACTCTCATAAACACATGATCCCCAGCAGCAAACTCCAAAGGTCTTCTCCTCTGATCTGCATAGGATTTCTGCCGGCTTTGAGAAGCTTTCATTCTGCCTTGTATCTGTTTCACCTTCTCGGTCGTCTGCTGAATCAACTTTGGCCCAACCAAGACTGCTTCGCCCTCCTGGTACCAACATAAGGGAGTTCTGCATTTCCTCCCATACAGGGCTTCATATGGTGTCATCCCAATACTGGCGTGGTAACTGTTATTATAAGTAAACTCCACCAGCGGCAACACCTCATCCCAACTTCCCAATTGATCCAAGACACACGTCCTCAGCAGATCTTCCAAGGACTGGATCATTCTCTCTGACTGTCCATCTGTTTGAGGATGATATGCCGAGCTCATTCTCAACTTGGTTCCCAAGCAATCTTGTAAGGTCTGCCAAAACCGTGAAGTGAACCTGGGATCTCTATCCGAAATAATGCTGGAAGGCACTCCATGCAACCTCACAATTTCTCTGATGTACAGCTGTGCCAATTTGGCCATAGGCATCCTCATATTCACCGGAAGAAAGTGAGCACTCTTCGTCAGCCGATCAATGATGACCCAGATTGCATCATGACCCTTTACCAATCTGGGTAAATGGGTAACAAAATCCATGGCGATGCTGTCCCATTTCCATTCAGGGATATCCAATTGCTGTAACAAATCGCCAGGTCTTTGATGCTCTACCTTTGCCTTCTGGCACGTCAAGCAGGTAGTCACATACTGGGCGATGTCCCTCTTCATGCCCGACCACCAAAATGACTCATTCAAGTCATGGTACATCTTGTTCATGCCTGGATGTAGGCTAAGGCAACTCCGGTGACCTTCCTCTAGGATCATCTTCTTCAACTCTTCATTTGCAGGTATGCAAATTCTGCCATTAAATCTCAAGATCCCATCATCACCCATCACAAAGTCTTTAGCTTGGTCGGTCCCTAGTGACTCCACAGTACGCTTCAGACTAGGGTCCTCCAACTGCTTATCCTTTATCACTCCAAGGAAGTCATTAGTTATAGCCAGCTTATTACAACTAATGTGATTTACAAGAAATTCCACTCCAAAGTTTAAATCTCTAAACTGCTCAATCAATTTCTGCTCTTCAATCATCATGGTTGATACTTGCATTGATTTCCTACTCAAGGCATCTGCCACTACATTGGCCTTCCCTGGATGATATATCAGTTGGAAGTCATAGTCTTTTAGGAACTCCATCCATCTCCTTTGTCTCATATTTAACTCCTTCTGATCAAATAGATATTTCAGGCTTTTGTGGTCACTAAACACCTGAAACCGAGCTCCATATAAATAGTGCCTCCAAATCTTCAAGGCAAACACCACAGCCGCCAACTCCAAATCATGAGTAGGATAGTTTCTCTCATGAACCTTGAGTTGTCTTGAAGCATATGCAACCACTCTTTTCTCTTGCATCAAAACACATCCCAAACCCTGATGTGAAGCATCACAGTAGACATCAAAAGGTCTTCCTACATCTGGGATCACCAGCACTGGAGCACTAGTCAACCTTTCCTTTAGTTCCATGAAGCTCTGCTCACATCGGTCGGTCCAAGCAAAAGGTTGATCCTTGCGGGTCAACTGTGTTAAAGGAGCCACTACCTTGGAAAAGTCCTCAATGAACCTCCGATAGTAGCCTGCTAAGCCCACAAAACTCCTTATCTCAGTAACTGTCTTAGGACGTTCCCACTGAAGCACTACCTCCACTTTGGCTGGATCCACCGAGATCCCCTGGGCAGATATTACATGTCCTAAGAAGTTGACTTCTTTCAACCAGAACTCACACTTAGAGAACTTGGCATATAATTGATTCTCCCTCAGGATCTCCAATACTGTCTTCAGATGTTCTTCATGTTCTTCCTCGGTCCTTGAATAAATGAGTATGTCGTCTATGAAAACTACCACAAACTTATCCAAGAAAGGGCGAAAAATCCTATTCATGTAGTCCATGAACAGAGCTAGAGCATTTGTTACTCCAAACGGCATCACCACATACTCATAGTGCCCATAACGAGACCTAAATGCTGTCTTTTGAACATCTTCAGCTTTTACCAAAATTTGGTGGTACCCCGATCTTAGATCAATCTTTGAGAACACCGAGGCCCCATATAATTGATCCATCAAATCATCAATTCTAGGTAGGGGGTACTTGTTCTTGATGGTCAACTTGTTCAACTGCCTGTAATCTATACACAACCGAGACCCTCCATCCTTTTTCTTAACTAGGAGCACTGGAGCCCCCCATGGAGATACACTAGGTCTGATGAATTGTTTCTCTAACAACTCTTCCACTTGCTTCTTTAATTCTACCAACTCGGCTGGAGCCATCCTGTAAGGTGTCATTGACACTGGTCCAGCTCCAGGTACCAAATCAATAGAGAATTCCACTTCTCTCTTAGGAGGTAATCCAGGTACTTCTTCTGGAAATACATCCATGAAATCTTTCACAACATGTATCCTGCTTACGTCCCCTTCATTCTTCACCTCCAACCGAGCTAGGATCACGAAGCACCTCGCCCCTTTTTCCAACTCCGACCACCCATGCTGAGCAGATAGCACATCTGACTCTTGGAGGTCTGGAAACGCTATTTTCTGACTACCGCAGTCTATGAGAACGTGATTGGCAGATAGCCAATCCATTCCCAGGATAACATCCAGGTCCTGAAGAGGTAGGCAGATCAAGTTTGCTTTGAACCTGCGTCCCTCTACTATCACTGGACATTCAGGGCAAACTGTAGAGGTCAACACATGTCCTGACGCAGGTGTAGAGACCAATAGTTCAAAGGGTAACTCCTTCACTAGAAGGCCCAACTCGGCTACACACAGGCTTGACACAAAGGAGTGTGTCGCTCCAGAATCAAACAAGGCTTTTACACCTCTCCCAGCTATAAAACAAACACCTTGCACTAGGTTACCTGACTGAGACGCCTCTGCTCCTGTCATGGCAAACACCCTCCCTGCTGCTTGAGGTCTACTGCCTCCATTCCTCAACTGCTGAGGACCAACGGGTTGAGTCATCCTATTCTGGGTAGGACAATCTCTAGCAATGTGTCCCGTCTTTTGACATGCAAAACACCTTCTCTCCGAAGCCTTCTTAGGGCACACATTGGGCGTGTGTGGTCCACCATAATGGAAACATTTGGGTTTCCAAGGTTGTTGCTGCTGAAACTGGGATGACGCTGCTCCTGCCCGATGTGGTGGAGGTCTCGCATAAGGCTTGCTTTGTGGGTGCTGCACCTTGGCCTTCCCACTGGAAGAACCCCCTGGGTGTGACCTGATCACCCGAGAATCACCCTTTTCCAGAGTCTCCACCATCTTCGCCTTCTCTACTAAGGCGTGAAATTCCCTGATGCACATAGGGGCTATGGTCCTCTTCAGCCCATGCTTCAGTCCCTCTTCAAACTTCCTACACCTCCAAGCCTCAGAGGTCGCCTGGGTATAGAATCGGGCGAGGTACTCAAATCGAGCAGCATAAGCATTCACTGACATCTCCCCCTGCTCCAATCTGAGGAATTCTGCTTCCTTCATAAACTTTGCACTATCTGGGAAGTATTTTTCTAGAAACCTCACCCTAAAGCCCTCC
Organism: Phaseolus lunatus; assembly: GCA_013389735.1. Classification (NCBI taxonomy): domain Eukaryota; kingdom Viridiplantae; phylum Streptophyta; class Magnoliopsida; order Fabales; family Fabaceae; genus Phaseolus; species Phaseolus lunatus. Next base: position 20,127,298 of record CM023867.1, read on the forward strand.
TAGTCTAACACTTCAGCTCTGGCTTCCATCATCTGCTGAGCTCCCATCCACCAGAACTCGGCTTCTTCAGATAGCAAATAGGTGGCGAACACCAATTTCTTCTCTTCAGGGCAGGAGGTCGCCCTAAAGATTTTCTCCAACTCCCTGGCCCACTGATCTGCTTGATCAGGGGTAGCATTCCCACTGAACTTGGGTGGGTTGTGCCTCATGAACTCGGTCAGTCCCATCTGTTCCTGAGGCTGACCGACGTGGGAATTTGTTTCAGCTGACCGAGAGTTTCCCAATGGTGCATTGTAGCTTGATGATTCTGAGCCATTGCTGCATTCTGTTGTTGGATGGCAGTTGCCATCATCTCAATAGCCTTGGCAATCTGGCTCATTTCCGAAGAAGGTTGGGGAGGGGTAGGAGGTCTACGTGCCATCTTTCTTCGTTTCAGATTTTGAAACTATAGGGTTCTATATTCCCTACAACTACAAGAATGAGATCGATAAGAAATCAATTCATTCAGGAGGTAACATCTAGACCTTACAAAGGTCAGCATCTCAAAGTCATTAAGAATTTGAGTTCATCAACAGAATCATAATGCTCAAAATAGAAAGCATAACACTGAACAGTCATGGGTACAAACTACCAATCAAATATCACCACACTTAATAATTGGGATAAAACACACCAGAAGTGGATATATGCTCAACATCAAACTTTTGGAATTAAGATTGAGAACATCTCGATTCAGTTATGAGTGTGCACCCTCACTACTTTATCAAGATCCTTTCACTCTTCATACTAAAATTTTTCATTTAGAGCCTATATCTACTAAAGCACAGACAAGATTTCAATCAGAAAACATTTGAAAACCTTTCACTATAGCTTTGATTAAGACTCAAATAGCAGAAGAAACACAATGAACCCACTGTCCTCAGGTCATCCTAAGGACGAACTGCTCTGATACCATTAATGTAACATCCCGCCAAATTCTTTTCATATTTATATAATGAAATAAAGGTAAAACAATAATATCGAAGTGAACATATATATATATATATATATATATATATATATAATGAAATTTCTCCTCACAGGGAGTTTAATACATATCCAGTCAGTTTTCCAAACTTAAACAAAATACAGAAAAATAGAAAAACAGGCAATCTCCTAATAGAAAATAGGCGATCTCCTATCAGAAACAGAAAACAGGCGATCGCCTAACAGAAACAAAAACAAGCGATCTCCTTCCGGCGACCACTCACTGAGGAGCTCTACTTCCTGCAACATCATCTGCTCCCGTGTAAATTATACACGATCATCACAGGTTTAAGAAAACATCCACAAAACAAAACGCACGGTAAGCTAGATATTTGAAAGAGAATTTATATATGAAACTTTAAAATCAAGATAAAACAAATTTAAGACACCCACGTAAAAACCATCAACTTTCTCATTCCCTTCACATGACCATCAAGTAATCACATATTTCACAATTTCCTCAAGAGTCGTTCAATTCACATAATCCATCAAGTGTCTATCAATTTCAATGTTTCTCATTTCTCACGTCTGACTTCCACTGACTCATCACACACAGACACTTGACACTACTTCCGGAAGACACGTGCATTGACTAGACTCAAAGATCTGCACCTGTCATACTACACTGCTGTAAAGTTCCCACAGCTATGCCCATCAACATAATCTCAATCTCAATCTCATCACTCTCCTAGTATGACAGGGTGAATCCACACAACAGGTCAAGTAGTTATCTTTCAAACAACCTACCCATAGGTATGAACCTCCATCGACTCTCAACGCCTGAATAACTTCATCTATATGATTCCATTATATCAGGAGAGTCAGGATATCTCATTATAGAAATCATCGATCAATGCACATCCTACATGATCTTACACGGTATTTTCTTTCCTGAAAATACTATGCCTTGATCCCACATTCACAACATTCAACACATCATATAACACTTAAATGAACGATTCCAATCACAGCAACAATCATTCCAAGGTTCAGATTTTCGAATATCACATTTCAATCTCAAACAGTTTCAAACGACACTAAAACAGGGGAGTTCGAAATCAACATTTAAAACCGGCGATCACGTCGCCCCACACATAAAAACAAAGCATTGTGAAAAAGAATATGAAAACCGGCGACCACGTCGCCCTCACTTCAGAACGTACTCGCCTAACGTTTTTATAAACGAAAATGCTAGCTTCCCTTACCTGAACTTGCGCAAAACACCAAGAGCTCCAAAACCCACTGAAGCTTAAAGATGCCTTAACTCTGTTCTAGCGTCCTGACGGAAAACTCGCAGAGAACTCCCCAGGTATCCAAAGGCAGTCGTCGCTCGTCGTACTGGTGCTTGAGGATGCCTGAATCGCAGCGCGAAGGAGAGAAAAGAGAAGGATGAAGGTAAACTCACTCTGTCACTCTTGAACCACTGCAACCTTCTTTTCCTCTCAGAAGTGAGTTTTTGAATCTAAACCAACTTGTCCACAATTGCCGCTGCCACCACCCACTCTGCAGGAAAGCTTGCGTGCACGCTTCCCTGAACAGTACGGCCACGTGTGTCTCTGCGCATGCCAACTCTCTGATGTCACTATTCTAAACCACCCTTTTTGTCTACGTGTCACGCGTGCAGGATGTCTCATGCTGGGAGCCTGGGTCCCACCTTATCTGGGTGAAACCTTCCACCGATGCCTCATCCTGGCGGACGATCGATGTCTTTCTCTGGAAGACGACCGATGTCTCGCCCTGGCGATGCCCGCATACCTCGCGCCCTGGCGATGCCCGACGACACATCGCCACGCCTTGCTGAAGGTTCTTCATCCCACTATGTTACGTCCAAGGTATCATCTCCACATGACTTGGTGACGTCGGTAGCTTCACATTTCCAAGAGTAGATCAGCACTACTCCTCGTGTGCCCATGCATGCAACACTAAGGACGATTTCTTATGCTCAAGCATAGAGCTTCGCATGCACGGCGTATCTAAGGCTTAACCCACACCTTGATACGCGTGGTTTTTGGAGCCCACTATGGTTGATCCAGTATCTTGACCACATACTTAGTGCACTTTCGGCGATCATGTGCACCATAGGCGATTGGCGATCATGTACACTACAGGTGATTGGCGTTCATGTGTAGCCTAGGCGACTGGCGATTATGTACTAACCAGGCGATCTCATAGTCTTCTAAGCTACACTTTCCTTCCTTTTTATTTTAAATAAAAACATACTTAGAATTCATTTAAAATATATTCCTTTTATTCCAATTTAATTTTACAGATCCTTACAGTTAGCCCGCAAGAGGATAACTTAGCCGCACAGAGAAAAGCGCAGAAACCCTTCAGATGTGACACGTGTACGGTTAGATGTCAGATGCATGCCTCCACGTGTCACCATCTGAGAGAGAGGCGCGGTCCAGTATAAAGGTACTCCACCTCATGTAAGGTAAGGGGGATTCTTACACATTCTGACACAGAATTACACTTACAATTTTTACACTACACATAGTTTCTAAGTCATTGTGGGGACGTTTATACACGTTGCACAGTGATGACAGAATGGAGTTACACACAGAGAGAAAGTGGATCAGAGCACACACGAGTCTCACAAAGAGATTCAGTGAGAGTTTTCGGTGTTCCTGTTGCCTGACTTGAGCGTTGGAGTGCACACGGCTGCTAGAGGCACCGTCTATGTTGTTTTGCAGGCATTGTTTGGAGTTCCGGCGAAGGTTCTTGGAGCGTTCTTGCAGAACGTGCAGTTGCAGAAGGCTAGACGAAGGAGTGACGAGGCACATCCTCCACGTTCAAGTCCGCGGCAGGATCATTTGGTGCCCACCGTCGGGCCCGTGTGAATCTTGTTCCCATCCACGTCGCAGTTCTTGAAGTTTCTTGAAGCTTTCGTCGAGGTTCTTGAGAAGATGAGTAGAAGAACCAGACAAACCATACCTGCGCCACTTGCAGAAGAAGGAGTTGTTACCATGGCGCAGGTCATGGAGATGATGCGCGCGTTGCAGGATAATGTCGCGGCATCGAGAGCGGAGCAGGAGAAGATGCATGCAGAGCTGACTGCATCGCAGGGTAGAAATGAAGAGTTGAACCGTGTCAATGAAGAGTTGCGTAGGGAATTGCAGGCGCAGAAGGAGCGCGCAGCTGAAGATAGGACGTCGCTGCCATCGTCGCCTCCTAGAGCATTCCCTATGCCTTTCTCCCCTGAGATCATGAATACAGTGGTGCCTCCCCAATCTAGTGGCACATTGTAAACAAATCTCCACACGGTATTTTCTTTCCTGAAAATACTATGCTTTGATCACTCTTTCACATCATTCCAGTATATCATCCAACACGTAAATGAACAAGGCAACCATAACATACTTTAAACCTTTTCTAACAATCCAAACATATCTCAATCAAATCATACCAAGGTTGATAATTTCGAAAATCATACACAGTTCACAGCATCCACTATATTTAGAAAAAACCACATTTCAATCTCAAACCAATACAGATTTACACAAAACAGGGGATTGTGAAATAAATGTTAAAACTGGTGACCACGTCACCCCAACTTCAGAATCTTCTAGCCTAAGTTTCCTCTGACAGGATGGCCACGTGGACACCTTTGTATGCCCAAAACTCTGGAGCCACCTGCCCTACTTACTCTCTGTCGCCAACTGCTCTGGGGACCCTTACTGTCTACGTGTCGCGCCTGCAGAACGCCTTCGCTGGAAGCCTGGGTCCCAGCTTATCTGCGTATAACAGGACCCCCCGATGACTGATCTCGCAATGACTATCCACCGATGTCTCACCCTGGCAGACGACTGATGTCTCTCCCTGGAAGACGACCGATGTCTCTCCCTGGAATACGACCGATGTCCCTCCCTGGAATACGATCGATGTCCCTCCTTGGAAGACGACCGATGTCTCTCCCTAGAATACGACCGATGTCCCTCCCTGGAAGACGACCGATGTCTCTCCCTGGCAGACGAACGATGTCTGATGACACCTCATTACCCCTGCTGAAGGCTCATCGACTCACTACTCCACGTCTGTGTTATCACCCCCACATGGCTCGGTGACGTCGGTAGCTTCTCCTGCCCGAGGACAGGTCGGTACTAACTCCTCACCCGCCAATGCATGCAACACCGAGGATAATCTCTTATGCCAAAGCATAGAGTTTCGCATTTATCCTGCATGCATGGCGTATCTAAGGTTCAAATCACACCTTGATACATGTGATTTCTGGAACCCACTATGGTCCACCGACCGACCTCTACCATACTGACCTCAGACCTCTTGGGCGACGTCCGAGGTCTTACTACTATGGATTTTCTATTATATGACCTTTTTCATTTTAAATAATAACATACTCAGAAATCATTTAAAATATACCACTTCTATTCCAAATAAATTTCTAGATCCTTACATAGTTTCCTCGGATTATTCAAAATATAATAAAGTGCACATTTATAAATTATAAATAATTAAATTGTAAAAATAATCAAAATTGCAAATTAACTTAATACAGTACAATTCTTTTCTTTTTCTTCAACTGATTTTTATGATTGAATATTTACATCAAATCACTTAAATCTAATCCATAATAACAATGGGGCCGGTAATTATGTTCGGTTATTTTAAAAATAAATATTCAATAATTCAATAAAAATAATTTCAAATTTTTAAACAGTGAGTTTATGCTTTTGATAAGTTTTTTTTTGGCTATTTTCATACTTTAAAAAACTAAACATGATTTGATTACACGTCTTTTACAATTTTTTTCATCATTCATAGCATTAGCAGAACTGATTATAGTTCACTCGTATAAAGTTAGAAATATAAAATGTATTTTTCATAAAAATATTTTTTCTTTTTTACAAAACATACCATGGATATGTCCAAATGGATTGGATGATGTTTTTTTAAGATGGATTGAGTGGTGATAAATATACACTTTGTGATTTTAATTATTAGAATTAATTTAAAGTCAATATAAATATTTATTATCTATAATTTATAATTATAATTTTCATGTTATTACATAATTCACTAATTAATCTTAACTCACTTCTAAAATAAGTTTTTTTAGAGTTAAAGTGGGTTTGTTCTCTAAACACTCATTATAATTAAGTTTTTCTTCTTCTTTTATATGTAGTTTCTTTTTTGTGGTTTTGAGTTATAATCTAGTTATGTTGAATTAGAAATGAGAATGCGAGGTAAATTATTCATGTCCACCTCATCCAGCTATCTGTATTAATTCTAAACCCAACTATGATGATAATATAGTTTCCTCTAAATATAGGTATTGTGATAAATCCATAGGTCATAAGCATGAAACTGCCTTAGCTTCCTACTATTGTGTTTTTCTATTCTTTTTTCTCACTGCAGCATCAAAAGGCCTAATGTAGCTAAGGCCATAGTATGCTTACATAGAAATTGGAAACAGAGGAGTGCAGAGATATAAATAGGTTAACAATCCAAATCTTAAAAAGAAAAACTCCAAAATGAAAATAAAAACTCAAAATTGAGACAAATACAGTGCGTGAAAAGTTCACATTTTGATAAAAGGGAAATTGAAATAAGTAAAAAAGAATAAATTGTGAAAAGTTTCCATTTTGATAAAAGGGAAATTGAAATAAGTAAAAAAGAATAAATTTTGCAATGATGGTACGTGAAATTGTTCTTTATTGCGAGCACTGGACCACTGGACCTTAAGCACGGGTAAGTAGACATTTTACATCCTTGCATCTGTCAAGGTTGATTTAGAATTTTTTAAAAGTACTTAACTTTATAGAATAAAGATAAAGAAAGAGACAATAAGCAAATTAATACATGTAGAATTGATCGTTGAAAACAAGACTTATGCATATGCTTCAGAACCTTCAAAATCCAAGTCATCTTTATCATTTTCAGGCTGATTGCACCCAACGAATTTGAACTAGCACTCAATCATGATTTACGAAAATACCTAAATACCTTTAATAAAATTGAAATTAGGTTAAGGGAGAGATTTGCACCTAATTACAGCACCCTTCGTTTTCGCATAGCAGCCACCATCGCCCCCGTCACCTTTGTTTTCGCACTGAACGCAGCAGTCAGCGTCGTCTTGCCATTCCTTCGTTCGCATTTCTCCTTAGAGGCAGCAGAAGGACGTCATGTGTGACAGGCAATCACTAGCAAGAAGAAACTAAAACTGGCCTACAACACAAGGCTACCTCTAATGTGGTATCAGGGATGGTCAGATGCATGTAGCCTTACTCTGTGATCAGAAACTGATATTGCAACCAAAACCAGACCACCAGTCATGGGACAGTAACCTTATTGCGGTACCATGTCTCACTTTCCATGCACTAGGAACCACATAAAATAAATAAGATGAAGGATTTAAATGAAATTACCGCAGAGGAGGCAATTGATTCCAAGTGGGACATGGGTTCTCCAACATATTTGACAGTTCTCTTAAAATAACGGTCTTGATTAAAACTTTCTCAGCCAGCATGCACACATGTAAGAAATGGTAATAAAAAGCACTAAATACTTGATCGAGCAAGTGAGAATTATCCTATTACAGAGTAACTACTATACAACCAAAAGATCAAAAGCAATTTTTAGTTAAACAACTAAGATATTTGGTAATATCAATGATAATAAGTCAAATACAGAAGTTCCCTAAATCTGTCTGAATGTCTTGAGGAAAACCTAGATGCAACATAGGAATTCCCCCAACCATACAATTGCGAAATCAGAAATGCTTGAAATAATGAATTTGTCAAACCACAACACTAATATTCCAATTCCAAATTATTTAGGCAATAGGCTTCTCAATACACGGGTTACAACAGGCTTCTCAAAATCATTTACATCTGTAGTGCAATAATACATTTATAACACTGTACCGACCAGTCCTCTGACACCGAGAACAGCTAGTAAAAGTGAGCCACGTCATCTGGGTCCCACAGCATGGGCCAGAGCCATGTGGACTGGGTCCCACAGGTAGTAGGAACTAATGGGATGATTAGTCATCAGCATATCGACCACCAGAGTGAACTGAGGTGTCCTCGTCACTCAGCAGGGTGATGAGTCCTCGGTAACTGGGTGTGATGAGGTGACATCGGCCTTCGATGTTTCGAGTAACAGAACTAGAACATCTACGATGGGTCTTAAGGGAAGACCAGTTATCAATAAAATGCCCAGAAGTAAGGAGAAGCCTAAGTCACGAAGTGCCTATGCGTGTGGCAGGGAAAGCACAGTTAGGCGCAGAGTCTTGAGGCGTTGAGTACTCATCAGAACTAGGGTTTCCCAGTGAAGCTACATGCATGGCACGCGAATAGTGAAGGCACTCCCAGGATAGGTGGCCCCAAAGACTAGGTGCACGAGGGGTACCTAGGTGGCCATCCTGTTAGAGTTTGCACTCCAGTTAAGGAAACCTTATGTGCTAGATTACCCTAAGCCTGGTGATAGCGGCGCAAGGGTATTCCTGTAAACCCTAAATATGGGTAGCGGCGCAGAGGAAACCCTAGACTATTGTAGTGGCCAGACCTCGGTCGTTGGCCAAGAGGTGAGAGGTCGGCACGATAGAGGTCGGTCTGGTGGGGCCCATAGTGGGTCCCAGGAATCACGCGTGTCAAGACATGAATTGGGCCCTAGATACGCCACGCATGTGGGACATATGCGAAACGCTAGGCTTTGGCATAAGAGATTTATCCTTAGAGTTGCATGCATTGGAACGTGAGGGTTTAGAGGCGCGTGAGGGTTTAGTTTAAATCATGGAAGATAAGATGCTGCAGCGTTAGGGTTAAAGGTACACTGTAGCACTCACACCTAAAAGGTAATTATTTAGAGATTAGAAGTTACCGCAATACACGCCAAAAGATTAGGAAATAAAAGATATTGTTCCTATCAATATTCAGGTGGTTATTGTGATGCTTTTAGTAGCACTCCAAAGGCACAATTACGCGGTAAAAGATTATGCAAGTATAACAAAATTCTCTCACATACAAGATATTTTCTTTCTAAAGATAATATTCTATGCAGGGAAAGTTGGTTACTAGTGGTAACCTAATAGCACTCTATAAAAGGGGCGTAAGGCTCCTTGAGAAGGTACGCAGTTTTTGAGACTATCACTCTTTTACTATACACTTGGTGTTTTTTGCCCTAGTTTTGACTTGAGCGTCGGAGTGCAAACGGCCGTGAGGGCACCTATCTTTCTTTCTTTGCAGGCAAGCTATTCTACAGGAGAAGAGGAGGAAGGTGCCAACGATCATGAAGTCTAGACGATAGAAAAGTCAACCGGCAAGAACATTTGGCGCCCACCGTGGGACCCGATAAAACCAGGTCCCATCCACAATTTTAAAGAGCAAAGTCAGACGACATGAGAAATACTAGGCAAGGTGTCACTGGAAGGGATGAAGGTGATCACCTCGCAACCATCCAGGAGCTCATGGAGACCATCCGCAATCTCCAGCAGGCGTTCGCAGCGTCCAGCGCTGATCAGGCCCTGAGACAGGATTAGTTTAGGGTAGACTTGAAGGCCTCATTGGCGGCCAATGAGGAGTTGCGCAGAGCCAACGATGAACTGAGAAGAAGAATAGGAGAAAGGATAGCAGCGGGACAAGGGGCCACACCTTTGGCTAGGCCCCGACCCATGCCTTTCTCGCGAGAGATCATGGAGGCAGTGATACCAGCGTCCATCGTAATCCCAAAGATTATTTTCACTGGGGTGGAGGATCCAGAAGCCCACATCACAGCTTTCCATACGCAAATGATGATCTCTGGGGGCACAGATGCCATGCACTGCAAGTTGTTCATGGGTACTTTTGCGGGGACGGCGCTGAGCTGGTTCGTGGGGCTTCCAGACGGACACATCACGTCCTTCAAACAGTTCGCAGGGTTGTTCAAGAGGCAGTTCATCGTCAATCGGGCTCGAACGCCAGTCGCGTTTGACCTATTCGATGTAAAGCAATTCCAGGAGGAGCCGTTGAAAGATTTCCTCAACCGGTTTGCAGCGTTAGTGGTGAGGCTGCCAACCAGAGATGACGCCATGATGGTGCATGCCTTTGAAAGAGAAATCCTTCCTGGACCCTTCAGTGACGCCCTGATATGATGTCCAGCAAGGACCTTTGACGAGATACAATGCAGGGCACTAGCCCATATTACTGCAGAGGAACGAGTCACAGAGAAACGCGCCAGGGTTGACCACTCTAAGCCTCACGTGCCAGGGCACACTCAACCTCTAAGAGTGCATGCTGCCACGGAGAAGAAGGATAGGTCTGCGCCCTATGAGTCCAAAAGGCCCAAGCCCACTCGGCACAACTTCAAGATCGGGCTCAAGAAACTCATAACACTCCCTGCGGTGGCCAACAAGTTGAAGGCCCCCCCAAAGTCAGATAAGCAGATAGGTGCTCGGAAAAACTAGTGGTGCGATTTCCACCAAGCACAGGGTCACACCTTGGGCAATTGCCTCGCCCTCGGCTACCAGTTGGATGATCTGGTAAGGAATGGCTTTCTGACGCCTTACCTGAAGGAATCACAGGGAGACGTGACGGGAATAGCCCAGATCGGAGACCAAGGGCACGAGGTACCTATTCACGAGGAAGTTCACACCATCTTAGGGGGGTTCTCAAGGGGAGGATGTACTGCCTCCCAAAGAAGAAGATATGTTAGAGAGGTCATGACCGTGCAGGAAGTAGAGGTAGATCAGTTCCCAGAGCCGGACCTGACGTTCACTAAGGCTGATCGTTTGGATGTGGTACCCCACGACAATGACCCGATAGTGATCTCTGTAGTCACTGTTGGAAGGAGGGTCCACCGCATCTTGGTAGACCAGGGGAGCTCCGCAGATGTCATGTTCTGGTCTACATTTCAGAAGTTGCAATTGTCTCCTGATCAGATAAGGTCGTATAACGGCTGCCTGTATGGCTTTGCAGGAGACCAGGTTGAGGTCAGGGGTTACATTGAGTTGAGGACAACATTCACGGATGGGCAGAAATCTCGCACTATGGACATCAGGTACCTCGTGGTCAATGCCCCTTCAACTTACAACATTTTGTTAGGAAGGCCAGCATTGAACAGGTTAGGAGCGGTACCCTCGATGATGCATATGAAGGTGAAGATGCCCTCCCTGGACGGAGCAGTCATCACCGTCCAGTCCGATCAGAAGACGGCCAGAAAATGTTATGAGAACAACCTCAAGACAAAGAGGGGGGTATGTTCGGTAACATTCCATTCTCCTGCTGGGAACCACTCGGACTCGGAGGAGCTCGCCCCTGTCAGAGGACCAGAACCTGCAGGAGAGGTGCTGAAACGGGTTACTGAAGGTAAAACCTTCAAACCCGGCAAGGCTTTGAGCCAGGAAGAGCAGGACCAGATAGCAGCTGTGCTGTCGCGACACCTGAGCTCCTTTGCATGGTCAGCAGTCAACGTGCCAGGGATTGATCCCGACTTCCTAAGCCATCGCCTAAATTTGGACCCGCAAGCCCATTTGGTGCGTCAGAGGCATCAAAAGTTCAATGAAGAAACACGCCAAGCCATCAGAGAAGAAACCCAGAAGCTACTGAAGGCGGGGCATATCAGAGAAATCCAGTACCTAGAGTGGCTAGCCAATGTCGTGCTGATAAAGAAGTCGAGTGGCAAGTGGAAGATGTGTGTGGACTTTACTGATCTCAACAAAACTTGTCCCAGAGACTCATATCCGCTGCCCAACATCGACTCCTTGGTAGACAGTGCGTCAGGTTGCAAACTACTCAGCTTTCTGGACGCCTTTTCAGGGTAGAATCAGATACGAATGCACCCACGTGATGAGGAGAAAACAGTGTTCATGACGGAACAATCCAGCTACTGCTACAAAGTCATGCCCTTTGGGTTGAAGAATGCAGGGGCGACATACCAGAGGTTGATGGACCGCATACTCGCCCCCATGCTAGGTCGAAACGTTTAGGCATATGTGGATGACATGGTGGTTACCTCCCAGGAAAAGGAGCAGCATGTGACCGATCTGGAGGAGCTCTTCCGCACTATTGCCAAGCACAGCTTGAAGTTGAATCTAGAAAAGTGTGTATTCGGGGTGGAGGCAGGTAAGTTCCTAGGGTTCTTGTTAACAGAACGTGGAATAAAAGCCAATCCAGAGAAGTGTGCGGCCATTATGACGATGAGGAGCCCCGCTACGGTCAAAGAGGTCCAGCAACTGACAGGTTGGATGGCCGCCCTCTCGCGCTTTGTTTTAGCAGGGGGAAGAGAAGGGTTATCATTACTTCTAGTGTCTTAAGTGGAACAGTAGGTTCTCATGGACCAATGAATGTGAGGAAGCTTTCCTCAAGCTAAAGGAGTACCTAGCTAGCCCTCCGGTTCTGTGTAAGCCGGTCTCAGGAGCAAGATCAGGTGCAGAGGCCTGTCTACTTTGTCAACAAGGTGCTACAAGGGCCTGAGGTGCGGTACCAGGCCATTGAAAAGGCGGCCCTGGCGGTAGTATTCTCATCAAGAAGGTTGCGTCATTACTTCCACAGTTTTGCTGTTATAGTAATGACAGATCTTCCCATCCGCAAGGTCTTGCAAAAGCCTGACATAGCAGGGCGTATGGTTCATTGGGCAGTGGAGCTCTCTGAGTTTGAGATTCAATATGAGCCTAGGGGACCCATCAAAGGACAGATCTATGCTAATTTCGTGGCTGAGATCACCTCGGCAACTCCACCTCAAAGTGAGGCAGGATTCAGGTGGGTCCTTTCGGTTGATGGGTCGTCAAATCTACAAGGCAGTGGTGTTGGGGTCATACTAGAAGGCCCAGGTGGTGTGCTGTTAGAACAGTCTTTGCACTTCGCTTTCAAAGCTAGCAACAACCAAGCTGAATACGAAGCCTTGATAGCAGGCATGTTGTTAGCAAAGGAGATGGGTGCAGGATGCTTGCTGGCGAAAAGCGACTCGCTCTTGGTCACAGGGTAGGTCACAGGAGAGTACCAAGCCAAAGATCCACAGCTGGCTGCTTATCTCAGCTACGTGCATTTATTGAAAGGCACATTTTTGGAGTTTAAGTTACTACATGTACCACAAGAGCAAAATGCCAGAGCTGACTTGTTAGCAAAACTCGTCAGCTCAGGCAAGGGGGGCAAACAGAGGACAGTGATACAGGAAACCTTAAAAGCACCTTGGACAGCTGTGGAAGAGCTCGCAGGTGCACAGATGGTGAATGTTATGCAAGAAGGGGGAAGGAGTCATAGGTCACTGACTCAAGAGACGCTGAAGGTACCTCGTGTGAATTCTTATGGCTTGATAGCTGAGGTGGCGTCGCAAGTTTGTTCAGTAGGGGAAGAAGGGACCTGGATGGCACCTTATCAACGGTACCTAGCGGACGCAACACTTCCTTTAGACCTAGCGGAGGCAAGGGTTGTGAAAAAGAACACACCCCGTTACACCTTGATCGATAGGAACCTATTCAGACATGAATACTCTCATCCGTTGTTGATATGTGTAAGCGGGGCGCAATGTACTCGCATAGTAACAGAGCTTCATTAAGGGATATGCGGAAGCCACATCGGGGGACGAGCTCTAGCAGCCAAGGTCGTTCGTGCAGGGTATTATTGGCCTACAATAAGGGAAGATTGCGTAAGATACGCTCAAAGATGTAAGAAATGTCAAGAACATGCAGATTGGCACCGAACGCCACCAGAAGAGCTGAGGTCTCTCCACAGCCCGTGGCCTTTCCACACGTGGGGGATCGACATCCTGGGACCTTTCCCACTTGCAATTAGGCAGATGAAGTATTTGGTGGTGGCCATAGAATACTTCACTAAATGGATTGAGGCAGAGCCAGTGGCACAAATTACAGCGCACAAAGTCCAACATTTCGTCTGGAAAAATATTATGTCATTTTGGGATCCCGAGGCGTCTAGTATCTGATAATGGTACACAGTTCGCAAGTCAGCAGTTGGGAAAGTTGTGCTCGGAGCTCGGCATTAAACAGGTGTTCGCGTCAGTTGAACATCCCCAGACGAATGGTCAGGTTGAGTCAGCCAATAGGGTCCTGCTCAGAGGCCTGAAGAGGAGACTTGAGAAAGCAAAAGGGACTTGGGCAGAGGAGGTCCCTAGGATTGTGTGGGCATACCACACCACTCCACAGTCTACCACTAGAGAAACACCTTTCAATCTAGTATATGGATCAGATGCTATGATTCCAGTAGAAATACAGGAGAGCTCGCCCAGATTCTACAACTTTGTAGCGGAGGAATCAAATGAAGAAAGAAGGGTGAATCTAGACTTGTTAGATGAAGTAAGGGAGGAAGCCCGCATCAAGTCTGAAGCATTAAAGAGGAGAGTAGAGCGCCAGTACAGGTCAAAGCTGAGACCTCGGCAGTTCCTGGTCGCTGACCTGGTGATGCGGAAAGCTCATCCCTATCAACTAGAGAACAAACTATCTCCTAAGTGGACAGACCCGTTTCGGGTAACAGAGGTCTTGGGAAATGGAGCATATCAAGAGGACATGGAGGCCAAACATCATGAAGAAGAAGAGGTTGAGGACGTTCATGGAGATCAAAGTCAACCTCAAAGGATCACAAGAAGCATGTTCAAAATATTAGGAGCTAGGGGACGTTTATTTTCCCTTTTTGCAATTTCATTATGTGAAGGTGCTTAGAGGAAAACATGAGAAACCTCTTGTGTGAAAGCATCTTTAGGTTTTTTTTAGTTAGGAGCATTAGGAGGGGGGTGCGTGAGTAAATAGGTGTAGAAGTTAAAATAGGAGGTGCCAAAGTGAGAAAAGAAATCACACCTTCCTCATGTCTTGTTAGGCGCCATTTTTTCATTTGAGGTTTCCAAGGCTTCAAGATCAGCTTGGTGAAAGGACCTTATTTTCTTTGAGAGTGACATTTTTTCTTCCTCCATTCTCTTTGGCAGATTCATTACCACAGTTGCTGTTTTTGCCATTTTAATTCTTAACTTGTTTGCTGTTTTGGTACCTTTGCTGTTTTTATTTTTTTTAATTACAATGGCAGGATTTTCTAGTGATGCATCCTACAAACAGCCCTCTCCTTCCAAGGCCTCACTCATTGGTGAATTACATGAGGCACAAAGAACTATTAGACGCTTGGAAGAAAGGTTGCAAGCAATGGCGTTGCAACAATCTCGGCCATCCCCTTCTATTCATGATGGACACCATTCCCCAAGGCATTCCACAAGAGCTTCATCCAATGACAATGGCCGTGAAGAGGATCATAGGAGAAGAAGGACTCCATCCCAAATGCATGACCAAAGACATTACAATCAACGGGAGAGACCTCACCATGGCAATGGCTACTACCAAGATGCAAAGGCTAGGCTACCTTCGGTCAAGCTTCCTTGTTTCAATGGCTCTAGTGATCCAAATGTATATTTAGATTGGGAAGCCAAGTGTGAGCAAATCTTTGAGATTCATGAGGTTCAAGAGGAGCACAAAATTAAGCTAGCTACATTAGAATTTAGTGATTATGCCATGAAATGGTGGCATGGACTTGTAAAGGACATTATATATCACAAGAGTCCTCCCGTGGACTCTTGGAACACTTTAAGATATCAAATGCGCGCTAGGTTTGTGCCTCCACATTTTAGGAAAGACCTTATGTTGAAACTCCAACGGTTTCAACAAGGCACGCTAAATGTGGATGAATATTTCAAAGAGCTTGAAACACTTGTGCTTAAAATTGAATTAGAAGAAAGTGAGGAAGCCATGATTGCTAGGTTTATTAGTGGACTTAGGAAGGATATTCAAGACATTGTGGAATTGCAAGAGTACTCATCATTGGGATCTTTAGTTCACTTAGCAATGAAGGTGGAAGCCCAACTTGCTAAGAAAAATTCTTTTAAAAACTCTTCCAATGATGGCTACTATAACAAGTCTTGGAGAAATAAAAAATCTTTTTCAAAATTTCCTTCCCAAGATTCCTCTTTCAAACCCAAGGAATCTAAGCCATCTACTTCTAGGCCTAAGTCACCAATCAAAACGTCTAGTAAGAAATGCTTTAAGTGTTTGGGTTATGGTCATATTGCTTCAAATTGTCCTTCTAAAAGGAACATGTACATGCATAATGGCATTATTATGAGTGAGCATGATTCGGATACACCTAGGCATTCTTCACATTCAAGTGCATCTAGTGGGAATGAGAGTGAGAGTCCCTTACAAGGAGACTTGTTGGTTGTGAGAAGACTTCTTGGTCAAGTTTCACAACCCTTTGATGAAAGTCAAAGGGCAAATATTTTTCATACAAGATGTCTTATTCAAAACAACATATGCTCCTTGATAGTGGATGGGGGTAGTTGTGCAAACGTAGCTAGTACAAGAGTTGTAGATAAGCTTGGCTTGCCTACCATCTCTCATAGCCAACCCTATAAGTTGCAATGGCTTAGTGAAGTAGGAGAAATAGTTGTGAATAGGCAAGTCCTCATCCATTTCTCTATTGGAAAATACAAAGATGAGGTCTTGTGTGATGTTGTGCCCATGGAAGCCACACATGTGCTTTTGGGAAGGCCTTGGCAATATGATCGAAAAATTTTACATGATGGTTTTTCCAACAAAATTTCTTTTGATTTCCATGGTCACAAGATTACTCTAAAATCTCTCTCTCCTAGAGAAGTCCATGAGGACCAAATCTTAATGAAGAAAAAGAGGGAGAGTGAAAAAGAGGGAAAAGCTAAAAAAGATAAAAAGGATAAGAGTTCCAAGCCTACACTCCTTGTGTCTAGGCATGAGCTTCATAGGGAATTAGTGGCACACCATCCTCTTTTCTTAGCCATCCCTAGAACTCTTAAGATAGAACCACTTGTTGATAGTCCTCATAGTTTGGAAAAGTTGGTAGAAGAGTTTCAAGATGTGTTTCAAGATCCTCCAAAAGGACTTCCACCTTTGCGAGGGATTGAGCACCAAATTGATTTGATACCGTGCTCTTCTTTACCAAATCGTCCAGCCTATAGGACCAATCCAAGTGAAACCATGGAAATTCGCCAACAAGTAGAAGCCTTAATAGAGAAAGGGTGGGTCCAAGATAGTATGAGCCCGTGTGCTATGCCTGTCATCCTAGTGCCTAAGAAAGATGGATCATGGAGGATGTGTTCAGATTGTAGGGCCATAAACAACATAACAATTAAGTATAGGCATCCCATACCTAGGCTTGATGACTTGTTGGATGAGTTGCATGGTTCTAAAATATTTTCAAAGATTGATCTTAAAAGCGGCTACAATCAAATCCATATCAAACCGGGTGATGAATGGAAGACGGCTTTTAAGACCAACTTTGGTCTCTATGAATGGTTGGTTATGCCTTTTGGCTTGACCAATGCACCAAGTACTTTCATGCGCCTCATGCATCATGTGTTAAGACCTTTCATTGGTAAGTTTGTTGTTGTTTATTTTGATGATATTCTCATTTATAGCTTATCTTTGAATGAACATAGGTTGCATGTTAGGAAAGTTTTAGAAACCCTTAGGAAGGAACATTTGTATGCTAACCTTGCTAAATGTATGTTTGCTCTTGATCATATAGAATTCCTAGGGTTTGTTGTGAGTTGTAAGGGGGTCCATGTGGACCAAGCTAAGGTGGTGGCCATTCAAAATTGGCCTACACCTTCAAACATCAATGAAGTCCGAAGTTTCCATGGACTTGCGTCTTTCTATAGACGCTTTGTACCTAACTTTGGTACAATTGCCGCACCACTCAATGACATAGTGAAAAAGGATGTGGTCTTTCAATGGGGAGAAGCACAACAAAAAGCTTTTGAGATTTTAAAAGAAAGATTGACTAATGCTCCCATATTGGCCCTTCCTAATTTCACTAAGACATTTGAGATAGAGTGTGATGCTTCCAATATAGGTATTGGGGCTGTCCTCCTTCAAGAGGGCCACCCCATAGCCTATTTTAGTGAGAAATTGAAAGGTAGTCATCTCAACTATTCTACCTATGATAAAGAGTTATATGCACTTGTTAGAGCTTTGCATACTTGGCAACATTATCTTTTTCCTAAAGAGTTTGTGATCCATAGTGATCATGAATCTCTTAAATATTTGAAAAGCCAAAACAAGCTCAACAAGAGGCACGCCAAATGGGTAGAATTCCTTGAGCAATTTCCTTATGTGATCAAGCACAAGCAAGGCAAAGTAAACATTGTGGCGGATGCACTTTCTAGAAGATATACTTTGCTAAACATTTTGGGATCTCAATTTCTTGGCTTTGATCACATTAAGGATCTTTATCATGATGACCTTGATTTTTCTCAAATCTTTCAAGAGTGTCTTAAGGGAGGACACAAAGATTTTTTTATACAAAATGGATTTCTTTTTAAAGGAAAACGTCTTTGTGTTCCTCATGGTTCTATTAGATCATCTCTTGTTAGAGAAGCACATGAAGGGGGTTTGATGGGACATTTTGGGGTCGCTAAAACTTTGGATGTGTTGCATGAACATTTCTTTTGGCCTCATATGCATAAACATGTTCATAGTTTGTGTGATAAATGCATAGCTTGCCGCAAAGCTAAATCTAGGATGCATCCCCATGGTTTGTATACTCCCCTTCCTATTCCTTCAATGCCTTGGGTTGATATTTCTATGGATTTCATCTTAGGATTACCCAAGACATCAAAGGGAAAGGACTCCATTTTTGTGGTAGTGGATCGTTTTTCAAGGATGGCTCACTTTATTCCTTGCCACAAAGTGGATGATGCATGTCATATAGCAAACCTCTTCTTCCAAGAAGTGGTTCGCTTGCATGGGATACCTAGGACTATTGTGTCCGATAGAGACCCCAAGTTCTTGAGTCATTTTTGGAAGACCTTGTGGGGCAAGCTTGGTACTAAGCTTTTATTTTCTACCACTTGTCACCCACAAACTGATGGTCAAACCGAAGTGGTTAATAGAACATTGGGTCAACTATTGAGATGCTTTATTTCGGGAAACCCTAGAGTATGGGAGAATTTACTACCTCATGTTGAGTTTGCATATAACCGTGTAGTAAATTCTACCACTTCTCATTCTCCTTTTGAGGTTGTCTATGGGTTTAATCCCTTAACACCTCTTGATCTTCTTCCTATTCCCCTTCTTGAGGATGTTTTGTGCAAAGATGGTGATGAAAAGGCTTCTTTTGTGAAAACTTTGCATAAAGACATCAAGAAGAGAATTGAGAAGAAGGTTGGCAAGTATGCGGAACTTGCCAACCAAAGGAGAAAAGCATTGGTCTTTGATGAAGGTGATTGGGTTTGGCTTCATTTGAGGAAGGATCGTTTTCCTACTCAAAGGAAGTCCAAACTTATGCCTCGCGGAGATGGACCTTTCCAAATCCTCAAGAGGATTAATGACAATGCTTATGAGTTAGATATGCCTGATACATTCTTAGGTAGTCATACTTTTAATGTCAGCGATCTAACTCCTTTTTCTGTAGGTCTCCAGAATTCGTGGTCGAATTCTCTCCAACTCGGGGAGTATGATGGAGATCAAGCTCAAGAGGACATGGAGGCCAAACATCATGAAGAAGAAGAGGTTGAGGACGTTCATGGAGATCAAAGTCAACCTCAAAGGATCACAAGAAGCATGTTCAAAATATTAGGAGCTAGGGGACGTTTATTTTCCCTTTTTGCAATTTCATTATGTGAAGGTGCTTAGAGGAAAACATGAGAAACCTCTTGTGTGAAAGCATCTTTAGGTTTTTTTTAGTTAGGAGCATTAGGAGGGGGGTGCGTGAGTAAATAGGTGTAGAAGTTAAAATAGGAGGTGCCAAAGTGAGAAAAGAAATCACACCTTCCTCATGTCTTGTTAGGCGCCATTTTTTCATTTGAATTTGGGGGGAATTTTGGTTTCTTTTAGCTTGCATTTCAGCACCTAAAAAATATAAATAGAGGTGCTGCCCCTTGTATAGGCAGATTGGAAATTATTAGTAAGAAAATTCTACTCATTTTTTGAGAGCATTTGTGAGCACTTGTGTGTCTCTTCTTCCTTGCTTCATCTTGAGAGCTCTTGGAACTCAAGTGGCAGCATCACACTCTTATCTTGAAGCAATCCAACCTTCAAGTGGCGAGATCATCTCCAAGTCTCATCTTCATAAGTCTTCTAATCCATTCTCCATTCCATTTCCTATTTTGTTCTTATCTTGCAATTCTATTCGGTGTTTTTTGTTCCTATTTCAAATCTGTCCAGCATTTTTTCATTTTCCAGCACCTATGTTCTGTTTCTTTTCCTTTTTCTTGTATTTCAATCGGTTCAATTTGACAATAGATGGAACGTCTAATTGAGATTGTGTTTTGGCATTAGTTTTGGTGAGTTCTTGTCTTAGAACATTGATCCAATTCTAAGAGAAAGTGCCTCTCATATGACCAACTCAAGATGTCTCCTAAGAATGTCAAGAACTTTTCATATTATGTTCTTGAATTCACATCAATACAGGTTGGAAACCTTAGAAGGTGGAGCTATTCCCCGCACCTGGAACGGTGACAACCTCAAGTTTTATTTCAGTTAATAAATACATGTTTAGCACAATTGTATTAGTCAGTTCAGGGGACACTCTTTTTCCCTACGGGGTTTTTTAACGAGGTCACCCAATAAAGAAAAAGAATTTAGAAAGATATATTTGTGTTAAACTATAAAATAAACCTCTTCTACCTTGTTAACGAAAGGTGAAGAATAGTATGGTTCACAGGAGTTTTTCAGCTTTTCTAAGATAAAGTTTTCCTTAACGAAGGAGTTGAGGTCGACCCGCAGGAGGTCTTCCTTGACGAGTTAAGGTAGGATGAGTTACGGTTCTCCTCAACGAAGGAGTCGAGGTCAACCCGCAGGAGGTCTTCCTTGACGAAGGAGTTGAGGTCGACTGGGTTACGGTCCTTCTCAACGAAGGAGTTGAGGTCGACCCGCAGGAGGTCTTCCTTGACGAAGGAGTTGAGGTCAACTGAGTTACGGTCCTCCTCAACGAAGGAGTTGAGGTCGACCCGCAGGAGGTCTTCCTTGACGAAGGAATTGAGGTCGACTAAGTTACGGTCCTCCTCAACGAAGGAGTCGAGGTCGACCCGTAGGAGGTCCACCTTGGCGAAGGAGTTGAGGTCGACTGAGGTAAAGTCTTCTCTTAACGAAGGAGTCAAGGTCGACTCGCAGGAGGTCTCCCTTGGCGAAGGAGTTAAGGTTGACAAGGTAAGTTCTTCCTCGACGAAGGAGTTGAAGTAGGCCCGCAGGAGGTGTTCTTTGACGAAGGAGTTGGGGTCGACTAAGGTAAATTATTCCTTGATGAAAGAGTTGAGGTCGATCAAGATATGGTTTTCTTTGACGAAGGAGTCGAGGTCCGCCCAGGTAAGGTTTTCCTTGATTAGAGAGTTGGGGTCGACTAGGTTAAGGCTTTCCTTGGTTTATCAGTCAAGGTCGACTCAGGAGAAGTCTCCTATCGCCAGAATATAAGGAAAGAGGTCTTCTGGAGCTTACCAGCCGAGAGAGGGGCTCCAAAGACTGATTAGTCAAGGAAGCCAGCATGGGCCAGGGTGTATAGTTAAGGGCCAGCGTTAACATCACATCACAATAACTCAAAAAGGGTTTGTTGCAAATTGGAATTTGGAGTAAGAGATGCTCAGACAAGCTAGCACAATCGCCAAGCACGATCCACACAAGACAAAAAGTTAAGATGCAAAGAAAAAGGATCGATTTAAGATGAGGTTTATAGCCTATTCATTGCAAGTAAGATGTCGTCGACTAAGAGGAAAAGGGAATGCATTCATGGTGGAATATGTTTACACTTCAACAATAGGCATGAAAGCAAAGTTGGCAAAAGTATTATGTTATAAATCAAATTCGTCACTGTGCGAATATTTACAGGAAAGGTTATGAAAGCGAAGTAAAGAAAAGGAGTCAAGGCTCATCAGGAGCATCCACCAGTTGCCCATCTTGTATGACCTTGTCCAGGCCGGTTTGGGAGAGATCCACCTCCGGATGCGTGCAGGCAACCTGGGCCATGGCATCACCAAATCCAGCACTGTAGGCTTCAGCTGCCTCGTCACCAAGCTCTTCCAGGGACTTCTGGTAGTGCTCCTCTCTCCTAGCCATCTCTGCCTTTAGTTCTGCAGCTTCTTCCCTCATCATAACCAGCTCGACATCCCGCTGGGCTAGGTCATCATCACGTTGCCGTAGCTCTTCCTTTAAGTCTACTATGGATCCCTCATGGCAATTTGCCTCACCCTTTAGGTCCTCGATGGCTAGGCGAGGGTCGTTACACTTAGCATAGGCACGCAGAGCCTCCTGAGACTTGGAAAACAGGAGGTCCCTGACCTCTTTGTCCGACTTTCGCAACTCAGCCATGTAACATCCCGCCAAAATACTATTCATATTTATATAATGAAAATAAAAAATAACAAATAGATTGAAGTGAATGAAATTGTATATAAGTAAATAAAGTTTCTCCTCCCAGGGAGTTTAATACAAATACGATCACTTTTCCATTAAAACATAAACAAATTACAATACAATAGAAAGATAGGCGATCTCCTGACAGAAGGGCGATCTCCTATCATATAGGCGATCTCCTATCAGAAAGCAGCAAAAGGGGTGATCGCCCAACGGAAATTGAAAACAGGCGATCTCCTTCCAGCGACAATTCACTAAGGAGCTCTACTTCCTGCAACATCATCTGCTCCCGTGTAAATTATACACGATCATCACAGTTTAAAGAGAAAAACAGCCAACGAGCAAAACACGCAGGGTAAGCTAGATATTTTAAAGAGAGTTTAAATAAGGATAATTAAAATAAAATCAAGGTAAACAAATTTCAAGATATTCACGTAAAGTTATCAAGTTTCTCATACTCTTCACCTGATCGCCCAGAAATCACACATTTCGCAATATTTTCCAGAGTCATTCTATTTCACAACTGTATCAAGTGTCTATCAATTTCAAGTTCCTCATTTCACATGTCAGACCACCACTGACTCAGCACACAAGACACTTGACACTACTTCCGGAAGACTCGTGCATTGACTAGACTCAGAGATTCTGCACCTGTCATACAAAGCTGTTGTAATGTTTCCACAGCTATGCGCATCAACACATTCTCGATCTCAAGTTCATCATTCTCACAGTATGACAGGGTTAATCCATATAACAGGCCGAGCTCGTTCTGTTTCACATGACTCACCCATACATATGAACCTCCTTCGACTCTCAACGCCTGAATAACTTCATCTATGTGAATCCATTATCTCAGGAGAGTCAGGATAATCTCATTATAGACATCACCGATCAATGCACATCCTACACGATCTTACACGGTATTTTCTTTCCTGAAAATACTATGCCTCGATCCCACATTCACCACATTCAACACATCACATAACACTTAAAGAAATGATTTCAATCACAGCAAAACTCACTCCAAGGTTCATGTTTTCGAATATCACATTTACATCTCAACCAGTTTCAAAACAACACCAAAAACAGGGGAGTTCGTAAAACAACGCCAAAACCGGCGATCTAGTTCAAAAACAGGGTATTTCGAAGTCTGCATTTAAAACCGGCGACCACGTCGCCCAAACACATAGCACAGAGCATTTTACAAGGATGAAAACGAAAACCGGCGACCACGTCGCCCTCACTTCAGAAATAGCTAAACTATGGCTTGTATTGAAAATGAAGTCTAGCTTCCCTTACCTGGACTTGCGCAAAACACCAGGAGCTCTGAAACCCAACGAAGCTTGAACAACGCCTTGGCTCTGTTTTTGCGTCTGGTTGAAGGACTTGCAGAGAACCTCCCAGGTGCTCTAATGGTGCTGCCTCTCGTCGTACTCTTGTGTGAAGATGCTAGAATCGCAGCGCGAAGGAGATATCTGGAGGAGAAGGGAGGTAACTCACTCTTTCTCTCTTTGAATGCTGCAACGTTTTCTTTCTCTCAGCAGTGGGTCTCTGCATCTTAAACCAACTTATCCATAAAAGCAGCTGCCACCACCCACTCTGCAGAGAAGTCTGAGTGTACGTTTCTCTGAACAGTACGACCATGTTTGTCTCTTCTGCATGCCAACCACTGCCCTGAACAGTACGACCACTGTTGTCTCTTCTGCATGCCAACCACTGCCCTGAACAGTACGACCGCTGTTGTCTCTTGCGCATGCCAACATTCTGATGTCACTATTCTGAACCACCCTTTTTGTCTACGTGGCGCGCGTGCAGGACGTTTCATGCTGGGAGTCTGGGTCCCACTTTCTCTGTGTGAAGCTCGACATCACGTGATAACCTTCCACCGATGACCTCTCGCGCGAAGGCTATCCACCGATGTCCTCTCGCGCGAAGGCTATCCACTGAGGCCTCTCGCGCGAAGACTATCCACCGATGACATCTCGCGCAAAGACTATCCACCGATGACCTCTCGCGCGAAGACTCTCCACCGATGACCTCTCGCGCGAAGACTCTCCACCGATGACCTCTCGCGCGAAGACTCTCCACCGATGACCTCTCGCGCGAAGACAAACCCCGCATGCCTCGCGCCCTAGTGATGCCCCGTATGCCCCTCGCGCCCTGGCGATGCCCGCATGCCCCTCGCGTCCTGGCGATGCCCGACGACACATTGCCGCGCCTTTCTGAAGGTTTTTCATTTTACCATGTTACATCCAAGGTATCATCTCCACATGACTCGGTGACGTCGGTAGCTTCACATTTCCAAGAGTAGATCAGCACCACTCCTCGTGCTCCCATGCATGCAACACTAAGGGTGATCTCTTTTGCTCAAGCGTAGAGCTTCGCATGCACAGCGCATCTAAGGCTTAACCCACACCTTGATACGCGTGGTTGTTGGAACCCACTCTGGTTGATCCAGTATCTTGACCACATACTACGTGCATTCCCGCCGATCATGTACACTCTAGGCGATTGGCGCTCATGTCTCCTCTAGGCGACAGGCGATTATGTGCCAGAGGAGTCGGAGATCGCCTCCGTCTTCACTAACGACGATCTTGCAGAAGACTTCTTAGTTACACTTTTCCTCCTTTACTCTTCTTGGTCCACATGTCATCCGACCGACCTCTACTAGCTTATCCCAGATCATGGGCGACGTCCGAGGTCCGACTACTACGAAACTTCATTTACCAGCTCTTTGTATTTTAAATAATAACATCTTCTGGAATTATTTAAATATACCACTTTCATTCCAATTCAATTTTACAGGTCCTTACATTCTCCCCAACAAGAAAAATTTTCGTCCTCGAAAATTGAATCACAAGGAAAAGAGGTAGGGATAGGCTTCTCTCATGGTTCCTTCTAATTCCCAAGTTGTATCACCCGATCTCTCATCCCACACCACTTTCACCATATTGATGGTCTCGCCTCTGAGCTGCCTACTCTGCTGAACGTCAATCCTGACTGGTTTCGCTCCCAACAACAAGTCATCCCTGATCTGCACATCGTCCACTTCTAACACGTGACTAGAGTCTGCAAGATACTTCCTTAGCCGTGATACGTGAAATACATTATGCAGGTTTGCTAAATGGGGAGGTGGGGCAATCTCATAAGCCACTGGGCTGATCTCCCTTAGGATCTGATATGGCCCAACAAACTTAGGGGACAGCTTCTTTGATCTGATCGCCCATACTACACCCTTGGCTGGTGTCCTCCCTCATAAAGACATGATCCCCCAGCAGCAAACCCCAAAGGTCTTCTCCTCTGTTCTGCCTAGGACATCTGCCGACTTTGAGAAACTTTCATTCTGCCCTGTATCAGTTTCACCCTCTCGGTTGTCTGCTGATCCAACTCTTACTACTCCAATGCTTCATCAAATTCCATTTTACATCCCTGCATATGGAATGTGCTGCCCCATTGAGCGCCAACTCTAGCATTCACACTCTACTTCCAACTTTGAAGACTTGGTCGAGCAAGATCCCTTCATCGGAAGGAAAGGGGATAGCTGCCCACTACTCATGCCCCTCCCTAGCTAATTCAAACTAGGATCCGAAATATCCTTCCAGGAATCAACTCCTGCATTTTGATCAAAACCATCCATTGACTTCCCAACTGTTGATCTAATTCTCACGCTCCCTTAAGGGACACCTTTTGTTCACCACCACGTTACATAGTTCTGTACCTTATAAAGACAAAGTTCCTGTTGCTGTTACTTTCTAAATCATTATTATGACTCTTTTTGCCAACTCGGCCTCCTGCTCCCATTACGACCTTCTTTTCAATGTATACGTTGGATGCATTGATTTTGGGTTCAGGTGCCTATCCAAAAAGGCATACAAGAACGAACGCACTATATATCTCAACCACAACCATGTAAGTAGTGGAGCCGATTGGAAAATTTCCTCTGCATCCAGAATTTCTTGCTTAAGGACAACTCTATTCCTCTTCTCCAAGATACCACATACTATTGCCACCCACATTCCCTTCCACACCTGATTCTACTTGGATGACATACGTATAAGATAAAAGTTCTCAAGGTGGGACCTCAAATCCTTATGTCGAACAAGTAGAACACTTATCCACTTGAAGCACATAGACCAGCCACGTTGCTTTAAAGTTAAAGTTAGTGGCCCACGCATCCTCCTGAAATCTCACATCCCCTCCGCCTCCAACTTTCCAAACAATGACTTTTTGGAACTAACCATCATCTTCACCCTCCTCGCACACCTTACGTACATCTCTCCACCACCACGATTGATATTTCGAATGAGCTCGGCTTCCCCCAAGTTCCGAGTCATATTTGGATACAAGAATATCTTTCCATTTCCCTTTCTCATCACTCCTCATCCACCATTTCCATACTCATCTTCCAAATCACGATCCACAAAATAGCATCCATTCTGCGTGAAGCTTTCTCTCTTCTCCCAGTAACTTCTCTACTTGGTATTTTTCAGCAAATTTCTCTGTCTAATTGAACTTTAGACATAAATACAATATCTCCTCTTTCCTTTTAAGCTTGTGGTTAAGCTAGAGTCATCTCATGCTGTTTCATCGACATAAACATCTCCCAAGCTTCAAATAAGAGAAAATTCATTCTTTCATTTTTGGAACTTAACCCCGGTACTTCCTATGGATACACATGCTTAAGTCTTTAAACCCTCAACATTCTGCTTATATACTCTCCATAACTTATATATAGCTGAAACTAAACCTTGGTACACTAAATCTAACTTACACTTCCTTCTTTAATTCCATCAACTCAGTTGGAGCCATTGCCACCGGTCCAGCTCCAGGTGCCAAAACAATAGAGAATTCCACTTCTCTCTTAGGGGGTAACCCAGGTACTTCTTCTGGGAATACATCCGTGAAATCTTTCACCACGGGTATTCTGCTTACGTCCCCTTTATTCTCCACCTCCGACCGAGTGAGTATCACGAAGCACCTTCCACCAAGTTACCTGACTGAGGCACCTCTGCCCCTGTCATGGCAACCATTCTCCCTGCTGCCTGAGGCTTGCTGCCTTCATTCCTCATCTGTTGGGAACCACTGGATTGAGTCATCCTATTTCTGCTAGGATAATCTCTAGATATGTGCCCCATCTTTTGGCATCTAGGTTTCCATCTTTGTTGCTGCTGGAACTGGGGCGAAACTGCCCCTGCCCGATGTGGTGGAGGTCCCGCATAAGGTTTGCTTTGTGGGTGCTGCACCTTGGCCTTCCCACTGAAAGAACCCCCTGGGTGTGACCTGATCACCCGAGAGTCACTCTTCTCCCGTGCCTCCACCATCATCGCCTTCCCCACTAAGGTGTGAAATTCTCTTATGCACATCGGGGATATGGTCTTCTTCAGCTCATGTTTCAGTTCCTCTTCAAACTCCCTACACCTCCAGGCCTCGGAGGTCGCCTGGGTATAGAACTGGGCGACGTACTCAAAACGAGCAGCATAGGCGTTCACTGACATATCCCCCTGCTCCAAGTTCAGGAACTCAGCTTCCCTCGCAAACTTGGCGCTGTCAAGGAAGTATTTCTCCAAGAACTTCACCCTGAAGCTCTCCCAATCCAATACATCCCCTCGGGCCTCCATCATCTGATGAGCTCCCATCCACCAGAACTCAGCTTCTCCTGATAGCAGATAAGTGGCGAACAACAATTTCTTCTCTTCAGGGCAGGAGGTCGCCCTAAAGATTTTCTCCAACTCTCTGACCCACTGATCTGCTTGATCAGGGGTAGCATTCCCACTGAACTTGGGTGGGTTGCGCCTCATGAACTCGGTCAGTCCCATCTGCTCCTGAGGCTGACCGACGTTGGGGTTGCAGCCGATCTGGCGGTCTCCTCATACTGCAGCGTAGCTTGGTGATTCTGAGACATCGCCGTACTCTGCTGCTGGATGGTACTCGCCATCATCCCAATGGCCCTGGCGATCTGGCCCATTCAGCAGAAGGTTTGGGAGGGGTAGGCTGTCTAGGAGCCATTCTTCTCTGTAGAAGATTAGGAAACTATTGGTTTCTATATCCCCCCCCCACAACTATAAGAATGAGATCGATAAGAAATCGATTCATTCAGGAGGTAACATCTAGACCTTACAAAGGTCAACATCTCAAAGTCATTTAGAATTTGAGTTCATCAACAGGATCATAATGCTTATAACATCAAGCATAACACCAGAACAACTACTGGTATGCAGTCATTAATCCAATCAACCACTCTCAGTCAATTATAAGAACACTAAATAAATCACATCAGAATTCAATGTAGGCTAAACATCAAACCCTTGGAATTAAGATTAAGAATCATCTCGATCCAGTTATGAGTGTGCACCCTCATTACTTTATCAGGATCTTCTCATTCTTAATACCAAGATTTTCAATTAGAGCATACATTCACTAAAGCACACACAAAATCTCAATACTAAAAACGTTTTTTTGAAAACCTTTCACTATAGTTGTTATTTAAAACTCAAATAGATTTTATGAG
This sequence comes from Phaseolus lunatus, assembly GCA_013389735.1. NCBI lineage: Eukaryota > Viridiplantae > Streptophyta > Magnoliopsida > Fabales > Fabaceae > Phaseolus > Phaseolus lunatus. Next base: position 20,156,136 of record CM023867.1, read on the forward strand.
CAGAAGAAACACAATGGATCCACAGCCCTCAGGTCATCCTAAGGACGAACTGCTCTGATACCATTAATGTAACATCCCGCCAAAATACTATTCATATTTATATAATGAAAATAAAAAATAACAAATAGATTGAAGTGAATGAAATTGTATATAAGTAAATAAAGTTTCTCCTCCCAGGGAGTTTAATACAAATACGATCACTTTTCCATTAAAACATAAACAAATTACAATACAATAGAAAGATAGGCGATCTCCTGACAGAAGGGCGATCTCTTATCATATAGGCGATCTCCTATCAGAAAGCAGCAAAAGGGGTGATCGCCCAACGGAAATTGAAAACAGGCGATCTCCTTCCAGCGACAATTCACTAAGGAGCTCTACTTCCTGCAACATCATCTGCTCCCGTGTAAATTATACACGATCATCACAGTTTAAAGAGAAAAACAGCCAACGAGCAAAACACGCAGGGTAAGCTAGATATTTTAAAGAGAGTTTAAATAAGGATAATTAAAATAAAATCAAGGTAAACAAATTTCAAGATATTCACGTAAAGTTATCAAGTTTCTCATACTCTTCACCTGATCGCCCAGAAATCACACATTTCGCAATATTTTCCAGAGTCATTCTATTTCACAACTGTATCAAGTGTCTATCAATTTCAAGTTCCTCATTTCACATGTCAGACCACCACTGACTCAGCACACAAGACACTTGACACTACTTCCGGAAGACTCGTGCATTGACTAGACTCAGAGATTCTGCACCTGTCATACAAAGCTGTTGTAATGTTTCCACAACTATGCGCATCAACACATTCTCGATCTCAAGTTCATCATTCTCACAGTATGACAGGGTTAATCCATATAACAGGCCGAGCTCGTTCTGTTTCACATGACTCACCCATACATATGAACCTCCTTCGACTCTCAACGCCTGAATAACTTCATCTATGTGAATCCATTATCTCAGGAGAGTCAGGATAATCTCATTATAGACATCACCGATCAATGCACATCCTACACGATCTTACACGGTATTTTCTTTCCTGAAAATACTATGCCTCGATCCCACATTCACCACATTCAACACATCACATAACACTTAAAGAAATGATTTCAATCACAGCAAAACTCACTCCAAGGTTCATGTTTTCGAATATCACATTTACATCTCAACCAGTTTCAAAACAACACCAAAAACAGGGGAGTTCGTAAAACAACGCCAAAACCGGCGATCTAGTTCAAAAACAGGGTATTTCGAAGTCTGCATTTAAAACCGGCGACCACGTCGCCCAAACACATAGCACAGAGCATTTTACAAGGATGAAAACGAAAACCGGCGACCACGTCGCCCTCACTTCAGAAATAGCTAAACTATGGCTTGTATTGAAAATGAAGTCTAGCTTCCCTTACCTGGACTTGCGCAAAACACCAGGAGCTCTGAAACCCAACGAAGCTTGAACAACGCCTTGGCTCTGTTTTTGCGTCTGGTTGAAGGACTTGCAGAGAACCTCCCAGGTGCTCTAATGGTGCTGCCTCTCGTCGTACTCTTGTGTGAAGATGCTAGAATCGCAGCGCGAAGGAGATATCTGGAGGAGAAGGGAGGTAACTCACTCTTTCTCTCTTTGAATGCTGCAACGTTTTCTTTCTCTCAGCAGTGGGTCTCTGCATCTTAAACCAACTTATCCATAAAAGCAGCTGCCACCACCCACTCTGCAGAGAAGTCTGAGTGTACGTTTCTCTGAACAGTACGACCATGTTTGTCTCTTCTGCATGCCAACCACTGCCCTGAACAGTACGACCACTGTTGTCTCTTCTGCATGCCAACCACTGCCCTGAACAGTACGACCGCTGTTGTCTCTTGCGCATGCCAACATTCTGATGTCACTATTCTGAACCACCCTTTTTGTCTACGTGGCGCGCGTGCAGGACGTTTCATGCTGGGAGTCTGGGTCCCACTTTCTCTGTGTGAAGCTCGACATCACGCGATAACCTTCCACCGATGACCTCTCGCGCGAAGGCTATCCACCGATGTCCTCTCGCGCGAAGGCTATCCACTGAGGCCTCTCGCGCGAAGACTATCCACCGATGACATCTCGCGCAAAGACTATCCACCGATGACCTCTCGCGCGAAGACTCTCCACCGATGACCTCTCGCGCGAAGACTCTCCACCGATGACCTCTCGCGCGAAGACTCTCCACTGATGACCTCTCGCGCGAAGACAAACCCCGCATGCCTCGCGCCCTGGTGATGCCCGTATGCCCCTCGCGCCCTGGCGATGCCCGCATGCCCCTCGCGTCCTGGCGATGCCCGACGACACATTGCCGCGCCTTTCTGAAGGTTCTTCATTTTACCATGTTACATCCAAGGTATCATCTCCACATGACTCGGTGACGTCGGTAGCTTCACATTTCCAAGAGTAGATCAGCACCACTCCTCGTGCTCCCATGCATGCAACACTAAGGGTGATCTCTTTTGCTCAAGCGTAGAGCTTCGCATGCACAGCGCATCTAAGGCTTAACCCACACCTTGATACGCGTGGTTGTTGGAACCCACTCTGGTTGATCCAGTATCTTGACCACATACTACGTGCATTCCCGCCGATCATGTACACTCTAGGCGATTGGCGCTCATGTCTCCTCTAGGCGACAGGCGATTATGTGCCAGAGGAGTCGGAGATCGCCTCCGTCTTCACTAACGACGATCTTGCAGAAGACTTCTTAGTTACACTTTTCCTCCTTTACTCTTCTTGGTCCACATGTCATCCGACCGACCTCTACTAGCTTATCCCAGATCATGGGCGACGTCCGAGGTCCGACTACTACGAAACTTCATTTACCAGCTCTTTGTATTTTAAATAATAACATCTTCTGGAATTATTTAAATATACCACTTTCATTCCAATTCAATTTTACAGGTCCTTACATTCTCCCCAACAAGAAAAATTTTCGTCCTCGAAAATTGAATCACAAGGAAAAGAGGTAGGGATAGGCTTCTCTCATGGTTCCTTCTAATTCCCAAGTTGTATCACCCGATCTCTCATCCCACACCACTTTCACCATATTGATGGTCTCGCCTCTGAGCTGCCTACTCTGCTGAACGTCAATCCTGACTGGTTTCGCTCCCAACAACAAGTCATCCCTGATCTGCACATCGTCCACTTCTAACACGTGACTAGAGTCTGCAAGATACTTCCTTAGCCGTGATACGTGAAATACATTATGCAGGTTTGCTAAATGGGGAGGTGGGGCAATCTCATAAGCCACTGGGCTGATCTCCCTTAGGATCTGATATGGCCCAACAAACTTAGGGGACAGCTTCTTTGATCTGATCGCCCATACTACACCCTTGGCTGGTGTCCTCCCTCATAAAGACAAACCCCGCATGCCTCGCGCCCTGGTGATGCCCGTATGCCCCTCGTGCCCTGGCGATGCCCGCATGCCCCTCGCGTCCTGGCGATGCCCGACGACACATTGCCGCGCCTTTCTGAAGGTTCTTCATTTTACCATGTTACATCCAAGGTATCATCTCCACATGACTCGGTGACGTCGGTAGCTTCACATTTCCAAGAGTAGATCAGCACCACTCCTCGTGCTCCCATGCATGCAACACTAAGGGTGATCTCTTTTGCTCAAGCGTAGAGCCTCGCATGCACAGCGCATCTAAGGCTTAACCCACACCTTGATACGCGTGGTTGTTGGAACCCACTCTGGTTGATCCAGTATCTTGACCACATACTACGTGCATTCCCGCCGATCACGTACACTCTAGGCGATTGGCGCTCATGTCTCCTCTAGGCGACAGGCGATTATGTGCCAGAGGAGTCGGAGATCGCCTCCGTCTTCACTAACGACGATCTTGCAGAAGACTTCTTAGTTACACTTTTCCTCCTTTACTCTTCTTGGTCCACATGTCATCCGACCGACCTCTACTAGCTTATCCCAGATCATGGGCGACGTCCGAGGTCCGACTACTACGAAACTTCATTTACCAGCTCTTTGTATTTTAAATAATAACATCTTCTGGAATTATTTAAATATACCACTTTCATTCCAATTCAATTTTACAGGTCCTTACAAGCCACCTCCAGTGTGAGGCTCGTGATGCGATGCTCAGCCCCCACAGCAGCTGCTGCCCAGTGCTCGGCCTCTTGGTGAGCTTTCATCATTTTGGTGAAGATGAGGCTGGTGCTCCTAAGAGCCTTGCCAAAGTCCCGGGCTGCGTGGTCCGTTAGCGACCCTACCTCTTTACTTTCCACCTCATCTGTCTCTTAGGAGGATTTTAGGACGCGCTGTAGGAATGGCGCCAGGGAAGTAGGGGGGCTCAGCTGCCCTTCTGCTAGAGCGCTTTCTCCTTGCTCTAAGACTACGCGTGGAGGGGAGGAAGGACCCAAGGGAGGTTGAGGACCCTCTCCCTCAGAGTCGGATGAAGGGATGTCTTGCACCTGCCTCCATTTGAATACGGGCCCAGAGCAGGTCCCCTCATCATCTGTAGGGGCAACCTCGGGAGCTGCAGGTTGTGAGGAAATAGGGGCCTCGGCGGCGTTAACTGCGGCTAAGGGAGTGACGTCGAGGGCCGCATTGTCGACAGAGGTGGGGATTCCCTCTGGGACAGGTCAGGATGGGCCTGCACCGCCCTTCTTTTTCAAAGCGCGTGCGGCCAGTTGTCTTCTCCTTTCTTCCCCAATTGTCATTTCTGCAACAAACAAAGAGCCAAACAGTAAATAAGATAATAGAAGAAATTACATCATCCAGAAGTAGTTAAGAGAAAGTAAAAGGTACAAGAAGACGATCTAAGATCCTACCTATGCAACCTCGCAGACTTTTGGGCAAGAACTTGTTTTGGATGAGTTTGGCGGTGTTGAATGTAAGGACCTGAAAAATTAAATTGGAATAAAAGGATATATTTTAAATGAATTCTAAGTATGTTTTTATTTAAAATAAAAAAGGAAGGAAAGTGTAGTTTAGAAGATTATAAGATTTCCTTGTTAGTACATAATCGCCGGTCGCCTAGACTACACGTCATCGCCAGGGCGCGAGGCATGCAGACGTCGCCAGGGCGCGATGCATGCGGGCATCTTCCAGGGGGAGACATCGGTCGTCCGCCAGGATGAGGCATCGGTGGATTGCCTTCGCGCGAGAGGTCATCGGTGGATTGTCTTCGCGCGAGAGGTCATCGGTGGATAGCCTTCGCGCGAGAGGTCATCGGCGAAAGGTTATCGCGCGATGTCGAGTTGCACACAGAGAAGGTGGGATCCAGACTCCCAGCATGGAACGTCCTGCACGTACGCCACGTAGACAAAAAGGATGATTCAGAATAGTGACATCAGAATGTTGGCATGCGCAGGAGACACTCGCGGTCGTACTGTTCAGGAAGTGGTTGGCATGCGCAAGAGACAAACGTGGTCGTACTGCTCAGAGAAACGTACACTCAGACTTCTCTGCAGAGTGGGTGGTGGCAGCTGCTTTTGTGGAGAAGCTGATTTAAGATGCAAAAACCCACTTCTGAGAGAGGGGAACAATGCAGTTGTTCAAGAGCGAAAGAGTGAGTTTACCTCCCTTCTCCTCCATTCTCTCCTTCGCACTGCGATTCTGGCACCTTCACACAAGAGTACGACGAGCGACGGCCACCATTAGAGCACCTGGGAGGTTCTCTGCAAGTCCTTCAAACCAGACGCAAAAACAGAGCCAAGGCATTCTTTAAGCTTCGTTGGGTTTCAGAGCTCCTGGTATTTTGCGCAAGTCCAGGTAAGGGAAGCTAGCCTTCATTTTCAATACAAGCCATAGATTAGCTGTTTCTGAAGTGAGGGCGACGTGGTCGCCGGTTTCGTTTTCATCTTCGTGAATGCTCTGTTCTATGTGTTTGGGCGACGTGGTCGCCGGTTTTTAAATACAGACTTCGAAATACCTTGTTTTTGAACCAGATCGCCGGTTTTGGCGTTGTTTGCGAACTCCCTGTTTTTGGTGTTGCTTTGAAACGGTTTGAGATTTAAATGAGATATTCGAAAATAAGAACCTTGGAGTGAGTTTTGCTGTGATTGAAATCATTCATTTAAGTGTTGTATGATGTGTTGAATGTTGTGGATGTGGGATCAAGGCATAGTATTTTCAGGAAAGAAAATACCGTGTAAGATCGTGTAGGATGTGCATTGATCGGTGATGTCTATAATGAGATTATCCTGACTCTCCTGAGATAATGGATTCATATAGATGAAGTTATTCAAGCGTTGAGAGTCGAAGGAGGTTCATATGTATGGGTGAGTCGTGTGAAAAAGAACGAGCTCGGCCTGTTATATGGATTAACCCTGTCATACTGTGAGAATGGTGAACTTGAGATCGAGAATGTGTTGATGCGCATAGCTGTGGAAACATTACAGCAGTTTAGTATGACAGGTGCAGATCTCTGAGTCTAGTCAATGCACGAGTCTTCCGGAAGTAGTGTCAAGTGTCTTGTGTGCTGAGTCAGTGGTAGTCTGACGTGAGAAATGAGGAACATTGAATTGATAGACACTTGATGCATTTTGTGAAATAGAATGACTCTTGAAAATATTGTGAAATGTGTGATTTCTGGGCGATCAGGTGAAGGGAATGAGAAACTCTATAGTTTTACGTGGGTATCTTGAATTTGTTTTATCTTGATTTTAATGTTCATATTTAAACTCTCTTTAAAATATCTAGCTTACCCTGCGTGTTTTGGTTTTGTGGCTGTTTTCTAAAAACTGTGATGATCGTGTATATTTACACGGGAGCAGATGATCTTCCAGGAAGTAGAGCTCCTTAGTGAGTGGTCGCCGGGGAAGAGATCTCCTGTTTCTATCTCTTGGTGGTGATCGCCGGATTTATGTCCTGATAGCAGATCGCCTGTTTTGGGGTCTTCTGTTAGGAGATCGCCGGTTTATGTATGGAGACCGCCGTTTTCGTTGTATTTGATTGATTTCGTTAAGTTTTGAAAAACATTTGACTGGTTATGTATTAAACTCCCTGTGAGGAGCAACTTCATTACTTATATATATAATTATGTTCTCTTCAACATTATTTGTTTACCTTTATTTTCATTATATAAATATGAATAGTTTTTGGCGGGATGTTACATTAATGGTATCAGAGCAGTTCGTCCTTAGGATGACCTGAGGGCTGTGGATCCATTGTGTTTCTTCTGCTCATAAAATCTATTTGAGTTTTAAATAACAACTATAGTGAAAGATTTTCAAAACGTTTTTGGTATTGAAATTTTTTGTGTGCCTTAGTGAATGTATGCCCTAATTGAAAATCTTGGTATTAAGAATGAGAGGATCTTGATAAAGTAATGAGGGTACACACTCATAACTGGATCGAGATGATTCTTAATCTTAATTCCAAAGGTTTGATGTTTAGCCTACATTGAATTCTGGTGTGATTTATTGAGTGCTCTTGTAATTGCCTGAAAGTGGTTGTTTGGATTGATGATTGTACACCAGTAACTGTTCTGGTGTTTTATTTGAAGTTATAAGTATTATGATTCTGTTGATGAGCTCAAATTCTTAATGATTTTGAGATGCTGACCTTTGTAAGGTCTATATGTTACCTCCTGAATGAATTGATTTCTTATCGATATCATTCTTGTAGTTGTAGGGAACATAGAAAACCTATAGTTTCAAAATCTGAAACGAAGAGAGATGGCACGTAGACCTTCTACCCCTCCCCAACCTTCTTCGGAGATGAGCCAGATTGCTAAGGCCATTGAGATGATGGCAACTGCCATTCAACAACAGAATGCAGCGATGGCACAGAATCACCAAGCTGCGATGCACCACTGGGAAACTGCTCGGTCTGCTGAAACAAACTCCCACGTCGGTCAGCCTCAAGAACAGATGGGACTGACCGAGTTCATAAGGCACAACCCACCCAAGTTTAGTGGGAATGCTACCCCTGATCAGGCAGATCAGTGGGTCAGGGAGTTGGAGAAAATCTTTAGGGCGACCTCCTGCCCTGAAGAGAAGAAACTGTTGTTTGCCACCTATCTGCTATCTGGAGAAGCTGAGTTCTGGTGGATGGGAGCTCAGCAGATGATGGAGGCCCGAGAGGATGTATTGGATTGGGAGAGCTTCAGGGTGAGGTTCTTGGAGAAATACTTCCCAGACAGCGCCAAGTTTGCGAGGGAAGCTGAGTTCCTAAAGTTGGAGCAGGGGGATATGTCAGTAAACGCCTATGCTGCTCAGTTTGAGTACCTCGCCCGATTCTATACTCAGGCGACCTCCGAGGCCTGGAGGTGTAGGAAGTTCGAAGAGGGACTGAAGCACGGGCTGAAGAGGACCATAGCCCCGATGTGCATAAGGGAATTTCACGCCTTAGTAGAGAAGGCGAAGATGGTGGAGACCCTAGAAAAGGGTGATTCTCGGGTGATCAGGTCACACCCAGGAGGTTCTTTTAGTGGGAAAGCTAAGGCACAGCACCCACAAAGCAAGCCCTATGCGAGACCTCCACCACATCGGGCGGGAACAGCGTCATCCCAGTTTCAGCAACAACAACCTTGGAGACCCAAGTGTTTCCATTGTGGTGGGTCACACACGCCCAATGTGTGCCCCAAGAAGGCTTCGGAGAGAAGGTGTTTTGCCTGCCAAAGGACAGGGCACGTTACTAGAGAGTGCCCTAGCAGGAATGGGGCGACCCAACCCAGTGGCTCTCAGCAGATGAGGAACGAAGGGGGCAGACCTCAGGCAACAGGGAGAGTGTTTGCCATGTCAGGAGCAGAGGCGTCTCAGTCAGGTAACCTCGTGCAGGGTATATGTTTTATAGCTGGTAGGGGTGTAAAAGCTTTGTTTGATTCTGGAGCGACACACTCTTTTGTGTCAAGCCTGTGTGTAGCCGAGTTGGGCCTTCTAGTGAAGGAGTTACCTTTCGAACTGTTGGTCTCTACACCTGCGTCAGGACAGGTGTCGACCTCTACAGTTTGCCCCAAATGTCCAGTGATAGTAGAGGGACGCAGATTCAAAGTGAACTTGATCTGCCTACCTCTTCAGGACCTGGATATTATCCTGGGAATGGATTGGCTAGCTGCCAATCACGTTCTCATAGACTGCGGTAGTCAGAAGGTAGCGTTTCCAGACCCCCAAGAATCAGAGGTGATATCAGTTCAGCACGGGTGGTCAGAGTTGGAAGAAGGGGCGAGGTGCTTCGTGATGCTAGCTCGGTTGGAAGTGGAGAATGAAGGGGACGTAAGCAGAATACACGTGGTGAAAGATTTCACGGATGTATTTCCAGAAGAGGTACCTGGGTTACCCCCTAAGAGAGAAGTGGAATTCTCTATTGACTTGGTACCTGGAGCTGGACCAGTGTCAATGGCACCTAACAGGATGGCACCAGCCGAGTTAGTAGAGTTAAAGAAGCAAGTGGAAGAGTTGCTGGAGAAACAATTCATCAGACCCAGTGTATCTCCATGGGGGGCTCCAGTGCTCCTAGTCAAGAAGAAGGATGGAGGGTCTTGGCTGTGTATAGATTACAGGCAGTTGAACAAGTTGACCATCAAGAACAAGTACCCCCTACCCAAAATTGACAATTTGATGGACCAAATACATGGGGCCTCGGTGTTCTCCAAGATTGATCTGAGATCGGGATACCACCAAATTTTGGTAAAAGCTGAAGATGTTCAAAAGACAGCTTTTAGGTCTCGGTATGGGCACTATGAGTATGTGGTGATGCCGTTTGGAGTAACCAATGCTCCAGCTCTGTTTATGGACTACATGAATAGGATTTTTCACCCTTTCTTGGATAAGTTTGTGGTGGTCTTCATAGACGACATACTCATTTATTCAAGGACCGAGGAAGAGCATGAGGAACACCTGAGGACAGTATTGGAGATACTGAGGGAGAAGCAACTCTATGCCAAGTTCTCTAAGTGCGAGTTCTGGTTGAAGGAAGTCAACTTCTTAGGACACGTGATATCTGCCCAGGGGATCTCGGTGGATCCAGCCAAGGTAGAGGCAGTGCTGCAATGGGAACGTCCTAAGACAGTCACTGAGATAAGGAGCTTTGTGGGTTTGGCGGGCTACTATCGGAGGTTTATTGAGGACTTTTCCAAGGTAGTGGCTCCTTTAACACAGCTGACCCGCAAGGACCAACCTTTTGCTTGGACCGACCGATGTGAGCAGAGCTTCATGGAACTAAAGGAGAGGTTGACCAGTGCTCCAGTGCTGGTGATCCCCAAGGTAGGAAGACCTTTTGATGTCTACTGTGACGCTTCACATCAGGGTCTGGGATGTGTTTTAATGCAAGAGAAAAGAGTGGTTGCATATGCTTCAAGGCAACTCAAGGTTCATGAGAGAAACTACCCTACGCATGATTTGGAGTTGGCGGCTGTGGTGTTTGCCTTGAAGATCTGGAGGCACTATTTATATGGAGCTCGGTTCCAGGTGTTCAGTGACCATAAGAGCCTGAAATACTTGTTCGATCAGAAGGAACTAAACATGAGGAAAAGAAGGTGGATGGAGTTTCTAAAGGACTACGATTTTCAACTCATGTATCATCCAGGGAAGGCCAATGTAGTGGCAGATGCTTTGACTAGAAAATCAATACAAGTAGCCACCATGATGATGGAAGAACAGAAACTGATCGAGCAGTTCAGAGACTTAAACCTTGGGGTAGAATTTCACGTAAATCACATTAGTTGTAGTAAGCTGGCTATAACTAATGACTTCCTTGGGATGATAAAGGATAAGCAGTTGGAAGACCCTAGTCTGAAGCGTACTGTGGAGTCACTAGGGACCGACCAGGCTAGAGACTTTGTGATGGGCAATGATGGGATCTTGAGATTTAATGGCAGAATTTGCATCCCTGCAAATGGAGAGTTGAAGAAAATGATCCTAGATGAAGGTCATAAGAGTCGCCTTAACCTCCATCCAGGCATGAACAAGATGTACCATGACTTGAAGGAGTCATTTTGGTGGTCGGGCATGAAGAGAGACATCGCCCAGTATGTTGCAACCTGCTTAACGTGTCAGAAGGCGAAGGTAGAGCATCAAAGACCTGGCGGGTTGTTACAGCAACTGGATATCCCTGAGTGGAAATGGGACAGCATCGCCATGGATTTTGTCACCCATTTACCCAGATCGGTAAAGGGTCATGATGCAATCTGGATCATCATTGATAGGCTGACGAAGAGTGTCCACTTTCTTCCAGTGAATATGAAGATGCCTATGGCCAAGCTGGCACAGTTATACATCCAAGAAATAGTGAGGTTGCATGGAGTGCCTTCAAGCATCGTTTCAGATAGAGATCCCAGGTTCACTTCACGATTTTGGCAGACCTTACAAGAGTGCTTGGGAACTAAGTTGAGGATGAGCTCTGCCTATCATCCCCAAACAGATGGTCAGTCAGAAAGAACGATCCAGTCCTTGGAAGATCTGCTGAGGGCGTGCGTCTTGGATCAATTGGGAAGTTGGGATGAGGTGTTGCCGCTGGTGGAGTTTACCTATAATAATAGTTACCACGCCAGTATTGGGATGGCACCATATGAAGCCCTGTATGGGAGGAAATGCAGAACTCCCTTATGTTGGTACCAGGAGGGTGAAGCAGTCTGGGTTGGGCCAGAGTTGATTCAGCAGACGACCGAGAAAGTGCAACAAATACAAAGCAGAATGAAAGCTTCTCAAAGTAGGCAGAAGTCCTATGCAGATCAGAGGAGAAAGCCTTTGGAGTTTGTTGCTGGAGACCACGTGTTCATGAAAGTGACACCAACCAAGGGTGTGGGACGGGCGATCAGGTCAAAGAAGTTGTCCCCTAAGTTCGTGGGACCATATCAGATCTTAAGAAGGATTGGTCCAGTGGCTTATGAGATCGCCCTACCTCCCCATCTAGCGAATCTGCACAATGTCTTTCACGTATCACAGCTGAGGAAATACATGGCAGACCCTAGTCATGTGCTGGAAGTAGACGATGTGCAGATCAGGGATGACTTGTCCTTTGAAGCAAAACCAGTCAGGATTGACGATCGGCAAAGTAAACAGCTCAGAGGCAAGACCATCGACATGGTGAAAGTGGTGTGGGATGAGAGATCGGGGGATTCAACTTGGGAGTTAGAAGAACCCATGAGAGAAGCTTATCCATACCTCTTTTCCTTGTAATTCAATTTTCGGGGACGAAAATTTTTCTTGATGGAGAGAATGTAAGGACCTGAAAAATTAAATTGGAATAAAAGGATATATTTTAAATGAATTCTAAGTATGTTTTTATTTAAAATAAAAAAGGAAGGAAAGTGTAGTTTAGAAGATTATAAGATTTCCTTGTTAGTACATAATCGCCGGTCGCCTAGACTACACGTCATCGCCAGGGCGCGAGGCATGCAGACGTCGCCAGGGCGCGATGCATGCGGGCATCTTCCAGGGGGAGACATCGGTCGTCTGCCAGGATGAGGCATCGGTGGATTGCCTTCGCGCGAGAGGTCATCGGTGGATTGTCTTCGCGCGAGAGGTCATCGGTGGATAGCCTTCGCGCGAGAGGTCATCGGTGGATTGTCTTCGCGCGAGAGGTCATCGGTGGATAGTCTTCGCGCGAGAGGTCATCGGTGGATAGTCTTCGCGCGAGAGGTCATCGGCGAGAGGTTATCGCGCGATGTCGAGTTGCACACAGAGAAGGTGGGACCCAGACTCCCAGCATGGAACGTCCTGCACGTACGCCATGTAGACAAAAAGGATGATTCAGAATAGTGACATCAGAATGTTGGCATGCGCAGGAGACACTCGCGGTCGTACTGTTCAGGAAGTGGTTGGCATGCGCAAGAGACAAACGTGGTCGTACTGCTCAGAGAAACGTACACTCAGACTTCTCTGCAGAGTGGGTGGTGGCAGCTGCTTTTGTGGAGAAGCTGGTTTAATATGCAAAAACCCACTTCTGAGAGAGGGGAACGTTGCAGTTGTTCAAGAGCGAAAGAGTGAGTTTACCTCCCTTCTCCTCCATTCTCTCCTTCGCACTGCGATTCTGGCACCTTCACACAAGAGTACGACGAGCGACGGCCACCATTAGAGCACCTGGGAGGTTCTCTGCAAGTCCTTCAAACCAGACGCAAAAACAGAGCCAAGGCATTCTTTAAGCTTCGTTGGGTTTCAGAGCTCCTGGTATTTTGCGCAAGTCCAGGTAAGGGAAGCTAGCCTTCATTTTCAATACAAGCCATAGATTAGCTGTTTCTGAAGTGAGGGCGACGTGGTCGCCGGTTTCGTTTTCATCTTCGTAAATGCTCTGGTCTATGTGTTTGGGCGACGTGGTCGCCGGTTTTTAAATACAGACTTCGAAATACCTTGTTTTTGAACCAGATCGCCGGTTTTGGCGTTGTTTGCGAACTCCCTGTTTTTGGTGTTGCTTTGAAACGGTTTGAGATTTAAATGAGATATTCGAAAATAAGAACCTTGGAGTGAGTTTTGCTGTGATTGAAATCATTCATTTAAGTGTTGTATGATGTGTTGAATGTTGTGGATGTGGGATCAAGGCATAGTATTTTCAGGAAAGAAAATACCGTGTAAGATCGTGTAGGATGTGCATTGATCGATGATGTCTATAATGAGATTTTCCTGACTCTCCTGAGATAATGGATTCATATAGATGAAGTTATTCAGGCGTTGAGAGTCGAAGGAGGTTCATATGTATGGGTGAGTCGTGTGAAAAAGAACGAGCTCGGCCTGTTATATGGATTAACCCTGTCATACTGTGAGAATGGTGAACTTGAGATCGAGAATGTGTTGATGCGCATAGCTGTGGAAACATTACAGCAGTTTAGTATGACAGGTGCAGATCTCTGAGTCTAGTCAATGCACGAGTCTTCCGGAAGTAGTGTCAAGTGTCTTGTGTGCTGAGTCAGTGGTAGTCTGACGTGAGAAATGAGGAACATTGAATTGATAGACACTTGATGCATTTTGTGAAATAGAATGACTCTTGAAAATATTGTGAAATGTGTGATTTCTGGGCGATCAGGTGAAAGGAATGAGAAACTCTATAGTTTTACGTGGGTATCTTGAATTTGTTTTATCTTGATTTTAATGTTCATATTTAAACTCTCTTTAAAATATCTAGCTTACCCTGCGTGTTTTGGTTTTGTGGCTGTTTTCTAAAAACTGTGATGATCGTGTATATTTACACGGGAGCAGATGATCTTCCAGGAAGTAAAGCTCCTTAGTGAGTGGTCGCCGGGGAAGAGATCGCCTGTTTCTATCTCTTGGTGGTGATCGCCGGATTTATGTCCTGATAGCAGATCGCCTGTTTTGGGGTCTTCTGTTAGGAGATCGCCGGTTTATGTATGGAGACCGCCGTTTTCGTTGTATTTGATTGATTTCGTTAAGTTTTGAAAAACATTTGACTGGTTATGTATTAAACTCCCTGTGAGGAGCAACTTCATTACTTATATATATAATTATGTTCTCTTCAACATTATTTGTTTACCTTTATTTTCATTATATAAATATGAATAGTTTTTGGCGGGATGTTACATTGAACATGTTGAACCAAGTGGTGTTCAAGGTTTTGAAGAATCCAAATCCTTTGAAGGATGATGAAGCTTCTGCTTGCTTGATGCTGCTGTGCTGCTTTATTGTTTTGTTCTGGGGTCGTTTAATGTTGTAATCCACCCTTAGATTAAATCTCAAAGCACTTAGCATCTCAATCTTTAAACAAAGTAAAGTGTTTTTCAAACTAAGTTGAAACAACCGATTGTTCTGTCGAAACAACCGATTGTTTACACTTCGATGTTTTGAGAAAGTTTGAAAACTGTTTTCAAATAGTGAAATCTCTTAAGTAACAAAACAACCGATTGATTCGAGGAAACAATCAATTGTTTGTTTTGGAACCATAACAGAATAACTGTTTTCTTTGACTGAGCTTTAAATGGTTTGAAACTGAATATGCTCCAGTCATTAAATGCTTTGACCAATCTTTTTGAAAGCAATTATGGGTTTGTTAAGATTTGATAAACAAACTTTCCTTTTATATAATTCAGAAAAACTGTTTTAAATATGTGAATGCTTTTGAAAAAGTTTTTTAACCAAGAAAAGAGAGTTTTGGAAAATTGCTGAGATTGCTTAAGTGCTAGAGAGATTGATCAAAGTGCTGGGATAGGTTTCTACTTGTATTGATTTCAGATCTTCATCTATAACAAGTGTAATCTGTGTAAAACTGCTTAAACTTTTCTGTATTGTTGCTGAGTGTAACATCCCGCCAAAAAAAACTATTCATATTTATATAATGAAAATAAAGGTAACAAATAGATTGAAGTGAATAAAATTATATATATGTAATGAAGTTTCTCCTCACAGGGAGTTTAATACAAATTCGGTCAATTTTCCAAAAACGTAAACAAAATACAGCCAAATAAATTGAAACCAGCGGTCTCCCTACATAAACCGGCGATCTCCTATCAGAAGACCCAAAACAGCCGATCTGCTATCAGAACAGAAATCAGGCGATCACCACATAGAGACAGAAATAGGCGATCTCCTTCCGGCGACCACTCACTAAGGAGCTCTACTTCCTGGAAAATCATCTGCTCCCGTGTAAAATACACGATCATCACAGTTTTAAGAGAAAACAGCCAGAGAACAATACAAAGGGTACGCTAGATATATTTTAATACTTAAATTATGAACTGGACAACCAACGTAGATCAGCCTTTTTAAACATTCACAAAAGTCCATCACTTTCTCATTCATATCACACAACCATCAAGTAATCCCAGATTTCACAATTTCCTCAAGGGTCGTTCAATTCACATAATTCAATCAAGTGTCTATCAATTCAATGGTTCTCATTTCTCACGTCAGACTTCCACTGACTCATCACACAAGACACTTGACACTACTTCCGGAAGACTCGTGCGTTGAACTTAGCATCCAGAGACATGCACCTGTCATACTTCATTTGGCTGTAATGTTTCCACAACCATGCGCATCAACACAATCTCGATCTCAATTCATCACTCTCACAGTATGACAGGGTTAATCCATATAACAGGCCGAGCTCGTTCTTTTTCACACGACTCACCCATTCATATGAACCTCCTTCGACTCTCACCAACTGGATAACTTCCTCTATGTGATTCCATTATCTCAGCAGAGTCAGGATCGCCTCATTCACAGGATACTCACAGATCAATACACTTCACAACCAAATCTCAACACGGTATTTCCTTTCCTGAAAATACTATGTCTTGATTGTTGAACCAAGTGGAGTTCAAGGTTTTGAAGAATCCAAATCCTTTGAAGGATGATGAAGCCTCTGCTTGTGTGATGTTGCTGTGCTGCTTTATAGTTTTGTTCTGGGGTAGTTCAAAGTGTAAACCAATATTAGATTTAATCTCAAAGCAAAAAGCATCTCAATCTTTAATGAAACAAAGTGTTTTTCAAACTAAGTTAAAACAACCGATTGTTCTGTCGAGACAACCGATTGTTTATACTTAGATGTTTTGAGAAAGTTTTGAAAACTGTTTTTGATTGGAGAAAACTGTTAAGTGACAAAACAACCGATTGATTCGAGGAAACAATCGATTGTTTGTTTTGGAACCATAACAGAAAAACTGTTTTCTTTGACTGAGCTTTAAATGATTTGAAACTGTATACGCTCCAGTCATTCAATGCTTTGACCAATCTTTTTGAGAGCAATCATG
The DNA here is from genome assembly GCA_013389735.1 of Phaseolus lunatus. NCBI lineage: Eukaryota > Viridiplantae > Streptophyta > Magnoliopsida > Fabales > Fabaceae > Phaseolus > Phaseolus lunatus. The sequence goes on from CM023867.1 coordinate 20,172,753, forward strand.
GATAAACAATCTTTCCTTTTATAATCAGAAGATCTGTATTATTTAAGTTTTTTTGTTTTTGAAAGAAATATATCAAAAAGTACTAAGAACTGAAAAAGAGATTGCTGAAGTGCTTGAGAGATTGATTGAAGTATTGGGATAGGTTTTTCACTTGTATTGATTTCAGATCTCATCTGTAACAAGTGTAATTCTGTAAACTGTTGAATCTTTTCTGTATACGTTGCTGAGATTGTCTGTGTGACCTTGAGGTATTCAAGATCAGAGATCTCAGTGTTGACCAAGGAGAGTGTGTGTCTTGAAGGGTTCAAGGTCATTCTCTTGGTTGTTGTGTAAGTAATCTGGGTTTGATTGCTTAGTGGATTTCCTCAGGGTTTCTGAGAAGACTGGATGTAGCTCTGGGTTGGAGTGAACCAGTATAAACATCTGTGTACAATCTCTCTATCCCTAACTCTTTAATTTCAGTTTATTTGTTGTTTGCTGGTATAAACAACCGATTGTTTCGAAGAAACAACCGATTGTTTTCCTGGCATTGCTGTATTGCTTGCTGTTTTGGCAAACTGAATTGCTTAATCATTTGATTTCTGAAAGATATTCATTCTAGCTTGGAAAAGTTTGCGAAAACCTCTTTAAACAATTCACCCCCCCTCTAGTTTAAAGCCATATTTCCTAACAATTGGCATCAAGAGCTTGGTTCTTGAAAGTCATTCAAGTTGATCCTAAAATCTTTTAAAATGGCTGATAGACTACCTTTTGGGGAAGGTGCTTCAATAAACAGACCACCCTTGTTCTGTGGTTTGAATTACCAGTTTTGGAAAGTTAGAATGAAAATATTCATGGAATCTCTTGACAAAGGAATTTGGGATGCAATTGAAAATGGTCCTTTTATACCAAAGTTTGAAAAAGATGGTTCTGTCATTGAGAAGCCATGGTCTCAATGGACTGATGCAGAAAGCAAAAAGGCCAAATTTGATTGCATTGCCAAAAATATTATAACCTCTGCTTTAAATTCTGATGAGTTTTTCAGGGTATCACAATGTAAATCATCAAAGGAAATGTGGGATACTTTGGAGGTCACTCATGAAGGAACAAATGAAGTTAAAAGAGCTAGAAAGCATGCTCTAATCCAAGAGTATGAAATGTTCAGAATGCTTAAAGGTGAAACAATTGCTGAAGTACAGAAAAGGTTTACTCATATCATCAATCACCTTATGAGCCTTGACAAGACTTTTGACAAAGAAGAGCTAAACATCAAGATCTTGAAATGTCTTGATAGAGCATGGCAACCAAAGGTAACTGCTATTTTTGAATCTAAAGATCTAACATCCTTAAGTGTTGCTTCTTTGTTTGGAAAGCTTAAGGAACATGAGCTAGAGATGAATAGACTCAATGTTCAAGAGAATCAAGATAAGCACACAAGGAGCATAGCCTTGAAAGCATCCAAACACAAGGGAAAGCAAGATTCAAGTGATGATAGTATGAGGAAAATCTGAGTTTGCTGTCAAGAAAATTCAGCAAATTCCTAAAGAGAAACCGCAACAAAGACAACAACAAGGATAGGTATGGAAACAAGAAATCCAATGATTTAAATTCAAATAACTATACTTGTTTTGGTTGTGGTGAGCAAGGTCACATAAAGGCAGACTGTCCCAACACAAGCAAGGAGAAAAAGGCAAGCTACAAGGAGAAGAAAGGCAAGACAAAGAGAGCCTACATAGCTTGGGATGAAAATGAGGTATCATCATCAAGTTCTTCATCAAGTGAAGATGAGAAAGCAAACCTATGTTTGATTGCTGAAGATGATGATGATTCAAGCAGTTCAAGTGAGGTAAGTTCTTGTGCTTCCTTAAATGAACAAAATTATTGTGAATTGCTTGAAGCTTTTCAAGAAACTCATGATGAAGCTAATCGATTGGTGCTTTCAAACAATCGATTGAGAGATCTTAACAATGGGCTTGAAAAGAGAGTTAAATCACTTGAAGAGGATCTGAGAAAAGCAAAAATTGATTTTGAAAAGATGGAAAATCATTTCAAAAACACCTCTTGTAAGTGTGATACTCTCATTTGTGAAAATTGTGAAAATCTTGAGAAAAAGGTTCAATATCTTGTTGAAACTGTGGACAAGCTTTCAAAAGGGAAATCAAACTTTGAGAATGTCTTGGCATCTCAAAGTTGTGTTTTTGGAAAGGCTGGTTTAGGCTTCAATCCACAGAACAAGCAAGATAGGTTTTCAAAAAGTTTTTTAAGAAAACCAGAAAAACAACCGATTGTTAAGACGAAACAATTGATTGTTACATGCTTTTATTGCATGAAAAAGGGCCATTCGGTTAGATTCTGCAAAATAAGAAAGTTTTCTGTTCCAAGAGGCTACATGAAATGGATCCCTAAAGGATGTGAGGTGCCAAGTGTGAAAAAGAAACCAATTGGACCCACATTTGTGAAAGGACCAAATCTTGTTGCTTGAACTAATGTTTGTGCAGGAAAATTAATAGAAAAAGAGGAGCTGAGCCAACTGGTTAGACTGTTAAAGACAAAGGGCAATCATTGAAGCTGAATCAATGCTTTGCAGAAGGTCAATTCAATGAAAAGAAGCCTTCTTGATCAACAAGCAATTGGCTCATTGAGGAAACAACACAAGGATGAGTTTTTTCTTTTACTGTCCTCTATTTTAGTATTAAAGTTCTTTCCTGTGTTTAATCCCTCTTTGGTCAATGTTATCTGTTGTTATCTGCTTCTGTTTTTGGTTAAAATTTCTTGAAATCAAGTTTTAACTGCTGCAAAAAAACAACCGATTGTTTCTTCGAAACAACCGATTGTTTTGGGTCTGACAGCACTGTGAGAAAATTGATTTAATTCTATTTTTGGATTTCTATTCGTTGCAGATCAGTTCAAATAGAGAATCTTGGTCAATGATACTGTGATTGAATGCTGAACAAGTTCAGAAAAGAAGTTACAACTATCATAAAGGAATATACTCCAAAATCTTGGAAATTCAAGTGCCTTAATGACTAGTCAAAGTCCACATGTGAAGACCATGTGTTTTTCAGCTTTTTCTGACATGTGCAGAACAGTCTTCTCTCTCTGAAAATCAGGTACCCATTGAATGGAATTAATCATAAATTGGTTTTCGGATGGTTATAAAATCAGGTGCAGATGAACAACCAATTGCAACATCTATTGCAACATCTCTTGCACCATCTCTTGAGAAAAACTGTAAAGAAGAGCTGCCCTCTGTTTTCTCATCTCTGCTGCCATGGAATCAACACCTCCCACTTCTGGAAGAATCAAAACTAGAGCTGTAAGATCTGGAGGAAGGCTGGAGGGATGGTTTTCTGGAGATAAAGATCTCATAGAAAAATATAGATATGAGACAAGTCTCAAGAAAATCAACAACCCCAAGGTTGTGAGTTTTGATTGGCTGAAAAGTCAAAAGCTGGACAATGTGAGGAAACTTCTCAAAGATCAGTATCTCAGAAGGTTTCTGGAGATGAAGGGCAACATATATCCAGACTTGGTGAAGGTCTTCTACACCAATTTGAAATTTGAGGGAAACAACCTAGTTTCTCATGTAAAAGGTGTGGACATGGAGATAACCCATGAGGTTTGGGCTGCTGTTGCTGGACTCAAGTTTTCTGGTATGCGAATCAGCAAAGGCAATCTTGGTGTGGTGGAGGATTTCAACAAAATTCAGTTTTACAGAAGCTGTTTGAAAAACACTCAAGCTCAAGTGAGTGCATGCTCAGTTGGAGGGTTGAAACTGGATGAGAGGCTGCTAGCTCTCATTGTGACATGGATTCTAACTCCAAGGGGGAGCAACCATTCTGTTTTGACTGAAGAAGATCTGGTTTACATCTTCTGCATCACCAAGAAGGTCAAGCTAAATTGGATTCACATCATCAAAGAGCACATGCAAAAAGCAATGAGGTTGGGTGACTATCACTATCCCTATGCTATTTTGATATCTAAATTCCTAAACTATTTTGAAGTTAATCTGGAAGATGAGACTTCTGAGCTGGTCAAGTCAACTCAAGAGTTGAACAATGGATCACTCAGCAAGATGGGATTTACAAAAATAGGTGGAAAATGGGTAAGCAAGGATGGTGATCATGGTGCTTCCTCTAGTGGTGCTGCTCAAGAAGAACCTACAGATATGGATGTTGAACATGAAGATCCAACAGGAGGATTTCAAGATGCTGGACCCAGTGCAGCTGCTGAACATCCAGAAGAAAGGATTCAATCAATGTCACCTTTTGAAAGGTTCATGGTGAATAGGATGGATAGCTTTGCTGAAAACCAAAGAAACCTCCATGATTTGTGTGTTAGCAATTTCCAGAGGTTTGATACCAGGTTTGACAACATGGATGCTGTAACATCCCTCCAAATTACTTTGAAATAAATATAAAATGAAAGTAAAGGTGACAAATAGATTCTATGAACAAAATATTATATATATGAAATGAAGTTGCTCCTCTTAGGGAGTTTAATACAAATTCGGTCAAATTTTCCAGAAACATAAACAAAATACAGTAAAAAAAACAAAGCAGGCGATCTCCTATCGGAAGAAACCGATCGCCTATCGGACGAGACCGATCTCCTATCAGAGGAGCCAAAACAGCCGATCACCTATCAGGACAGAAAAAAACAGGCGATCACCCGATAGAGGCAGAAACAGGCGATCACCCGATAGAGACAGAAAACCGGCGATCTCCTTCTCGGCGATCACTCACTTAGGAGCTCTACTTCCTGGAAGATCATCTGCTCCCGTGTAAAATACACGATCATCACAGTTTTAAGAGAAAACCACAGAACCAAAATACGCAGGGTAAGCTAGATATTTTAAAGAGAGTTTAAATCATGAACATGACAATCAACGTAAAACAAGTTTCAAAATATCCATGTAAAACGTAGAGTTGCTCATATCAATCACCTGATCGCCCAAAATCACACATTTCACAACATTCACCCATATTCATTCCATTTCACAATACTGCATCAAGTGTCTATAAACTATCAATGTTTCTCATTTCTCACGTCAGACTTTCCACTGACTCACCACACAAGACACTTGACACTACTTCCGGATTGACTCGTGCGTTGATTAGACTCAGAGATCTGCACCTGTCATACCACACCACTGTGAAATCCACACAGGGTCGCTGTGAATCCACACAGCATGCGCATATATCATCTCAATGTCAATAGTTCTCCTGGTATGACAGGGTTAATCCATAGGACAGGCGGAGCTCGTTCTTTTTCACACGAGACGCCCATCATATAGACCTCCTTCGACTCTCAACAACTGAGTAACTTCCTCTACGTGATTCCATTACCTCAGCAGAGTCAGGATATCCCCTTAGGAATCACCGATCAATGCACCTACTACAAGATCTTACACGGTATTTTCTTTCCTGAAAATACTATGCCTCGATCCCACATTCACAGCATTCAAAAACATCATACCACTCGAGTAATTGATTCAAGTCACAGCAACGAATCATTTCAAGGTTCAGATCTTCGAATATTTCATTTAAATCTCAAGTAGTTTCAAAACAACACCCAAAAACAGAGAGTTCACAAACAACGCCAAAACCGGCGATCTAGTTCAAAAACAGGGTGTTTCGAAGACTGTATATAAAACCGGCGACCACGTCGCCCAAGCACACAAACAGAGCATTTTACGCAGATGAAAACAAAAATGGCGACCACGTCGCCCTCACTTCAGCGATAGCTGCACTATGGCTTGTATGGAAAAAGAGGTCTAGCTTCCCTTACCTGGACTTGCGCCAAACACCAGGAGCTCCGAAACCCAACGAAGCTTGAACGACGCCTTGGCTCTGTTTTTGCGTCTGGTTGAAGGACTTGCAGAGAACCTCCCAGGTGCTCTAATGGTGGCCGTCGCTCGTCGTACTCTCGTGTGGAGGTGCTAGAATCGCAGCGCGAAGGAGAGAATGGAGGAGAAGGGAGATAAACGCACCCTTTAGCTCTGGAACCACAGCAACGTTTCTTTCCTTCTCCCTCAGAAATGGGATTTTGCATCTTAAGCTGACTTCTCCACAAAAACCGCTGCCACCACCCACTCTGCAGGGAGTTTGCGTGTACGCTTCGCTGAACAGTACACCTAAGCGTGCCTCTGCGCAGGCTAACACTCTGAGGTCACTAGCCTGAACCACTCTTTTTGTCTACGTGGCGCGCGTGCAGGGCGTTTCATGCTGGGGGTCTGGGTCCCACTTTACTCTGTGTGAAACTCGACGTCGCGCGATAACTTTCCACTGCTGACTCATCCTGGCGAACGACCGATGTCTCCTTCGTCCTGGAAGACGACCGATGTCTTCTTCTGGGAGACGACCGATGTCATCCCTGGCGACGCCCTCATAACTCTCGTGCCCTGGCCACGTCCACATGCATCGTGCCCTGGCGATGCCCGCACGCCTCTCGTGCCTTGGCCACGTCCACATGCCTCGTGCCCTGGTGATGCCCGCATGCCTCTCGCGCTCTGACGATGCCTCATGCCTCGCGCGCCCTGGCGACGTCCACACGCCTCGCGCGCCCTGGCGACGTCCACACGCCTCGCGCGCCCTGGCGACGTCCACATACCTCGCGCGCCCTGGCGACGTCCACACGCCTCGCGCGCCCTGCATGCAACACTAAGGGTGATCTCTTTTGGTCAAGCGTAGAGCTTCGCATGCACAGCGTATCTAAGGCTTAACCCACACCTTGATACGCGTGGTTGTTGGAACCCACTCTGGTTGATTCAGCATCTTGACCACATACTACGTGCATTCCCGCCGATCACGTACACTCTAGGCGATTGGCGCTCATGTCTCCTCTAGGCGACAGGCGATTATGTGCCAGAGGAGTCGGAGATCGCCTCCATCTTCAATAACGGCGATCTCGTAGGAGACTTCTTAGCTACACATTTCCTCCTTTACTCTTCTTGATCTACATGTCAGCCGACCGACCTCTACCAGCTGACCCCAGATCTTGGGCGACGTCCGAGGTCCGACTACTACGAAACTTCATTTACCAGCTCTTTGTATTTTAAATAATAACATCTTCTGAAATTATTTAAATATACCACTTTTATTCCAATTCAATTTTACAGGTCCTTACATTCTCCCCAACAAGAAAAATTTTCGTCCTCGAAAATTGAATTATAAGGGAAGGAGGTAGGGATATGCTTCTCTCATGTTTTCTTCAAACTCCCCCTGGTGAATCACCCGATCTTCACGTCGTCCGCTTCCAACACGTGACTAGGGTCTGCAAGATACTTCCTTAGCCGTGATACGTGAAATACATTATGCAGGTTTGCTAAATGGGGAGGTGGGGCGATCTCATAAACCACTGGACTGATCCCCCCCCTTAGAATCTGATATGGCCCAACAAACTTAGGGGACAGCTTCTTTGATCTGATCGCCCATCCTACACCCTTGGCTGGTGTCCTCCCTCATAAAGACGTGATCCCCCAGCAGCAAACCCCAAAGGTCTTCTCCTCTGCTCTGCCTCGGACATCTGCCGACTTTGAGAAACTTTCATTCTGCCCTGTATCAGTTTCGCCCTCTCGGTTGTCTGCTGAGCCAACTCTTCCTACTCCAATACTTCATCGAATTCCATTTTACATTCCTGCTTATGGAATATGCTGCCCCAATGAGCGCCAACTCCAGTACTCACACTCTACTTCCAACCCTGAAGACTTGGTCGAGCAAGTCCAGAACTAGGCCCTTAACAGAACCAGGACTAGCCCCTTTAGAGAAAAGTGAGCAAGATCCCTTCATCGGAAGGAAAAAGGACAGCTGGCTACTGCTCATGCCTCCTAGTCCATTCAAACTAGGATCCGAAATATCCTTCTAGGAATCAACTTCCGCTTCTTGATCAAAACCATCCATCGACTTCCCACTGCTGATCTAATTCTCACGCTCCCTACAGGAATACCTTTGGTTCACCACTATGCTACATAATTCTGCACCTTATAACGACAAAGTTCTTGTTGCTGTTACTTTCTAAATCATCCTTATGACTTCTTTTGCCAACTCGGCTTCCTGTCCCCATCATTTCCTCCTTGTCCAATGTATACATTGGATGCATTGATTTGGGTTCAGGTGCCCATCTGAAAAGGCATACAAGAACGAACACACCATATCTCTCAACCACAATCATGTAAGTAGTGGAGCCGATTGGAAAATTTCCTCTGCATTCAGAATTTCTTGCTTAAGGACAACTCTATTCCTCTTCTCCAAGATACAACAGACTATTGCCACCCACATTCCCTTCCACACCTGATTTTACTTGGATGACATACGTATAAGATAGAAGTTCTCAAGGTGGGACCTCAAATCCTTATGTCGAACAAATAGAGCACTTATCCACTTGAAGCACATAGACCAGCCACGTTGCTTTAAAGTTAGAGTTAGTGGCCCACACATCCTCCTGAAATCTCACATCCCCTCCGCCTCTAACTTTCCAAACAATGACTTTTTGGAACTGACCATCATCTTCACCCTCCTCGCACATCCTACGTACGTCTCTCCACCACCACGATTGATATTTCGAATGAGCTCGGCTCCTCCCAAGTTCCGAGTCATATTTGGATACAAGAATATCTTTCCATTTCCCTTTCTCATCACTCCTCATCCACCATTTCCATACTCATCTTCCAAATCACGATCCACAAAACAGCATCCATTCTGCGTGAAGCTTTCTCTCTTCTCCCAGTAACTTCTCTACTTGGTATTTTTCAGCAAATTTCTCTGACTAATTGAACTTTAGACACACATACAATATCTCCTCTTTCCTTTTAGGCTTGTGGTTAAGCTAACGTCACCTCATGCTGTTTCATCGACACGATACATCTCCCAAGCTTCAAATAGAAGAAAATTCATTCTTTCATTCTTGGAACTTAACTCCGGTACTTCCCCTGGATACACGTGCTTAAGTCCTTAAACCCTCAACATTCTGCTTATATACTCTCCATAACTTATATGTAGCTGGAACTAAACCTTGGTACACTAAATCTAACTTACACTTCCTTCTTTGATTCCATCAACTCAGCTGGAGCCATTGACACTGGTCCAGCTCCAGGTACCAAAACAATAGAGAGTTCCACCTCTCTCTTAGGAGGTAATCCATATATCTCTTCTGGAAATACATCCATGAAATCTTTCACCAAGGTATCTTGCTTACGTCCTCTTCATTCTTCACTTCCAACCGAGCTAGGATCACGAAGCACCTCGCCCCTTTTTCCCAACTCCGACCACCCATGCTGAGCAGATATCACCTCTGACTCTTGGAGGTTTGGAACCGCTAACTTCTGATTACCGTAGACTACGAGAACGTGATTGGCAGCTAGCCAATCCATTCCCAGGATAACATCCAGATCCTGAAGAGGTAGGCAGATCAAGTTTACTTTGAATCTGCGTCCCTCTACCATCATTGGACATTCAGGGCAACTGTAGAGGTCAACACCTGTCCTGACGCAGGTGTAGAGACCAACAGTTCAAACGGTAACTCCTTCACTAGAAGGCCCAACTCGGCTACACACAGGCTAGACACAAAGGAGTGTGTCGCTCCAGAATCAAACAAAACCTTTACACTCCTACCAGCTATAAAACATATACTCTGCACGAGGTTACCTGACTGAGACGCCTCTGCTTCTGACATGGCCAACACTCTCCCTGTTGCCTGAGGTCTGCTGCCTTCATTCCTCAACTGCCGAGAACCACTGGGTTGAGTCATCCTTTTTCTGTTAGGACAATCTCTAGAAATGTGCCCCATTTCTTGGCATGTGAAACACCCTTTCTCTGAATTCCTCTTGGAGCACACCTTGACTGTGTGTGGTCCACCACAGTGGAAACATTTTAGTTTCCAGGGTTGTTGCTGCTGAAACTGGGGCGGTGCTGCTTCTGCCCTATGCTGTGGGGGTCTCGAATAAGGCTTGCTTTGTGGGTGCTGCACCTTGGCCTTCCCACTGGAGGGACTCCCTGGTTGCAATCCGATTACTCTGGAACCACCCCTCTCCAGGGTCTCCACCCTCTTTGCCTTCTCCACTAAGGCATGGAATTCCCTGATCCACTGATCTGGTTGGTTCGGAGAAACGTTCCCACGGAACTGGGTTGGGTTGTGCCTCATGAACTCGGTCATCCCCATCTGCTCCCGAGGCTGATTGACCTGGGAAGCTGTTGCAGCCGATCCAGCAGTTTCCCAATGATTCATTAAAGCCTGATGAATCTGGTCCATTACCGTATTCTGCTGTTGGATGGCAGTTGCCATCATCTCCACGGCCCTGGCGATCTGACCCATCTCTGAAGAAGGTTGGGGAGGGGTAGAAGGTCTACGTGCCATCTCTCTTCGTTTCAGATTTGGAACTATAGGTTTCTATATTCCCTACAACTACAAGAATGAGATCGATAAGAAATCAATTCATTCAGGAGGTAACAGCTAGACCCTACAAAGGTCAGCATCTCAAAGTCATTAAGAATTTGAGTTCATCAACCGGATCATAATACTCATAATCTCAAGCAAAACACCAGAACAGCTACAGGTATATAACCATCAATCCAATCAACACTTTCAATCAATTACAAAACACTCAATAAAACAAAATAAATCACACCAGAATTTAATATATGCTAAACATCAACCCTTTGGAATTAAGATTGAGACTCATCTTGATCCAGTTATGAGTGTGCACCCTCACTACTTTATCAAGACCTTCTCATTCTTAATACTAAGATTTTCAGTTAGAACATATATTCACCAAAGCACACACAAAATTTCAATACAAACACGTTTGAAAACCTTTCACTATAGTTGTTATTTTAAACTCAAATAACTTTCATGAGCAGAAGAAACACAATGGATCCACAACCCTCAGGTCATCCTAAGGACGAACTGCTCTGATACCATTAATGTAACATCCCTCCAAATTACTTTGAAATAAATATAAAATGAAAGTAAAGGTGACAAATAGATTCTATGAACAAAATATTATATATATGAAATGAAGTTGCTCCTCTTAGGGAGTTTAATACAAATTCGGTCAAATTTTCCAGAAACATAAACAAAATACAGTAAAAAAAACAAAGCAGGCGATCTCCTATCGGAAGAAACCGATCTCCTATCAGAGGAGCCAAAACAGCCGATCACCTATCAGGACAGAAAAAAACAGGCGATCACCCGATAGAGGCAGAAACAGGCGATCACCCGATAGAGACAGAAAACCGGCGATCTCCTCCTCGGCGATCACTCACTAAGGAGCTCTACTTCCTGGAAGATCATCTGCTCCCGTGTAAAATACACGATTATCACAGTTTTAAGAGAAAACCACAGAACCAAAATACGCAGGGTAAGCTAGATATTTTAAAGAGAGTTTAAATCATGAACATGACAATCAACGTAAAACAAGTTTCAAAATATCCATGTAAAACGTAGAGTTGCTCATATCAATCACCTGATCGCCCAAAATCACACATTTCACAACATTCACCCATATTCATTCCATTTCACAATACTGCATCAAGTGTCTATAAACTATCAATGTTTCTCATTTCTCACGTCAGACTTTCCACTGACTCACCACACAAGACACTTGACACTACTTCCGGATTGACTCGTGCGTTGATTAGACTCAGAGATCTGCACCTGTCATACCACACCACTGTGAAATCCACACAGGGTCGCTGTGAATCCACACAGCATGCGCATATATCATCTCAATGTCAATAGTTCTCCTGGTATGACAGGGTTAATCCATAGGACAGGCGGAGCTCGTTCTTTTTCACACGAGACGCCCATCATATAGACCTCCTTCGACTCTCAACAACTGAGTAACTTCCTCTACGTGATTCCATTACCTCAGCAGAGTCAGGATATCCCCTTAGGAATCACCGATCAATGCACCTACTACAAGATCTTACACGGTATTTTCTTTCCTGAAAATACTATGCCTCGATCCCACATTCACAGCATTCAAAAACATCATACCACTCGAGTAATTGATTCAAGTCACAGCAACGAATCATTTCAAGGTTCAGATCTTCGAATATTTCATTTAAATCTCAAGTAGTTTCAAAACAACACCCAAAAACAGAGAGTTCACAAACAACGCCAAAACCGGCGATCTAGTTCAAAAACAGGGTGTTTCGAAGACTGTATATAAAACCGGCGACCACGTCGCCCAAGCACACAAACAGAGCATTTTACGCAGATGAAAACAAAAATGGCGACCACGTCGCCCTCACTTCAGCGATAGCTGCACTATGGCTTGTATGGAAAAAGAGGTCTAGCTTCCCTTACCTGGACTTGCGCCAAACACCAGGAGCTCCGAAACCCAACGAAGCTTGAACGACGCCTTGGCTCTGTTTTTGCGTCTGGTTGAAGGACTTGCAGAGAACCTCCCAGGTGCTCTAATGGTGGCCGTCGCTCGTCGTACTCTCGTGTGGAGGTGCTAGAATCGCAGCGCGAAGGAGAGAATGGAGGAGAAGGGAGATAAACGCACCCTTTAGCTCTGGAACCACAGCAACGTTTCTTTCCTTCTCCCTCAGAAATGGGATTTTGCATCTTAAGCTGACTTCTCCACAAAAACCGCTGCCACCACCCACTCTGCAGGGAGTTTGCGTGTACGCTTCGCTGAACAGTACACCTAAGCGTGCCTCTGCGCAGGCTAACACTCTGAGGTCACTAGCCTGAACCACTCTTTTTGTCTACGTGGCGCGCGTGCAGGGCGTTTCATGCTGGGGGTCTGGGTCCCACTTTACTCTGTGTGAAACTCGACGTCGCGCGATAACTTTCCACTGCTGACTCATCCTGGCGAACGACCGATGTCTCCTTCGTCCTGGAAGACGACCGATGTCTTCTTCTGGGAGACGACCGATGTCATCCCTGGCGACGCCCTCATAACTCTCGTGCCCTGGCCACGTCCACATGCATCGTGCCCTGGCGATGCCCGCACGCCTCTCGTGCCTTGGCCACGTCCACATGCCTCGTGCCCTGGTGATGCCCGCATGCCTCTCGCGCTCTGACGATGCCTCATGCCTCGCGCGCCCTGGCGACGTCCACACGCCTCGCGCGCCCTGGCGACGTCCACACGCCTCGCGCGCCCTGGCGACGTCCACATACCTCGTGCGCCCTGGCGACGTCCACACGCCTCGCGCGCCCTGCATGCAACACTAAGGGTGATCTCTTTTGCTCAAGCGTAGAGCTTCGCATGCACAGCGTATCTAAGGCTTAACCCACACCTTGATACGCGTGGTTGTTGGAACCCACTCTGGTTGATTTAGCATCTTGACCACATACTACGTGCATTCCCGCCGATCACGTACACTCTAGGCGATTGGCGCTCATGTCTCCTCTAGGCGACAGGCGATTATGTGCCAGAGGAGTCGGAGATCGCCTCCATCTTCAATAACGGCGATCTCGTAGGAGACTTCTTAGCTACATATTTCCTCCTTTACTCTTCTTGATCTACATGTCAGCCGACCGACCTCTACCAGCTGACCCCAGATCTTGGGCGACGTCCGAGGTCCGACTACTACGAAACTTCATTTACCAGCTCTTTGTATTTTAAATAATAACATCTTCTGAAATTATTTAAATATACCACTTTTATTCCAATTCAATTTTACAGGTCCTTACAGATGCAAGGTTCATGAGCCTGGATGAACAAATTGAAGCTGTCCAGAACCAAATCTTTGATCTTCAGTTTGGAGATAAGGAAGAATGAAGAAAAACAACCGATTGGATTGTCGAAACAATCGATTGTTTTTGCTGCTGTTGAAGTTTGATTTTCTTTTCTTTCCTTCTGCTGTTGCTTTTATAATTCTGATGTAATATGAACTTTGTATGGCTTTATCTCTTATATTTGTCTATTTGTGAAGACAAATAGGGGGAGATTTTATGCTTGTTTGCGCTTGTTTGCTTAGATGCATGTTTAAGACTGCTTTTAGCTGTTTTTTCTGATATTAATTGTTTAAGCTTTAACTGTGTTTTTTTTTCTAACCAAATATCAGAAGTTCTATGTCTGCTAAAAGTTCATTTGCAGGAACTGCTTCAGACTTAATCAGATCAACACAAGCATCAGGGATCAAGCATCAGGGATTTGTCTTCATCAAATAGGGGGAGATTGTTGAACCAAGTGGAGTTCAAGGTTTTGAAGAATCCAAATCCTTTGAAGGATGATGAAGCCTCTGCTTGTGTGATGCTGCTGTGCTGCTTTATAGTTTTGTTCTGGGGTAGTTCAAAGTGTAAACCAATATTAGATTTAATCTCAAAGCAAAAAGCATCTCAATCTTTAATGAAACAAAGTGTTTTTCAAACTAAGTTAAAACAACCGATTGTTCTGTCGAGACAACCGATTGTTTATACTTAGATGTTTTGAGAAAGTTTTGAAAACTGTTTTTGATTGGAGAAAACTGTTAAGTGACAAAACAACCGATTGATTCGAGGAAACAATCGATTGTTTGTTTTGGAACCATAACAGAAAAACTGTTTTCTTTGACTGAGCTTTAAATGATTTGAAACTGTATACGCTCCAGTCATTAAATGCTTTGACCAATCTTTTTGAGAGCAATCATGGATAAACAATCTTTCCTTTTATAATCAGAAGATCTGTATTATATAAGTTTTTTTGTTTTTGAAAGAAATATATCAAAAAGTACTAAGAACTGAAAAAGAGATTGCTGAAGTGCTTGAGAGATTGATTGAAGTATTGGGATAGGTTTTTCACTTGTATTGATTTCAGATCTCATCTGTAACAAGTGTAATTCTGTAAACTGTTGAATCTTTTCTGTATACGTTGCTGAGATTGTCTGTGTGACCTTGAGGTATTCAAGATCAGAGATCTCAGTGTTGACCAAGGAGAGTGTGTGTCTTGAAGGGTTCAAGGTCATTCTCTTGGTTGTTGTGTAAGTAATCTGGGTTTGATTGCTTAGTGGATTTCCTCAGGGTTTCTGAGAAGACTGGATGTAGCTCTGGGTTGGAGTGAACCAGTATAAACATCTGTGTACAATCTCTCTATCCCTAACTCTTTAATTTCAGTTTATTTGTTGTTTGCTGGTATAAACAACCGATTGTTTCGAAGAAACAACCGATTGTTTTCCTGGCATTGCTGTATTGCTTGCTGTTTTGGCAAACTGAATTGCTTAATCATTTGATTTCTGAAAGATATTCATTCTAGCTTGGAAAAGTTTGCGAAAACCTCTTTAAACAATTCACCCCCCCTCTAGTTTAAAGCCATCTTTCCTAACATTGATCCCACATTCACGACATTCCACACATCATATAACACTTAATGAACGATTTCAGTCACAGAAAAACTCATGCCAAGGTTCAGATTTTCGAATATCACATTTAAATCTCAAACAGTTTCAAACAATGTAACATCCCGCCAAAATACTATTCATGTTTATATAATGAAAATAAAGGTAACAAATAGATTGAGGTGAACAAAATTATATATATGAAATGTAGTTTCTCCTCACAGGGAGTTTAATACAAATTCGGTCACTTTCCCAAAAAACATAAACAAAATACAGTAAAAAAAAACAAAGCAGGCGATCTCCTATCAGAAGAGGACGATCTCCTATCGGAAGAGGGCGATCTCCTATCAGAAGACAGCAAAAGGGTGATCGCCTAACAGAAGTAGAAACAGGCGATCTCCTTCCGGCGACCACTCACTGAGGAGCTCTGCTTCCTGCAACATCATCTGCTCCCGTGTAAATTATACACGATCATCACAGGTTTAAGAAAGAGCCAAACACAACACCAAAAGAAACACCACCGGGTAAGCTAGACATTTGAAAAAGAGTTTAGATATTATACTTTAAAAATCAAGATGAACAAATTAAAGACACCCACGTAAACCATCAACTAAAACACATATTGCACAATTCCTCAAAGGTCGTTAAAATCACAAAATTCATCAAGTGTCTATCAATTCAATGTTTCTCATTTCTCACGTCAGACTTCCACTGACTCATCACACAAGACACTTGACACTACTTCCGGAAGACTCGTGCATTGACTAGACTCAGAGATCTGCACCTGTCATACTAAATTGCTGTAATGTTTCCACAGCTATGCGCATCAACACAATCTCGATCTCAATTTCATCACTCTCACAGTATGACAGGGTTAATCCATATAACAGGCCGAGCTCGTTCTTTTTCACACGACTCACCCATTCATATGAACCTCCTTTGACTCTCACCAACTGAATAACTTCCTCTATGTGATTCCATTATCTCAGCAGAGTCAGGATAATCTCATTATAGAAATCACCGATCAATGCACATCCTACTCGATCTTACACGGTATTTTCTTTCCTGAAAATACTATGCCTTGATCTCACATTCACAACATTCAAAACATCATACCACTCAAATGAATGATTCAAATCACAGCAACAATCATTTCAAAGGTTCAGATTTTTGAGTATCACATGCATTCCACCTTTAAATCTCAAACAGCTTCTAACAACACAAAAACAGGGGAGTTCGAAATCTGTATTTAAAACCGGCGATCCCGTCGCCCAAACACATAACAACAGAATATCCTGAAAAAGGGGTTTAAAACCGGCGACCACGTCGCCCAACCACATAGAACAGAGCATTGCGAAAAGAAACATGAAACCGGCGACCACGTCGCCCTCACTTCAGAAACAGCTAATCTATGGCTTGTATTGAAAATGAAGGCTAGCTTCCCTTACCTGGACTTGCGCAAAACACCAAGGGCTCCAAGACCCACCGAGCTTAAAGGATGCCTTAGCTCTGTTTTAGCGTCTGGTTTGTAGGACTTGCAGAGAAACTCCCAGGTGCTCCAAGGGCAGTCGTCGCTGGTTGCACTGGTGCTTGAGGTTGCCTAAATCGCAGCGCGAAGGAGAGAAAAGAGAGGGATGAAGATGCACTCACTCTTTCACTCTCGAGTCTCTGTAACGTTCTTTGCCTTCCCGCAGTGGGCTTTTGAATCCAAGCCTACCTGTCCACGTATGCTGCTGCTGCCACCCCTTCTGCAGGAAAGCCTGAGTGTACTATTTCACTGAACAGTACGGCCACGGTTGTCTCTTGCGCCTGCCAACCACTGCCCTGAACAGTACGACCACTGTTGTCTCTTGTGCATGCCAACCACTGCCCTGAACAGTACGACCGCGAGTGTCTCTTGCGCATGCCAACGTTCTGATGTCACTATTCTGAACCACCCTTTTTGTCTACGTGGCGCGCGTGCAGGACGTTTCATGCTGGGAGTCTGGGTCCCACTTTATCTGTGTGAAACTCGACATCGCGCAATAACCTTCCACCGATGACCGCTCGCGCGATGACTATCCACTGAGGTCTCATACTGGCAAACGACCGATGTCTATCCCTGGACGATGACCGATGTCTCTCTCTGGGAGACGACCGATGTCTATCCCTGGCGACACCCGCATGCCTCTCGCAACCCGGCGATGCCTGCATGCCTCGCGTCCCGACGACGCCCGCATGCCTCTCGCGCCCCAGCGTTGCCCGCATGCCTCTCGCGCCCTGGTGACGTCCACATGCCTCGCGCCCTGGCGATGCCCGCATGCCTCTCGCGCCCTGGCGACGTCCACATGCCTCGCGCCCTGGCGATGCCCGCATGCCTCTCGCGCCCTGGCGACGTCCACATGCCTCGCGCCCTGGCGATGCCCGCATGCCTCTCGCGCCCTGGCGATCATGTGTAGAAGACGACCGGCGATCTCATAGTCTTCTAAACTACACTTTCCTTCCTTTTTATTTTAAATAAAAGCATACTTAGAATTCATTTAAAATATATCCCTTTTTATTCCAATTCAATTTTACAGGTCCTTACAAACAACACCAAAAACAGGGGAGTTCGAAAAACAACGCCAAAACCGGCGATCACGTCCAAAACGGGGGATTTTGAAATCTGTATTTAAAACCGGCGATCACGTCGCCCAAACACATAAGAACAGAACATCATGAAAAAGGGGTTTAAAACCGGCGACCACGTCGCCCAAACACATAGAACAGAGAATCACGAAAAAGAATATGAAACCGGCGACCACGTCGCCCTCACTTCAGAAACAGCAAATCTACGGCTTTTATTGAAAATAAAGCTAGCTTCCCTTACCTGGACTTGCGCAAAACACCAAGAGCTCCAAAACCCACCGAGCTTAAAGGATGCCTTGGCTCTGTTTTAGCGTCTGGTTTGTAGAACTTGCAGAGAACCTCCCAGGTGCTCCAAGGGCAATCGTCGATAGCTAAGCAGGAACGTGATAAGGCCTGAATGGCAGAGGGAAGGAGAGAAAAGAGAAGGATGAAGGTAACTCACTCACTCACTCTGTCACTCTTGAACCACCGCACCTTCTTTTCCTCTCAGAAGTGAGTTTTTAAATCTTAAACCAACTTGTCCACAAAAGCCGCTGCCACCACCCACTCTGCAGGAAGCTTGCGTGCACGCTGCCCTGAACAGTACGACCACGCGTGACTCTGCGCATGCCAACATTCTGAGGTCACTATTCTGAACCACCCTTTTTGTCTACGTGTCGCGCGTGCACTACGTCTGCTGCTGCGAGCCTGGGTCCCACCTTATCTGCGTGAAACTCGCCATCACGCGATAACCTTCCACCAATGACCGCTCGCGCGATGACTATCCACCGAGGCCTCATCCTGGAGGACGACCGATGTCTCTCCCTGGGAGGCGACCGATGTGCCTCTCATACCGGCGATGACTGATGTGCCTCATCCCGGTGATGACTGATTCCTCACACTGGCAGACCACCGATGTCTCTCCCTGGCAGACCACCGATGTCTCACCCTGGAATACAACCGATGTCTCAACCTGGCAGACCACCGATGTCTCACCCTGGCAGACCACCGATGTGTCTCCCATCCTGGTTGATGACCGATGTTCCTCTCATCCTGTTGGCGATTTCTTATCGCCGTTGTGTGTGACAAGAACACATCGCCTTACTCTGCTCACCGATGTCATATCTTTGAACCTTGCTGAAGGTGCTCCATCCCACTATGTTACGTCCAAGGTATTACCTCCACATGGCTTGGTGACATCGGTAGCTTCACATTTCCAAGAGTAGATCAGCACTACTCCTCGTGCTCCCATGCATGCAACACTAAGGATGACTTCTTATGCTCAAGCATAGAGCTTTGCATGCACAGCGTATCTAAGGCTTAACCACACCTTGATACGTGTGGTTTTGTGGAACCCACTCTGGTTGATCCAGTATCTTGACTCCGTACTATGTGCACTCCCGTCGATCACGTACACCATAGGCGATTGGCGGTCATGTCTCCTCTAGGCGACAGACGATTATGTCCCAGAGAAGTCCGAGATCGCCTCCGTCTTCAGTATCGGCGATCTCGTAGAAGACTTCTTAACTACACTTTTCTTCCTTTACTCTTCTTGATCCACACGTCATCCGACCGACCTCTACCAGCTGACCCCAGACCTTGGGCGACGTCTGATGTCCGACTACTACGAAACTTCATTTACCAGCTCTTTGTATTTTAAATAATAACATCCTCTGAAATTATTTAAATCTAACACTTTTATTCCAATAAAATTTTCTGGGTCCTTACACTGAGATTGGCTGTGTGTTCTTGAGGGGTTCAAGATCAGCAATCTTAGTGTTGGCCAAGGAAAGTGTGTGTCTTGAGGTTTTCAAGGTCATTCTCTTGGTTGTTGTGTAAGTGATCAAGGTGTGATTGCTTAGTGGATTTCCTCAGTGGTTCTGAGAAGACTGGATGTAGCTCTGGGTTGGAGTGAACCAGTATAAACTTCTGTGTACAATTTCTCTATCCCTAACTCTTTAAATTCAGTTTGTTTTTTGTTTGCTGATATAAACAACCGATTGTTTCGCAGAAACAAACGATTGTTTTCCTGGCAGTGCTGTTTTGCTTACTATTTTGCAAACTGAATTGCTTAATCATTTGATTTCTGAAAGATATTCATTCTAGCTTGCAAAAAGTTTGCGAAAACCTCTTTAAACAATTCACCCCCCTCTAGTTTAAAGCCATCTTTCCTAACAATTGGCATCAAGAGCTTGGTTCTTGAAAGTCATTGAAGTTGATCCTAAAATCTTTTTTTATGGATGATAGACTACCTTTTGGGGAAGGTGCTTTAATAAATAGACCACCCTTGTTCTGTGGTTTGAATTACCAGTTTTGGAAAGTTAGAATGAAAATTTTTATGGAATCTCTTGACAAAGGAATTTGGGATGCAATTGAAAATGGACCTTTTATCCCAAAGCTTGAAAAAGATGATGTTGTCATTGAGAAGCCATGGTCTCAATGGACTGATGTAGAAAGCAAAAAGGCCAAATTGGATTGCATTGCCAAAAATATTATAACATCTACTTTAAATTCTGATGAGTTTTTCAGGGTATCACAATGCAAATCATCAAAGGAAATGTGGGATACTTTGGAGGTCACTCATGAAGGAAAAACTGAAGTTAAAAGAGCTAGAAAGCATGCTCTAATCGAAGAGTATGAAATGTTTAGAATGCTTAAATGTGAAACAATTACTGAAGTACAGAAAAGGTTTACACACATCATCAATCACCTTATGAGCCTAGACAAGACTTTTGACAAAGAAGAGCTAAACATCAAGATCTTGAAGTGTCTTGATAGAGCATGGCAACCAAAGGTAACTGCAATTTTTGAATCTAAAGATCTAACATCCTTAAGGGTTGCTTCTTTGTTTGGAAAGCTTAGGGAACATGAGCTAGAGATGAATAGACTCAATGTTCAAGAGAATCAAGATAAGCACACAAGGAGCATAGCCTTGAAAGCATCCAAACACAAGGGAAAGCAAGATTCAAGTGATGATAGTATGAGGAAAATCTGAGTTTGCTGTCAAGAAAATTCAGCAAATTCCTAAAGAGAAACCGCAACAAAGACAACAACAAGGATAGGTATGGAAAAAAGAAATCCAATGATTTAAATTCAAATAACTATACTTGTTTTGGTTGTGGTGAGCAAGGTCACATAAAGGCAGATTGTCCCAACAAGAGCAAGGAGAAAAAGACAAGCTACAAGGAGAAGAAAGGCAAGACAAAAACAACCTACATAGCTTGGGATGAAAATGAGGTGTCATCATCAAGTTCTTCATCAAGTGAAGATGAAAAAGCCAACATATGTTTAGTAGCTGAGGATGATGATGATGCTTGCAGTTCAAGTGAGGTAAGTTCTTGTGCTTCCTTAAATGAACAAAATTATTGTGAATTGCTTGAAGCTTTTCAAGAAACTCATGAAGAAGCTAATAGATTGGTTCTTTCAAACAATCGATTGAAAGATCTTAACAATGTGCTTGAAAAGAAAGTTAAATCACTTGAAGAGGATCTGAGAAAAGCAAAAATTGATTTTGAAAATCTGGAAAATCATTTCAAAAATGCCTCTTGCAAGTGTGACACTCTCATTTGCACAAATTGTGAAAATCTTGAGAAAAAGGTTCATTATCTTGTTGAAACTGTGGACAAGCTTTCAAAACGGAAATCAAACTTTGAGAATGTCTTGGCATCTCAAAACTGTGTTTTTGGAAAGGCTGGTTTAGGCTTCAATCCACAGAACAAGCAAGATAAGTTTCCAAAAGCTTTTTTAAGAAAAACAGAAAAACAATCGATTGGATCATCGAAACAACTGATTGTTACATGCTTTTACTGCATGAAGAAAGGCCACTCTGTTAGATTCTGTAAAATTAGAAAATATTGTGTTCCTAAAGGTCTTATGAAATGGATTCCTAAGGAATGTGATGTTACTGATCCAGTCGGTCATCGGTAGTAGATGACGACAACAGCAGATGACCACGTGGACCAGTCACAGGGTGACACGTGGCATGAGATAGCAGGTGAATCAGGGAGGAGAGCACTTAGAACGGTGATCGGTGGTCAGTTACCAAGTGGCCACCACCCCCAGATAGGTGCCTAGATAAGCGCCTGGAAGCAGAGCGCGGAATGTAAGGAGGCACCGCACGGTTATCGGTAGAAGGTCATGAGGCACCACACGGTCGTCGGTGGAAGGTCATGGGGCACCGCACGGTCGTCGGTGGAAAGTCATGAGGCACCGCACGGTCATCGGTGGATAGTAATGGGGCACCGCTCAGTCGTTAGTGCATGCAGAGCTAGATCGGTCATCGGTGTTCTTGCCAACACGTGTTAAGCTGGGACCCAGGTTCCCAGCGAGAGCGTTACGCATGCACCTCGCATGATGCCCACTCAGAGGACGTGCGGTGAGACCATGCAGGCAGGATGCGCCTAGTGAGCGTGCTCAGAACAGCCACACCCGGTGCTCTCTTAGGAGCATGCACCCACTCAGAGGATGTACGGTGAGACCATGCAGGCAGGATGCGCCTGGTGAGTGTGCTCTGACCAGCCACACCTGGCGCTCTCCTGGGAGCATGCGGCTCACTCAAAGAGAAGAAACGCGCTAAGTTACTCTGCAAGATGATAACTTAGCCGCACAGAGAAAAGCGCAGAAGCCCTTGAGATGTGACATGTGTATGGTTAGATGTCAGCTGTGTAAGGACCTGTAAAATTAAATTGGAATAAAAGGAATATATTTTAAATGAATTCTAAGTATGTTTTTATTTAAAATAAAAAGGAAGGAAAGTGTAGTTTAGAAGACTATGAGATCGCCTGGTTAGTACATAATCGCATGTCGCCTAGGTTACACATGATCGCCAAAAGTGCACTCAGTATGTGGTCAGGATACTGGATCAACCAGAGTGGGTTCCACAAAACCACACATATCAAGGTGTGGGTTAAACCTTAGATACGCTGTGCATGCAAAGCTCTATGCTTGAGCATAAGAAAACGTCCTTGGTGTTGCATGCATGGGCGCACGAGGAGTAGTGCTGACCCACTCTTGGAAATGTTAAGCTACCGACGTCACCAAGTCATGTGGAGATGATACCTTGGACGTAACATAGTGGGATGAAGAACCTTCAGCAAGGCGTGGTGAAGTGTCGTCGGGCATCGCCGGGCGCGAGGCATGCGGGCATCGCCGGGCACGAGGCATGCGGGCATCGCCGGGCACGAGGCATGCGAGCATTGTCGGGCGCGAGGCATGCGGGCATCGCCAGGGCGCGAGGCTTGCGGGCATCGCCAGGGCGCGAAGCATGCGGTCATCGCCAGGGCGAGACATCGGTCGTCTCCCAGGGAGAGATATCGGTCGTCCTCCAGGATGAGGCATCAGTGGTTAGTCATCGCGCGAGCGGTCATCGATGGAAGGTTATCGCGCGATGTCGAGTTTCACACAGATAAGGTGGGACCCAGGCTCTCAGCATCAGACGTACTGCACGCGCGACACGTAGACAAAAAGGGTGGTTCAGAATAGTGACATCAGAGTGTTGGCCTGCGCAGAGGCACGCGCAGTCGTACTGTTCAGGGAAGCGTACACGCAAACTTCCCTGCAGAGTGGGTGGTGGCAGCGGCTTTTGTGGACAACTTGGTTTAAGATTCAAAAACCCACTTCTGAGAGGCAAAGGACGTTGCAGTGGTTCAAGAGTGAAAGAGTGAGCTCACCTTCATCCTTCTCTTTTCTCTCCTTCGCGCTGTGATTCAGGCATCCTCAAGCACCAGTACGACGAGCGACGACTGCCCTTAGAGCACCTGGGAGGTTCTCTGCAAGTTCTACGAACCAGACGCTAAAACAGAGCCAAGGCATCCTTTAAGCTCGGTGGGTTTTGGAGCTCTTGGTGTTTTGCGCAAGTCCAGGTAAGGGAAGCTAGCCTTATTTCCAACGAAAACCTTATATTAGATGATTGAGATGATGGGGCGACGTGGTCGCCGGTTTTCAACTGTTATTGCATAATCCCCTGCTTTTGAATGAGATCGCCGGTTTTGGCGTTGTTTTTTCGAACTCCCCTGTTTTAGTGCGGTTTGAAACTGTTTGAGTTTTAAATGTGAAATGCATGTGATATTCGAAAATCTGAACCATGGAATGATTGTTGTTGTGATTGGAATCATTCATTTAAGTGTTATATGATGTGTTGAATGTTGTGAATGTGGGATCAAGGCATAGTATTTTCAGGAAAGAAAATACCGTGTAAGATCGTGTAGGATGTGCATTGATCGGTGATTTCTATAATGAGATATCCTGACTCTCCTGAGATAATGAATTCATATAGATGAAGTTATTCAGGCGTTGAGAGTCGATGGAGGTTCACACGTATGGGTAAGTGTTTGAAAGATAACTACTTGACCAGTTGTGTGGATTCACCCTGTCATACTGTGAGAGTGATGAAATTGAGATCGAGATTGTGTTGATGCGCATAGCTGTGGAAACATTACAGCAGTGTAGTATGACAGGTGCAGATCTCTGAGTCTAGTCAATGCACGAGTCTTCCGGAAGTAGTGTCAAGTGTCTTGTGTGATGAGTTAGTGGAAGTCTGACGTGAGAAATGAGGAACATTGAATTTGATAGACACTTGATGCATTATGTGATTTGAACGACTCTTGAGGAATTGTGAAATACGTGTTTACTTGATGGTTGTAAGGACCTGAAATTTATTGGAATGAAAGAGTATGTTTTAAGTAAATTCTAAGTATGTTTTATCTAAGTTAAAAAGGAAGGAAAGTGTAGTCTAAAAAAAAACTATAAGAGTTCCTTGTTTATACATCATCGCCGGTCGCCTGCTACACATGAGCGCCAGGTGGACGTCGCGCGGGCGCGAGAGGCATGCAGGCATCGCGCGGGCGCGAGAGGCATGCAGGCATCGCGCGGGCGCGAGAGGCATGCAGGCATCGCGCGGGCGCGAGAGGCATGCAG
This sequence comes from Phaseolus lunatus, assembly GCA_013389735.1. Lineage (NCBI taxonomy): Eukaryota > Viridiplantae > Streptophyta > Magnoliopsida > Fabales > Fabaceae > Phaseolus > Phaseolus lunatus. The sequence goes on from CM023867.1 coordinate 20,197,499, forward strand.
GCATCGCGCGGGCGCGAGAGGCATGCAGGCATCGCGCGGGCGCGAGAGGCATGCAGGCATCGCGCGGGCGCGAGAGGCATGCAGGCATCGCGCGGGCGCGAGAGGCATGCAGGCATCGCGCGGGCGCGAGAGGCATGCAGGCATCGCGCGGGCGCGAGAGGCATGCAGGCATCGCGCGGGCGCGAGAGGCATGCAGGCAACGCGCGGGCCCGAGAGGCATGCAGGCATCGCGCGGGCGCGAGGCATGTGGGCATTGCCAGGGCGCGAGGCATGTGGACGTGGCCAAGGCGCGAGAGTTATGAGGGCGTCGCCAGGGAAGACATCGGTCGTCTCCCAGAGGAAGACATCGGTCGTCTTCCAGGGCGAAGGAGACATCGGTCGTTCGCCAGGATGAGTCAGCAGTGGAAAGTTATCGCACGACGTCGAGTTTCACACCTTGAAGGTAAGACCCAGACTCCCAGCATGAAGCGTAGTGCACGCACGCCACGTAGACAAAAAGGGTGGTTCAGAATAGTGACATCAGAATGTTGGCATGCGCGGGAGACACTCACGGTCGTACTGTTCAGAGCAGTGGCTGGCATGCACAAGCGACAACAGTGGCAGTACTGTTCAGAGTAGTGATTGGCATGCACCAGAGACAACAGTGGTCGTACTGTTCAGGGCAGTGGTTCTCAGACTTCTCTGCAGAATGGGTGGTGGTAGCTGCTTTTGGTGGATAAGTTGGTTTAAGATGCAGAAAACCCACTGCTGAGAGAAAGAAAACGTTGCAGCCTTCAAAGAGAGAAAGAGTGAGTTACCTCCCTTCTCCTCCAGTTGCCTCCTTCGCGCTGCGATTCTAGCACCTTCACACGAGAGTACGACGAGCGACAGCCACCATTAGAGCACCTGGGCAGTTCTCTGCAAGTCCTTCAACCAGACGCAAAAACAGAGCCAAGGCGTTCTTCAAGCTTTGTTGGGTTTCGGAACTCTAGGTGTTTGCGCAAGTCCAGGTAAGGGAAGCTAGACCTCTTTTCCATACAAGCCATAGTGTAGCTATCTCTGAAGTGAGGGCGACGTGGTCGCCATTTTTGTTTTCATCTGCGTAAAGTGCTCTGTTTGTGTTCTTGGGCGACGTGGTCGCCGGTTTTATATACAGTTTTCAAAACACCCTGTTTTTGAACTAGATCGCCGGTTTTGGCGCTGTTTTGCGAACTCCTTGTGTTTGATGTTGTTTTGAGAACTGCTTGAGATTTACATGAGATATTTGAAAATATGAATCCTTTGAAATGGCTATTGCTGTGATTGAAATCATTCTTTTAAGTGTGGCATGATGTCTTTGAATGCTGTGAATGTGGGGTCGAGGCATAGTATTTTCAGGAAAGAAAATACCGTGTAAGATCTTGTGGTAGGTGCATTGATCGGTGATTCCTAAGGGGATATCCTGACTCTGCTGAGGTAATGGAATCACGTAGAGGAAGTTACTCAGTTGTTGAGAGTCGAAGGAGGTCTATATGATGGGCGTCTCGTGTGAAAAAGAACGAGCTCCGTCTGTCCTATGGATTAACTCTGTCATACCAGGAGAACTATGGTAACATTGAGATGATATATGCGCATGCTGTGTGGATTCACAGCGACCCTGTGTGGATTTCACAGTGGTGTGGTATGACAGGTGCAGATCTCTGAGTCTAATCAACGCACGAGTCAATCCGGAAGTAGTGTCTTGTGTGGTGAGTCAGTGGAAAGTCTGACATGTGAAATGAGAAACTTGAATATTGATAGACACTTGATGCTGTATTGTGAAATGGAATGACTATGGGTGAATGTTGTGAAGTTTGTGATTTTGGGCGATCAGCTGAATGCTATGAGCAGCTCTACGTTTTACATGGATATTTTGGAACTTGGTTTACTTGGATTTTCATGTTCTTGATTTAAACTTCTTTTAAATTATCTAGCTTACCCTTTTATCTGTTATTGTGGTTGTTTTCTCAAAACTGTGATGATCGTGTAATTGTTACACGGGAGCAGATGATCTTCCAGGAAGAAGAGCCCTCTAGTGAGTGATCGCCGAGGAGGAGATCGCCGGTTTTCTGTCTCTATCGGGTGATCGCCTGTGTCTGCCTCCATCGGGTGATCGCCTGTGTCTGCCTCCATCGGGTGATCGCCTGTTTTTTTCTGTCTTGATAGGAGATCGGTCTCGTCCGATAGGAGATCGGTTTCTTCCGATAGGAGATCGCCTGCTTTGTTTTTTTTTGTATTTTGTTTATGTTTTCTGGAAAATTTGACCGAATCTGTATTAAACTCCCTAAGAGGAGCAACTTCATTTCATATATATAATATTTTGTTCATAGAATCTATTTGTTACCTTTATTTTCATTATATACTTTTGTATAGTATTTTGGCGGGATGTTACATTAATGGTATCAGAGCAGTTCGCCTTAGGATGACCTGAGGGCTGTGGATCCATTGTGTTTCTTCTGCTCATAAAATTTATTTGAGTTTTAAATAACCACTATAGTGGAAGGTTTTCAAACGTTTTAGTTTTGAACTCTTGCGTGTGCTTGGGTGAACGTGTGCCTAACTGAAAATCTTAGTATTAAGAATAAGAAGGTCTTGATAAAGTGCTGAGGGTGCACACTCATAACTGGATCAAGATAATTCTTAATCTTAATTCCAAAGGTTTGATGTTTAGCCTACATTGAATTCTGGTGTGATTTTTGAGTGTTCTTGAATTTGACTGAGGTGGTAGTTTGGACTGATGTTTGCACACCAGTAACTGTTCTGGTGTTTTGTGTGAAGTTATAAGTGTTATGATTCTGTTGATGAACTCAAATTCTAGATGACTTTGAGATGCTGACCTTTGTAAGGTCTAGCTGTTACCCCTTGAATGAATTGATTCTTATCGATTTCATTCTTATAGTTGTAGGGAATATAGAAGTCAATAGATTCAGAAGATGGCACGTAGACCTGCTACCCCACCCCAACCTTCCTCAGAGATGAGTCAGATCGCCAAGGCCATCGAGATGATGGCGACTGCCATTCAGCAGCAGAATGCGGCGATGGCTCAGAACCATCAAGCTACAATGCACCACTGGGAGACTGCTCGGTCGGCTGAAACAAACTCCCACGTCGGTCAGCCCCAAGAACAGATGGGACTGGCCGAGTTCATGAGGCACAACCCACCTAAGTTCAGTGGGAATGCTACCCCTGACCAGGCAGATCAGTGGGTCAGGGAGGTGGAGAAAATCTTTAGGGCGACCTCCTGCCCTGAAGAGAAGAAGCTGTTGTTTGCCACGTATCTGCTATCAGGAGAAGCTGAGTTCTGGTGGATGGGAGCTCAGCAGATGTTGGAGGCCCGAGAGGATGTTCTGGATTGGGAGAGCTTCAGGGTGAAGTTCTTGGAGAAATACTTCCCAGACAGCGCCAAGTTTGCAAGGGAAGCTGAGTTCTTAAAGTTGGAGCAGGGGGACATGTCAGTAAACGCCTATGCTGCCCGTTTTGAATACCTCGCCCGGTTCTATACCCAGGCGACCTCCGAGGCCTGGAGGTGTAGGAAGTTCGAGGAAGGGCTGAAGCATGGGCTGAAGAAGACCATAGCCCCGATGTGCATCAGGGAGTTCCACGCCTTAGTGGAGAAGGCGAAGATGGTGGAGACCCTGGAAAAGGGTGAGTCTCGGGTGATCAGGTCACACCCAGGAGGTCCTTCCAGTGGGAGAGCTAAGGCACAGCACCCACAAAGCAAACCCTATGCGAGACCTCCATCACATCGGGCAGGAGCAGCACCTCCCCAGTTCCAACAGCAACAACCTTGGAAACCTAAGTGTCTTCACTGTGGTGGACCACACGCCTCCAATGCTTGTTTCAAGAAGACTTCAGAGAGGAAATGTTTCGTCTGCCAAAGGACAGGGCACGTTGCTAGAGAGTGCCCTAGCAGGAATGGGGCGACCCAACCCAGTGGCTCCCAACAGTTGAGAAACGAGGGCGGCAGACCTCAGGCAACAGGGAGGGTGTTCGCCATGTCTGGAGCAGAGGCAGCTCAGTCAGGTAACCTCATCCAAGGTATTTGTTTTACTGCTGGTAGAGGTGTAAGGGCCTTGTTTGATTCTGGAGCGACACACTCCTTTGTGTCAAGCCTGTGTGTAGCCGAGTTGGGCCTCCTAGTGAAGGAGTTACCTTTCGAGCTGTTGGTCTCTACACCTGCGTCAGGACAGGTGTCGACCTCTACAGTGTGCCCTGAATGTCCAGTGATTGTAGAAGGACGCAGATTCAAGGTGAACTTGATCTGCCTACCTCTTCAGGACCTGGATGTCATCCTGGGAATGGATTGGTTAGCTGCCAATCACGTTCTCATAGACTGTGGTAGGCAGAAGGTAGCGTTTCCAGACCCCCAAGAACCGGATGTGTTGTCAGTTCAACAAGGGCGATCAGAGCTGGAAGGAGAGACGAGGTGCTTCGTAGTGCTCGCCCGGTTGGAAGTGGAGAATAAAGGGGACGTAAACAGGATACAAGTGGTGAAAGATTTCACAGATGTATTCCCAGAAGAGGTGCCTGGGTTACCCCCTAAGAGAGAAGTGGAATTCTCTATTGACTTGGTACCTAGAGCTGGACCAGTGTCAATGGCACCTTACAGGATGGCACCAGCCGAGTTAGTGGAGTTAAAGAAGCAAGTGGAAGAGTTGCTGGAGAAGCAGTTCATCAGACCCAGCGTATCTCCATGGGGAGCTCCAGTGCTCCTAGTCAAGAAGAAGGATGGAGGGTCTCGGCTGTGTATAGACTACAGGCAATTGAACAAATTGACCATCAAGAACAAGTACCCCCTACCTCGGATTGATGATTTGATGGACCAAATTCATGGGGCCTCGGTGTTCTCCAAGATTGACCTGAGATCGGGGTATCACCAAATCTTGGTAAAAGCTGAAGATGTTCAGAAGACAGCTTTTAGGTCTCGATATGGGCACTACGAGTATGTAGTGATGCCTTTTGGAGTCACCAATGCTCCAGCTCTATTCATGGACTACATGAATAGGATCTTTCGCCCTTTCTTGGATAAGTTTGTGGTGGTCTTCATAGATGACATCCTCATTTATTCAAGGACCGAGGAAGAGCATGAGGAACACCTGAGGACAGTATTGGAAATACTGAGAGAGAAGCAGCTCTATGCCAAGTTCTCCAAGTGTGAGTTCTGGCTGAGGGAAGTCAACTTCTTAGGACACGTGATATCTGCCCAGGGGATCTCGGTAGATCCAGCCAAGGTAGAGGCAGTGCTGCAATGGGAACGTCCTAAGACAGTGACTGAGATAAGGAGCTTTGTGGGGTTGGCGGGCTACTATCGGAGGTTTATTGAGGATTTTTCCAAAGTAGTGGCTCCTTTAACACAACTGACCCGCAAGGACCAACCCTTTGCTTGGACCGACTGATGTGAGCAGAGCTTCAGGGAACTAAAGGAGAGGTTGACCAGTGCTCCAGTGCTGGTGATTCCAGAAGTAGGAAGACCTTTTGATGTCTTCTGTGATGCCTCACATCAAGGCTTGGGATGCGTCTTGATGCAAGAGAAGAGAGTGGTTGCATATGCTTCAAGGCAACTCAAGGTGCATGAGAGAAACTACCCTACTCATGATTTGGAGTTGGCAGCGGTAGTGTTTGCCTTGAAGATCTGGAGGCATTATCTTTATGGAGCTCGGTTCCAGGTATTCAGTGACCACAAGAGCTTGAAGTACCTGTTCGATCAGAAGGAACTAAACATGAGACAAAGAAGGTGGATGGAATTCCTAAAGGACTACGACTTTCAACTCATGTATCACCCAGGGAAGGCCAATGTAGTGGCAGATGCCTTGAGTAGGAAGTCTATACAAGTCGCCACCATGATGATGGAAGAGCAGAAACTGATCGAGCAGTTCAGAGACTTAAACCTTGGAGTGGAATTTCACGTGAATCACATTAGTTGTAGTAAGCTGACTATAACTAATGACTTCCTTGGGATGTTGAAGGATAAACAATTGGAGGACCCTAGCCTGAAGCGCACTGTGGAGTCACTAGGGACAGATCAGGCGAGAGGCTTTGAGATGGGCGATGATGGGATCTTGAGGTTTGATGGCAGAATTTACATACCTGCAAATGATGAGTTGAAGAAGATGATCCTAGAGGAAGGTCATAAGAGCCGCCTCAACCTTCACCCAGGCATGAACAAGATGTACCATGACTTGAAGGAGTCATTTTGGTGGTCAGGCATGAAGAGGGACGTCGCCCAGTACGTGGCAACCTGCTTAACGTGTCAAAAGGCGAAGGTAGAGCATCAAAGACCTGGCGGGCTGTTGCAGCAACTGGATATCCCCGAGTGGAAGTGGGACAGCATTGCCATGGATTTTGTCACCCATTTACCCAGATCGGTAAAGGGTCATGATGCAATCTGGGTCATCATTGATAGGCTGACGAAGAGTGCCCACTTCCTCCCAGTAAATATGAAGATGCCCATGGCCAAGTTGGCACAGCTGTACATCAAGGAGATTGTGAGGTTGCATGGAGTGCCTTCCAGCATCATTTCAGATAGAGATCCCAGGTTCACTTCACGGTTTTGGCAGACCTTGCAAGAGTGTTTGGGGACCAAGTTGAGGATGAGCTCTGCATATCATCCCCAAACAGATGGTCAGTCAGAGAGGACGATCCAATCTTTGGAAGATCTGCTGAGGGCATGCGTTTTGGATCAATTGGGAGGTTGGGAGGAGGTGATGCCACTAGTGGAGTTTACCTATAACAATAGCTACCACGCCAGCATTGGGATGGCACCATATGAAGCCCTGTATGGGAGGAAATGCAGAACTCCCTTATGTTGGTACCAGGAGGGCGAGGCAGTCTTGGTTGGGCCAGAGTTGATTCAGCAGACGACCGAGAAGGTGAAGCAGATACAAAGCAGAATGAAAGCCTCTCAGAGTAGGCAGAAGTCCTATGCAGATCAGAGGAGAAAGCCTTTGGAGTTTGCTGCTGGAGATCACGTGTTCATGAAAGTGACACCAACCAAGGGTGTAGGGCGGGCGATCAGGTCAAAGAAGTTGTCCCCTAAGTTCGTGGGACCATATCAGATCTTAAGAAGGATTGGCCCAGTGGCGTATGAGATCGCCCTACCTCCCCATCTGGCGAATCTGCACAATGTGTTTCACGTGTCACAGCTGAGGAAGTACATGGCAGACCCTAGTCATGTGCTGGATGTAGACGACGTGCAGATTAGGGATGACTTGTCCTTTGAAGCCAAACCAGTCAGGATTGACGATCGGCAATGTAAACAGCTCAGGGGCAAGACCATCGACATGGTGAAAGTGGTGTGGGATGAGAAATCGGGGGATTCTACTTGGGAGTTAGAAGAACCCATGAGGGAGGCTTATCCATACCTCTTTTCCTTGTAATCCAATTTTCGAGGACGAAAATTTTTGTTGTTGGGGAGAATGTAAGGACCTGAAATTTATTGGAATGAAAGAGTATGTTTTAAGTAAATTCTAAGTATGTTTTATCTAAGTTAAAAAGGAAGGAAAGTGTAGTCTAAAAAAAAACTATAAGAGTTCCTTGTTTATACATCATCGCCGGTCGCCTGCTACACATGAGCGCCAGGTGGACGTCGCGCGGGCGCGAGAGGCATGCAGGCATCGCGCGGGCGCGAGAGGCATGCAGGCATTGCGCGGGCGCGAGAGGCATGCAGGCATCGCGCGGGCGCGAGAGGCATGCAGGCATCGCGCGGGCGCGAGAGGCATGCAGGCATCGCGCGGGCGCGAGAGGCATGCAGGCATCGCGCGGGCGCGAGAGGCATGCAGGCATCGCGCGGGCGCGAGAGGCATGCAGGCAACGCGCGGGCCCGAGAGGCATGCAGGCATCGCGCGGGCGCGAGGCATGTGGGCATTGCCAGGGCGCGAGGCATGTGGACGTGGCCAAGGCGCGAGAGTTATGAGGGCGTCGCCAGGGAAGACATCGGTCGTCTCCCAGAGGAAGACATCGGTCGTCTTCCAGGGCGAAGGAGACATCGGTCGTTCGCCAGGATGAGTCAGCAGTGGAAAGTTATCGCACGACGTCGAGTTTCACACCTTGAAGGTAAGACCCAGACTCCCAGCATGAAGCGTAGTGCACGCACGCCACGTAGACAAAAAGGGTGGTTCAGAATAGTGACATCAGAATGTTGGCATGCGCGGGAGACACTCACGGTCGTACTGTTCAGAGCAGTGGCTGGCATGCACAAGCGACAACAGTGGCAGTACTGTTCAGAGCAGTGATTGGCATGCACCAGAGACAACAGTGGTCGTACTGTTCAGGGCAGTGGTTCTCAGACTTCTCTGCAGAATGGGTGGTGGTAGCTGCTTTTGGTGGATAAGTTGGTTTAAGATGCAGAAAACCCACTGCTGAGAGAAAGAAAACGTTGCAGCCTTCAAAGAGAGAAAGAGTGAGTTACCTCCCTTCTCCTCCAGTTGCCTCCTTCGCGCTGCGATTCTAGCACCTTCACACGAGAGTACGACGAGCGACAGCCACCATTAGAGCACCTGGGCAGTTCTCTGCAAGTCCTTCAACCAGACGCAAAAACAGAGCCAAGGCGTTCTTCAAGCTTTGTTGGGTTTCGGAACTCTAGGTGTTTGCGCAAGTCCAGGTAAGGGAAGCTAGACCTCTTTTCCATACAAGCCATAGTGTAGCTATCTCTGAAGTGAGGGCGACGTGGTCGCCATTTTTGTTTTCATCTGCGTAAAGTGCTCTGTTTGTGTGCTTGGGCGACGTGGTCGCCGGTTTTATATACAGTTTTCGAAACACCCTGTTTTTGAACTAGATCGCCGGTTTTGGCGCTGTTTTGCGAACTCCTTGTGTTTGATGTTGTTTTGAGAACTGCTTGAGATTTACATGAGATATTCGAAAATATGAATCCTTTGAAATGGCTATTGCTGTGATTGAAATCATTCTTTTAAGTGTGGCATGATGTCTTTGAATGCTGTGAATGTGGGGTCGAGGCATAGTATTTTCAGGAAAGAAAATACCGTGTAAGATCTTGTGGTAGGTGCATTGATCGGTGATTCCTAAGGGGATATCCTGACTCTGCTGAGGTAATGGAATCACGTAGAGGAAGTTACTCAGTTGTTGAGAGTCGAAGGAGGTCTATATGATGGGCGTCTCGTGTGAAAAAGAACGAGCTCCGTCTGTCCTATGGATTAACCCTGTCATACCAGGAGAACTATGGTAACATTGAGATGATATATGCGCATGCTGTGTGGATTCACAGCGACCCTGTGTGGATTTCACAGTGGTGTGGTATGACAGGTGCAGATCTCTGAGTCTAATCAACGCACGAGTCAATCCGGAAGTAGTGTCTTGTGTGGTGAGTCAGTGGAAAGTCTGACATGTGAAATGAGAAACTTGAATATTGATAGACACTTGATGCTGTATTGTGAAATGGAATGACTATGGGTGAATGTTGTGAAGTTTGTGATTTTGGGCGATCAGCTGAATGCTATGAGCAGCTCTACGTTTTACATGGATATTTTGGAACTTGGTTTACTTGGATTTTCATGTTCTTGATTTAAACTTCTTTTAAATTATCTAGCTTACCCTTTTATCTGTTATTGTGGTTGTTTTCTCAAAACTGTGATGATCGTGTAATTGTTACACGGGAGCAGATGATCTTCCAGGAAGAAGAGCCCTCTAGTGAGTGATCGCCGAGGAGGAGATGCCGGTTTTCTGTCTCTATCGGGTGATCGCCTGTGTCTGCCTCCATCGGGTGATCGCCTGTGTCTGCCTCCATCGGGTGATCGCCTGTTTTTTTCTGTCTTGATAGGAGATCGGTCTCGTCCGATAGGAGATCGGTTTCTTCCGATAGGAGATCGCCTGCTTTGTTTTTTTTTGTATTTTGTTTATGTTTTCTGGAAAATTTGACCGAATCTGTATTAAACTCCCTAAGAGGAGCAACTTCATTTCATATATATAATATTTTGTTCATAGAATCTATTTGTTACCTTTATTTTCATTATATACTTTTGTATAGTATTTTGGCGGGATGTTACAATGGTCATGTGAAGAGAATAAGAAAATTGATAGTTTTACGTGGGTGTCTTTAACTTGTGTTATCTTGATTTTAAAGTTTCATATCTAAACTCTCTTTCAAATATCTAGCTTACCCTGTGATTTTTGGTGTTGTGTTTGGCTTTTTCTTAAACCTGTGATGATCGTGTATAATTTACACGGGAGCAGATGATGTTGCAGGAAGTAGAGCTCCTCAGTGAGTGGTCGTCGGAAGGAGATCGCCTGTTCCTATTTCTGTTAGGCGATCACCCTTTTTCTGTTTTCTGATAGGAGATCGCCGTTCTCTGATAGGAGATCACCTTTTGCTGTTAGGAGATCGCCTGTCTTTCTATTTTACTGTAATTTTGTTTACGTTTTTGGAAAATTGACTGATTATGTATTAAACTCCCTGTGAGGAGAAACTTCATTACATATATATAATTATGTTCACTTCAATATATTTGTTTACCTTTATTTTTATTATATAAATATGAAAAGCTTTTGGCGGGATGTTACAAGCTGCATGCCTCTACATGTCACCATCTGAGAGAGAGGCGCGGCCCAGGTATAAAGGCACTCCAGCTCATGTAAGGTACGGACAGTTTTACAGAATTACACTTCTTACAGTTTTTACACTACACATAGTTTCTGAGTCATTGTGGGGACGTTTATACACATTGCATAGTGATAATAGAATTGAGCCACAGAGAGAGAAGGTGGAATAGAGCACACACGAGTCTCACAGAGAGATTCAGTGAGAGTTTTTGGTGTTCCTGTTGCCTGACTTGAGCGTCGGAGCTACAACGGCCGCTAGAGGCGCCGTCTGTGTTGTTTTGCAAGCATCGTTGGGAGTTCCGGAGGAGGTTCTTGGAGCGTTCTTGTAGAACACGCAGTTGCAGAAGGCTAGACGAAGGAGTGACGAGGCACATCCTCCACGTTCAAGTCCGCGGCAGGATCAGTTACTAACAGCAAAGTGAAGCCAAATGGACCCAAATTTGTAAGGGGACCAAATCTTGCTGCTTGAGTTTGTTTTTGCAGGAAAGTAAAGAGAAAAAGAAGAACTGGGCATTCTGATCAATCTGTTAAAGAGAAAGGAAATCATTGAAGCTAAATCAATGATGTGCAAAAGATCAAAACAGTGAAGAGAAAGTCTCTTGATCAACAATCATTGAAGAAACAACACAAGGATAAGACTTTCCTTTTATTGTTCTCAATAATTGTTTCAAAGTTCTTTCCTATGATTAATCCTCTTTTAATCAAATGTAATCTGCTTTAATATTGCTGCAGAAAAACAACCGATTGGTTCTTCGAAACAACCGATTGTTTTGAGTCTGACAGCACTGTGAAGAAACTGATCTAATTTTGAATTCTTCTTCTATCCGTTGCAGATCAAATTCAAAAGGGAGAATCTTGGTCAAACTATCTGTATTGAAAGCTGAACATGCTCCGAAAGTGGTTACAACATTCATAAAGGAGAATATTCCAAAATCTTGGAAATTCAAGAGCCTTTATGACTAGTCAAAGTTCACATGTGAAGACCATGTGATTTTCAGTTTCTTTTTCTGACATTTTCTGTGCAGAACAGAGTCAAGTTCTCTCTCTCTGAAAATCAGGTACCCATTGAATGAAATTAAATTCAAATTGATTTTCTTACTGCTATAAAATCAGGTGCAGATGAACAACCAATTGCAACATCTCTTGCAATATCTCTTGCACCATCTCTTGAGAAAATCTGTGAAGAAGTGCTATCCTCTGTTTTCTCATCTCTGCTACCATGGAATCAACTCCTCCCACTTCCAAAAGAATCAAAACCAGGGCTGTAAGGTTTGGAGGAAGGTTGGAAGGATGGTTTTCTGGAGATAAGGATCTCATTAAAAAGTATAGATATGAGACAAGTCTCAAGAAGATAAACAACCCCAAGGTTGTGAGCTTTGATTGGCTAAAAAGTCAAAAGCAGGACAATGTGAGGAAACTACTCAAAGATCAATATCTCAGAAGGTTCCTGGAGATGAAGGGAAACATATATCCAGACTTGGTGAGGGTCTTCTACACCAATTTGAAATTTGAGGGAAACAACCTAGTTTCTCATGTAAAAGGTGTGGACATGGAGATAACCCATGAAGTTTGGGCTGCTGTTGCTGGACTCAAGTACTCTGGCCTGCGAATCAGCAAAGGGAATCTTGGTGTGGTGGAGGATTTCAACAAAATCCAGTTTTACAGAAGCTGTTTGAAGAATACTCAATCTCAAGTGAGTGCATGCTCAGTTGGAGGGTTGAAAATTTATGAGAGGCTGCTTGCTCTCACTGTGACATGGATTCTGACTCCAAGGGGGAGCAACCATTCTGTTTTGACTGAAGAAGATCTGGTTTACATCTTCTACATCACCAAGAAGATCAAGCTAAATTGGATCCACATAATCAAAGAGCACATGCAAAAAGCCATGAGGTTGGGTGATTATCACTATCCCTATGCTGTTTTGATATCTAAATTCCTACTCTATTTTGAAGTTAATCTTGAAGATGAGACTTCTAAGCTGGCCAAGTCAACTCAAGAGTTGAACAATGGATCACTCAACAAGATGGGATTTACAAAGATAGGTGGAAAATGGGTAAGCAAGGATGGTGATCATGGTGCCTCCTCTAGTGGTGCTGCTCAAGAAGAACCTGCAGACATGGATGTTGAACATGAAGATCCAACTGGAGTTTTTCAAGATTCTGGACCCAGTGCTGCTGCTGAACATCAAGAAGAAAGGATTCAAACTATGTCACCTTTTGAAAGATTCATGGTGAATAGGCTGGATAGCTTTGCTGAAAACCAAAGAAACCTTCATGATCTATGTGTTAGCAATTTCCAGAGGTTTGATACCAGGTTTGACAACATGGATGCAAGGTTCATGAGCCTGGATGAACAAATTGAAGCTGTCCAGAACCAAATCTTTGATCTTTAGTTTGGAGATAAGGAAGAATGAAGAAAAACAACCGATTGTATTATCGAAACAATCGATTGTTTTTGGTAGCTGTTGAAGTGTGGTTTTATTTTCTTTCCTTCTGCTGTTGCTATTTTAATTCTGATGTAATATGAACAATATCTGGTTTTATCTCTTATATTTGTCTATTTTTGAAGACAAATAGGGGGAGATTTATTCTTGTTTATGCTTGTTTCAGGTTTTAAGATTTTCTTTAGTTGTTAAAAACTGTTTGGGTAATTTTTTTTTTGTATGTTGTTTTTGATATTAATTGTTTAAGCTTTAACTTGTTTATATGTATGCTAACAAAATATCAGAAGTTCAATGTTTGCTCAAAGTTCAATTGCAGGAACTGCTTCAGATTTAATCAGAACAACACAAGCATCAGGGATTTGTCTTCATCAAATAGGGGGAGATTGTTGAACCAAGTGGTGTTCAAGGTTTTGAAGAATCCAAATCCTTTGAAGGATGATGAAGCTTCTGCTTGCTTGATGCTGCTGTGCTGCTTTATTGTTTTGTTCTGGGGTCGTTTAATGTTGTAATCCACCCTTAGATTAAATCTCAAAGCACTTAGCATCTCAATCTTTAAACAAAGTAAAGTGTTTTTCAAACTAAGTTGAAACAACCGATTGTTCTTTCGAAACAACCGATTGTTTACACTTAGATGTTTTGAGAAAGTTTGAAAATTGTTTTAAAATAGTGAAATTTGTTAAGTAACAAAACAACCGATTGATTCGAGGAAACAATCAATTGTTTGTTTTAGAACCATAACAGAATAACTGTTTTCTTTGACTGAGCTTTAAATGGTTTGAAACTGAATACGCTCCAGTCATTAAATGCTTTGACCAATCTTTTTGAAAGCAATTATGGGTTTGTTGAGATTTGATAAACAAACTTTCCTTTTATATAATTCAGAAAAACTGTTTTAAATATGTGAATGCTTTTGAAAAAGTTTTTTAACCAAGAAAAGAGAGTTTTGGAAAATTGCTGAGATTGCTTAAGTGCTAGAGAGATTGATCAAAGTGCTGGGATAGGTTTCTACTTGTATTGATTTCAGATCTTCATCTGTAACAAGTGTAATCTGTGTAAAACTGCTTAAACTTTTATGTATTGTTGCTGAGATTGGCCGTGTGTTCTTGAGGGGTTCAAGATTAGCAATCTTAGTGTTGGCCAAGGAGAGTGTGTGTCTTGAGGTTTTCAAGGTCATTCTCTTGGTTGTTGTGTAAGTGATCAAGGTGTGATTCCTTAGTGGATTTCCTCAGTGGTTTTGAGAAGACTGGATGTAGCTCTGGGTTGGAGTGAACCAGTATAAACTTCTGTGTACAATTTCTCTATCCCTAACTCTTTAAATTCAGTTTTTTTGTTGTTTGCTGATATAAACAACCGATTGTTTCGCAGAAACAAACGATTATTTTCCTGGCAGTGCCGTTTTGCTTACTGTTTTGGCAAACTGAATTGCTTAATCATTTGATTTCTGAAAGATATTCATTCTAGCTTGCAAAAAGTTTGCGAAAACCTCTTTAAACAATTCACCCCCCTCTAGTTTAAAGCCATCTTTCCTAACAGAACACTGCCTCGAGGCTAGACAAGAATTCACACACCTCCTTGTCTTGCGGGTGCAGGTCGGTTAGGGCCCTGGGCTTGGCCAGGTTGGGTTTCTCTACCCAGTAAAAAGGGAACCCGTCCAGAAGAGTAGGGTCCGTAGGAAGGCAACGGATCTTAAAGAACTTGCCTTTAAATCCTTTGTAGGACTGCTAGAAGAGGGTCAGGAGAGCTCTCCCAGCAACCCCGTTTATGCTAACCCAGAGGTTCTTCCTTGGACTCTTGGCTTCAAAGAAGTATAGGAAAGAATCTACTGAGGGAAGCCGCCCAAAGTAGTTGCATAAGATGGCGTAGGCGCGCATAAAGGCCCAGCCGTTTGGGTGAAGTTGGGCTGGGGCTACATTCATCTCTGTCAACAACGCCCTTTCAAACCCACTGAGGGGTAAACGCAGGCAGACCCTCTTGAAGATGGTGGAGTAGATAAAGCAGAAGGGGGTCTGCTGCCCCGAGGTCTCGTCGCAGCATACGGGTTCACCCACAATATAGGGAGCTACCCCAACGTACTTGTCATGGTCTTTTCCAAAGACGCGATTCGCATGGCTGCTTTTGCTTCGTACCTCGGCTTTCCTATAGGTAACGATGGATTCGGATGTGGTGAAGTCAAAAGACTCCTTGAGGAGCCTTTTAGGGGCCCAGAGATATAGGGTTTGGTAGAAATTTGAATGTAGCCCTAGAACTACTTGACAGGCGGAAGTTGGTGAGGAATTTGAGTCAGACCCCGACAAAGATGAAGAAGACTGATCCATTTGGAAGGCTAAAACACAAAGACAACCAAGAAAGATAGGTTTAGAAAGAAGGAAAGGACAATGTGTCCCAGGGAACGCGACAGAGTAGTAAGGGGGAACGTAATGAAATGAAAATTAGGATCGAAAGTAGTCCCAGGCAGGATAGGGGGATAGCAAGCATCGCAATGAAGAAACGAAAGCAAGAAAAGGGGAAGGAACGTACCTTTGATTGATTGGAAGATGAAGAGATGGAGTTTTGTATGTAATAGGGCGCTCGAAGAACGGCTTGAAAGAACAGAGGAGTTTGAAAATGCAAGGTAGGAGGGAATGAAACAGTAGGGAACTTAAGAGGTAAAGATGTAACGTATAAGGGAAGAATGTGAAATGACGAGTCATTCCCACCGTTGAGATTGCCATGTGTACGCTCTAGAGAAATGCGCGAACAAGTCACTTCGTGGTACAGAGCGCGTCAAATCACTCATAAGTGTGACAAAGACAGGTGGAGCGGTGCCACGTAGGTTAACCAGGCGAGTTGTGAGGCTCTTCGTTGAGACAAGTCCCAACTCGAGCCTTGGGGGCTTATGTAGTGGCCAGACCTCGGTCATTGGCCAAGAGGTGAGAGGTCGGCATGATAGAGGTCGGTCTGGTGGGGCCCATAGTGGGTCCCAGGAATCACGTGTGTCAAGACATGAATTGGGCCCTAGATACGCCATGCATGCGGGACATATGCGAAACGCTAGGCTTTGGCATAAGAGATTTATCCTTAAAGTTGCATGCATTGGAACGTGAGGGTTTAGAGGCGTGTGAGGGTTTAGTTTAAATCATGGAAGATAAGACGCTGCGACGTTAGGGTTAAAGGTACACTATAGCACTCACACCTAAAAGGTAATTATTTAGAGATTAGAAGTTACCGCAATACACGCCAAAAGATTAGGAAATAAAAGATATTGTTCCCATCAATATTCAGGTGGTTATTGTGATGCTTTTAGTAGCACTCCAAAGGCACAATTACGCGGTAAAAGATTATGCAAGTATAACAAAATTCTCTCACTTACTAGATATTTTCTTTCTAAAGATAATATTCTATGCAGGGAAAGTTGGTTACTAGTGGTAACCTAATAGCACTCTATAAAAGGGGTGTAAGGCTCCTTGAGAAGGTACGCAGTTTTTGAGACTATCACTCTTTTACTATACACTTGGTGTTTTTTGCCCTAGTTTTGACTTGAGCGTCGGAGTGCAAACGGCCGTGAGGGCGTCTATCTTTCTTTCTTTGCAGGCAAGCTATTCTACAGGAGAAGAGGAGGAAACGATCGTGAAGTCTAGACGATAGAAAAGTCAACCGGCAAGAACAACTATATAAAGGGTAGTAAAATACTTCACAAAGCTACGCAGTTTCTAAACCTAAACACAGATAGTCAATACACTCGGTGTGCTTGCCCTAGTTTTGACTTGAGCGTCAGAGTGCAAACGGCCTCTAGGGCACCCCCACTCATCTTGTAGGTGCAGGTTGTTTCGTGACAGCAAAGCATAATCTAAAGGTGAGGAAAGGAGGTGTGGGAGTGTCGTAGAGTCAACCGACAGGGGAGTCAACCGGCAAGAACAAACACCAAGGAACTAACCTCCTGAAAAAATTGAAAATTGTTGTCACTAATGTTACTTGTTTGGAGCTCAGTCTTCAATGGCCTTGGTTTTGTTAATGGACTAGTTGCATCGTCTTTCTCCTCAATCACTTGCAACAGTTGGGCCAGTTCACTGTTAAACGAATCAAAGCTCCCATCCTAAAATGTCATTCCCAGAATATGTAAGGACCTAGAAACTTTAATTGGAATAAAAGTGTTATATTTAAATAATTTCAGAAGATGTTATTATTTAAAATACAAAGAGTTGGTAATTGAAGTTTCGTAGTAGTCGGACCTCGGACATCGCCCAAGATCTGGGGTCAGCTGGTAGAGGTCGGTCGGATGACGTGTGGATCAAGAAGAGTAAAGGAAGAAAAGTGTAGTTAAGAAGTCTTCTACGAGATCGTCGTTATTGAAGACGGAGGCGATCTCCGACTTCTCTGGGACATAATCGCCTGTCGCCTAGAGGAGACATGACCGCCAATCGCCTATGGTGTACGTGATCGATGGGAGTGCACGTAGTACGTAGTCAAGATACTGGATCAACCAGAGTGGGTTCCACAAAACCACACGTATCAAGGTGTGGTTAAGCCTTAGATACGCTGTGCATGCAAAGCTCTATGCTTGAGCATAAGAAGTCATCCTTAGTGTTGCATGCATGGGAGCACGAGGAGTAGTGCTGATCTACTCTTGGAAATGTGAAGCTACCGACGTCACCAAGTCATCTGGAGGTGATACCTTGGACGTAACATAATGGGAGGATGAACTTTCAGCAAGGTGTGACGATGTGACATCGGTGACCAGAGTAAGGCGATGTGTTCTCGTCACACACAAGGGCGATAAGAGATCGCCAACAGGATGAGAGGAACATCGGTCATCAACCAGGATGGGAGAGATATCGGTGGTCTGCCAGGGTGAGACATCGGTTGTCTGCCAGTGTGAGACATCGGTGGTCCTCCAGGGTGGACATCGGTTGTCTGCCAGTATGAGACATCGGTGGTCCTCCAGGGTGACACATCGGTCGTCTCCCAGGGAGAGACATCGGTCGTCCTCCAGGATGTGGCCTCGATGGGTAGTCATCACGCGAGCGGTCATCGGTGGAAGGTTATCGCGCGATGTCGAGTTTCACGCAGATAAGGTGGGACCCAGGCTCGCAGCATCAGACGTACTGAACGCGCGACACGTAGACAAAAAGGGTGGTCCAGAATAGTGACATCAGAAAGTTGGCATGTGCAAGAGACACTCGCGGTCGTACTGTTCAGGGAAGTGGTTGGCATGCACAAGAAGACAACCGTGGCCGTACTGTTCAGTGAAACGTACGCTCTAGCTTTCTTGCAGAGGGGGTGGTGTCAGCAGCATGCGTAGACAGGTAGGCTTGGATTCAAAAACCCACTGCGAGGAGGCAAAGAAGGTTGCAGTGACTCAAGAGTGAAAGAGGGAGTGCATCTTCATCATTCTCTTTTCTCTCCTTCGCGCTGTGATTCAGGCATCCTCAAGCACCAGTGCGACGAGCGACGACTGCCCTTGGAGCACCTGGGAGGTTCTCTACAAGTTCTACAAACCAGACGCTAAAACAGAGCTAAGGCATTCTTTAAGCTCGGTGGTTTTTGGAGCTCTTGGTGTTTTGCGCAAGTCCAGGTAAGGGAAGCTAGCCTTATTTCCAACGAAAATCCTTATAATAGATGTTTAAGATGATGGGGGCGACGTGGTCGCCGGTTTTTCAACTGTTATTGTACAATCCTCTGTTTTTGAACGAGATCGCCGATTTTGGCGTTGTTTTTCGAACTCCCCTGTTTTGTGTTGTTTGAAGCTATTTGAGATTTAAATGTGATATTCGAAAATATGAACCATGAAATGATTGTTGTTGTGATTGGAATTATTTATTTAAGTGTTATATGATGTGTGGAATGTCGTGAATGTGGGATCAAGACATAGTATTTTCAGGAAAGGAAATACCGTGTTGAGATTTGGTTATGAAGTGTATTGATCTGTGAGTATCCTGTGAATGAGGCGATCCTGACTCTGCTGAGATAATGGAATCACATAGAGGAAGTTATCCAGTTGGTGAGAGTCGAAGGAGGTTCATATGAATGGGTGAGTCGTGTGAAAAAGAACGAGCTCGGCCTGTTATATGGATTAACCCTGTCATACTGTGAGAGTGATGAATTGAGATCGAGATTGTGTTGATGCGCATGGCTGTGGAAACATTACAGCCAAATGAAGTATGACAGGTGCATGTCTCTGGATCCTAAGTTCAACGCACGAGTCTTCCGGAAGTAGTGTCAAGTGTCTTGTGTGATGAGTCAGTAGAAGTCTGACGTGAGAATTGAGGAACATTGAATTTGATAGACACTTGATGCATTATGTGATTTGAATGACTCTTGAGGAATTGTGAAATACGTGTTTACTTGATGGTCATGTGAAGAGAATGAGAAAATTGATAGTTTTACGTGGGTATCTTGAATTTGCTTTACCTTGATTTTTAAAGTTCATATCTAAACTCTCTTTTAAATATCTAGCTTACCCTGTGATTTCTGGTGTTGTGTTTGGCTTTTCTTAAACCTGTGATGATCGTGTAAAATTTACACGGGAGCAGATGATGTTGCAGGAAGTAGAGCTCCTCAGTGAGTGGTCGCCGGAAGGTGATCGCCTGTTCCTCTTTCTGTTAGGCGATCACCCTTTTTCTGTTTTCTGATAGGAGATCGCCGTTCTCTGATAGGAGATCGCCTTTTTGCTGTTAGGAGATCGCCTGTATTCATATTTTAATGTATTTTGTTTACGATTTTGGAAAATTGACCGAATATGTATTAAACTCCCTGTGAGGAGAAACTTCTTTATATATATAATTTTGTTCTTTTCAATATATTTGTTTACCTTTATTTCATTTTATAATTATTCTAAAGTATTTGGCGGGATGTTACAGAATATATTACAACAAACATTAACTCTTCACTAGTACAAATAAGTATATTAAAGACGGTTAAAAATGACATTTAAAGATGGTTTTCCAACTGTCTTTATTTGGAGTGTCGTTATAAATAAGTGACATATAAAGACGGTTCTTAACCGTCTTTGTAAGTAAAAAGATTAACTTTTTAAAGATGGTTCCAAGAGGAACTGTCTTTATATATGGGGATTTTTTTTAAAAAAAAAATACGGTTATAAAGACGTCACGGAGGCATGGGCATAGTGGCAGCTACTTCGCGATGGACCCGTCGCGGCGGAAGCTAGTCTTGGCAGAAGCTAGTCTCGGCGACCACAGCTTCGCGGTGGAGGGCTTGTAGTGGAGTTGGTCTTGCAGTGAAGCTGGTCTCGCGGTGGAGCGCTTGCTGTGGAGAGCTCGCGCTGGAGGGCTCACGCGTCACGGTGGAGGGCTCGTAGTTGCGCGTTGCGGTGGAGGACTTGTGGTGGAGGGCTCGTAGTGGAGAGCTCGCGCTAGAGGGCCCTTGGTGGAGAGCTCGCGCGTTGCGGTGGAGGGCTTGTAGTGGCACGTCGCGGTAGAGGGCTTATGGGTCGCGGTGGAGTGAGCATTGGCTTGTGGCTGGAGGTAGCGCTAGCTGCAGCGATCTGGGCGCGGATTGTGGCAGACTGCGCAGCGCAGCTCACGAGCATTGGAACGAAGCGTGTCAGTGCCGGCAAGCAACGACAAGTGAGCGAGTTGCGGAGATGGAGAGGATCAGAGCGGCGACGCCAGCGAGCGACTTGCGGGGTGACTGTGGGTGAGGATTGCGAGGCGGCTGTGGTGAGGAGTGGAGAGGGAATTTATAGTACTGATGAGGGAGTGAAAAAAGAAAAGTGAATGTGAGTGAGAGGGAAAGAGAGGGCTGGGCGGGAATTGGAAAAGCCAACATATAAAGACGGTTCTAAATAGAACCGTCTTTGTATCCATCCTATCATCACATATAAAGACGGTTCAAAAAAAACCGTCTTCGTATCTACACACAGCTAACATATAAAGACGGTTAAAAAAAGAACCGTTTTTACAAATTCAAAAAAATTGAAAAAAATAACGAAATTGCCACCGCCTCGCTTATGGCAACGGTTCTTCACGAACCATCTTTATAAGAGAGTCGTAAATTACGAATTTTGCACTAGTGCTTCTTTGAGATGAACAAAGAAAACACAGACATATAATAATCAGTCATGTCTGAAAACCTAAAATACATACATCTAAGGAGGTGGCTGGAGACTCCAGTTCAGCCCTCCACTCGCGGAGCAGCTGATGCATCTGTTCCTCAAAGATCACAATATCATTGCCCCGCCCTCTTTTCTTGCACACTAAAGATTGCTGAAAATCCCTTGAATTTTATCCACCAGGTGTTTTTCCTTCTCTTTCATAGATTGAATAGAAGAGGATCCCCACTTGTCGTTGGAACTTTCTCTCATTATACCTTCATAGAACAATTATCACAAAATAAACAATATAATGAGACAAAATAAATTTGGCTCAGTACACTTTACTTACACAGTCTCACAGTCCCGTGAAATTCTATTATAAATTGATCCGGTCGGTCATCGCGCTTCTGGCTTCGCTACACTTCTCAGCCACACCAGCGCTGAGTGCATAGAGGGCCTGAACACCAACTATGACGCCTGTGTTTTGGGGAAGAAAAGTGCTTCTCGACAACCCCTCTTGCCTCAACCTCGCTGTAAGAAGTCGTGGGTGAGGTCTTGCTTCTCTCACCTCAGCCTCGCTGCACAAAGTCGAGGTGAGGACTTTTCCTCTCGCCTCAACCTCGCTATAAAAAGCAAAGGGAAGGGACTAGGTTCTCTTGCCTCAACCTTGCTGTAAGAAGCAGAGGAAGAGGACTTTTCTCTCGCCTCAACCTTGCTGTGAAAAGCAGAGGAAGAGGACTTGGTTCTCTTGCCTCAACCTTGCTGT
Source organism: Phaseolus lunatus (assembly GCA_013389735.1). Classification (NCBI taxonomy): domain Eukaryota; kingdom Viridiplantae; phylum Streptophyta; class Magnoliopsida; order Fabales; family Fabaceae; genus Phaseolus; species Phaseolus lunatus. The sequence continues at coordinate 20,219,285 of CM023867.1, forward strand.
AAGAAACAGAGGAAGAGGACTTTTCTCTCGCCTCAACCTTGCTGTAAAAAGCAGAGGAAGAGGACTTTTCCTCATGCCTCAGCCTCGCTGTACAAAGTCGAGGTGAGGACTTTTCTCTATTGCCTACATTTGCTCAAAGGCAAGGAGGTCTTCCTCTTTCTCGCCTGCACTCGCTCAAAGGCAAAGAGGTCTTCCTCTGTTGCCTACACTTGCTCAAAGGCAAGGAGGTCTTCCTCTGTTCTCGCCTGCACTTGCTCAAAGGCAAGGAGGACTTCCTCTGTTGCCTACACTTGCTCAAAGGCAAGGAGGTCTTCCTCTTTCTCGCCTGCACTTGCTCAAAGGCAAGGAGGACTTCCTCTGTTGCCTGCACTTGCTCAAAGGCAAGGAGGTCTTCCTCTGTTCTCGCCTGCACTTGCTCAAAGGCAAGGAGGACTTCCTCTGTTGCCTGCACTTGCTCAAAGGCAAGGAGGTCTTCCTCTGTTCTCGCCTGCACTTGCTCAAAGGCAAGGAGGACTTCCTCTGTTGCCTGCACTTGCTCAAAGGCAAGGAGGTCTTCCTCTGTTCTCGCCTGCACTTGCTCAAAGGCAAGGAGGACTTCCTCTGTTGCCTGCACTTGCTCAAAGGCAAGGAGGTCTTCCTCTTTCTTGCCTGCACTTGCTCAAAGGCAAGACTTCCTCTGTTGCCTACACTTGCTCAAAGGCAAGGAGGTCTTCCTCTTTCTCGCTTGCACTTGCTCAAAGGCAAGGAGGACTTCCTCTGTTGCCTACACTTGCTCAAAGGCAAGGAGGTCTTCCTCTTTCTCGCCTGCACTTGCTCAAAGGCAAGGAGGACTTCCTCTGTTGCCTGCACTTGCTCAAAGGCAAGGAGGTCTTCCTCTGTTCTCGCCTGCACTTGCTCAAAGGCAAGGAGGACTTCCTCTGTTGCCTGCACTTGCTCAAAGGCAAGGAGGTCTTCCTCTGTTCTCGCCTGCACTTTCTCAAAGGCAAGGAGGACTTCCTCTGTTGCCTACACTTGCTCAAAGGCAAGGAGGTCTTCCTCTTTCTCGCTTGCACTTGCTCAAAGGCAAGGAGGACTTCCTCTGTTGCCTACACTTGCTCAAAGGCAAGGAGGTCTTCCTCTTTCTCGCCTGCACTTGCTCAAAGGCAAGGAGGACTTCCTCTGTTGCCGGCACTTGCTCAAAGGCAAGGAGGTCTTCCTCTGTTCTCGCCTGCACTTGCTCAAAGGCAAGGAGGACTTCCTCTGTTGCCTGCACTTGCTCAAAGGCAAGGAGGTCTTCCTCTTTCTCGCCTGCACTTGCTCAAAGGCAAGGAGGACTTCCTCTGTTACCCCAACCTTGCTGTATAAAGCAGAGGAATAGGACTTTGCTCTTGCCCCAACCTTGCTGTATAAAGCAGAGGAAGAGGACTTTCTCTCTCGCCTGCACCTCGCTGTACAAAGTCGAGGGAGGACTTTCTCGTGGGTGCACGCTCCTAGGGGAGCGCCAGGCGTGGCTGTCTAAGCGCACTCACCAGGCGCACCCTGCCTGCATGGTCTCACCGCACGTTCTCTGGGTGAGTGCATGCACGTCCCCACCGACGAGGAGCTCTTCTTCTGGAATCATGTGAGGTGCATGCTTAACGCTCACGCTGGGAACTTGGGTTCCAGCTTAGCACGTGTTAGCAATACCCCGATGACCATGAACCGACCGAGCACTCACTCTCTACATGCACCGACGGCTGATCGCGGTCTGCATGCACTGATGGCTGATCGCGCTCTACATCCAGGCGCTTATCCAGGGGCTGATCTGTGGGTGGTGGCCACTCGGTAACTGACCACCGATCACCTGTACTTGCACCTGGGGCAAGGAGAACTTTAAACTGGGAACACTCGCACACTTTGTGTACTGAAAATCTTTTATTGGGTGGCATCGTTAAAAAGAGTGCCCCCTGATCTGCTCAACTGTTTAATACACTAAGTGTGTGTACAGTGCGATAGTGCATCTACTTTACAACTTAACCAAAGTAAGAAACAAGTGTGTAGTGTCCTGGGTTCTGGGAATAGCCGTTCCGTCCAGAGTCTCCAGCCGACAAGCTCCATTCTCCAACGTCTCAACCACTCTGGATGGGGTCTCCTTTAACTGGCGATGACCACCCTGGCGATGCACACACGTGGGGCGATCATGCCTTCCGCTTCAGCTCTGGGAGCCCCCCCAATGTAGCCTCTTCCATCACCTCACCTCCCCAAACACAGGGAGTTCATGCTGCTGGTCGCCTGCCTGGGACCCCGAAGCGCGATCTCCTTGTGTCTTCTGTAGGTAATCGGTCAGGAACCCTGTCTTCACCAACTCAGCAAGCTGACGCCCCAACACCAGGCAGGTACGGAGTGTATGTCCATAAGCTTGATGGAATTCACACCACTCATCCTTCCTCCCTCCAAGTACCCTGTCGGTTTTCTCTGGCGCATGGAGTCTTGCTGCCACAGCAGGGATGGCGATCAGCTCCGCCAAACTTATCATGAAATCATACCTGGGGGGTGCATTGCTTGCACGCCCCCTGGTCTGGTCCTTCCTGGGTGCATAAGGGCGAGACCTTCCCTGCTCCTTCCTCCCTTCCTTGATCTCATTCACCCGCACCTGCTGCTGCTGATTCCCCTGACCTCCATGTGGCTTCGATGGTGCAGCACTTCCTCTCTTCTCAGAGACCTCTGTCTCTGCTACTATGTGTGCCACCGCGTGTCGCCGTATCTCGGTGAAGGTGGCAGGGTGGCTCCTGATGAGCGATTCACTGAAAGGACCAGGGAGGACACCTCTCTTGAGCATGCACCAGCATGTCCTCATCCTTGACGGGCAATCTCACCACCTGCGCCCCAAAGAGATTGAGGTAGTCCTTCAACGGCTCCCCCTGATACTGGCGCACGTCAAACAGGTCGTAGGACACCACTGGCGCAGGTCGGTTAATGATGTACTGCTCCGTGAACAGCTTCGCGAACTGATGGAAGGAAGTGACGTGGCCCTCTGGCAGGCTCACGAACCACTCCATAGCCACTCCGCTCAGCGTACTCATGAACATCTTGCAGTACACAGCATCTGAACCTCCAGTCAGCATCATCTGAGTGTGGAAGGCTGTCAGGTGTGCTTCTGGATCTTCCACCCCCGTGAACGACGCTTTCAGTCCCACCAGATTAGGAGGCACCACCGTGTTCATGATTTTGGGGGAGAAAGGCATAGGGAATGCTCTCGGAGGCGACAGTGGCGTCGACGTCCTCTCTTCAACTGCGCGCTCCTTCTGTGCCTGCAATTCCCTACGCAGCTCTTCATTCATACGGTTCAACTCTTCGTTTCTTCTCTGCGATGCAGTCAGCTCTGCATGCATTTTCTCTTGCTCAGCTCTCGATTCCGCGATGCTATCTTGCAGCGCGCGAATCATCTGCACTACCTGCGCCATGGTAACAACTCCTTCTTCAGCAGATGGCGCAGGTGAGGTTTGCCTGGTTCTTCTACTCATCTCCTCTACACTTCGACGAAACTTCACTTCGACGAAATGATCAATAAGCTCCAAGAAACTTCAAGAAACCTCAAGAAACTTCAAGAACTGCGACGTGGATGGGAACAAAATTCACACGGGCCCCACGGTGGGCGCCAAATGTGTAAGGACCTGAAAAATTTATTGGAATGAAAGAGTATGTTTTAAATAAATTCTAAGTATGTTTTTATTTAAGTTAAAAAGGAAGGAAAGTGTAGTCTAGAAAAACTATAAGGGTTCCTGGTTTAAACATAATCGCCGGTCGCCTAGACTACACGTCATCGCCTGGGCACGATGCATGCGGGCATCATCAGGGGGGGGGAGACATCGGTCGTTCGCCAGGAAAAGGTCATCGGTGGTTGTCTTCGCGCGAGGTCATCGGTAGTTGTCTTCGCGCGAGGTCATCGGTGGATCGTCTTCGCGCGAGAGGTCATCAGTGGTTTCTCTTCGAGCTGGTAGTCTTCGCGCGAGGTCATCGGTGGTAGTCTTCGCGCAAGGTCATCGGTGGCTGTCTTCGCACGAGGTCATCGGTGGTTGTCTTCGCGCGAGGTCATCGGTGGTTGTCTTCGCGCGAGGTCATCGGTGGATCGTCTTCGCGCGAGAGGTCATCAGTGGTTTCTCTTCGAGCTGGTAGTCATCGGCGAAAGGTCATCGCGCGACGTTGAGTTACACCCAGAGAACGTGGGCCCCAGACTCCCAGCAAGAGATGTTCTGCACGCGCGCCACGTAGACGAAAGAGTGGTTCAGAATAGTGACCTCAGAGCGTAGCCTGCGCAGAGGCACGCTTAGTAGTACTGTTCAGGGAAGCGTGCACGCAAACTTCCCTGCAGAGTAGGTGGTGGCAGCTGCTTTTGGAGGGATAAGTTGGTTTAAGTTACAAAAAATCCACTGCTGAGAGAAAAGAAAACATTGTTGTATTTGACGAGAGAAAGAGTGAGTTCCCTCCCTTCTCCTCCAGTTACCTCCTCCGCGTTGCGATTTCAGCATCTCCACACAAGAGTACGACGAGAAGCAACACCATTGGAGCACCTGGGAAAGTTCTCTGCAACTCCTTCAAAACCAGACTCAAGAATAGAGCCAAGGCATTCTTCAAGCTCTGTTGGATTTCGAAGCTCCTGGTGGTTGCGCAAGTCCAGGTAAGGGAAGCTAGACCTCTTTTTCCATACAAGCCATAGTGTAGCTATCTCTGAAGTGAGGGCGACGTGGTCGCCATTTTTGTTTTCATCTGCGTAAAATGCTCTGTTTGTGTGCTTGGGCGACGTGGTCGCCGGTTTTATATACAGTCTTCGAAACACCCTGTTTTTGAACTAGATCGCCGTTTTTGGCGTTGTTTGTGAACTCTCTGTTTTTGGGTGTTGTTTTGAAACTACTTGAGATTTAAATGAAATATTCGAAGATCTGAACCTTGAAATGATTCGTTGCTGTGACTTGAATCAATTACTCGAGTGGTATGATGTTTTTGAATGCTGTGAATGTGGGATCGAGGCATAGTATTTTCAGGAAAGAAAATACCGTGTAAGATCTTGTAGTAGGTGCATTGATCGGTGATTCCTAAGGGGATATCCTGACTTTGCTGAGGTAATGGAATCACGTAGAGGAAGTTACTCAGTTGTTGAGAGTCGAAGGAGGTCTATATGATGGGCGTCTCGTGTGAAAAAGAACGAGCTCCGCCTGTCCTATGGATTAACCCTGTCATACCAGGAGAACTATTGACATTGAGATGATATATGCGCATGCTGTGTGGATTCACAGCGACCCTGTGTGGATTTCACAGTGGTGTGGTATGACAGGTGCAGATCTCTGAGTCTAATCAACGCACGAGTCAATCCGGAAGTAGTGTCAAGTGTCTTGTGTGGTGAGTCAGTGGAAAGTCTGACAGGTGAAATGAGAAATTTGAATTTTTATAGACACTTGATGCAGTATTGTGAAATGGAATGACTATGGGTGAATGTTGTGAAATGTGTGATTTTGGGCGATCAGGTGAATGATATGAGCAACTCTACGTTTTACATGGATATTTTGAAACTTGTTTTACTTTGATTGTCATGTTCATGATTTAAACTTCCTTTAAATTATATAGCTTACCCTGCGTGTTTTGGTTCTGTGGCTGTTCTTTTAAAACTGTGATGATCGTGTAATCTTTACACGGGAGCAGATGATCTTCCAGGAAGAAGAGCTCCCTAATGGGTGGTCGCCGAGGGAAGAGATCGCCCATTTCCACCTCTCGGTGGTGATCGCCGGATTTGTGTCCTGATAGAAGATCGCCTGATTTGAGGTCTTCTGTTTTGAGATCGCCGGTTTATGTTGGAGATCGCCGTTTTCTTTGTAATCAATTGATTTTCGTTAAAGTTTTGCAAAACTCTTGACTGAATTATGTATTTAATTCCCTAAAAGGGCAACCCCGTTTATTATATATATATGTAATGTTGTTCTCTTCAAGATTTTTGTGTACCTTTATTTTCATTAAACATGAATGTATGGTTTTATTTTGGCGGGATGTTACAAAATGATCCTGCCGCTTGACTCGAATGTGGAGGATTGTCTCGTCACACCTTCGTCTAGCCTTCTGCAACTGCGTGTTCAAATAGTGGTGCCAACACTTAAGTTTTTTCATAACCATGGAATCTTACCAGCAGAAAATTCTCTCCACTTCCCGGCCTCCACTTTCTTATGCCAAAATCTCGCAAGGAAATTTAGGAAAGTCCTCTGAATGGATGCTCACTCCGACTAATATCTACATTTTGATCGCTGTCTTCCTCATCTTCTTCTTCGTTTTATTAGTGTTTTTTTACTTCATGCAGCGCTCCTCCTCCTCGGACTCCGCCGACGACAACCACAGACAAGCGATGTCGAGATCTCTGGCCATGGTGGCGTTGGTGGCGGAGACGGCTGGAGATTGCCCAATTTGTCTGGAGGAGGTCGGAGAAGGAGAGCCCGTGAAAATGATTGCGCAATGCAATCATATTTTTCACGCAGATTGCATTGACAAGTGGCTGGAGAACCAGGTAACATGCCCCGTGTGCCGGTACTCCGAGAGGAGTGGAGAGCTGGAGTTGGTGACAGTGGGAGGAGGAGAAGAAGAAGATGTAGAGTAGGAGTGTTGAATGTGTTAGAGGCATATTCATGTTAGGAGTGGAAAAGAAATAAGTTTATTTTAGAGTTATTATAATGTAGGAAGGGTATAAAGTTATATAATGTGTGTAATATTTATAAAGTTATATAATGTGTGTAATATTTATAAAGTTATATAATGTGTGTAATATTTATAAAGTTATACGATGCAAATTTTCTTATTAAACTATGACTTTTATGAATTTATACTTTGAAGTTAATTAACTTGCACAATGCATTATGCAAAGTGAGGTGTCTCAACATAATAGAAATTTAGAAAAAAAAATTCATACGGCACAACTTAAAATTTGGTTATGCTGAAACATAGGATTATATTTTTAATTACTCTTTTTCACATTGTTACTTGAATCCTCTTCAATATATCAAAAGTTTTAAGTAAAGAGGAAGGGGTAAAGTGAAGGTGAATAGGTTGGTATTGCTAATTATAAAGGAGTATTGTATACATGATGGAGCTACTTGCAGGGTGATAATCTTGATGGGTGGGGAAGGTTGCTTGTCTTTGTGTGCAGGGTCAGGTCCATTCGGGTGAGGTGTCACCAGTTTTGCAGAAAGAGGAATTTAAAAGCCCTTCTAATGGTAGTTACAAAGGAGGTCAAACCGTTTGTAGGTGGCAGTTTGCTTGTGCTTGAATTGTGTATGTTGATGTGTTCGGGGAGAATGGGAACGTCTCAAATTCAGAAGGAACAAGTTCTGCAACCAGTGTAATTTTTTATAGGATGTCATCTATGTGTTATGTGCTTTAACTGTTTTAACTGTCTGTATGATTTCGTGAGGTTTTTAGAAGCTGGGTGTGCAGCATAAGTTGTCTAGTACTCATATTTTCTCCATAATTTATTAGGATGTTTAGGTTTTCTAGAGTTTTGGTATTGTTGGTTTTTGTTGTAGATCGTTGTGGTTCTGATGTTTGTAAGTCAGATATGAGGTTTAAATTTTTTATATAGATTGGGATATTTCTTAAGTATTTTATTTTAAGTTATTCATATTTTTTCTGATAAATAAAATATACCGAAAATTAGAACGTACTGTTTCTCCCTTCGTATAAGAGACTTCACACGGTCATAGATGTTCTCTAGAACCAGATCTTCCATGTGTTGTGTTCTTGCCGGTTGACTCGCCTGTCAGTTGACTCCACGACACTCACATGCCTCCTTCCTCACGTTGATACGTGCTTGATTCTTGCGAAACAATCTGCACCTGCAAAAGAGAAAGGGGGCGCCCTAGAGGCCATTTGCACTCCGACGCTCAAGTCAATAGTGGGCAAGTAACACCAAGTGTATTGAGTCTCTCTGTGTTTAGGTCTAGAAACTGCGTACCTTTGTGAAGTATTTTACTGTCCCTTATATAGTCTAGGGTTTACTGCGCCGCTAGCCCTAATTAGGGTTTACTGCGCTGCTAGCCATATTTAAGGTTTACTGGAATACCCCTGTGCCGCTATCACCCAATCTTAGGGTAATCTAGCACATAAGGTTTCCTTCTCTGGAGTGCAAACTTTAACAGGGTGACCACCTGGGTGCCTCCTTGTGCACCTAGTCTCTGGGGCCACCTGTTCTAGGAGTGCCTTCACTATTCACGTGCCATGCATGTAGCTTCACTGGGAAAATCCTAGTTCTGGTGAGTACTCGTCCCCTCAGGACTCTACACCTAACTGTGCTCTCCCTGCTACCCGCATAGGCTCTTCGTGATCCAGGCCTCTCCCTACCTCTGGGTATTTAACTGGTCATTGGCCCACTCTGGGAACCAATCTTAGCTGTTCTGTTCACGCTGTTCAAATCACCCAAGACCGATGTCACCTCACCACACTCTATTGCCGAGGACTCCTCAACCTGCGGAGTGACAAAGACACATCAGCCCCTTCTGGTGATCGTCACGCTCTCTCTGTAGGCTGATGACTAATCACCCCTTTCTGTAGGCTGATGACTGATCACCCCTTTCTGTAGGCTGATGACTAATCACCCCTCTCCGTAGGCTGATAACTAATCAACCCACTTTGTAGGCTGATGACTAATCACCCCTCTCATCGATACCACCTATGGGGTCCATTCCACGTGGCTTTGGCCCATGCTGTGGGACCCAGCTGACGTCCGAGGACTGGTCAGTACACAAGCCCCCCAGTCTCAAGCTGTTAACTTGTTTCAGCGAAGAGACTAAGTCATGGGCGAGGACTGATCGGTACACAAGCCCCCTAGTCTCGAGCTGTTAACTTGTTTCAGCGAAGAGACTAAGTCATTGACTCGGGCAACCTACGTGGCTCTGCGCATAAGTACGTGAACAGTGTGCTGAAAGGACACTTCACCAACCCCCCTTTCATCCGCTAACACGTGGCTGCATCAATGGTCCGAGATTCATAATGTTTGCGCTCCCTAGGGCTACGTTAAACCTCTTCAAAACCCCGCGGCACTTCACTGTTTCATCACTTTGCATTCTCACCTTCTGTAAACTGTATCTTCCAGCGCACGCTCTCTTCCCCTCACCAGGCTTTTCACACTTCTCCGCCCTCGCTCAACCAAAGGTATGATTTTTATGTCTTCTTCTCCTTCATAACATAATCTTGATCATCCATATGGCATGCTGTAACTGTTCTGGGCTTGTTTGTGGTTTGTGCATTCTAGGGTTCTTGTTCTTCTTTTCTGGGTTCGTTCCACCTTCAAGTCTTCGTCCACCATTGTTTTCTTCTAAGTCTTTTTCTTTTCCTGCCTCTCATTTGTTAGATTCGAGATGGCCAGAACCAAAACTACCTCCAACCCTCCTCCAACCGTAGCGGTTGATTACAGGGCCCTCTACCCATGGGCTTTTGAGGATCTCCTTGCTGAGACCTCCAAACTCACATCCTGTGAGGATCTTCGCAAGCACAGGGATGACGAGAATGAAATCAAAGGACGCGTCTTTGGCAGGGAAACTGACGCGTACGTCTCTGTGCGACCCTGTACAGAAAATGAACCCGTGTGCGCCGATGATCACTGCAACAACGGGGAACCGTTCTTCTTCTTCTACGCCACCATTTTCAAACGAGTCAAAGTCCGCCTTCCCTTTGCCGGGTTCGAGAGGACTTTGCTCACAGAGCTGAATGTGGCACCTGCCCAACTGCACCCCAACAGTTGGGCCTTTATCAGGGCGTTCTCCGTCCTTTGCAATAACCTAGGGTTCACCCCCTCCGTCGACGTATTTCTTTACTTCTTCGAGGCGAAGAGCCCCGGCAAGAGGCTTTGGGTGAGCCTGAATGGGGTGGCAGGGAGAGTCCTACTCACTCTCTTCTCACAGTCGTACAAGAACTTCAAAGGAAGGTTCTTTCGAGTCTGCTGCAGCTCCTACGACTCCACCATGCTCGATGGGTTCCCATTATATTGGGTGGAGAAGTTGAAGTTCAAGAAATCGCACAGGCTCGAAGAGTTGACTGTCCCTGACCAAGAACTCTGCCAGACCATCTCCAGCTGGGGTGTGGTGTTTGATACCGCCCAACTGATTAAACATGAATATGACGCCGAGACACTCAGCGTGTACATTGGTACATCATCTCCGTCTTGCGCTTAACTGTTTGTATACTGCATCTTTGTCTTCCTCACCCCTTTCTTGTTGTCCAATGCAGACATGGTGCTTAGCGCTGAGAAGAAGAGAAGGCTAGCCGAGGTGTTGAATCGCCGTAATGCTAGCGGCTCAGCCCCTGCAGGTCCTTCCTCACCCGCGGGTGCTGTCCTGGAACCTATTGCTGAAAAATCAAAGAGGGCAGCCCCTGTTGAGGTTTCCGACGATGAGGACACCTGCTCTGGCCTTGTCTTCAAGAGGAAAAGGGTGGGGATTGCCGCGGAGGTCTCCTCAGCCACAGAAGGGCACCCCTCATCCTTTAGGGAGCACCCTCCCAGCGCTTCATCCCCTCCCGAGCCAATCTTAACCCTTGAGGGGGGTGGGGAGAGTGCTCCTCCTACTGGCCAGATGCCTTCTACCCCAAAGCTGCCTTCTTTACTCCAAAGATCCCTTACACAGATGCCTGGCCAGGCTGTTTTGGAGGCCATGGACAGAAGTTCCCTCGAGCACCTCCTTAGTCATGGTCTTGGGGAATCCTTGGCTGCTTCCAACTTCTTGCTGGTCAAGGGCAGCGCTGAGGCTGAACTGCTCGAGAAGACCACCCAACTGGAGAAAGAGCTGGAGCAGAAGGATCTCCAACTCCACCAAGCTACTAAGCGCGAGACTGCCCTTAATTAAGAACTGGGTAGTCTCCGCCAATCTGAGAAGGAGACCAAGAAGCTGGGGAGAGTGCTCCTCCTACTGGCCAGATGCCTTCTGCCCCAGAGCTGCCTTCTTTACTCCAAAGATCCCTTACGCAGATGCCTAGCCAGGCTGCTTTGGAGGCCATTGACAGAAGTTCCCTCGAGCACCTCCTTAGTCATGGTCTTGGGGAATTCTTGGCTGCTTCCAACTTCTTGCTGGTCAAGGGCAGCGCTGAGGCTGAGCTGCTCGAGAAGACCACCCAACTGGAGAAAGAGCTGGAGCAGAAGGATCTCCAACTCCGCCAAGCTGCTAAGCGCGAGACTGCCCTTAATCAAGAACTAGGTAGTCTCCGCCAATCTGAGAAGGAGACCAAGAACCTCCTCTTCTCCAAGGGGCAGGAGGCCCTCCAGCTTGAAGCCAAGATCCTCCCCCTCCGCAACAAGATCATCGAACTGGAAGAGCAAGCGGAGGGGGCTCAAACCAAAATGATAAAGCTGGAGGAAAGACCTGCCAACCGAGAAGTTCAGCTGGGCAAGGTTGAGGAGGAACATGCCTAACAAATTGAATTGCTGAAGAAGACTGAGACTGAGCTTACTGAAGACGCCGCCGACGCCTATGGGGAAGGCTTTGGTGATGCCCTTGCTCAGGTTGCCTGCGTGCATCCTGAGATGGACCTCTCACCATACTCTGCAACCATGCAGGTAGTTGACGGGCAAATAGTGCCCAGATAGGTCTTCTGAGCAGTTGTATCTAGTGGCTGAACATCATGTAATTACCCTCCTATGTAATGTAATTACCTTGCTTTCAATCTTCTTTGCTTCATACAGCACTTTGCTTGCCTTTGTATTTCTGCTGCTTGTTCATCTGTTTGACATGCTTTATATTTTGTGGAACTCACGATCACAAATAACGCACCTGTCAAAATGAATTTTAGGTAGCACGATTTCTGTTGATTTCACTAGCGAACCCTTATTTTAATCTGGGAGTTCTCACTCGGAAGGGAAGGTGTTCCTTGAGAACTCCCTTACCACTCACGAGACCTCTAACCCCAACTAGTAGGTTCTAACTGACCTCTTATCGCCCATGGGCGAGGGAGGATTTAACTGGGCGAACCCTTTCACATTGGAAGTTCTCACTCGAAGTGGAGGTGTTCTCTATGGACCTACCTCTCCACCTACAAGACCTCTAACTCCAAGTGATATATTCTAACTGACGTAACATCGCTCACAGGCGAGGAGGATTTCTCTGGGCGAACCCTTCTTTCACATTGGAAGTTCTCACTCGAAATGGAGGTGTTCTCTACGAACCTACCTCTCCACTTACGAGACCTCTAACTCCAAGTGACAGGTTCTAACTGACCTCACATCGCTCACAGGCGAGGAGGATTTCTCTGGGTGAACCCTTCTTTCACATTGGAAGTTCTCACTCGAAGTGGAGGTGTTCTCTACGAACCTACCTCTCCACTTACGAGACCTCTAACACCAAGTGACAAGTTCTAACTGACCTCACATCGCTCACAGGCGAGGAGGATTTCTCTGGGCGAACCCTTCTTTCACATTGGAAGTTCTCACTCAAAGTGGAGGTGTTCTCTACGAACCTACCTCTCCACTTACGAGACCTCTAACTCCAAGTGACAGGTTCTAACTGACCTCACATCGCTCACAGGCGAGGAGGATTTTTCTGGGCGAACCCTTCTTTCACATTGGAAGTTCTCACTCGAAGTGGAGGTGTTCTCTACGAACCTACCTCTCCACTTACGAGACCTCTAACTCCAAGTAACAAGTTCTAATAACATTGTACAAACACATTAAAAATATATATCTTTAACTGAATTTTATTGGGTGATCTCATTAGAAACCCTTAGAAAGGGAAAAAAGAGTGTCCCCTGTATTGTGTAGTGTACAAGATTACATGGCTTTAACTGAAATAAAACTTCAGGTGGGTCGCATTCCATGTTTGAGGAATCAGACCTCCTTCTAAAGTCTCAAGCCTATATGCTCCATTCCCTAGGGCCTCTATCACTCTGAAAGGACCAGCTCACTTAGGGAATAGCTTGTTCTCTATCTGGTATGGAGACGCCTTGCGCATGACAAGGTCTGCCGCCTGGAACTGCCGAGCTCTCAACTTAGAACTGTGTATGAGCTCAACTCTCCTCTTCAGCGCCTCAGGCTTGATTCCTGCTTCCTCCCTAGCCTCATCCAAAAGATCAAGATTCACCTTCCTCTCTTCATTGGACTCCTCAGCCACAAAGTTCTGGAAACGTGGCGAGTTCTCCTGGATCTCCACCGGGATCGTGGCATCTGAACCATACACCAAGCTAAAGGGAGTCTCCTTGGTAGTGGACAGGGGAGTAGTATGGTAGGCCCATACTATTTTGGGAACCTCCTCAACCCACCTTCCCTTCGCTTTCTCTAGCCTTCTCTTTAGTCCTCTGAGGAGGACTCGGTTGGCCGACTCGACTTGCCCATTGGTCTGTGGGTGCTCGACTGATGCAAACACCTGCTTGATCCCCAACTCAGTACATAGCTTCCCCAATTGTTGGCTTGCAAACTGCGTGCCGTTGTCAGACACTAAACGTTTGGGTACCCCGAAGCGGCATACTATATTCTTCCACACGAAGTGTTGGATCTTCTGTGCTGTAATCTGTGCTACTGGCTCAGCCTCGATCCACTTCGTGAAATATTCTATGGCAACCACGAGGTTCTTCATCTGTCGTATCGCCAAAGGGAAAGGCCCCAAGATGTCGATTCCCCATGTGTGAAACGGCCAGGGGCTGTATATCGACCTGAGCTCCTCTGGTGGTGCCCTAGGCCAATCAGCATGCAACTGGCATTGCTTGCACTGCTGAGCATACCTAGTACAATCTTCCCTCATCGTTGGCCAATAGTACCCTGCTCGAATGGCCTTAGAGGCCAGAGCTCGACCTCCGATATGACTACCACAGATACATTCATGGAGCTCTGCCATTATCCTCACACACAGCTCGCCATGCACGCAGACTAAGATGGGGTGGGTAAACCCATGTCTGTACAACTCGCCTTCAATGAGCGTGTACTTAGACGAGTTTTTCTTTATCCTCTTTGCCTCCGTCGGCTCTGCTGGGAGCATTCCATCTGCTATGTAACGCTTATAGGGCGTCATCCATGTCTCTCCACTCTGTAGCAGGCAGACCTGCGATGACTCTACCTCCATTAGCATGCATGCGTTGACTCGTGGTTTCTTCAAAGTTTCTTGAGTCAACGAGCGATGACTCCTCTTCTCACCATCTGACTGGCTGATCTGATGGACTCCCACCAAGTTATCAGCTATATAAGTACGAGGCGCCCTCAGAGTCTCCTGGATGACTGTCCTTTGTCTGTCCCCCTTGCCTGAGCTGGCGAGTTTGGCCAACAAGTCAGCTCTGGCATTCTGTTCCCTGGGCACGTGTACTAGTTCAAATGATTCAAACGAACTCTTCAATCTTTGGACATACTCAAGGTAAGAGGCCATTTGTGGGTCTTTGGCCTGGTACTCTCCCGCCACTTGACCAGTGACCAGCAGTGAGTCACTCTTGGCCATAAGGCTCTGCGCTCCCATTTCCTTAGCCAACAACATCCCGACGATCAAAGCCTCATACTCTGCCTGGTTATTGCTGGCTTTGAAAGCGAACTGCAGGGCCTGCTTTATCAACAACCCTTTGGGTCCTTCCAGGATAACCCCTGCTCCACTACCTTGCTGATTCGAGGACCCGTCTACTGACAATACCCACTTGAAGCTGGGCCCCTCCTGTTGGGCCTCGGTTGAGGACATCTCGGCCACAAAGTCAGCGTAGACCTGTCCTTTGATCGGGCCCCTGGGTTCATACTGGATGTCGAATTCTGACAACTCGACTGCCCAACGCACCATTCTTCCCGCCACATCAGGCTTCTGCAGGACCTTACATATCGGTAAATCTGTCATCACCACCACTGTGAAGCTCTGAAAATAGTGGCGAAGTCTTCTGGCTGAGAACACCATTGCTAATGCTGCCTTTTCTATGGCTTGGTATCTCGTCTCAGGCCCCTGCAAAACTTTGCTAACAAAATAAATGGGCTTCTGGCTCTGTTCCTGCTCTTGAACCAAAACAGAACTCACCGCCCTATCCGTAACTGCAAAGTACAGCCGCAGGGGGGTGTCGAGCTGAGGCTTGCACAAGACTGGCGGGCTGGCCAGATACTCTTTAAGCTTGAGGAAGGCCTGCTCACATTCTGCAGTCCAGGCGAATCTGCTATTCCTTCTAAGGCATTGGAAATAAGGGTGGCCTTTGACTCCTCCGGCTGACACGAACCTGGAGAGTGCAGCCATCCGACCTGTCAATTGTTGCAGTTCTTTGACCGATGTCGGGCTCCTCATGGCTATGATCGCTGCACACTTGTCTGGGTGGGCCTCGATCCCTCTTTCCGTAAGAAAAAACCCAAGGAACTCGCCTGCTTCCACCCCAAAGACGCACTTCTCTGGATTCAACTTCAGCCTGTACTTCGCTATCGTATTAAATAGCTCCTCCAAGTCGTCAACATGCTGATCTCGTGCCTGGGACGTCACCACCATGTCATCTACATAGGCCTGCACATTGCGTCCCAGCATGGGGGCAAGGACTTTGTCCATCAGCCTCTGATACGTGGCATGTAACATCCCGCCAAATTACTTTGAAAATAAATATAAAACGAAAATAAAGGTGACAAATAGATTGAAGTGAGCAAAATCTTTATATAAAATAAATAAGTTTCTCCTCACAGGGAGTTTAATACAAACGATCACTTCTC
Organism: Phaseolus lunatus; assembly: GCA_013389735.1. NCBI lineage: Eukaryota > Viridiplantae > Streptophyta > Magnoliopsida > Fabales > Fabaceae > Phaseolus > Phaseolus lunatus. The sequence continues at coordinate 20,234,901 of CM023867.1, forward strand.
CACTAAAAACGTAAACGAAATACAATACAAAAGACAGATAGGCGATCTCCTGGCAAAAAGGGCGATCTCCTATAAGAAGGGCGATCTCCTTTCATAAAGGCGATCTCCTATTATAAAGCAGCAAGAGGGGCGATCACCCAACAGAAAAGAAAACAGGCGATCTCCTTCCAGCGACAATTTTCTAAAGAGCTCTACTTCCTGCAACATCATCTGCTCCCGTGTAAATTATACACGATCATTACAGGTTTAAGAAAAGGCCACAACACAAACGAAAACACAGGGTAAGCTAAATATTTTAAAGAGAGTTTAAATAAGGATAATTAAAATAAAATCAAGGTAAACAATTTCAAGATATTCACGTAAAGCTATAGATTTTCTCAATACTCTTCACCTGATCACCCAGAAATCACACATTCCACAATATTCACAAGAGTCATTCATTTTCACAACTGTATCAAGTGTCTATCAATTCAATGTTTCTCATTTCACATGTCAGACCACCACTGACTCAACACACAAGACACTTGACACTACTTCCGGAAGACTCATGCATTGACTAGACTCATAGATTCGCACCTGTCATACTGCCCACTGTGAAATCACACACATTCACAGGGTCGCCGTGAAATCACACACATTCACAAGCGTAGAATGAATCTCAATATCATCACCATCCAAGCATGACAGGGTTAATCCACACAACAGGCCGAGCTCGTTCTGTTTCACACGACTCACCCATACGTATGAACCTCCTTCGACTCTCAACGCCTGAATAACTTCATCTATATGAATTCATTATCTCAGGAGAGTCAGGATATCATGACGAATCACCGGTCAATGCACATCCTACACGATCTTACACGGTATTTTCTTTCCTGAAAATACTATGCCTCGATCCCACATTCACCACATTCAACACATCACATAACACTTAAAGGAATGATTTCAATCACAGCAAAACTCAATCCAAGGTTCTTATTTTCGAATATCTCATTTAAATCTCAAACAGTTTCAAAGCAACATCAAAAACAGGGAGTTCGCAAATAACGCCAAAACCGGCGATCTGGTTCAAAAACAAGGTATTTCGAAGTCTGCATTTAAAACCGGCGACCACGTCGCCCAACACATAGCACAGAGCATTTTACAAGGATGAAAACGAAAACCGGCGACCATGTAAGAACCTAGAAGTTTATATTGGAATAAAAGTGTTATATTATAAATAAATTCGAAGCACGTGTTTATTTAAATATAAAGGAAGGAATGTATAGCTGAGAAGCCTACGAGATCGCCGTTATTAAGCGGGTAGGCGATCTCCAACTTCTCTGGCACTTGAACGCCTATCGCCTAGCTTATGCTTGAACGCCTATCGCCTAGCTTATGCTTGAACGCCTATCGCCTGTGTGTACCTAGTAGCCTGTCGCCTAGAGTACACCTAATCGCCGAAACTACACTTAGTGTGTAGCCAAAATGTTGGATCAACCCTGGTACGTCCCAAAAGCCACGCGTATCAAGGTGTGGGTTAAACCTTGGATACGCTGGGCAGGCGAAGCTCTATACTTGAGCATAAGAGAATCATCCTTAACGTTACACGCTTGGGCGCACGAGGACTTGTGCTAATCAACTCTTGGAAGTGTGAAGCTACCGACGTCACCAAGCCTTGTGGAGAGAATACCTTGGATGTAACATAGTGGAATGAAGAACCTCCAGGAAGGCGTGGCGATGTGTCATCGAGCATCGCCAGGGCGCAAGGCATGCAGGATCGCCTGGGCGCGAGGGGCATGCGGGCATCATCAGGGGGGAGAGGTCATCGGTTGTTAGCCTTCGCGCGAGAGGTCATCGGTTGTTAGCCTTCGCGCGAGAGGTCATCGGTTGTTAGCCTTCGCGCGAGAGGTCATCGGTTGTTAGCCTTCGCGCGAGAGGTCATCGGTTGTTAGCCTTCGCGCGAGAGGTCATCAGTTGTTAGCCTTCGCGCGAGAGGTCATCGGTTGTTAGCCTTCGCGCGAGAGGTCATCGGTTGTTAGCCTTCGCGCGAGAGGTCATCGGTTGTTAGCCTTCGCGCGAGAGGTCATCGGTTGTTAGTCTTCGCGCCTGTGGTCATCGGTGAAAAGGTCATCGCGCTACGTTAAGTTATACACAGAGAACGTGGGACCCAGACATCCAGCATGAGACGTTCTGCACGCGCGCCACGTAGACGAAAAGGGTGGTTCAGAATAGTGACATCAGAATGTTGGCATGCGCGGGAGACACTCGCGGTCGTACTGTTCAGAGCAGTGGCTGGCATGCACAAGCGACAACAGTGGCAGTACTGTTCAGAGCAGTGGTTGGCATGCACCAGAGGCAACAGTGGTCGTGCTGTTCAGGGAAGCGTGCACGCAAACTTCCCTGCAGAGTAGGTGGTGGCAGCTGCTTTTGGAGGGATAAGTTGGTTTAAGTCACTGAAATCCACTACTGAAGGGGAAGAAACGTTGCAGCCTTCGAAGAGAGAAAGAGTGAGTTACCTCCCTTCTCCTCCAGATATATCCTTCGCGCTGCGGTTCTAGCACCTTCACACGAGAGTACGACGAGCGACGGCCACCATTAGAGCACCTGGGCAGTCCTCTGCAAGTCCTTCAACCAGACGCAAAAACAGAGCCAAGGCGTTCTTCAAGCTTTGTTGGGTTTCGGAACTCTAAGTGTTTGCGCAAGTCCAGGTAAGGGAAGCTAGACCTCTTTTCCATACGAGCCATAGTTTAGCTATCTTCTGAAGTGAGGGCGACGTGGTCGCCATTTTCGTTTTCATCTGCGTAAAATGCTCTGTTTGTGTGCTTGGGCGACGAGGTCGCCGGTTTTATATACAATCTTCGAAATACTCTGTTTTTGAACTAGATCGCCGGTTTTGGCGCTGTTTTACGAACTCCTCTGTTTTTGATACTGTTTTGAAACTACTTGAGATTTACATGAGATATTCGAAGATCTGAAGCTTTGAAATGGTTGTTGATGTGATTTGAATGATTTATTTAAATGGTATGATGTGTTGGATGTAGTGAGTGTGAGGTCGAGGCATAGTATTTTCAGGAAAGAAAATACCGTGTAAGATCTTGTAGTAGGTGCATTGATCGGTGATTAAGAACGAGATATCCTGATTCTGCTGAGGTAATGGACTCACGTAGAGGAAGTTACTCAGTTGTTGAGAGTCGAAGGAGGTTCACCTGTATGGGTGGGTTGTTTGAAAGAGAACAAACCGACCTGTTTTGCGTGGATTAACCCTGTCATGCTGTATGGTGATGTGTGAGATTCATTATACGCTGATGAATGTGAGAGATTTCACGGCGACCCTGTGGATGTGTGAGATTCCACAGTGGGCAATATGACAGGTGCAAATCTCTGAGTCTAATCAATGCACGAGTATTCCGGAATTAGTGTCTTGTGTCTATGTATTGTGAGTCAGTGGAAAACCTGACGTGAGAAATGAGGAACACTGTATGTGGATAGACACTTGCTGCACTGGGTGATATGAACTACTCTTGAGGAATTGTGAAATGTGGGTTTGTACTTGATGGTATGTGGGAAGAATGAGAAAGCTGATGTTTTTACGTGGGTGCCTTAAATTAATTTATCTTGATTTTAAAGTTCATATCTAAATTCTCTTTTAAAACTGTCTAGCTTACCCTGCGTTTTCGTTTGTGGATGTTCTTCTTAAAACTTGTGATGATCGTGTATGATTTACACGGGAGCAGATGACGTTGCAGGAAAGTGAGATCGCCGGTCTGATAGGAGATCGCCTGGATGATAGGAGATCACCTGATTGACTAGGAGATCGCCCTTTTGTTAGCATATCGCCCGATTTGTCTTTTGTTGTATTTTTGGTTAAGTTTTTTTTTGGAAAGATTCACAGTTTATGTATTAAACTCCCGATGAGGAGAAACTCCATTATATATATATGATTATGTTTATTTCAAAATACTTGTTTATCTTCAATTATATTATATAAATATGAAATGTATTTGGTGGGATGTTACAGACCACGTCGCCCTCACTTCAGAAAATAGCTAAACTATGGCTTGTATTGAAAATGAAGGCTAGCTTCCCTTACCTGGACTTGCGTAAACCACCAGGAGCTCCGAGACCCAACGAAGCTTGAACAACGCCTTGGCTCTGTTTTTGCGTCTGGTTGAAGGACTTGCAGAGAACCTCCCAGGTGCTCTAATGGTGCTGCCTCTCGTCGTACTCTTGCGTGCAGATGCTAGAATCGCGGCGCGAAGGAGATATCTGGAGGAGAAGGGAGGTAACTCACTCTTTCTCTCTTTGAAAGCTGCAACGTTTTTGTTTCTCTCAGCAGTGGGTCTCTGCATCTTAAACCAATTTATCCCTCAAAAGCAGCTGCTACACCCACTCTGCAGAGAAGTCTGAGAACCACTGCCCTGAACAGTACGACCATTGTTGTCTCTGGTGCATGCCAACCACTGCTCTGAACAGTACGACCGCGAGTGTCTCCTGCGCATGCCAACATTCTGATGTCACTATTCTGAACCACCCTTTTTGTCTACGTGGCGTGCGTGCACTACGCTTCATGCTGGGAGTCTGGGTCTTACCTTCTCTGTGTGAAACTCGACGTCGCGCGATAACTTTCCACTGCTGACTCATCCTGGCGAACGACCGATGTCTCCTTCGCCCTGGAAGACGACCGATGTCTTCCTCTGGGAGACGACCGATGTCTTCCCTGGCGACGCCCTCATAACTCTCGCGCCTTGGCCACGTCCACATGCCTCGCGCCCTGGCAATGCCCGCATGCCTCGCGCCCGCGCGATGCCCGCATGCCTCTCGCGCCCGCGCGATGCCTGCATGCCTCTCGCGCCCGCGCGATGCCTGCATGCCTCTCGCGCCCGCGCGATGCCTGCATGCCTCTCGCGCCCGCGCGATGCATGCATGCCTCTCGCGCCCGCGCGATGCCTGCTTGCCTCTCGCGCCCGCGCGATGCCTGCATGCCTCTCGCGCCCGCGCGATGCCTGCATGCCTCTCGCGCCCTGGCGACGTCCACCTGGCGCTCATGTGTAGCAGGCGACCGGCGACCTCGTAGCCTTCTAACTTAACTTTTCCTCCCTTTTTATTTTAAATAAAAACATACTTAGAATTCATTTAAAATATAACTCTTTTATTCCAATTTAATTTTTCAGGTCCTTACATTCTCCCCAACAAGAAAAATTTTCGTCCTCGAAAATTGAATTACAAGGAAAAGAGGTATGGATAGGCTTCTCTCATGGGTTCTTCTAACTCCCAAGTTGAATCACCCGACCGCTCATCCCACACCACTTTCACCATGTTGATGGTCTTGCCTCTGAGCTGCTTACTTTGCCTATCGTCAATCCTGACTGGTTTCACTTCAAACGAACAAGTCATCCCTGATCTGCACCTTCTCGGTCGTCTGCTGAATCAACTCTGGTTCAACCAATACTGCTTCCTGGTACCAGTACAAAGGAGTTCTGCATTTCCTTCCATACAAAGCTTCATACGTTGCCATCCCAATGCCAGCATGATCACCGTTATTATAGGTAAACTCTTCCAACTCGGCTGGAGCCCTCCTGTAAGGTGCCATTGACACTGGTCCAGCCCCAGGTACCAAAATCAATAGAGAATTCCACTTCTCTCTTAGGAGGTAATCCGGATATTTCTTCTGAAATTACATCCATGAAATCTTTCACCACAGGTATCCAACTTACGTCCTCTTCATTCTTCACTCCCAACTGAGCTAGGATTCACGAAGCACCTTGCCCCTTCCTCCAACACCGACCACCCTCGCTGAGAAGATATCACGTCTGCCTCTTGGAGGTCTGGAAACGCTATCTTCTGACTACCACAGACTACGAGAACGTGATTGGCAGCTAGCCAATCCATTCCCAGGATAACATCCAGATCCTGAGAGGTAGGCAGATCAAGTTCACCTTGAATCTGCGTCCCTCTACTATCACTGGACATTCGGGGCAAACTGTAGAGGTCAACACCTGTCCTGATGCAGGTGTATAGACCAACAGTTTCAAACGGTAACTCCTTCACTAGAAGACCCAACTCGGCTACACACAGGCTTGACACAAAGGAGTGTGTCGCTCCAAAATCAAACAAAATTCTAACGCATCTACTAGCTATAGAGCAACATTCTGTACTAAGTTACCTGACTGAGATGCCTCCGCTCCAGTCATGGCAAACACTCCCCCTGCTGCCTGAGGTCGACTGCCTCCATTCCTCAACTGTTGGGATCCACTGGGTTGAGTCATCCTATTCTGGGTAGGACAATCTCTAGCAACGTGTCCCGTCTTTTGACAGGCAAAACATCTTCTCTCTGAATCTCTCTTGGGGCACACATTGGCTGTGTGTGGTCCACCACAGTGGAAACATTTAAGTTTCCAGGGTTGTTGCTGCTGAAACTGGGGCGGTGCTGCTTCTGCCCTATGCTGAGAGGGTCTCGAATAAGGCTTGCTTTGTGGGTGCTGCACCTTGGCCTCCCCACTGGAAGAACCCCCTGGGTGTGACCTGATCACCCGAGAATCACCCTTGTCCAGAGTCTCCACCATCTTCGCCTTCTCTACTAAGGCGTGAAATTCCCTGATGCACATCGGGGCTATGGCCCTCTTCAGCCCATGCTTCAGCCCCTCTTCGAACTTCCTACACCTCCAGGCCTCGGAGGTCGCCTGGGTGTAGAATCGAGCGAGGTACTCAAACCGAGCAGCATAGGCGTTTACTGACATATCCCCCTGCTCCAACTTTAGGAACTCAGCTTCCCTCGTAAACTTGGCGCTGTCTGGGAAGTATTTCTCCAAGAACCTCACTCTGAAGCTCTCCCAATCCAATACATCCTCTCGGGCCTCCATCATCTGCTGAGCTCCCATCCACCAGAATTCAGCTTCTCCAGATAGCAGATAGGTGGCAAACAACAGTTTCTTCTCTTCAGGGCAGGAGGTCGCCCTAAAGATTTTCTCCAACTCTCTGACCCATTGATCTGCCTGATCAGGGGTAGCATTCCCACTAAACTTGGGTGGGTTGTGCCTCATGAACTCAGTCAGTCCCATCCGTTCTTGAGGCTGACTGGCGTGAGAATTTGTTTCAGCCGACCGAGCAGCTTCCCAGTGGTGCATTGTAGCTTGATGGTTCTGAGCCATCGCTGCATTCTGTTGTTGGATGGCAGTTGCCATCATCTCGATAGCTTTAGCAATCTGGCTCATCTCCGAAGAAGGTTGGGGAGGGGTAGAAGGTCTACGTGCCATCTCTCTTCGTTTCAGATTTGGAACTATAGGTTTCTATATTCCCTACAACTACAAGAATGAGATCGATAAGGAATCAATTCATTCAGGAGGTAACAGCTAGACCTTACAAAGGTCAGCATCTCAAAGTCATTAAGAATTTGAGCTCATCAACAGAGTCATGGTGCTGATAAACAAAACACCAGAACAGCTACTGGTATACAATCATCAATCCAATCAACCATTTTCAATCAATTACAAAGACACTCAAGAGAATGAAATAGTTCACACCAGAATTCAATATATGCTAAACATCAAACCTTTGGAATTAAGATTGAGACTCATCTCGATCCAGTTATGAGTGTGCACCCTCACTACTTTATCAAGACCTTCTCATTCTTAATACTAAGATTTTCAGTTATAACATATATTCACCAAAGCACACACAAAATCTCAATACAAAACGTTTGAAAACTTTTCACTATAGTTGTTATTTTAAACCCAAATAAATTTCATGAGCAGAAGAAACACAATGGATCCACAGCCCTCAGGTCATCCTAAGGACGAACTGCTCTGATACCATTAATGTAACATCCCGCCAAATTACTTTGAAAATAAATATAAAACGAAAATAAAGGTGACAAATAGATTGAAGTGAGCAAAGTCTTTATATAAAATAAATAAGTTTCTCCTCACAGGGAGTTTAATACAAACGATCACTTCTCCACTAAAAACGTAAACGAAATACAATACAAAAGACAGATAGGCGATCTCCTGGCAAAAAGGGCGATCTCCTATAAGAAGGGCGATCTCCTTTCATAAAGGCGATCTCCTATTATAAAGCAGCAAGAGGGGCGATCACCCAACAGAAAAGAAAACAGGCGATCTCCTTCCAGCGACAATTTTCTAAAGAGCTCTACTTCCTGCAACATCATCTGCTCCCGTGTAAATTATACACGATCATTACAGGTTTAAGAAAAGGCCACAACACAAACGAAAACACAGGGTAAGCTAGATATTTTAAAGAGAGTTTAAATAAGGATAATTAAAATAAAATCAAGGTAAACAATTTCAAGATATTCACGTAAAGCTATAGATTTTCTCAATACTCTTCACCTGATCACCCAGAAATCACACATTCCACAATATTCACAAGAGTCATTCATTTTCACAACTGTATCAAGTGTCTATCAATTCAATGTTTCTCATTTCACATGTCAGACCACCACTGACTCAACACACAAGACACTTGACACTACTTCCGGAAGACTCATGCATTGACTAGACTCATAGATTCGCACCTGTCATACTGCCCACTGTGAAATCACACACATTCACAGGGTCGCCGTGAAATCACACACATTCACAAGCGTAGAATGAATCTCAATATCATCACCATCCAAGCATGATAGGGTTAATCCACACAACAGGCCGAGCTCGTTCTGTTTCACACGACTCACCCATACGTATGAACCTCCTTCGACTCTCAACGCCTGAATAACTTCATCTATATGAATTCATTATCTCAGGAGAGTCAGGATATCATGACGAATCACCGGTCAATGCACATCCTACACGATCTTACACGGTATTTTCTTTCCTGAAAATACTATGCCTCGATCCCACATTCACCACATTCAACACATCACATAACACTTAAAGGAATGATTTCAATCACAGCAAAACTCAATCCAAGGTTCTTATTTTCGAATATCTCATTTAAATCTCAAACAGTTTCAAAGCAACATCAAAAACAGGGAGTTCGCAAATAACGCCAAAACCGGCGATCTGGTTCAAAAACAAGGTATTTCGAAGTCTGCATTTAAAACCGGCGACCACGTCGCCCTCACTTCAGAAAATAGCTAAACTATGGCTTGTATTGAAAATGAAGGCTAGCTTCCCTTACCTGGACTTGCGTAAAACACCAGGAGCTCCGAGACCCAACGAAGCTTGAACAACGCCTTGGCTCTGTTTTTGAGTCTGGTTGAAGGACTTGCAGAGAACCTCCCAGGTGCTCTAATGGTGCTGCCTCTCGTCGTACTCTTGCGTGCAGATGCTAGAATCGCGGCGCGAAGGAGATATCTGGAGGAGAAGGGAGGTAACTCACTCTTTCTCTCTTTGAAAGCTGCAACGTTTTTGTTTCTCTCAGCAGTGGGTCTCTGCATCTTAAACCAATTTATCCCTCAAAAGCAGCTGCTACACCCACTCTGCAGAGAAGTCTGAGAACCACTGCCCTGAACAGTACGACCATTGTTGTCTCTGGTGCATGCCAACCACTGCTCTGAACAGTACGACCGCGAGTGTCTCCTGCGCATGCCAACATTCTGATGTCACTATTCTGAACCACCCTTTTTGTCTACGTGGCGTGCGTGCACTACGCTTCATGCTGGGAGTCTGGGTCTTACCTTCTCTGTATGAAACTCGACGTCGCGCGATAACTTTCCACTGCTGACTCATCCTGGCGAACGACCGATGTCTCCTTCGCCCTGGAAGTCGACCGATGTCTTCCTCTGGGAGACGACCGATGTCTTCCCTGGCGACGCCCTCATAACTCTCGCGCCTTGGCCACGTCCACATGCCTCGCGCCCTGGCAATGCCCGCATGCCTCGCGCCCGCGCGATGCCCGCATGCCTCTCGCGCCCGCGCGATGCCCGCATGCCTCTCGCGCCCGCGCGATGCCCGCATGCCTCTCGCGCCCGCGCGATGCCTGCATGCCTCTCGCGCCCTGGCGACGTCCACCTGGCGCTCATGTGTAGCAGGCGACCGGCGACCTCGTAGCCTTCTAACTTAACTTTTCCTCCCTTTTTATTTTAAATAAAAACATACTTAGAATTCATTTAAAATATAACTCTTTTATTCCAATTTAATTTTTCAGGTCCTTACATGGCACCCGCGTTCTTCAGCCCAAATGGCATGACTGTGTAGCAGTAGCAAGACAGCTCTGTCATGAATGCAGTCTTGTTCTCGTCCATCGGGTGCATCTTGATCTGATTGTACCCAGAGAATGCGTCCAAGAAGCTGAGTAACCTGCAGCCCGAGGCACTGTCTACTAGCACATCTATGTTGGGCAGAGGGTAGGAGTCTTTTGGACAAGCCTTGTTGAGATCTGTGAAGTCCACACACATCCTCCACTTCCCATTGGCCTTTTTTACCAGGACGACATTCGCAAGCCACTCAGGATACTGTATTTCCCGTATGTGGCCTGCTTTTAGCAACTTTTGTGTCTCCTCCCTGACAACCTGTCTTCGTTCATCATTGAACTTCCTTCTCCTCTGGCGGACTGGTCTGACCTGGGGATTCAGTGCCAGGCGATGGCATAGGAAGTCAGAGTCAATGCCTGGCATGTCAGAGGGGGACCAAGCGAAAGCGTCCAAATGCTTTCCTATGACCCCCGCTACCTAGTCCTGGGTCTCCTGAGACAGGGACTTACCCAGCTTGAAAATCTTTCCCCCAATCTCCTTCTCCACCACCTCCTCTGCCGGTTTGGGTCGCCTCGCCCGGGCGACCTCTGCTCGTGTGACCCCAACGTCACCTCGGGGCATCTCTGCTTCATCGACACCCCCTCCCGGTGGTGAGGTGGTCACCATGCAGACCCCCATTTTCGTCATGAGGCTATTCTTATAGCACCTTTTAGCCTCTTTTTGGTCTGATTTGATGGTTACCACCATCCCCTCCATCGAAGGCAACTTCATCTTCATGTGCCTTGTGGACACCACAGCCCCTAACCTGTTTAGAGCTGGTCTGCCCAGCAGTATGTTGTAGGCAGATGGGGCGTTCACTACGAGGTACCTGATGTTCTTTGTGCGGGAAGCCACTCCATCAGTGATAGTGGTCCTCAGCTCGATGTAACCCCGCACTTCCACTTGGTCTCCTACGAACCCATACAAAAAGCCGACGTAGGGTCGCAGCTGATCAGGAGACAATTGTAACTTGTTGAATGTCGACCAGAACATCACATCGGTCGAGCTTCCTTGCTCTACTAGTACCCGGTGCACCTTGCGTGCGGCAGTGACAACTGAAATGACCACCGGATCGTTATCATGGGGAATAACATCCCGACGGTCAGCTTTCGTGAAGACGAGGTCGATGTCGGGGAAATGATCTTCCTCGCAGGTCACCACTGCCATCACCGATCGTGCATATTTCTTACGTTGCGAAGAAGTGCACCCTCCTCCTGAGAACCCACCGGAAATAGTGTGGATCTCGCCATGTATGGGCACTTCGTGCCCCTGGTCTGTCCTTGGTACAACGACCGTCTCGCCCTCTTGTGCCTCCTTCAGGTAGTCACTCAAGAACCCACTCTTCACTAACTCGTCCAATTGGTGGCCCAGGGCCAGACAGTTTCGAATGGGGTGACCAAAGGCCTGATGGAACTCGCACCAGGCGTTTTTGTTTGGCCCCAACCTCTTGTCACTCTTTGGGGGCATCTTCAACCTTTCTGCCACATTAGGAATGGCAATCAGTTCCTTCAGCTCCACCACAAATTCATGCCTAGGGGGCATGTCATCCTTGCCTCGCGTCCTAGGTTGTGGTTTTCGGGGCTCATAGGGCTTCTGTTTCCCTTGAGCCTTCTTCTCTGTGGTCGCCTCATGCACCCGCAGGGGTCGAGGCCGACTAGGTGCTCAGGGCCTTAACGAGACTGCGCTTTCTCGCTTCTCGCTGAGTTCTCCCTCGGCGACAATGTGGGCCACGGCACGTCGTTTTATGTCACCGAAAGTCTTGGGGCGGCTGCGTATCAAAGACTCGTTGAAAGGCCCCGACAATATGCCCTTCCTGAAAGCGTGCACAACCATGTCTTCATCCTTGGTGTGCAACCTTACCACCATCGCCCCAAACCTGTTAAGGTAATCTTTAAGGGACTCCCTCTGGTGCTGCTTTACATCGAATAGATCGTAGGACACTGGTGGGGGGGCCCTGTTGACAAGATATTGTTCCTTGAAAAGCGCGGAGAATTGCATGAAAGACGTGATATGTCCCTCAGGCAAACTCACGAACCATTCTAGCGCAGTTCCTGTCAGTGTGGCCATAAAAAGCTTACAGTGCACTGCGTCGGACCCTCCTGACAACATCATTTGCGTATGGAAAGCAGTGAGATGTGTTTCAGGATCTTCTTTCCCGGTGAACACGGTCTTAGGCCCTACAAAGGTGGCTGGGACCACCGTGTTCATAATCGCCTGGGAGAAAGGCATGGGAAAGGCCCTTGGGGGCACTGGCGGGGCTCGATCATCCTCCGCACGATCTCCAGCTTGTTGTATGTGTTGCAAATTCAAGCGTAGCTCCTCATTCGCTCGGTGCAACTCTTCATTCCTGGGCTGTGAGGCGGCCAGGTCTTCCTGCATACGCGCCTGGTGCGCTCTGGACTCCGCAACCTTCTCCTGGAGGGCGCGCATCGTTTCCATAAGCTGTTGCATGGTAACGTTGTCGCCTCCATTTGGTGGAACGGACCTGTGTCTTGTATTCCTCATCTTCTGTGGTTTTTTCTCTCACTCTCGTGTATGGGACCTTGTTTTACTCCGGCCCCACGGTGGGCGCCAAATGTTCTTGCCGGTTGACTCGCCTGTCAGTTGACTCCACGACACTCACACGCCTCCTTCCTCACGTCGATACGTGCTTGATTCTTGCGAAACAATCTGTGTAACATCCCGCCAAAATAATACATACATCCATGTATAATTGAAATTAAGTGTAACCAAATAATATTGAAGAGTGCAAAATAATATGTATTTATATATATCAGAAATGAAGTTACTCCTCTTAGGGAGTTTAATACATAACCAAATCAAATGTTTGCAAGATTTTACGAAAATAAAAGAAATGCAGTAAGACAGGCGGTCTCAAAAGAAAACGGCGATCTCCAACTTTAAAACGGCGATCCCTAACAGAAGACCTCCAAACGGGCGATCTTCTATCAGGACACGAAAACCGGCGATCACCACCGAGAGGTAGAAACCGGCGATCTCTCCCTCGGCGACCACTCACTAAGGAGCTCTCCTTCCTGGAAGATCATCTGCTCCCGTGTAACAATTACACGATCATCACAGTTTTTTTTAAGAGAACCAAGCACAACACCAAAGAAAACACCACAGGGTAAGCTAGACATTTTAAAGAGAGTTTAAATAGGAACATTAAAATTAAGGTAAAACAAGTTTCAAGATTATCCATGTAAAACGTAGAGCTGCTCATCCCTTCACCTGATCGCCCAAAAAATCATAAACTTCACAACATTCCTCAGAATCATTCTATTTCACAATACAGCATCAAGTGTCTATCAATATTCAAGTTTCTCATTTCACATGTCAGACTTTCCACTGACTCACAACACAAGACACTTGACACTACTTCCGGATTGACTCGTGCGTTGAACTTAGTATCCAGAGACATGCACCTGTCATACTGCCCACTGTGGAATCTCACACATCCACAGGGTCGCCGTGAAATCTCACACATTCACAAGCATACGATGAATCTCAACACATCACCATACAGCATGACAAGGTTAATTCGTATAACAGTCGAGCCCATTCTTTTTCAAACTACTCGCCCATTCATACGAACCTCCTTCGACTCTCACCAACTGAATAACTTCATCTACGTGATTCCATTATCTCAGCAGAGTCAGGATCGTCTCATTAACAGGTTACTCACTGATCAATGCACTTTCCTAACCAATCTCAACACGGTATTTCCTTTCCTGAAAATACTATGCCTCGATCCCACATTCACAGCATTCAACACATCATACCGCTCAAGTAAATGATTCAAATCACATCAACAAACATTTCAAAGCTTCAGATCTTCGAATATCTCATGTAAATCTCAAGTAGTTTCAAAACAACATCAAAAACAGAGATTTCGTAAAACAGCGCCAAAACCGGCGATCTAGTTCAAAAACATGGTATTTCAAAGGCTATGTTTAAAACCGGCGACCACGTCGCCCAAGCACACAAACCAAGCATTTCACGTAGACAAAAGCGAAAACGGCGACCACGTCGCCCACACTTCAGAAAAAGCTACACTATGGCTTGTATGGAAAAGAGGTCTAGCTTCCCTTACCTGGACTTGCGCAACCACCAGGAGCTTCGAAATCCAACGAAGCTTGCAGAATACCTTGGCTCTGTTTTTCGCGTCTGGTCTGAAGAACTTGCAGAGGACTACCCAAGTGCTCCAATGGTGTTGCTTCTCGTCGTACTCTTGTATGGAGAGGCTGAAATCGCAACGCGGAGGAGGGAACTCACTCTTTCTCTCTTCGACTACAACAACGTTTTCTTCCTCTTCAGTAGTGGATTTCAGTAACTTAAACCAACTTATCCCTCCAAAAGCAGCTGCCACCACCCACTCTGCAGGGAAGTTTGCGTGTACGCTTCCCTGTACAGTACTACTAAGCATGCCTCTGCGCAGGCTACGCTATGAGGTCACTATTCTGAACCACCTTTTGTCTACGTGGCGCGCGCGCAGAACATCTCTTGCTGGGAGTCTGGGGCCCACGTTCTCTGGGTGTAATTCAACGTCGCGCGATGACCTTTCGCCGATGACTACCAGCTCGAAGAGAAACCACTGATGACCTCTCGCGCGAAGACGATCCACCGATGACCTCGCGCGAAGACTACCACCGATGACCTCGCGCGAAGACGATCCACCGATGACCTCGCGCGAAGACTACCACCGATGACATCTTCCTGGCGAACGACCGATGTCTTCCTCTGGGAGACGACCGACGTCTTCCCTGGCGACGCCCTCATAACTCTCGCGCCTTGGCCACGTCCACATGCATCGCGCCCTGGCAATGCCCGCGTGCCTCGCGCCCGCGCGATGCCCGCATGCCCCTCGCGCCCGCGCGATGCCTGCATGCCTCTCGCGCCCGCGCGATGCCTGCATGCCTCTCGCGCCCAGGCGATGACGTGTAGTCTAGGCGACCGGCGATGATGTATAAACAAGGAACTCTTATAGTTTTTTCTAGACTACACTTTCCTTCCTTTTTAACTTAGATAAAACATACTTAGAATTTACTTAAAACATACTCTTTCATTCCAATAAATTTCAGGTCCTTACATTCTCCCCAACAACAAAAATTTTCGTCCTCGAAAATTGGATTACAAGGAAAAGAGGTATGGATAAGCCTCCCTCATGGGTTCTTCTAACTCCCAAGTAGAATCCCCCGATTTCTCATCCCACACCACTTTCACCATGTCGATGGTCTTGCCCCTGAGCTGTTTACATTGCCGATCGTCAATCCTGACTGGTTTTGCTTCAAAGGACAAGTCATCTCTGATCTGCACGTCGTCTACATCCAGCACATGACTAGGGTCTGCCATGTACTTCCTCAGCTGTGACACGTGAAAGACGTTGTGCAGATTTGCTAAGTGGGGAGGTAGGGCGATCTCATACGCCACTGGGCCAATCCTTCTTAAGATCTGATATGGTCCCACGAACTTAGGGGACAACTTCTTTGACCTGATCGCCCGCCCTACACCCTTGGTTGGTGTCACTTTCATGAACACATGATCCCCAGCAGCAAACTCCAAAGGCTTTCTCCTCTGATCTGCATAGGACTTCTGCCTACTCTGAGAGGCTTTCATTCTGCTTTGTATCTGCTTCATGTAACATCCCACCAAATACATTTCATATTTATATAATATAAATGAAGATAAACAAGTATTTTGAAATAAACATAATCATATATATATAATGGAGTTTCTCCTCATCGGGAGTTTAATACATAAACTGTGAATCTTTCCAAAAAAAACTTAACCAAAAATACAACAAAAGACAAATCGGGCGATATGCTAACAAAAGGGCGATCTCCTAGTCAATCAGGTGATCTCCTATCAGCCAGGCGATCTCCTATCAGACCGGCGATCTCACTTTCCTGCAACGTCATCTGCTCCCGTGTAAATCATACACGATCATCACAAGTTTTAAGAAGAACATCCACAAACGAAAACGCAGGGTAAGCTAGACAGTTTTAAAAGAGAATTTAGATATGAACTTTAAAATCAAGATAAATTAATTTAAGGCACCCACGTAAAAACATCAGCTTTCTCATTCTTCCCACATACCATCAAGTAAAAACCCACATTTCACAATTCCTCAAGAGTAGTTCATATCACACAGTGCAGCAAGTGTCTATCCACATACAGTGTTCCTCATTTCTTACGTCAGGTTTTCCACTGACTCACAATACATAGACACAAGACACTAATTCCGGAATACTCGTGCATTGATTAGACTCAGAGATCTGCACCTGCCATATTGCCCACTGTGGAATCTCACACATCCACAGGGTCGCCGTGAAATCTCTCACATTCACAAGCGTATAATGAATCTCACACATCACCATACAGCATGACAGGGTTAATCCACGCAAAACAGGTCGGTTTGTTCTCTTTCAAACAACCCACCCATACAGGTGAACCTCCTTCGACTCTCAACAACTGAGTAACTTCCTCTACGTGAGTCCATTACCTCAGCAGAGTCAGGATATCTCGTTCTTAATCACCGATCAATGCACCTACTACAAGATCTTACACGGTATTTTCTTTCCTGAAAATACTATGCCTCGACCTCACACTCACCACATCCAACACATCATACCATTCAAATAAATCATTCAAATCACATCAACAACCATTTCAAAGCTTCAGATCTTCGAATACCTCATGTAAATCCCAAGTAGTTTCAAAACAGTATCAAAAACAGAGGAGTTCGTAACACAGCGCCAAAACCGGCGATCTAGTTCAAAAACAGAGTGTTTCGAAGATTGTATATAAAACCGGCGACCTCGTCGCCCAAGCACACAAACAGAGCATTTTACGCAGATGAAAACGAAAATGGCGACCACGTCGCCCTCACTTCAGAAGATAGCTAAACTATGGCTCGTATGGAAAAGAGGTCTAGCTTCCCTTACCTGGACTTGCGCAAAACACCAGGAGCTCCGAAACCCAACGAAGCTTGAACAACGCCTTGGCTCTGTTTTTGCGTCTGGTTGAAGGACTTGCAGAGAACCACCCAAGTGCTCCAATGGTGGCTGTCGCTCGTCGTATTCCCGCGTGAAGGTGTACTAGAATCGCAGTGTGAAGGAGAGAAATGGAGAGGAGGGAACTCACTCTTTCTCTCTTCGACTACAACAATGTCTTCCTTTTCTCTCAGCAGTGGATTTCTGTAACTTAAACCAACTTATCCCTCCAAAAGCAGCTGCCACCACCCACTCTGCAGAGAAGTCTGAGAACCACTGCCCTGAACAGTACTACCACTGTTGTCTCTGGTGCATGCCAACCACTGCTCTGAACAGTACTGCCACTGTTTGTCGCTTGTGCATGCCAGCCACTGCTCTGAACAGTACGACCGTGAGTGTCTCCCGCGCATGCCAACATTCTGATGTCACTATTCTGAACCACCCTTTTCGTCTACGTGGCGCGCGTGCAGAACGTCTCATGCTGGATGTCTGGGTCCCACGTTCTCTGTGTATAACTTAACGTAGCGCGATGACCTTTTCACCGATGACCACAGGCGCGAAGACTAACAACCGATGACCTCTCGCGCGAAGGCTAACAACCGATGACCTCTCGCGCGAAGGCTAACAACCGATGACCTCTCGCGCGAAGGCTAACAACCGATGACCTCTCGCGCGAAGGCTAACAACCGATGACCTCTCGCGCGAGGGCTAGCAACCGATGACCTCTCCCCCTGATGATGCCCGCATGTCCCTCGCGCCCAGGCGATCCTGCATGCCTTGCGCCCTGGCGATGCTCGATGACACATCGCCACGCCTTCCTGGAGGTTCTTCATTCCACTATGTTACATCCAAGGTATTCTCTCCACAAGGCTTGGTGACGTCGGTAGCTTCACACTTCCAAGAGTTGATTAGCACAAGTCCTCGTGCGCCCAAGCGTGTAACGTTAAGGATGATTCTCTTATGCTCAAGTATAGAGCTTCGCCTGCCCAGCGTATCCAAGGTTTAACCCACACCTTGATACGCGTGGCTTTTGGGACGTACCAGGGTTGATCCAACATTTTGGCTACACACTAAGTGTAGTTTCGGCGATTAGGTGTACTCTAGGCGACAGGCTACTAGGTACACACAGGCGATAGGCGTTCAAGCATAAGCTAGGCGATAGGCGTTCAAGCATAAGCTAGGCGATAGGCGTTCAAGCATAAGCTAGGCGATAGGCGTTCAAGTGCCAGAGAAGTTGGAGATCGCCTACCCGCTTAATAACGGCGATCTCGTAGGCTTCTCAGCTATACATTCCTTCCTTTATATTTAAATAAACACGTGCTTCGAATTTATTTATAATGTAACACTTTTATTCTAATATAAACTTCTAGGTTCTTACAATCTCCCCAACAAGAAAAATTTTCGTCCCCGAAAATGAATTACAAGGAAAAGAGGTATGGGTAGGCTTCCCTCATGGGTTCTTCTAACTCCCAAGTAGAATCCCCCGATTTCTCATCCCACACCACTTTCACCATGTCGATGGTCTTGCCTCTGAGCTGTTTACATTGCCGATCGACAATCCTGACTGGTTTTGCTTCAAAGGACAAGTCATCTCTGATCTGCACGTCGTCTACATCCAGCACATGACTGGGGTCTGCCATGTACTTCCTCAGCTGTGACACGTGAAAGACATTGTGCAGATTCGCCAGATGGGGAGGTAGGGCGATCTCATAGGCCACAGGACCAATCCTCCTTAAGATTTGATACGGTCCCACGAACTTAGGGGACAACTTCTTTGGTCTGATCGCCCTTCCTACGCCCTTGGTTGGTGTTACTCTCATGAACACCTGGTCTCCAGCAGCAAACTCCAAAGGCCTTCTTCTCTGATCTGCATAGGACTTTTGTCGGCTTTGAGAAGCTCTCATGCTGCCTTGTATCTGTTTCACCTTCTCGGTTGTCTGCTGAATCAATTCTGGTCCAACCAAGATTGCTTCGCCCTCCTGGTACCAACACAAGGGAGTTCTGCATCTTCTCCCATACAGGGCTTCATATGGTGCCATCCCAACACTGGCGTGGTAACTGTTGTTGTAGGTAAACTCCACCAGTGGCAACACTTCATCCCAGCTCCCCAAATGATCCAAGACACACGCCCTCAGCAGATCTTCTAAGGACTGAATTGTTCTCTCAGACTGTCCATCTGTTTGAGGATGGTATGCAGAGCTCATCCTCAACTTGGTTCCCAAACACTCTTGCAAGGTCTGCCAAAACCGTGAAGTGAACCTGGGATCTCTATCTGAAATGATGCTGGAAGGCACTCCATGCAACCTCACAAAGCTCCTTATCTCAGTCACTGTCTTAGGACATTCCCATTGCAGCACTGCCTCTACCTTGGCTGGATCTACCGAGATCCCCTGGGCAGATATCACGTGTCCTAAGAAGTTGACTTCCCTTAGCCAGAACTCACACTTAGAGAACTTGGCATAGAGCTGCTTCTCCCTCAGTATTTCCAATACTGTCCTCAGGTGTTCCTCATGCTCTTCCTCGGTCCTTGAATAAATGAGGATGTCATCTATGAAGACCACCACAAACTTATCCAAGAAAGGGCGAAAGATCCTATTCATGTAGTCCATGAATAGAGCTGGAGCATTGGTGACTCCAAATGGCATCACTACATACTCGTAGTGCCCATATCGAGACCTAAAAGCTGTCTTCTGAACATCTTCAGCTTTTACCAAGATTTGGTGATACCCCGATCTCAGGTCAATCTTGGAGAACACCGAGGCCCCGTGAATTTGGTCCATCAAATCATCAATCCGAGGTAGGGGGTACTTGTTCTTGATGGTCAATTTGTTCAATTGCCTGTAGTCTATACACAGCCGAGACCCTCCATCCTTCTTCTTGACTAGGAGCACTGGAGCTCCCCATGGAGATACACTGGGTCTGATGAACTGTTTCTCCAGCAGCTCTTCCAACTGCTTCTTTAACTCTACTAACTCGGCTGGTGCCATCCTGTAAGGTGCCATTGACACTGGTCCAGCTCCAGGTACCAAGTCAATAGAGAATTCCACTTCTCTCTTAGGGGGTAACCCAGGCACCTCTTCTGGGAATACATCTATGAAATCTTTCACCACTTGTATCCTGTTTACGTCCCCTTTATTCTCCACTTCCAACCGGGCGAGCACCACGAAGCACCTCGCCTCTCCTTCCAGCTCTGATCGCCCTTGTTGAACTGACAACACATCCGGTTCTTGGGGGCCTGGAAACGCTACCTTCTGCCTACCACAGTCTATGAGAACGTGATTGGCAGCTAACCAATCCATTCCCAGGATGACATCCAGGTCCTGAAGGGGTAGGCAGATCAAGTTCACCTTGAATCTGCGTCCTTCTACAATCACTGGACATTCGGGCAAACTGTAGAGGTCAACACCTGTCCTGATGCAGGTGTATAGACCAACAGTTTCAAACGGTAACTCCTTCACTAGAAGGCCCAACTCGGCTACACACAGGCTTGACACAAAGGAGTGTGTCGCTCCAAAATCAAACAAAATTCTAACGCATCTACCAGCTATAGAGCAACATTCTGTACTAAGTTACCTGACTGAGATGCCTCCGCTCCAGTCATGGAAAACACTCTCCCTGCTGCCTGAGGTCGACTGCCTCCATTCCTCAACTGTTGGGATCCACTGGGTTGAGTCATCCTATTCTGGGTAGGACAATCTCTAGCAACGTGTCCCGTCTTTCGGCAGATGTAGCATCTTCTCCCTGAATTCCCCTTGGGGCACACTTTGACGTTCTGTGATCCACCACAACGGAAACATCTTGGTTTCCATGGTTGTTGTTGCTGAAACTGGGGCGGAACTGCTCCTGCCCGATGTGGTGGAGGTCTCGCATAAGGCTTGCTTCGTGGTTGCTGTACCTTGGCTTTCCCACTGGAGGGACCCCCTGGGTGTGATCTGATTACCCTGGAACCACCCCTCTCCAGGGTCTCCACCCTCTTTGCCTTCTCCACTAAGGCATGGAACTCTCTGATCCCCTGATCTGGTTGGTTCGGAGAAACGTTCCCACGGAACTGGGTTGGGTTGTGCCTCATGAACTCGGTCATCCCCATCTGCTCCCGAGGCTGATTGACATGGAAAGCTGTTGCAGCCGATCCAGCAGTTTCTAAATGATTCATTACAGTCTGATGAATTTGGACCATTACCGTATTCTGCTGTTGGATGGCAGTTGCCATCACCTCCATGGCCCTGGCGATCTGACCCATCTCTGAAGAAGGTTGGGGAGGGGTAGAAGGTCTACGTGCCATCTCCTTTGTTTTCAGATTTTGAAACTATAAGATTCCTATATTTCCCTACAACTAAAAGAATGAGATCGATAAGAGATCAATTCATTCAAGGGGGTAACAGCTAGACCTTACAAAGGTCAGCATCTCAAAATCATTAAGAATTTGAGCTCATCCACAGAATCACAACACTTATAACTTCACACAAAACACCAGAACAGTTACTGGTGTGCAAACATCAGTCCAAACTACCACCTCAGTCAAATTCAAGAACACTCGAAAATCACACCAGAATTCAATGTAGGCTAAATATCAAACCTTTGGAATTAAGATTAAGAATTATCTTGATCCAGTTATGAGTGTGCACCCTCATTCCTTTATCAGGATCTTCTCATTCTTGATACCAAGATTTTCAATTTGAGCATACATTCACTAAAGCACAGAAGCACACACAAACTTTTCAATACAAAACGTTTGAAAACCTTTCACTATAGTTGTTATTTAAAAACTCAAATAACTTTTATGAGCAGAAGAAACACAATGGATCCACAGCCCTCAGGTCATCCTAAGGACGAACTGCTCTGATACCATTAATGTAACATCCCACCAAATACATTTCATATTTATATAATATAAATGAAGATAAACAAGTATTTTGAAATAAACATAATCATATATATATAATGGAGTTTCTCCTCATCGGGAGTTTAATACATAAACTGTGAATCTTTCCAAAAAAACTTAACCAAAAATACAACAAAAGACAAATCGGGCGATATGCTAACAAAAGGGCGATCTCCTAGTCAATCAGGTGATCTCCTATCAGCCAGGCGATCTCCTATCAGACCGGCGATCTCACTTTCCTGCAACGTCATCTGCTCCCGTGTAAATCATACACGATCATCACAAGTTTTAAGAAGAACATCCACAAACGAAAACGCAGGGTAAGCTAGACAGTTTTAAAAGAGAATTTAGATATGAACTTTAAAATCAAGATAAATTAATTTAAGGCACCCACGTAAAAACATCAGCTTTCTCATTCTTCCCACATACCATCAAGTAAAAACCCACATTTCACAATTCCTCAAGAGTAGTTCATATCACACAGTGCAGCAAGTGTCTATCCACATACAGTGTTCCTCATTTCTCACGTCAGGTTTTCCACTGACTCACAATACATAGACACAAGACACTAATTCCGGAATACTCGTGCATTGATTAGACTCAGAGATCTGCACCTGCCATATTGCCCACTGTGGAATCTCACACATCCACAGGGTCGCCGTGAAATCTCTCACATTCACAAGCGTATAATGAATCTCACACATCACCATACAGCATGACAGGGTTAATCCACGCAAAACAGGTCGGTTTGTTCTCTTTCAAACAACCCACCCATACAGGTGAACCTCCTTCGACTCTCAACAACTGAGTAACTTCCTCTACGTGAGTCCATTACCTCAGCAGAGTCAGGATATCTCGTTCTTAATCACCGATCAATGCACCTACTACAAGATCTTACACGGTATTTTCTTTCCTGAAAATACTATGCCTCGACCTCACACTCACCACATCCAACACATCATACCATTCAAATAAATCATTCAAATCACATCAACAACCATTTCAAAGCTTCAGATCTTCGAATACCTCATGTAAATCCCAAGTAGTTTCAAAACAGTATCAAAAACAGAGGAGTTCGTAACACAGCGCCAAAACCGGCGATCTAGTTCAAAAACAGAGTGTTTCGAAGATTGTATATAAAACCGGCGACCTCGTCGCCCAAGCACACAAACAGAGCATTTTACGCAGATGAAAACGAAAATGGCGACCACGTCGCCCTCACTTCAGAAGATAGCTAAACTATGGCTCGTATGGAAAAGAGGTCTAGCTTCCCTTACCTGGACTTGCGCAAAACACCAGGAGCTCCGAAACCCAACGAAGCTTGAACAACGCCTTGGCTCTGTTTTTGCGTCTGGTTGAAGGACTTGCAGAGAACCACCCAAGTGCTCCAATGGTGGCTGTCGCTCGTCGTATTCCCGCGTGAAGGTGTACTAGAATCGCAGTGTGAAGGAGAGAAATGGAGAGGAGGGAACTCACTCTTTCTCTCTTCGACTACAACAATGTCTTCCTTTTCTCTCAGCAGTGGATTTCTGTAACTTAAACCAACTTATCCCTCCAAAAGCAGCTGCCACCACCCACTCTGCAGAGAAGTCTGAGAACCACTGCCCTGAACAGTACTACCACTGTTGTCTCTGGTGCATGCCAACCACTGCTCTGAACAGTACTGCCACTGTTTGTCGCTTGTGCATGCCAGCCACTGCTCTGAACAGTACGACCGTGAGTGTCTCCCGCGCATGCCAACATTCTGATGTCACTATTCTGAACCACCCTTTTCGTCTACGTGGCGCGCGTGCAGAACGTCTCATGCTGGATGTCTGGGTCCCACGTTCTCTGTGTATAACTTAACGTAGCGCGATGACCTTTTCACCGATGACCACAGGCGCGAAGACTAACAACCGATGACCTCTCGCGCGAAGGCTAACAACCGATGACCTCTCGCGCGAAGGCTAACAACCGATGACCTCTCGCACGAAGGCTAACAACCGATGACCTCTCGCGCGAAGGCTAACAACCGATGACCTCTCGCGCGAGGGCTAGCAACCGATGACCTCTCCCCCTGATGATGCCCGCATGTCCCTCGCGCCCAGGCGATCCTGCATGCCTTGCGCCCTGGCGATGCTCGATGACACATCGCCACGCCTTCCTGGAGGTTCTTCATTCCACTATGTTACATCTAAGGTATTCTCTCCACAAGGCTTGGTGACGTCGGTAGCTTCACACTTCCAAGAGTTGATTAGCACAAGTCCTCGTGCGCCCAAGCGTGTAACGTTAAGGATGATTCTCTTATGCTCAAGTATAGAGCTTCGCCTGCCCAGCGTATCCAAGGTTTAACCCACACCTTGATACGCGTGGCTTTTGGGACGTACCAGGGTTGATCCAACATTTTGGCTACACACTAAGTGTAGTTTCGGCGATTAGGTGTACTCTAGGCGACAGGCTACTAGGTACACACAGGCGATAGGCGTTCAAGCATAAGCTAGGCGATAGGCGTTCAAGCATAAGCTAGGCGATAGGCGTTCAAGCATAAGCTAGGCGATAGGCGTTCAAGTGCCAGAGAAGTTGGAGATCGCCTACCCGCTTAATAACGGCGATCTCGTAGGCTTCTCAGCTATACATTCCTTCCTTTATATTTAAATAAACACGTGCTTCGAATTTATTTATAATGTAACACTTTTATTCCAATATAAACTTCTAGGTTCTTACACTTCACCTTCTCGGTCGTCTGCTGAATCAACTCTGGCCCAACCAAGACTGCCTCGCCCTCCTGGTACCAACATAAGGGAGTTCTGCATTTCCTCCCATACAGGGCTTCATATGGTGCCATCCCAATGCTGGCGTGGTAGCTATTGTTATAGGTAAACTCCACTAGTGGCAACACCTCCTCCCAACTTCCCAATTGATCCAAAACGCATGCCCTCAGCAGATCTTCCAAAGATTGGATCGTCCTCTCTGACTGACCATCTGTTTGGGGATGATATGCAGAGCTCATCCTCAACTTGGTTCCCAAACACTCTTGCAAGGTCTGCCAAAACCGTGAAGTGAACCTGGGATCTCTATCTGAAATGATGCTGGAAGGCACTCCATGCAGCCTTACTATTTCTTGGATGTATAGCTGTGCCAGCTTGACCATAGGCATCTTCATATTCACTGGAAGAAAGTGGGCACTCTTCGTCAGCCTATCAATGATGACCCAGATTGCATCATGACCCTTTACCGATCTGGGTAAATGGGTGACGAAATCCATGGCAATGCTGTCCCACTTCCACTCGGGGATATCCAGTTGCTGCAACAGCCCGCCAGGTCTTTGATGCTCTACCTTCGCCTTTTGACACGTTAAGCAGGTTGCCACGTACTGGGCGACGTCCCTCTTCATGCCTGACCACCAAAATGACTCCTTCAAGTCATGGTACATCTTGTTCATGCCTGGATGAAGGTTGAGGCGGCTCTTATGACCTTCCTCTAGGATCATCTTCTTCAACTCATCATTTGCAGGTATGTAAATTCTGCCATCAAACCTCAAGATCCCATCATCGCCCATCTCAAAGCCTCTCGCCTGATCTGTCCCTAGTGACTCCACAGTGCGCTTCAGGCTAGGGTCCTCCAATTGTTTATCCTTCAACATCCCAAGGAAGTCATTAGTTATAGTCAGCTTACTACAACTAATGTGATTCACGTGAAATTCCACTCCAAGGTTTAAGTCTCTGAACTGTTCGATCAGTTTCTGCTCTTCCATCATCATGGTGGCGACTTGTATAGACTTCCTACTCAAGGCATCTGCCACTACATTGGCCTTCCCTGGGTGATACATGAGTTGAAAGTCGTAGTCCTTTAGGAATTCCATCCACCTTCTTTGTCTCATGTTTAGTTCCTTCTGATCGAACAGGTACTTCAAGCTCTTGTGGTCACTGAATACCTGGAACCGAGCTCCATAAAGATAATGCCTCCAGATCTTCAAGGCAAACACTACCCCTGCCAACTCCAAATCATGAGTAGGGTAGTTTCTCTCATGCACCTTGAGTTGCCTTGAAGCATATGCAACCACTCTCTTCTCTTGCATCAAGACGCATCCCAAGCCTTGATGTGAGGCATCACAGAAGACATCAAAAGGTCTTCCTACTTCTGGAATCACCAGCACTGGAGCACTGGTCAACCTCTCCTTTAGTTCCCTGAAGCTCTGCTCACATCGGTCGGTCCAAGCAAAGGGTTGGTCCTTGCGGGTTCGTTGTGTTAAAGGAGCCACTACTTTGGAAAAATCCTCAATAAACCTCCGATAGTAGCCCGCCAACCCCACAAAGCTCCTTATCTCAGTCACTGTCTTAGGACGTTCCCATTGCAGCACTGCCTCTACCTTGGCTGGATCTACCGAGATCCCCTGGGCAGATATCACGTGTCCTAAGAAGTTGACTTCCCTTAGCCAGAACTCACACTTAGAGAACTTGGCATAGAGCTGCTTCTCCCTCAGTATTTCCAATACTGTCCTCAGGTGTTCCTCATGCTCTTCCTCGGTCCTTGAATAAATGAGGATGTCATCTATGAAGACCACCACAAACTTATCCAAGAAAGGGCGAAAGATCCTATTCATGTAGTCCATGAATAGAGCTGGAGCATTGGTGACTCCAAATGGCATCACTACATACTCGTAGTGCCCATATCGAGACCTAAAAGCTGTCTTCTGAACATCTTCAGCTTTTACCAAGATTTGGTGATACCCCGATCTCAGGTCAATCTTGGAGAACACCGAGGCCCCATGAATTTGGTCCATCAAATCATCAATCCGAGGTAGGGGGTACTTGTTCTTGATGGTCAATTTGTTCAATTGCCTGTAGTCTATACACAACCGAGACCCTCCATCCTTCTTCTTGACTAGGAGCACTGGAGCTCCCCACGGAGATACACTGGGTCTGATGAACTGTTTCTCCAGCAGCTCTTCCAACTGCTTCTTTAACTCTACTAACTCGGCTGGTGCCATCCTGTAAGGTGCCATTGATATTGGTCCAGCTCCAGGTACCAAGTCAATAGAGAATTCCAATTCTCTCTTAGGGGGTAACCCAGGCACCTCTTCTGGAAATACATCCGTGAAATCCCTCACCACGTGTATTCTGCTTACGTCCCCTTCATTCCTCACTTCCAACCGAGCTAGCATCACGAAGCACCTCGCCCCTTCTTCCAACTCTGATCGCCCTCTTTGAACTGGCCACACCTCTGATTCTTGGGGGTCTGGAAATGCTACCTTCTGCCTACCACAGTCTATGAGAACATGATTGGCAGCTAGCCAATCCATTCCCAGGATAACATCCAGGTCCTGAAGAGGTAGGCAGATCAAGTTCACTTTGAATCTACGTCCCTCTACTATCACTGGACATTCAGGGCAAACTGTGGAGGTCAACACCTGTCCTGACGCAGGTGTAGAGACCAACAGTTCGAAGGGTAACTCTCTCACCATAAGGCCCAACTCGGCTACACACATGCTTGACACAAAGGAGTGTGTCGCTCCAGAATCAAATAAAGTTTTTACACCTCTACCAGCTATAAAGCAAACACTCTGCACAAGGTTACCTGATTGGGACGCCTCAGCTCCTGACATGGCAAACACCCTCCCGGTTGCCTGAGGTCTGTTGCCTTCGTTCCTCATCTGCTGGGAACCACTGGGTTGAGTCATTCTGTGCTGAGTAGGACAATACTTGGCAACGTGCCCCGTCTTCTGGCAGGTAAAGCATCTCCTCTCTGAGTCTTTCTTGGGGCACACATTGGCTGTGTGTGGCCCACCGCAATGGAAACATTGAAATTTCCTGGTTTGTTGCTGATGAGACTGGGGTGGTGCTGTTCTCGCCCTATGCTGTGGAGGCCTCGCGTAGGGCTTAAACTGTTGTTGCTGTACCCTTGCCTTCCCATTGGAGGAACCGCCTGGGTGGGACCTGCTCACCCGAGACTCACCCTTCTCTAGAGTCTCCACCATTTTCGCCTTCTCCACTAAGGCATGAAATTCTCTAATGCACATCGGGGCTATGGTCTTCTTCAGCCCATGCTTCAGCCCTTCCTCGAACTTCCTACACCTCCAGGCCTCGGAGGTCGCCTGGGTATAGAACCGGGCGAGGTACTCAAAACGGGCAGCATAGGCGTTTACTGACATGTCCCCCTGCTCCAACTTTAAGAACTCAGCTTCCCTTGCAAACTTGGCGCTGTCTGGGAAGTATTTCTCCAAGAACTTCACCCTGAAGCTCTCCCAATCCAGAACATCCTCTCGGGCCTCCATCATCTGCTGAGCTCCCATCCACCAGAACTCAGCTTCTCCTGATAGCAGATACGTGGCAAACAACAGCTTCTTCTCTTCAGGGCAGGAGGTCGCCCTAAAGATTTTTTCCACCTCCCTGACCCACTGATCTGCCTGGTCAGGGGTAGCATTCCCACTGAACTTAGGTGGGTTGTGCCTCATGAACTCGGCCAGTCCCATCTGTTCTTGGGGCTGACCGACGTGGGAGTTTGTCTCAGCAGATCGGGCAGTTTCCCAGTGCTGCATTGTGGCTTGATGGTTCTGAGCCATCGCCGCATTCTGCTGCTGAATGGCAGTCGCCATCATCTCGATGGCCTTGGCGATCTGACTCATCTCTGAGGAAGGTTGGGGTGGGGTAGCAGGTCTACGTGCCATCTTCTGAATCTATTGACTTCTATATTCCCTACAACTATAAGAATGAAATCGATAAGAATCAATTCATTCAAGGGGTAACAGCTAGACCTTACAAAGGTCAGCATCTCAAAGTCATCTAGAATTTGAGTTCATCAACAGAATCATAACACTTATAACTTCACACAAAACACCAGAACAGTTACTGGTGTGCAAACATCAGTCCAAACTACCACCTCAGTCAAATTCAAGAACACTCAAAAATCACACCAGAATTCAATGTAGGCTAAACATCAAACCTTTGGAATTAAGATTAAGAATTATCTTGATCCAGTTATGAGTGTGCACCCTCACCACTTTATCAAGACCTTCTTATTCTTAATACTAAGATTTTCAGTTAGGCACGCGTGCACCCAAGCACACACAAGAGTTCAAAACTAAAACGTTTGAAAACCTTCCACTATAGTGGTTATTTAAAACTCAAATAAATTTTATGAGCAGAAGAAACACAATGGATCCACAGCCCTCAGGTCATCCTAAGGCGAACTGCTCTGATACCATTAATGTAACATCCCGCCAAAATAATACATACATCCATGTATAATTGAAATTAAGTGTAACCAAATAATATTGAAGAGTGCAAAATAATATGTATTTATATATATCAGAAATGAAGTTACTCCTCTTAGGGAGTTTAATACATAACCAAATCAAATGTTTGCAAGATTTTACGAAAATAAAAGAAATGCAGTAAGACAGGCGGTCTCAAAAGAAAACGGCGATCTCCAACTTTAAAACGGCGATCCCTAACAGAAGACCTCCAAACGGGCGATCTTCTATCAGGACACGAAAACCGGCGATCACCACCGAGAGGTAGAAACCGGCGATCTCTCCCTCGGCGACCACTCACTAAGGAGCTCTCCTTCCTGGAAGATCATCTGCTCCCGTGTAACAATTACACGATCATCACAGTTTTTTTTAAGAGAACCAAGCACAACACCAAAGAAAACACCACAGGGTAAGCTAGACATTTTAAAGAGAGTTTAAATAGGAACATTAAAATTAAGGTAAAACAAGTTTCAAGATTATCCATGTAAAACGTAGAGCTGCTCATCCCTTCACCTGATCGCCCAAAAATCATAAACTTCACAACATTCCTCAGAATCATTCTATTTCACAATACAGCATCAAGTGTCTATCAATATTCAAGTTTCTCATTTCACATGTCAGACTTTCCACTGACTCACAACACAAGACACTTGACACTACTTCCGGATTGACTCGTGCGTTGAACTTAGTATCCAGAGACATGCACCTGTCATACTGCCCACTGTGGAATCTCACACATCCACAGGGTCGCCGTGAAATCTCACACATTCACAAGCATACGATGAATCTCAACACATCACCATACAGCATGACAAGGTTAATTCGTATAACAGTCGAGCCCATTCTTTTTCAAACTACTCGCCCATTCATACGAACCTCCTTCGACTCTCACCAACTGAATAACTTCATCTACGTGATTCCATTATCTCAGCAGAGTCAGGATCGTCTCATTAACAGGTTACTCACTGATCAATGCACTTTCCTAACCAATCTCAACACGGTATTTCCTTTCCTGAAAATACTATGCCTCGATCCCACATTCACAGCATTCAACACATCATACCGCTCAAGTAAATGATTCAAATCACATCAACAAACATTTCAAAGCTTCAGATCTTCGAATATCTCATGTAAATCTCAAGTAGTTTCAAAACAACATCAAAAACAGAGATTTCGTAAAACAGCGCCAAAACCGGCGATCTAGTTCAAAAACATGGTATTTCAAAGGCTATGTTTAAAACCGGCGACCACGTCGCCCAAGCACACAAACCAAGCATTTCACGTAGACAAAAGCGAAAACGGCGACCACGTCGCCCACACTTCAGAAAAAGCTACACTATGGCTTGTATGGAAAAGAGGTCTAGCTTCCCTTACCTGGACTTGCGCAACCACCAGGAGCTTCGAAATCCAACGAAGCTTGCAGAATACCTTGGCTCTGTTTTTCGCGTCTGGTCTGAAGAACTTGCAGAGGACTACCCAAGTGCTCCAATGGTGTTGCTTCTCGTCGTACTCTTGTATGGAGAGGCTGAAATCGCAACGCGGAGGAGGGAACTCACTCTTTCTCTCTTCGACTACAACAACGTTTTCTTCCTCTTCAGTAGTGGATTTCAGTAACTTAAACCAACTTATCCCTCCAAAAGCAGCTGCCACCACCCACTCTGCAGGGAAGTTTGCGTGTACGCTTCCCTGTACAGTACTACTAAGCATGCCTCTGCGCAGGCTACGCTATGAGGTCACTATTCTGAACCACCTTTTGTCTACGTGGCGCGCGCGCAGAACATCTCTTGCTGGGAGTCTGGGGCCCACGTTCTCTGGGTGTAATTCAACGTCGCGCGATGACCTTTCGCCGATGACTACCAGCTCGAAGAGAAACCACTGATGACCTCTCGCGCGAAGACGATCCACCGATGACCTCGCGCGAAGACTACCACCGATGACATCTTCCTGGCGAACGACCGATGTCTTCCTCTGGGAGACAACCGACGTCTTCCCTGGCGACGCCCTCATAACTCTCGCGCCTTGGCCACGTCCACATGCATCGCGCCCTGGCAATGCCCGCGTGCCTCGCGCCCGCGCGATGCCCGCATGCCCCTCGCGCCCGCGCGATGCCTGCATGCCTCTCGCGCCCGCGCGATGCCTGCATGCCTCTCGCGCCCAGGCGATGACGTGTAGTCTAGGCGACCGGCGATGATGTATAAACAAGGAACTCTTATAGTTTTTTCTAGACTACACTTTCCTTCCTTTTTAACTTAGATAAAACATACTTAGAATTTACTTAAAACATACTCTTTCATTCCAATAAATTTCAGGTCCTTACAATCTGCACCTGCAAAAGAGAAAGGGGGCGCCCTAGAGGCCGTTTGCACTCCGACGCTCAAGTCAATAGTGGGCAAGTAACACCAAGTGTATTGAGTCTCTCTGTGATTAGGTCTAGAAACTGCATACCTTTGTGAAGTATTTTACTGTCCCTTATATAGTCTAGGGTTTACTGCGCCGCTAGCCCTAATTAGGGTTTACTGCGCTGCTAGCCATATTTAGGGTTTACTGGAATACCCCTGTTCCGCTATCACCCAATCTTAGGGTAATCTAGCACATAAGGTTTCCTTCTCTGGAGTGCAAACTTTAACAGGGTGACCACCTGGGTGCCTCCTTGTGCACCTAGTCTCTGGGGCCACCTGTTCTGGGAGTGCCTTCACTGTTCACGTGCCATGCATGTAGCTTCACTGGGAAAACCCTAGTTCTGGTGAGTACTCGTCCCCTCAGGACTCTACACCTAACTGTGCTCTCCCTGCTACCCGCATAGGCTCTTCGTGATCCAGGCCTCTCCCTACCTCTGGGTATTTAACTGGTCATTGGCCCACTCTGGGAACCAATCTTAGTTGTTCTATTCATGCTGTTAAAATCACCCAAGACCGATGTCACCTCACCACACTTTGTTGCCGAGGACTCCTCAACCTGCGAAGTGACGAAGACACATCAGCCCCTTCTGGTGATCGTCACGCTCTCTCTGTAGGCTGATGACTAATCACCCCTCTCTGTAGGCTGATGACTAATCACCCCTCTCCGTAGGCTGATGACTAATCAACCCACTCTGTAGGCTGATGACTAATCACCCCTCTCATCGATACCACCTGTGGGGTCCATTCCACGTGGCTTTGGCCCATGCTGTGGGACCCAGCTGACGTCCGAGGACTGGTCAGTACATGTTGAAACAGAGACACCTCAATAAAATACAAAGATATACTTAGTAAACAACAACATAATTGACTTTTTAACAAGAGATTAAAAAATAAAACTAAAACACTATTTATTATGGAATTTTAGTCTTAATGGTTTAGAAAATTTTTAATTTTGTTAAGTCTTTAAATTTACGTATTGTTTATTTTGATCTCATTGAACTTTAAACCTAATATATGAATTTAAGTTACTGTGATTAAGTTAATCAAAATATATAAATAAAAAAATAGTTATATATAAAATTATGAGTTTGATCAAAATTGTGAATTTATCTAAAATATAAAAACTAAAATCATAGAAACAATAATTTATCTTAAACATATTATCAAGAGGGAAAAATCATTGGTGGTAATCCATCTGCTCTTACTTTTGGTGCAGAACTCTTTTGGTAATAAATTTTATAACATTTACAATGCAGAGACTAGTGAAAAATTTACAGAGTTTTTACTATCTTTTACTATGACAAGTTACTTTTAAGCAACCTACTATATTTTAATAAATTTTTCTCTCATAATTAAGTCTTATAAAAAGTTGATTTTTTTTTTTTAATTTCGTATTTTTTTTATAACTTCAACATTAATTTAATTATTGAAATTTTGCTTTTTATTTTTTAAATTTAGGATCTTTATAAAAAGATTTAGATAATAAATTTTTTAGACTTTAATTAAATTTTAAATATCTTAAAACTTTGAGTATTTTTACGCACACGTTGTCGAAACCCTTGTGGCAACCTTCGTTTCCTCATCCACCATTCAATGTTCCTCGTCTTCAATTGCATTGCTTGCTTCTTTGACGTTGTTGAATGCAAAAATACCTGCTCCATAGTAATATCAAACCATTTTTCATACCAAATATTTCCCTCACCAAATCAATATTCATTTAAGTGAATATGATTAATTAGCATTTGGTAATGGTGTTTGTTACCTTGATGTTTCCGATCAACATAGTTACAAGAAGAAGGCCACTGGTCAGCACAATGATGTTGAAAACTACTTCTAGCCATTCTGTTGTACTTTCTAGGTTTCCAAAAGTGCTTATCAAGTTATCACATCAACAATATAAATGGTTTAAATTTTGGAGTAAGCATGAAGCAATAATATCTATCAGACAAAAAAAAAATAACTATAATTGAGCATATATTTTATGCATGACTAATTTAATTATGTATTTTAGTTCTTATTATTTTGCAAATTTTATCAAAGTAATGTGTATGAACATTTTTTTGTTATTCTTTCCTATTTACTAATTTATTAAATAGTAATTTGTCAGCATAAAAAATTAAAAACTTTCTTTATAAAAAAAACATTAAATAGAAATTAAATTTTTTTTAAAAAATAATTAGTTAATGTATTGATTGAATTAAATATTATCTTAAAGATTAAAAAATTATTAATATCTATAGTAAAGTGATCCGGTCGGTCGTCGGTAGTCGATGACGTCAGCAACAGATGACCACGTGGACCATTCACAGGGTGACACGTGGAATAAGATAGCAGGTGAATCAGGGAGGAGATCACTCAGAACGGTGATCGGTGGTCAATTGCTAAGTGACCACCACCTGCAGATCAGTGCCTAGATGAGCGCCTGGAAGCAGAGCGCGAGAAGTAATCAGTCATCGGTGCATGGTCATCGAGGTTTCTTGCTACACGCACTTAAACTGGGACCCAGGCTCCCAGCGAGAGCGTTACGCATGCACCTCGCATGATTCCAAACCAGAAGAAGAAGAGTTGCTCACCAGTAGGGTTATGCATGAGGATGGTATAAGAGAGCTAGTAAACTGGTCAGTGATCAGTGACTCTCTTAACCCATTACGTGCATGGCACTGTGCGGTGAGATCATGCATGCAGGATGCAGCGCCTGGCGAGTGCGTTTAGACCAGCCACCCCTGGTGCTCTCCTGGGAGCATGCGACTCACTCAGAGGGAAGAAACGCGCTAAGTTACTCCGCAAGGGAATAACTTAGGCACACAGAGAAAAGCGCAAAGGCCCTTCAGGTGTGACACGCGTACGGTTAAATGCAAGTTGCATGCCTCCACGTGTCACCATCTGAGAGAGAGGCGCGGCCCAGGTATAAAAGCACTCCACGTCATGTAAGGTACACAGTTTTGACAGATTTTACACACACACAGAGTTACACACATTTCTGAGTCATTGTGAGCACGTTTTACACACGTTGCACAGTGATAACAGAATTCAGTTAGAGAGAGAGAAAGTGGATCTGAGAGGACACACGAGTCTCATAGAGAGATTCAGAGAGAGTTTTTGGTGGTCCTATTACCTGACTTGAGCGTCGGAGTGCACATGGCCGCTAGAGGCGCCGTTTGTGTTGTTTTGCAGGCATCATTTGGAGTTCCAGAGAAGGTTCTTGGAGCGTTCTTGTAGAACACGCAGTTGTAGAAGGCTAGACGAAGGAGTGACAAGGCATATCCTCCACATTCGAGTCAGCGGCAGGATCATAAAGTTTATTATAAAATTTATTTCAAATTCTAAAGTTGGTAGTTATAATATTGATAACTAATTACCTACTAATTTAAAAACTAGTTTATAAATTTTATTAAAATAAAAATTACTTTCAATACCAATAATTTTTAGTCTCTAAATAGTATCTGTAGTGGTCAGACCTCGGACGTTGGCAGTATACAATGGAAGTTGACGTGGCAAAGGTCAACATAGTAGGGCCCATAGAGGAACCCCCAAGGATATCTTGTGTGGTGGCCAGACCGTGGACGTCAGTAGTGTACAGTAGAGGTCGACGTGGCAAAGGTCAACACAGTAGGGTCCACGAGGGGACCCCTAGAGATTACATGTTATAGTGGCAAGACCTCGGACGTCGGTAGTGTACAGTAGAGGTCGATGTAGCAGAGGTCGGCACAGTAAAGTATTACATTAGTGAAAGCCTGATTCACAGATATACCTTGCATGCGGAACGTGTATAAGACATTTGGGTCTGGAACAAGTAGATTTCCCCTAGGGGCGCCAAGGCCCAAGAGCGCTAGGATTTTCAAAGAAAAATGCATGCAGGCACGTAACAAATTAGGGCACTTACAAGAATAGGTTGGTCTCGCGGCGCTAGTCCACACGTTGTAACCTTAGCGGCCATACCATTAGATATGCACCCCAGAAAGGAATGTTGCCACGAGTGTTGCGCTCTAAGAAAGGAATGTTGCCATGGGAGTTGCACTAAGACTGTGCGATAGTATCTCGGAAAGGTAACCCTAAATTCGCAAGAGGCAAGGCTTTGGCAAGAGAATGTCAACGGCAGGTTAACCTAGAAACAATTATATAAGGGGAGTAAACCCCAAGGTAAAGGCATGTAGTCTTTTACGCAAGACATAGTTTTTACACACACATACATTATAAGCTTAAGCACTTTTGCTTGTTTGATGTTTCTTGCCCTGTATTGACTTGAGCGTCAGAGTTGAGTTACAGGTAGGGCCCTCCTCTGTCTCAACGGAGCCACACCTTGGAGAACCATCGTAGGGATAGAAGGAGCCACTCCCAGCCTCAGAGTCAACAACAGTTGAGTTAATCGGCAAGAACATTTGGCGCCCACTGTGGGGCCCGATAAAACTAGGTCCCATCCACAATTGTGATAAGAGATACCAGACGACCTAAGGAATACTAGGCAAGGCGCTACGAGAAGAGACGAAGACGATCACGTAACCATGCAAGAACTCATGGGAACTATCCGCAACCTCTAACAGGCATTTGCGGCGTCTAGGGCTGACCAAGAGAGGGTTTTGGCTGAGGTTCATGCTGAGCAAACCCTCAGACAGGATCAGTTCAGGGCTGAACTAGACGCATCATTAGCGACCAACGAGGAATTGCACAGGGCCAATGAAGAGTTAAGGAGGGGAATGGGAGAACGCATGGCGGGAGAAACAGGCGTACCTAACCCAGTCAGGGCGCGGCCCATGCCTTTCTCTCAGGCTATCATGGAAGCAGTCATCCCCTCAACCTTCATGGTTCCAAAGATCACCTTCACGGGTGTTGCAGACCCCGAAGCCCACATCACGGCTTTCCACACCCAGATGATGATTTCAGGAGGGACTAATGCCATGCACTGTAAGTTATTTATGGGAACTTTTTCAGGAACGACGCTGGATTGGTTCATTTGCCTTCCCAATGGGCACATCACATCGTTCGACCAGTTCTCATCACTATTCAAGGAGCAATTCTTAGTCAACCAGGCTCCCCCTCCCGTTTCCTTTGACCTTTTTGATGTTGTAGTGGACCAGAGTCCAGAAGGACTATTTGTGATTTACTCCTTAAAGATAAAAGATAATGTTCCCAGTGATATTCCAGTTGAGATTTTATTCTCTCTGGAGCAGTTGCATATGTTATACGTAAAAGTATGTAAACGTACTTGAAACAAATTTAATCCTGGGGAATGATATCCAAGTTGGTATCCAGGTGGTTATTCTGTTAGGGTTTGTTGCACTGCAAGGAGATAGAATTCCACATAGTTGTGCTGTTAAGATTACACACACCGTAACAGAATTCTCTCCCATTGAATATTCTCTCACTAGAGATAAGATTCTCGCATGGGAAGTTGGTTACTAGTGGTAACCTAATGACATTCTATAAAAGGGGCTTAAGGTCCAAGGTGAAGGTACGCAATTCTAAATACACTTTTTGAATACTGAAGCTATCTGTTTCTTATTCTTTCATAAGCCCTTACTGACTTGATTGTCGGAGTGTGACCGGCCGTAAGGGCGCCCTCTGTCTCAATAGGAACAACATCCAAACAACCAAGGAAGGCACAAATTCCAGTGGAGATAGGCGGAGTCATAACTAGTCATCGGAGTCAACCGACAAGAACAGATGTGAAGCAATACCAGGGGGAACCATTGAAGGACTTCCTAAATCGCTTTGGAGCACTTGTGGTAAAACTACATACCAAGGACGAGGTCATGATGGTGCACGCTTTCAGGAAGGG
This sequence comes from Phaseolus lunatus, assembly GCA_013389735.1. Classification (NCBI taxonomy): domain Eukaryota; kingdom Viridiplantae; phylum Streptophyta; class Magnoliopsida; order Fabales; family Fabaceae; genus Phaseolus; species Phaseolus lunatus. The sequence goes on from CM023867.1 coordinate 20,272,352, forward strand.
AATCCTGCCAGGACCTTTCAGTGATTCCCTGATCAAGTGTCAACCCAAGACGTTTAACGAGATTCGTCATCGAGTGGTGACCCACATCAACGTAGAAGAGCAGGTAACAGAAAAGCACGCGAGGGTCGATCTGTCCAAACATCGCACTGCAGGACGCATCCAACCTATGAGGGTGAATGAGGCCACCACAGGGAAGAAGGGCAAATCAACACCCTATGAGTCAAAGAGGCCTAAGCCCACCAGGCACAGCTTCAGGGTAGACCTTAAGGAATTGATTTCCATTCCAAAGGTGGCTACCAAATTGAAGTTTCCCCAGAAGACGAACAAGAAACTGGGACCTGTAAGGACCTGTAAAATTGAATTGAAATTAAAAGGGATATATTTTAAATGAATTCTAAGTATGCTTTTATTTAAAATAAAAAGGAAGGAAAGTGTAGTTTAGAAGACTATGAGATCGCCGGTCGTCTTCTACACATGATCGCCAGGGTGCGAGAGGCATGCGGGCATCGCCAGGGCACGAGGCATGTGGACGTCGCCAGGGCGCGAGAGGCATGCGGGCATCGCCAGGGCGCGAGGCATGTGGACGTCGCCAGGGCGCGAGAGGCATGCGGGCATCGCCAGGGCGCGAGGCATGTGGACGTCACCAGGGCGCGAGAGGCATGCGGGCAATGCTGGGGCGCCAGAGGCATGCGGGCATCGTCGGGACGCGAGGCATGCAGGCATCGCCGGGTCGCGAGAGGCATGCGGGTGTCGCCAGGGATAGACATCGGTCGTCTCCCAGAGAGAGACATCGGTCGTTTACCAGTATGAGACCTCAGTGGATAGTCATCGCGCGAGCGGTTATCGGTGGAAGGTTATCGCGCGATGTCGAGTTTCACACAGATAAAGTGGGACCCAGACTCCCAGCATGAAACGTCCTGCACGCGCGCCACGTAGACAAAAAGGGTGGTTCAGAATAGTGACATCAGAACGTTGGCATGCGCAAGAGACACTCGCGGTCGTACTGTTCTGGGCAGTGGTTGGCATGCACAAGAGACAACAGTGGTCGTACTGTTCAGGGCAGTGGTTGGCAGGCGCAAGAGACAACCGTGGCCGTACTGTTCAGTGAAATAGTACACTCAGGCTTTCCTGCAGAAGGGGTGGCAGCAACAGCATACGTGGACAGGTAGGCTTGGATTCAAAAGCCCACTGCGGGAAGGCAAAGAACGTTACAGAGACTCGAGAGTGAAAGAGTGAGTGCATCTTCATCCCTCTCTTTTCTCTCCTTCGCGCTGCGATTTAGGCAACCTCAAGCACCAGTGCAACCAGTGACGACTGCCCTTGGAGCACCTGGGAGTTTCTCTGCAAGTCCTACAAACCAGACGCTAAAACAGAGCTAAGGCATCCTTTAAGCTCGGTGGGTCTTGGAGCCCTTGGTGTTTTGCGCAAGTCCAGGTAAGGGAAGCTAGCCTTCATTTTCAATACAAGCCATAGATTAGCTGTTTCTGAAGTGAGGGCGACGTGGTCGCCGGTTTCATGTTTCTTTTCGCAATGCTCTGTTCTATGTGGTTGGGCGACGTGGTCGCCGGTTTTAAACCCCTTTTTCAGGATATTCTGTTGTTATGTGTTTGGGCGACGGGATCGCCGGTTTTAAATATAGATTTCGAACTCCCCTGTTTTTGTGTTGTTAGAAGCTGTTTGAGATTTAAAGGTGGAATGCATGTGATACTCGAAAATCTGAACCTTTGAAATGATTGTTGCTGTGATTTGAATCATTCATTTGAGTGGTATGATGTTTTGAATGTTGTGAATGTGAGATCAAGGCATAGTATTTTCAGGAAAGAAAATACCGTGTAAGATCGAGTAGGATGTGCATTGATCGGTGATTTCTATAATGAGATTATCCTGACTCTGCTGAGATAATGGAATCACATAGAGGAAGTTATTCAGTTGGTGAGAGTCGAAGGAGGTTCATATGAATGGGTGAGTCGTGTGAAAAAGAACGAGCTCGGCCTGTTATATGGATTAACCCTGTCATACTGTGAGAGTGATGAAATTGAGATCGAGATTGTGTTGATGCGCATAGCTGTGGAAACATTACAGCAGTTTAGTATGACAGGTGCAGATCTCTGAGTCTAGTCAATGCATGAGTCTTCCGGAAGTAGTGTCAAGTGTCTTGTGTGATGAGTCAGTGGAAGTCTGACGTGAGAAATGAGAAACATTGAATTGATAGACACTTGATGAATTTTGTGATTTTAACGACCTTTGAGGAATTGTGCAATATGTGTTTTAGTTGATGGTTTACGTGGGTGTCTTTAATTTGTTCATCTTGATTTTTAAAGTATAATATCTAAACTCTTTTTCAAATGTCTAGCTTACCCGGTGGTGTTTCTTTTGGTGTTGTGTTTGGCTCTTTCTTAAACCTGTGATGATCGTGTATAATTTACACGGGAGCAGATGATGTTGCAGGAAGCAGAGCTCCTCAGTGAGTGGTCGCCGGAAGGAGATCGCCTGTTTCTACTTCTGTTAGGCGATCACCCTTTTGCTGTCTTCTGATAGGAGATCGCCCTCTTCCGATAGGAGATCGCCCTCTTCTGATAGGAGATCGCCTGCTTTGTCTTTTTTTACTGTATTTTGTTTATGTTTTCTGGAAAAGTGACCGAATTTGTATTAAACTCCCTGTGAGGAGAAACTACATTTCATATATATAATTTTGTTCACCTCAATCTATTTGTTACCTTTATTTTCATTATATAAACATGAATAGTATTTTGGTGGGATGTTACAGGACCTAGCAAAGACAAATGGTATGATTTCCACCAGGCATGTGGCCACGGTCTAAGCAACTGCTTAGCACTAGGACACCAGCTCGATGAATGGGTAAGAAATGGTTTTTTAACAGATTACTTGCAGGAATCATAAGAGACCCTAGCAACGGTGGCCCCAGCAGGAGACCAAGGGCACGAGATACCCATCCATGGAGAGATCAACACCATCTCTAGAGGGTTCTCAGGAGGAGGATGTACTGCTTCTCAGCGGAGGAAGTATACCAGGGGAGTGATGACTGTTGAGGAGGGGGAAGCTGACCAGTTCCTAGAACCTGACCTCGTTTTTACAAAGGCTGACCGGTTGGATGTGGTCCCAAACGACAACGACCCGGTGGTGATCTCAATGGTAACAGTAGGAAAGAAAGTCCACCGGGTCCTCATCGACCAAGGGAGTTCGGCAAATGTGATGTTCTGGCCGACCTTCAACAAGCTATAGTTGTCCTCTGACCAGCTGAGGCCTTATGATGGCTGTTTATATGGCTTTGTGGGAGATCAAGTGGAGGTCAGAGGTTACATCAAGTTAAGGACAACGTTCACAGATGGCAAGGCATCTCGCATAGTCAACATTAGGTATCTTGTGGTAAACGCTCCTTCTGCCTATAACATTCTTTTAGGTAGGCCAGCGTTGAACAGGTTGGGAGCAGTACCCTCAACGAGGCACATGAAGATGAAGCTACCTTTGCTTGATGGAACGGTGATCACCATCAAGTCTAACCAGAAGACGGCTAGAAAGTGCTACAAGAATAGCCTCAAGACAAAGAGAAGGGTATGCTCCGTCACCAGTTGACCACCCAGGGAGGAAGGGATTGTCTATGAAGAGGTCACCTCAGAGAAATGTACTGCGCCAACAGAAGAGGTCGTGGAATGAGAGATCGGAGGCAGACAGTTCAAACTTGCTAAGTCCTTAAGCTAGGAAGCGCAAGACTAGGTCGCTAGGTTTTGGCCCGACATCTGGACGCCTTCGCGTGGACTGCTTTGGACATGCCAAGTATTAACCCAGACTTCTTGTGCCACCATCTTACCATGGACCCATAGGTCCGACCTGTACGCCAGAGACGGAGAAAGTTCAATGAAGAGAGGCGGTAGATCATCAGGCAGGAAACCCAGAAGCTGTTAGAGGCCGATCACATCAGGGAAATCCAATACCCTGAGTGGTTGGCCAATGTGGTGTTAGTAAAGAAAGCCAATGGCAAGTGGAGAATGTGCGTCGACTTCACAGACTTGAACAATGCCTATCCCAAGGACTCTTACCTGTTACCCAGCATCGATGCCTTGGTGGACAGTGCTTCAGGGTGCAAACTACTCAGTTTTTTTGATGCGTTCTCTGGGTACAACCAGATCCGGATGCACCCTAGAGACAAGTGCAAGATGACATTCATGACAGAGCTCTTCAGTTATTATTACAAGGTAATGCCCTTCGGATTGAAGAATGTTGGAGTGACCTACTAGAGACTGATGGACAGGATAGTTGCCCCCATGATAGGGCGAAATGTGCAGGCGTACGTGGACAACATGGTTGTCACATCCCAAGAGAAGCACCAGTACGTTGTTGACCTAGAGGAGCTATTCAACACCATAGCAAAGTACAAGTTGAAGCTGAATCCAGAAAAGTGCATGTTTGGGGTCGAAGCAGGAAAATTCTTGGGGTTCATGCTGACAGAACATGGGATAGAAGCAAACCCCGAGAAGTGTGTGGCCATTATGTCCATGAGAAGCCCAGTCTCAGTAAAGGAGGTCCAATAGTTGACAGGTCGGATGGCTGCCCTGTCCCGGTTTGTTTCAGCAGGAGGGGATAGGCGATATCCTTATTTTCAGTGCTTGAGGAGGAACAACCAGTTCGTGTGGACCGACGAGTGAGAGGAATCATTCCTCAAGCTGAAAGAGTATATGGCCAGTCCCCCAGTATTGTGCAAACCACTGCCAGGTGCTCCACTCTGCCTATACTTCGTCATCACAGAGCAGACGATCAGTTCAGTCCTAGTCCAGGAGCAGGACCAGGTGCAGAAACCCATTTACTTTGTTAGTAAGGTCTTGCAGGGACCTGAGGTACGCTACCAGGCCATAGAAAAGGCAGCGCTGGCTGTGGTATTTTCAGCACGGAGGCTCCGCCATTATTTTTACAGTTTCACTATCATTGTCATGACGGACCTCCCCATTCGCAAGGTCCTACACAAACCTGACGTAGCAGGAAGGATGGTCCGCTGGGCAGTTGAGCTATCTGAGTTTGAGGTACAGTTTGAGCCCAGAGGGCCAATCAAGGGCCAAGTTTATGCTGATTTTGTAGTAGAACTGACCTCGGAGGCCACACATCAGGGAGAGGCTGGTTTCAAGTGGGTCCTATCAGTAGATGGGTCGTCAAACCAATAGGGCAGCGTTGCAGGGGTAATCTTAGAGGGACCAAGTGCAGTCCTAATCGAACAGGCCTTGTGTTTCGCCTTCAAAGCCAGTAACAACCAGGTAGAATATGAGGCCTTGATCGCAGGAATGCTGCTACCTAAGGAAATGGGTGCGGAATGTCTGTTGGCTACGAGTGATTTGTTGCTGATAACAAGACAGGTGACAGGTGAGTACCAGGCCAAGGATCCCCAGATGGCCGCTTACCTCGAGTATGTGGAACTCCTAAAGAGAACCTTCGTTACGTTCGAGTTGCTGCATGTTCCTCGAGAATAGAATGCCTGAGCTGACTTGCTAGCAAAGCTCGCCAGCTCAGGCAAGGGGGGGCAGGCAGAGGACAGTCATACAGGAGACTCTTAGAGCACCTTGAACAGCCACAAACAACATGGGTGATGACCAAATGATAGGTGTCTCAGAAGAGAGGAAAAGAAGTCACAGATCACTAGCCCAAGAGACGCTAAAGACACCCCTCATAAGCACATATGGACCACCACAAGAAAGGTCACCGCAGGTTCACCTAGTCGAAGAGGGGGAAACTTGGATGACACCCTACCGACGTTACCTAGCTGACAGAGTACTTCCCATGGACCTAGCGGACGCCAGAATTATGAAGAAGAATGCAACCTGCTTGATGTGAGTTGATTTTAGATTCATTAGCTTTTGTGACACTTTCTTAGAATTAGGATCAAGATTCTTAGCAATTTAAGGTGAGTCACCTAAGGAAAATCCCCACTGGACATTAACTTAACAAGTGTTAAGTAGATATGAAGGTTCATTTCCAAAGGTCCAAGGTAAAAACACAATTAGAGGTGAAGAATGAAGACAAATGAAGGTGCAGAATTCAGAATAGAATTGATACTAAAAACAGAACACAAAAACAGAATTGAAACACAAATTGAAACAAAAGAACCGATTGAAAATTCAAGAACAAGGCATAGAATCAAAACTACCGATTGAAATGACTATGGAAGATGAAAGAAGATGAAACTTATATGGTTGTAGCCATGGATTGGGAATGGACACGCTACTTGGAGGTGATGATCCAAGATAAGTGCAGATTTGCCGCCACTTGAGAGCTCCCAAAGCTTCACAAGATGAGACAAGGAAGAGGAGAACAAGTCTCACAAAATTCACTCACAATTTGAGTATAGTAACTTTTCTTCTAATTTCAATCTTATTTTACAATGACCAAGGACCTCTATTTATAGTTTTAGAGGGTTGAAAATGAAGAGGGAAAATTCAAATGCAAAACATTCAAAATTGGGGCCAATTCAAGTCACATGGGAGGTGTGACTTGATTTCCTACTTTGGCACCTCCAAAAACTACATCTACACCTACTCTTTATGTCACATGGAAGGTGTGACTTGTTTTTGTACATTAACACTTGTAGTGGCCTGACCTCGGACGTCGGCACATGAGTGAGAGGTCGGCACAGGAGAGATCGGCATGGTAGGGCCCACAAAGGGGTCCATAGAATTACACGTGTCAAGGCACGAAACTAGATTCACACATACGTCATGCATGCAGGATGTGTACGAGACGTAAGGTTCTGACACAATAGAATTATCCTTAGAAACGCATGTAAGGCACGTGAAGGTTTGAAGGCACGTGAGATATTAAGTTATTAGACAAGTTTAGGTTGGCAGCGCTGGGATAGGCACTGAAACCCTAGCAACAACACCTTAAGTTGTGCACTCCAGGAAAGGAATGTCGCCACGGGAGTTGCACTCCATGAAAGGAATGTTGCCACGGGATTGCACTAAGATTGTGCGTTAAAATCCCAAAAGGGTAACCCTAAATTTGCTAGAGGCAACGCTTGGACAAGAGGATGTATGCAACAGGTAACCTAAAAACTATATTATGGGGTAACGCCCAAGGTAAACACAAGTCCACACACAGACACAGTCTTTGGCAAGCTTAGAGTTTCTTACACACTCTTAGCTTGAGATACTCTAGCTATTTGATGTTTCTTGCCCTATATTGACTTGAGTGTCGAAGTGCAATCATAGGAAGGGCCCCCTCTGTCTCAACGGAGTTACTGGAAGTCGCAGAACCACCGCAAGATAGAAGGAGCCACCGTCTGCCTCAGAGTCAACGACAACCGAGTCAACTGGTGAGAACATTTGGCGCTCACCATGGGGCCCGATAAAGCTAGGTCCCATCCACAGTCGTGATCAGTCAAATCACGCAATATGAGGAATACAAGGCAAGGTGGCATTGGAAGGGATGAGGATGATCAAGCCGCAACCATACAGGAACTCATGGAGACCATCCGCAACCTCCAACAGACGTTTGCGGCGTCTAATGCTAATCAAGATCAGTTTAGGACAGACCCAAACGCATCGTTGGCGGCTAATGAAGAATTACGCAAGGTCAACGAGAATTAAGAAAAGGGGTAGGAGAAGGAGTAGCGGCGGATCCAGGGGTGCCACCCCCAGCCAGGGTTCGACCTATGCCTTTCTCCCAAGAGATCATGGAGATAGTCATACCAGTGTCCTTCGTGATCCCAAAGATCACCTTCACAGGGGTCGAGGACCCAGAAGCCCACATAACGGCGTTCCACACTCAGATGATGATCTCAGGAGGTACAAACGCTATGCATTGTAAGTTGTTTATGGGTACATTTGTAGGAACGGCATTGAACTGGTTTGTCGGGGCTCCCAGATGGACACATCACATCCTTTGACCAGTTCACAGAGTTGTTCAAGAAGCAGTTCATTGTCAATCACGCACGTCCTCCTGTCACGTTCGATCTTTTCGACATGAGACAGTTCCAGGAAGAACCACTGAAAGACTTCCTGAACCGGTTTGGAGCACTTGTGGTAAGATTGCAGACCTAAGATGAGGTCATGATCGTGCATGCGTTTGAAAGGGGAATCGTTCCAGGACCCTTTGGTGACGCTCTGATAAGGTGTCCACTAAGGACGTTCGATGAGATCCAGTGTCGGGCTATAACACACATTACTACAGAGGAGCGCATGGCAGAGAAGTGCACGAGGGTAGAACCACCCAAACCTTGTGCATTAGGGCGTACTCAACCCTTGAGGGTACACGAGGCCACCACAAAGAAGAAGGCCAAATCAACACCATATGAGCCAAGAAGGCCTAAACTCACTACAAAAAAATCACTTTTAGCGACTACCAAATTCCATCGCTAAAAGCACTATAATCGGCCGCTAAACATATCTGCGACCGAAATGGACACCAAATAAAGATGGAAGCGAAAACCCTAGTCGCAAAGCATCTAACGACCAAATTATAAAGTCGCAAATTTGCGACTGAAATTTCGGTGGCTAAATCAGTCGCAGACAATTTGGTCACCAAAATTCAGGAACCTAATTAGCGACTACCATTTTCGGTAGCTAAATCAGTCGCAAAAAATTTGGTCACAGAAATTTAGAACCAAATTAGCGACCACTATTTTCGGTGACTAAATCAGTGGCTGAAATAGAAGGTGATAGCAACTACCATTTTCAGTCACTAATGATTAAAATATTTCTTTTAATCACAGCGACCAATTTTTTTTCGATCGCTAAACAACAACTTTGTAGATATAGCCACCAAATCAATTTCAGTGGCTATTTTTATATGTATTGTGTATTACTATCTTTCTTTTGAATTTTAACTTTTAGTTCTTAAAGGTATTAGGTTATTGAATTTAAAATTATATTTACAACTTAAACCTATGGTTTGATGATGATTAATTATTAAATAATTGGTAAACAGCTTTGATGTTAATGTTTTGTATGAATAAAATATTCCTTTTATTCCTTCCTTGTAACTCTCTTTATTTTTTGATTCTTTAGCTTTTTTTTTTTGTTATGATCTTGGTTAATTTAAAAAAAAAAATTGAAACACTTTATTTCGGCATATTGAAATATTTCAATTGTAACTGTTCTTGCCGGTTGACTTGCTTGTCGATTGACTCACGACACTCACACGCCTCCTTCCTCACGTTGATATGTGCTTGGTTCTTTCGAAGCAATCTGCACCTGCAAAAGAGAGAGGGGGCGCCGTAGAGGCCGTTTGCACTCCGACGCTCAAGTCAGTGTAAGGCAAGGAACACCAAGTGTATTGAGTTTCTCTCTGTGTGTTTAGGTCTAGAAACTGCGTACCTTTGTGAAGTATTTTACTGTCCCTTATATAGTCTAGGGTTTACTGCGCCGCTAGCCCTAATTAGGGTTTACTGCGCTGCTAGCCATATTTAGGGTTCACTGGAATACCCTTGCGCCGCTATCACCCAATCTTAGGGTAATCTAGCACATAAGGTTTCCTTCTCTGGAGTGCAAACTTTAACAGGGTGACCACCTGGATGCCTCCTTGTGCACCTAGTCTCTGGGGCCACCTGTTATGGGAGTGCCTTCACTGTTCACGTGCCATGCATGTAGCTTCACTGGGAAACCCTAGTTCTGATGAGTACTCGACCCCTCAGGACTCTGCACCTAACTGTGCTCTCCTTACTACCCGCATGGGCACTTCGTGATTCAGGCCTCTCCCTACCTCTGGGTATTTAATTGGTCTTCCCCCAAGGCCGATGTCACCTCGTCTTCACCCAAGGCCGATGTCACCTCGCCATACTCTGAGTGGCGATGACACCTAAGCCCATCCTGGTGGTTTGACGACTACTCACCCTTCCCTGTGGGGACGCGCTGATGACTAATCACCCTTCTCTCAGGGGACACACTGACGACTGATCACCCTTCTCTAAGGGAACACACCGATGACTGATCACCCTACTCTGAGGGAACACACCGATGACTGATCACCCTCTAAATTAGAGGTCCATTCCTCACGTGGCTTTGGCCCATGCTGTGGGACCCATCTGACGTGGTTCGCCCTTTACTACCTGTTCTCGGTGTCCGAGGACTGGTCAGTACACAAGCCCCCCAGTCTCAAGCTGTTAACTTGTTTCAGCGAAGAGACTAAGTCATTGGCCCGGGCGACCTACGTGGCTCTGCGCGTAAGGACATGAGTAGCGCGCTGAAGGGACATCTCACCACCTTGTCATCGCCCACATCTCTTACCCTCTGAGGACTTCATTGGTGAGCTCTCTGCTCGAATTGAGGACTTCTTTCTCGACAAAGAGGTGTTAATCACCCTTCTCCCCGATGACCTTGCACCGATGACTGATCGGTGCTTCATTACTTATCGCGCTCTGCTGTCAAGCGCTCATCTAGGAACTGATCTGCCGGTGGTGGTTACTTTAGCAACTGTCCACCGATCATCGTTCTGAGTGATCTCCCCTCTGATTCAGCTGCTATCTTCTACCACGTGTCACCCTGTGAATGGTCCACGTGGTCATCTGCTGCTGACGTCATCGACTACCGCTGACCGATCGGATCAGTAACATATTTAAAAACTAAACTAACCATTTTATATATCTTGCTAGAAACAAAATACAAATCTCACTAAGCATGCTCATTTGTTTTCGGTGAAATTTATTATAGTTAAAAACAAATTTTTAGTGTAAAAGAAAATAAATATTCATATATGTAAAAAAAAACTTATTTAGACTAACAATCTGAAATATTTTCAATTTTGAATGTTACATTTTTATAAATAAAGCACAAATACATTAATTAAACTTATGCAGTTATTTTACTTTCAACCATTAAAATTAATACAACAACGTATTTTATATATATTAATTATCAAGTCATTGATTACTCTTATAACATAATATAAGTCATTGATTTACTTCACTTTAGAAATATAAAACTTTAATAAAAATATTAAGTAAAGCATAAATTAAAGAAATAAAACTTAAAACCGTATACTATGCATATTCTTCATTCTACTTCTCAAGTTTCTCAAAATGATGCATGTAGGTGCATGTAGCTGTACACCTAATGAGTGAATAAAACTAACCCTTCCTCATTATTTTATTTATATAACTCATCCTCCTTTTCCACTTTTTGGCATACATTTGATTCCATCTAAATAAATAATTAATTAAATAAGTAAGAAAGTAACCTCACCCGTCAGTTTTCCTAACCTCTTTCTGCATATATATAACCTATTTCCGAATTCATTCACGTTTAATCAAATTGAATTTTAACTTTGAAAATAGAGACATCATGAGAGGCAAACCAACACCAGCTCAACTTATTCCCTGTCTATCCACCAAACATGAAATAAATTCCCCAAACCCAACAATCTTATAACCCAACAAAATTATACTATGAGTAAATTAAATGTTATATTAAATATAGTTTTTAAAATGATAATTAAAAATCACTAACTATGGAATGTAAAAAATGGTTATTGTTAAATTACCTATATATTAATGCTTACGTGCACAGATCCTCGCCTAACAGTTTGTTCCAATTAATTTACACTTCTGAGTATGGATTGGAAGAAATAGTAGTCATCTAAACTCTTTTTATTTCTACTTTCCTGCCTTACATCTGTGTATTAATCTAATCCCCAAAAGGTTCCAAAATGAGAAACTCTATGCAGTTGTTTTTTTTTCCTCAGATCTTCTGTTTCATATTATTCAGTTTTCAACATCAAGTGCAAACAAAATCCACCATTGACGCATGCAAGGAGTCAGTTTCAAATTTTCAGCTAAAATCACCCGCTGGACCCACACAGAATTGTATCAAGTTTTTGAATTTCCTATACTATTCAACAAATCAATTGAATTGTCAATTCCAGCCAGCATTATAGGAAAATTAAAAGTGAACACTGCACCAAATAACTAATGATTTTCACACTATAATCAAAGGCTTAAAAAAAACAACAAACACCAGCTGCTGCAGGTTTCTAAAAACTACAACATTCAAGAATGAACCAATTCACCGAATCAAATACTAAAATTTGAACCGAAATTAGTGTTCTGTTTCAACAGCACCAGGATTGAATCAATTATGCAGCGAACCAGCACTTAGATGCAAATCCACTAATTACAAACAAGATTAGATGTGCACAAATCCCTCTCCTTCGCCACACGCATTGAAAACAACACCACCGAACTCGCTTCCACCACCTCTCCGACCTTCAACCTCACCATTAAAACACGCAACGCAACAAGAAAAATCTATTTGGTTTCAAAACAAACAAAAATGCAAAAACACAAAATCTATTTTATATATAATCTTCAGTTACAATATAAATTCATAAATCGTATCAAAACGCATAAATAACATATTAACCTAGACAATGACAAAGATAGAGTTGAAGGCAATGCAAAGTGATCCGGTCGGTCATCGGTAGTCGATGACGTCAGCAGCTGATGACGACGTGGGTCAGTCGCAGACTGACGCGTGGCACGAGAAAGCAGATGAACCAGGGTGGAGATCGTTCAAAAACGACGATCAGTGGTCAGCTACCGAGTGACCACCATCAGAAGATCGGTTCCTACTTGAGCGCCGGGAAGCAGAGCGCGAGAAGTGACGAAGCATCGATCAGTCATCGGTGCATGCAAAGTGATCAGTCATCGGTGCATGCAGAGTGATTAGTCATCGATGCATGCAGAGTGATCAGTCGTCGGGGATTCCTTGTCAACACGTGTTAAACTGGGACCCAGGCTCCCAGCGAGAACGTTACTTAAGGACCTCGCCTGATTCCATAAGCAGAGCACGAGGACGTGAAGAAGCACATCGGTCATCGGTGTGTGTTGAGGTGACATCGGCCGCGCGATGTGAACAACGCAACCAAAGATCAGTAAAGTGCCCAGAGGCAGGGAGCGGCCTTAGTCGCGAGACGACCACGCAGGAAGATGAGAAGACGCAGTTAGGTGCAGAATCCTGCTGGGACGAGAACCCATCAAGGTTAGAATCTCCCAGTGGGTTGCATGTCTGCCACGTGGATGGTGAAGATGTTCCCAGAGAATAGGTAGGGCAGATAGGCACAGAAGTCGAGGGGTGCAGAGGTACCCACGCGGCCTCCCCTGTCAGACTTGGCACTCAAGTGAAGAAGACTGGCACGCAAGGTAGCCCTGGGGAGTGGAAACGACAGTGCAGGGTAATTAAGTGGCCTAGAGGTAGCCTGTAGGGGCTACACGGGTTTATATGAGGAAGAAGAACACCAAAACCAGGTATGCAATCTTTACCTCAGAATACACAACACTAAACAGAGGGCACTCAGTTTTCGAATCGAAGAGGACTGAGGGCACACACACACGGTCTCACACAGAGAGATCTGAGAGAGACTTTTTGGTGTTCCCGTTGCCTGACTAGAGCGTCGGAGCTACAACGGCCGCTAGAGGCGTCGTCTGTGTGTTTTGCAGGCACCGCTTGGAGTCCCGTCGAAGGTTCCTGGAGCCTACTTGCAGAACGCGCAGCAGTTAGAAAGCCAAACGAAGGAGTGACGAGGCATTCTCCCCACGCTCGAGTCCGCGGCGAGACCACAAAGCAACACCGTCGAAGATCGTTGTGTCGTGCGCCAAGTTGTTTATTCTCATTCTCTTTCTATCACAGTAACATTTTTGTTTAAGAAAAATGAAGAAAAGTGGAAAAATGAAGAATGAGAGAAGCGGGAAGCTGAAACAATGGCAACTCAATATGACAAGAGAGAAAATGGGAAAAATGAAGAATGAGAGAAGCGGGAGGAAACAAAAGAGGGGAAAAAATTTGGATTCTTTTCTTTTAATTTTAATTATAAAAAATAAATGTTATTATTATTATTATTATTAAAATAAATAATTACATTTAGCGATCAAAAGAAATTTGGTGACTAAAAAATAAACGTATTTGGTGGCTGATTTGATGACAAAAATAAACAATTATATTTAGCGACAAAAAGAAATTCGGTGGCTAAAAAATAAACGTATTTGGTGGTCGATTCAGTGACAAAAATAAATAATTATATTTAGCGACCAAAAGAAAATCGGTGACTAAAAAATAAACATATTTGGTGGCTAATTCGGTGACAGAAAATAAGCAATTATATTTAGCAATCGAAAAAAAATTGGTGGCTAAAAAATAAACATATTCGGTCGCTAATTCGGTCGCAGATATATATTTTCCAATTTATTCAAAACAGCCACCACTTTAGTGACTGATGGTTTTGTCACTCTCATGTTCGGTTGCTAATTCAGTCGCAAAACTAACTAATATCATTAATAATTCATTCGATCGCTATTTCGGTCGCAGATTTGACACTAAGAATATTCGGTGGCTATTTCGGTTGCAAATTGCGACCACTTATTTTCGACTAAATTCGGTGACTAAATTGTTATTTTCTTGTACTGACCCACGAGGCACAGTTTTAGAGTAGAGCTCAAGGAGCTAATAGCCATCCCAGAGGTGGCAAGCAGATTGAAGTTTTCCCCGAAGTCTGACAAGAAGCTAGGACCACATAAGAACAAGTGGTGTGACTTTCACCAAGCACATGGTCACACCCTGAGCAACTGCCTCTCTTTGGGATACCAGATAGACGACCTGGTAAGAAGTGGGTTTCTAACGGCTTATTTGCAGGAACCTTAGGGAAACTTGACGTTGACGGCCTCAACAAGAGACTAGGGGCATGAGGTACCCATCCACGGAGAAATCGACACCATCTCCGGGGGTTTCTCAGGCAGAGGGTGCACCGCTTCCTAGCGAAAGAAGTACACCAGAGAAGTATTGGCTATTGGGGAGGTAGAGCTCGACCTGTTTCCAAAGCCCAACCTCACCTTTATAAAGGCAGATCGAGCAGACATGGTCCCACATGATAATGACCCAATAGTAATTTCAGTCGTGACTGTGGGAAGAAAGGTGCATCGTGTAACATCCCGCCAAATCCTTTTCATATTTATATAGTGAAATAAAGGTAAAACAATAATATCGAAGTGAACATATATATATATATATATATATGTATATGTAATGAAATTTCTCCTCACAGGGAGTTTAATACATATCCAGTCAGTTTCCAAACTTAAACAAAATACAGCAAAATAGAAAAACAGGCGATCTCCTAACAGAAACAGAAAACAGGCGATCTCCTAACAGAAACAGAAAACAGGCGATCTCCTTTCGGCGACCACTTACTGAGGAGCTCTACTTCTTGCAACATCATCTACTCCCGTGTAAATTATACACGATCATCACAGGTTTAAGAAAACATCCACAAAACAAAAACGCAGGGTAAGCTAGATATTTTAAAGAGAATTTAGATATGAAACTTTAAAATCAAGATAAAACAAATTTAAGACACCCACGTAAAAACCATCAACTTTCTCATTCCCTTCACATGACCATCAAGTAATCACATATTTCACAATTTCCTCAAGAGTCGTTCAATTCACATAATTCCATCAAGTGTCTATCAATTTCAAAGTTTCTCATTTCTCACGTCAGACTTCCACTGACTCATCACACATAGACACTTGACACTACTTCCGGAAGACACGTGCATTGACTAGACTCAGAGATCTGCACCTGTCATACTACATTGCTGTAAAGTTCCCACAACTATGCGCATCAACATAATCTCAATCTCAATCTCATCACTCTCCTAGTATGACTGTAAGGACCCAGAAAATTTTATTGGAATGAAAGTGTTATATTTAAATAATTTCAGAAGATGTTATTATTTAAAATACAAAGAGCTGGTAAATGAAGTTTCGTAGTAGTCGGACATCGAACGTCGCCCAACGTCTGGGGTCAGCTGGTAGAGGTCGATCGGCTGGCATGTGGATCAAGAAGAGTAAAGGAAGAAAAGTGTAGCTAAGAAGTCTCCTACGAGATCGCCGTTATTGAAGACGGAGGCGATCTCCGACTTCTCTGGCACATAATCGCCTGTCGCCTAGAGGAGACATGACCGCCAATCGCCTATGGCGTACGTGATCGACGGGAGTGCACGTAGTATGTGGTCTAGATACTGGATCAACCAGAGTGGGTTCCACAAAACCACACGTATCAAGGTGTGGGTTAAGCCTTAGATACGCTGTGCATGCAAAGCTCTATCCTTAGTGTTGCATGCATGGGAGCACGAGGAGTATTGCTGATCTACTCTTGGAAATGTGAAGCTACCGACGTCACCAAGTCATCTGGAGGTGATACCTTGGACGTAACATAATGAGAGGATGAACCTTCAGCATGGTGTGACGATGTGACATCGGTGACCAGAGTAAGGCGATGTGTTCTCATCACACACAAGGGCGATAAGAGATCGCCAACAGCATGAGAGGAACATCGGTCATCAACCAGGATAGGAGAGACATCGGTGGTCTGCCGGGGAGAGACATCGGTGGTCTGCCAGGGAGAGACATCGGTGGTCTGCCAGGGTGAGACATCGGTTGTCTGCCAGTGTGAGGAATCAGTCATCACCGGGATGAGGCAATCAGTCATCGCCTGTATGAGAGACACATCGGTCGTCTCCCAGGGAGAGACATCGGTCGTCTTCCAGGATGAGGCCTCGGTGGATAGTCATCGCGCGAGAGGTCATCGGTGGAAGGTTATCGCGCGATGTCGAGTTTCACACAGATGAGGTGGGACCCAGGCTCTCAGCAGGAGACGTACTACACGCGCGACACGTAGACAAAAAGGGTGGTTCAGAATAGTGACCTCAGAGTGTTAGCCTGCGCAGAAGCACGCGTAGTCGTACTGTTCAGGGAAGCGTACACGCAAACTTCCCTGCAGAGTGGGTGGTGGCAGCGGCTTTTGGGGCAAGTTGGTTTAAGATACAAAAACCCACTTCTGAGAGGAAAAAGAACGTTTTCAGTGGTTCAAGAGTGAAAGAGTGAGCTCACCTTCATCCTTCTCTTTTCTCTCCTTCACTCTGCGATTCAGGCCCTATCACGTTCCTGCTTGGCTATCGACGACTGCCATAGAGCACCTGGGAGGTTCTCTGCAAGTTCTACAAACCAGACGCTAAAACAGAGCCAAGGCATCCTTTAAGCTAGGTGGGTTTTGGAGCTCTTGGTGTTTTGCGCAAGTCCAGGTAAGGGAAGCTAGCTTTATTTTCAATAAAAGCCGTAGATTAGCTGTTTCTGAAGTGAGGGCGACGTGGTCGCCGGTTTCATATTCTTTTTCGTGATGCTCTGTCCTATGTGTTTGGGCGACGTGATAGCCGGTTTTAAATACAGATTTCAAAATCCCCTATTTTGGACGTGATCGCCGGTTTTGGCGTTGTTTTTCGAACTCCCCTATTTTGGTGCTGTTTGAAAACTGTTTGAGATTTAAATGTGAAATACATGTGATATTTAAAAATCTGAACCGTGGAATGAATGTTGCTGTGACTAAACCGTTCATTCAGTGTTGTATGATGTATTGATTGTTGTGAATGTGGGATCAAGGCATAGTATTTTCAGGAAAGAAAATACCGTGTAAGATCGTGTGAAATGTGTATTGACTAGGGGCTTGTCTAGAAGGAGATATCCTGACTCTGCTGATATAATGGAATCACATAGACGAAGTTATTCAGTTGTGGAGAGTTGAAGGAGGTTCATATGAATGGGTGAGTCGTGTGAAAAAGAACGAGCTCGGCCTGTTATATGAATTAACCCTGTCATACCGGGAGAGTGATGATATTGAGACTATGTATGCGCATGACTGTGTGGATTTCACAGCGACCCTGTGTGGATTTCACAGTGGTGTGGTATGACAGGTGCAGATCTCTGGGCCTGAGTCAACGCACGAGTCTTCCGGAAGTGGAGTCATGTGTCTATATCTTATGAGTCAGTGGAAAGTCTGACGTGTGAACCATGAATATTGAAAGTAGTGAATAGACACTTGACGAGTTTGTGGAATATGGGAATGTTGATGGTTGAAATTGATATGGATTATGAATGGCGTGAAGATTTATGTTTTCTATTGATTTAAAGTTTCATATTTAAAGTTTTTAAAACATCTAGCTTACCCTTTCATCTGGTATTGTGATTGCTTTCTAAAACCTGTGATGATCGTGTATTTTTACACGGGAGCAGACGAGGTTGCAGGTAGTAGAGCTCATCAGTGAGTGGTCGCCGGAAGGAGATCGCCTGTTCCTATTTCTGTTAGGCGATCACCCTTCTTCTGTTTTCTGATAGGAGATCGCCGTTCTCTGATAGGAGATCGCCTTTTGCTGTTAGGAGATCGCCTGTCTTTCTATTTTAATGTAATTTTGTTACGTTTTTGGAAAATTGACCGAATATGTATTAAACTCCCTGTGAGGAGAAACCTCATTACATATATATAATTTTGTTCACTTCAAAATATTTGTTTACCTTTATTTTCATTATATAAATATGAATAGTATTTTGGCGGGATGTTACAATGACAGGGTGAATCCATACAACAGGTCAAGTGGTTATTTTTCAAACCACTTACCCATACATATGAACCTCCATCGACTCTCAACGCCTGAATAACTTCATCTATATGATTCCATTATATCAGGAGAGTCAGGATATCTCATTATAGAAATCACTGATCAATGCACATTCTACAACAATCTTACACGGTATTTTCTTTCCTGAAAATACTATGCCTTGATTCCACATTCACAACATTCAACACATCATACAACACTTAAATGAACGATTCCAATTACAGCAACAATCATTCCACGGTTCAGATTTTCGA
Source organism: Phaseolus lunatus (assembly GCA_013389735.1). Lineage (NCBI taxonomy): Eukaryota > Viridiplantae > Streptophyta > Magnoliopsida > Fabales > Fabaceae > Phaseolus > Phaseolus lunatus. Next base: position 20,291,044 of record CM023867.1, read on the forward strand.
ATATCACATGCATTTCACATTTCAATCTCAAACAGTTTCAAACGACACTAAAACAGGGAAGTTCGAAATCAACATTAAAATCGGCGATCACGTCGCCCCACACATAAAAACAGAGCATCGTGAAAAAGAATATGAAACCGGCGACCACGTCGCCCTCACTTCAGAACCTACTCGCCTAAAGTTTTTATAAACGAAAATGCTAGCTTCCCTTACCTGAACTTGCACAAAAACACCAAGAGCTCCAAAACCCACCGAAGCTTAAAGATGCCTTAACTCTGTTTTAGCGTCCGGTTTGGAGAACTTGCAGAGAACTTCCCAGGAGTCCAAGGGTAGTCGTCGCTCGTCGTACTGGTACTTGAGGATGCCTGAATCGCAGCACGAAGGAGAGAAAAGAGAAGGATGAAGGCAAACTCACTCTGTCACTCTTGAACCACAGCAACGTTCTTTTCCTCTCAGAAGTGAGTTTTTGAATCTAAACCAACTTGTCCACAATTGCCGCTGCCACTACCCACTCTACAGGAAAGCTTGCGTGCACACTTCCTTGAACAGTATGACCACGTGGGTTTCTGCGCATACCAACTCTCTGACGCTAACTATTCTGAAACACCCTTTCTGTCTACATGTTGCGCATGCAAAGCGTTTTCACTATGAGCCTGGGTCCCACCTTATCTGTGTGAAACACGACATCGCGCGATAACCTTCCACCAATGACTCATCCTGGTGGACGACCGATGTCTCTCCCTGGAGGACGACCGATGTCTCTCCCTAGAAGACGACCGATGTCTATCCCTGGCGATGACCGCATGTCTCTCGCCCTGGCGATGCCCGCGTGTCTCTCGCCCTGGCGATGCCCGCATGTCTCTCGCCCTGGCGATGCCTGCATGTCTCTCGCCCTGGCGATGACTTATGACACATCGCCACGCCTTGCTGAAGGTTCTTCATCCCACTATGTTACGTCCAAGGTATCACCTCCACATGACTTGGTGACGTCGGTAGCTTCACATTTCCAAGAATAGATCAGCATTACTCCTCGTGCGCCCATGCATGCAACACTAAGGACGATCTCTTATGCTCAAGCATAGAGTTTCGCATGCACAGCGTATCTAAGGCTTAACGCACACCTTGATACGCGTGGTTTTTGGAACCACTATGGTTGATCCAGTATCTTGACCACATACTAAGTGCACTTTCGGCGATCATGTACACCATAGGCGATTGGCGATCATGTGCACCAAGTGTGATTGGCGATCATGTGTACTCTAGGCGACAGGCGATTATGTACCAGAGAAGTCGGAGATTGCCTCCGCCTTCAACAACGGCGATCTCGTAGACTTCTAAGCTACACTTTCCTTCCTTTATATTTTAAATAAAAACATACTTAGAATTCACTTAAAATATATCACTTTCATTCCAATAAAATTTTCTAGGTCCTTACACATCGTGTCCTTGTCGACCAGGAAAGCTCGGCAGACGTGATGTTTTGGCCGACCTTCAACAAATTGCAGTTATCCCCTGACCAGTTGAGACCCTATGATGGATGCTTGTATGGGTTTGCGGGAGATCAGGTGGAGGCCAGGGGTTACATCGAATTAAGGACAACGTTTACAGATGGCAAAGCATCTCGCACCATTAACATCAGGTACCTTGTAGTTAATGTGCCTTCTGCTTATAACATTCTTTTGGGCAGACCAACTTTGAACAGGTTAGGAGCAGTGCCTTCGTCAAGGCACATGAAACTGAAGCTACCCTTTCTTGATGGTGCGGTGATTGCAATGAAGTCTGACCAGAAGACGGCTCGAAAGTGCTACGAAGATAGTCTCAAAACCAAGAAAGGTGTATGTACAGTGACTACCGGGCCACCTAGGGATGAGGAAGACGTTCGCATGGAGTTCGCCCTAGAAAGACAAGCCGAGCCCACAGAGGAGGTCGTGGAACGAGAGGTCGGGGGTAAGCAATTCAAGCTTGGTAAGTCTTTGAGTCAAGAAGCGAAGGACCAGGTCGCCGAAGTTTTGACCCGACATTTGGATGCCTTTGCATGGACTGCTTCAGACATGCCTAGGATAGACCCTGATTTCTTGTGCCACCGTCTCACCTTTAACCCCCAAGTCCAACCTGTTCATCAGAGGCGGAGGAAGTTTAATGAAGAAAGGCGGCAGGTCATCAGGCAGGAAACTCAGAAGTTGCTGGAGGCTGGTCACATAAGGGAAATCCAATACCCTGAGTGGTTGGCCAACGTGGTGTTGGTAAAGAAAGCTAATGGTAAGTGGAGAATGTGCATCGACTTCACTGACTTGAATAAGGCCTACCCCAAGGACTCATACTCGCTTCCCAGCATTGACACCTTGGTAGACAGCGCCTCAGGATGCAAACTCCTAAGCTTTTTGGATGCATTTTCTGGGTATAACCAGAAACGAATGCATACCAGAGACGAATGCAAGACAACATTCATGACGAAGCTTTCCAATTACTACTACAAGGTGATGCCCTTTGGGTTGAAGAATGCAGGAGCGACGTATCAGAGGTTGATGGACCGAATACTCGCCCCTATTGATGGGTTGCTCTTCATGACCATTTGTTCTTCTTGAAATATGAGGTAAAAAGGTGGTGAAAGCTATGGATGATATGGGTCAAGGATGGCTCATATAGAGTTATGGGTTCCTTGTAGGTGCATGAAAGGTATAGAGAGTGATAGGTTAGGCCAAATCACTTGGAGGAAGATGAAGATGAAGATCAAAGTGTCTAACCTAGAGAGACTAGACAAAGAGTAGAAGCTAGCATAATTTTGGTAGCATTACTCATATAAATTGATCTTCTAAAAACATGAGCCAAAGCACCCTATTTATAAGAGATGTGCCTTGGAGAGTAAGGAGCAAGGGTGGGATGGAGAATACATAAAAGAGAGGGCTGCTAGGGTGTTGACTAAAGGTCAATGCAGCCCCTTAGCATGCTTCTAGAAGGTAGGGCTACATTCCTACCCTAAAAGGCCTAGGTACAAGCTAAATTGTTAAATACACCCCCTTGTTGTGCTAAATGAACCCTACTCTACTAAATTGTTAAATACACCCCCGATTGTGCTAAATGAACCCTACTCTATTGAAATTACAAATAAATTGAAATTAATTGATGCTCAACTCCCATGGCTTGGGCTTTACTCCTTGTGGTCCTCTGAGGGGTCTTTGAATATATAGAGAAAATTTTCTCTGTCATCAGTAGCAGAGTCCCACTCTTCTTGAATCCTCTTTGCCATGGACATAGTTGTTGGGCCTGAGCTTGGGCTTAGGCTTGGGCTTGGGCCTCTTCCATTATCCCCTCCTTCTTGAGAGGATCTGTCCTCAGATCTACAGGGTTGATCTCAAACAGCAGCCTTATTCCTGCTTTGAAATGCTCGTCCTCCAAGATCAAATATTAACCTACAATAAACATTAAAGAAAAGTGAGATAAGAAAATTAAGACTAGTGTATTCAAATAAAATAGTAAGGAAATAAGGCCCTTTGCTATTTTTATAAAAGTTTTGTTTGAAAGAAATAGGGCCCTTTTCAAAAATATTTTTGCTTCCTTTGTGTTGTTCATTGCCCAAGATAAGCAACAACATCATAAAGTGTTGTTTTTGTGATTTTTGAGAATAAGAGTAAGCATCATGATTCAAAGGAAAAGAAGAGTTCAAAGTATTGCACCCCCTTTAAGGGTTCTTTTCCCACTATGCTTGTAGGAGGTGTTGTAAGACACTCTTCATTCTTTCTAGATTCCTCTTCTTCTTTTTCAAACAACCCCTCACTTGGCTTTTCTATGGAGGAAAGGTTTATATCTATATTTGGTTCAGCTTCAGAAATAGATTTTTCTTCAAGCCTATTATCATAAGGGTTTTCTATGAAAAAAGAATTTAAGTCAATGTTTGGTTCAACTCCAAACAAAGGATTTTTTGTACTTTCCTTTTCTATCATCACTTTTTCTCTCTTTTCTTTCTCTTCTCTATCTTTCCTTTCATTATCCTCTCTTTCTCTTTTGTCTTTCTCATTTTCTCTCTTTATTTTCATTTGTACTTGGTCCTTTACCACTTGTGAAGGTGTTAAAGGATAGAGTACAAACTTTTTCTCCCTTGGGTAAAATTTATCTCGTTGGTAAGACCATTATGGATGGTTTTCTTTTCAAATTGCCATGGTCTTCCCAATAAGATGTGGCAGGCTTCCATGGGTACTACATCACATAAAATCTTATCTTTATAGTTCCCTACAGAAAGACTGATTTTTACCTGCTTATCTACAGTTAATTCCCCATCTTCATTTATCCACAAAAGTTTGTAAGGTTTTGGATGAGGTATTAATTGTAGATTAAGCTTTTCAACCATCCTAGTGCTACAACAGTTGCAGCAAGAGCCACTATCCACAATGAGAGAACAATTGTTTTCTAAAACTTTACATCTTGTATGAAAGATGTTCTCTCTCTGTGTTTCATGGTTCACACTAGGTTGATTGTTGAGGGTTCTTCTGATCATCATTAATTCTCCCTCACAAGGATATGCCCCCTCACTACTTTCCTTCTCTTCTTCCCCACTAGACTCTTCATCTTGGCTGCTATACTCATCCCTCCCTCTTAAGATCATGGTTCTCCTATTTGGGCACTGGGATGCTATATGGCCTCTACCAAGACACTTGAAGCACTGGATGTCTCTACTGCGGGGTTGTGAGGTAGACACATCTTTTCCTACACTCTTGGGAGTTTCTTTGGATTTATCCTTTGAAAAACTATCCTCCCTTTCTCTTTTATACTCTCTCTTGGGATAAGAGTTAGAGTAAGAACTCTCCTTGCAACTTGATCCCTTTCTCAAATTTGTTGTTCAACTTTTATACAAAGTTGGATCAAGTCATTCAAGTCCCTGTAGGGCAAAAGTTCTACTTTATCCCTTATCTCAAGATTGAGACCACTCAGGAACCTAGCTATGGTGGTGGTGGCTTCTTCCCTAATATAAGCTCTCATCATGTAGAGCTCCATCTTTTGCCTATACTCCTCTACACTCATGTTTTTCTGTTGGAGTCTTTGGAGCTTGTCCATTAACTCCCTATCGTAGTATGAAGGAATATGGCGGCATCTCAGGGCTCCCCTAAGGTCATTCCAATATTCTATGGGAGGGTCCCTGTGGAGGCGCCTATCTTTCTCTAGGGCTGTCCACCAATACATAGCGTTTCCTTGAAAGCTTAAAGTGGCTAAGGGTACTTTCCTTTCCTCACTAACATGATGGCAAGCAAAAAGTTGTTCTACTTTCAGTTCCCAATCTAGGTATGTTTCAACATTTTCCTTTCCATAAAAATGAGGTAAGTCTACCCAAGTCTCTTTTGGGTGGCTTTCTCTCCTAGTTCTTCTAGGTGGAGGTTGACAATAATCATTTACTCTCAGACTCCCCTCAGCATGTGAGTCACTTGACCTAGAACTAGATGCATGTGATTTTTTTAATTTTTAAATGTATTCATCTTTTTCTCTAACAATCCTCAACTCCTTTTCCAAAACTGCAAGATAGGCATCTCTTTCTTTTTTATCTTCCAAAAGTTGAGCCTCATGTTGCAATTGTCTTTGTGATAGTGATTGAAAATATCTAGACAATTGTTTCAAAAGAGATTTTGTGGATTTTCTATCACTTTCACTATGACTTGAAGAATGAGTAGACATGTTTAGGGTTTGTGATAAAAGTAATTTTCAAAAAGAAAGATAAGTGTAGTGAAGTAGGTAATTTCCCAGGAAAGGGTTTCCTTGGCCAGATACTATCCCACAACACTTTCACAAACCTTTCTCTAAGCAATTTACTTAGAGCACAATCAAAGATAAAAAAAAAAAATAATTATGCAAGAAAAACTATATAAAGCAATAAAACACAAAATGAAAATTGCTATCTAGAAAGCTTTTAAAACTAGTCGAATCCTAAGGTGAGGCTTCTTGGCACTTTGGAACCTTGAAGACACACTCACCGTCTAAGACATATTAATCCACTAATTAATCAATGTCCTTGCAAATTACAACTCAAAGAAATACAAAGAAATTAGGTCAACAAATTTTGATGTACAAAAATTTAAAGTCCTATTCTATGCACTCCTTCACTTGTAGCTCCTTTGTGTATATTTGTGTATTTTTCAAAGAGGTTGCTGTTGTCCCTTGCTTTGTCTCCTTAGGTTATTCAACCTTAAATCTTTAATCCAGCTCCTCTTTAGTGATATGGCTTTCACCAAAACAAAATTTTAGCTCCACACTCACCAAAGCACTTTTTAGGTCAAATCCACCAAAGAGAGGTCAAGCTAGTTTTAAAGCAACAAAACTCAAATTTAAAATCAAGGACTACTGCAAATGGAGTTGATATTTGACAAGACTTGAAAGAGTATTCAATAAAATTTGACAAGTGTAACATCCCGCCAAAATAATACATACCTCCATGTATAATTGAAATTAAGTGTAATCAAATAATATTGAAGAGTGCAAAATAAAATGTATATATATATATATATCAGAAATGAAGTTACTCCTCTTAGGGAGTTTAATACATAACCAAATCAAATGTTTGCAAGATTTTACGAAATTAAAAGAAATGCAGTAAGACAGGCGGTCTCAAAAGAAAACGGCGATCTCCAACTTTAAAACGGCGATCTCTAACAGAAGACCTCAAAACGGGCGATCTTCTATCAGGACACGAAAACCGGCGATCACCCGATGGAGGCATAAACCGGCGATCACCCGATAGAGACGGAGATAGGCGATCTCCTTCCGGCGACCACTCACTGAGGAGCTCTACTCCCTGGAAGATCATCTGCTCCCGTGTAACAATTACACGATCATCACAGTTTTTAAAGAGAACCAAGCACAACACCAAAGAAACACCACAAGGTAAGCTAGACATTTTAAAGAGAGTTTAAATAGGAACATTAAAATTAAGGTAAAACAAGTTTCAAGATTATCCATGTAAAACGTAGAACTACAATTAGCATTCAGCTGATCGCCCAAAATCACAAATTCACTACATTTCCCATAGTCATTCCATTTCACAACACAGCATCAAGTGTCTATCAATATTCCAGTTTCTCATTTCACATGTCAGACTTTCCACTGACCCACCATGCATAGACACATGACACTACTTCCAATTTGACTCGTGTGTTGACTCAGGCCCAGAGATTTGCACCTGTCATACCTACCACTGTGAATCCACACAGCATGCGCATATACCATCTCATTGTTACCATTCTCTTGGTATGACAAGGTTAATTCGTATAACAGGCCGAGCTCGTTCCCATTTGAACAACTCGCCCATTCATACGAACCTCCTTCGACTCTCACCAACTGAATAACTTCATCTACGTGATTTCATTATCTCAGCAGAGTCAGGATATCTCCTTCTAGACAAGCCCCTAGTCAATACACCTATACAGATCTTACACGGTATTTCCTTTCCTGAAAATACTATGCCTCGATCCCACATTCACAGCATTCAAACACATCCTACCATTCAAGTAAATGATTCAAATCACATCCACAAACATTTCAGAGCTTCAGATCTTCGAATATCTCATGTAAATCTCAAGTAGTTTCAAAATAACATCAAAAACAGAGATTGCGTAAAACAGCGCCAAAACCGGCGATCTAGTTCAACCACAGAGCGTTTTCAAAGACTATGTTTAAAACCGGCGACCACGTCGCCCAAACACATAACACAAAGCATTTCATGAAGACGAAAGCGAAAACGGCGACCACGTCGCCCACCCTTCAGAAAAGGCTAAACGATGGTTCGTATTAAAGATGAAGGCTAGCTTCCCTTACCTGGACTTGCGCAAACACCAGGAGCTTCGAAATCCAACGAAGCTTGCAGAATACCTTGGCTCTGTTTTTCGCGTCTGGTTGAAGGACTTGCAGAGAACCTCCCAGGTGCTCTAATGGTGGCCGTCGCTCGTCGTACTCTCGTGTGAAGGTGCTAGAACCGCAGCGCGAAGGAGAGAATGGAGGAGAAGGGAGATAAACGCACCCTTTAGCTTTGGAACCACAGCAACGTTTCTTTCCTTCTCCCTCAGAAATGGGTTTTTGCATCTTAAGCTGACTTCTCCACAAAAACCGCTGCCACCACCCACTCTGCAGGGAGTTTGCGTGTACGCTTCCCTGAACAGTACTACTAAGCGTGCCTCTGCGCAGGCTACGCTCTGAGGTCACTATTCTGAACCACTCTTTTGTCTACGTGGCGCGCGTGCAGAACATCTCTTGCTGGGAGTCTGGGGCCCACGTTCTCTGGGTGTAACTCAACGTCGCGCGATGACCTTTCGCCGATCACTACCAGCTCGAAGAGAAACCACTGATGACCTCTCGCGCGAAGATGATCCACCGATGACCTCTCGCGCGAAGACTACCACCGATGACCCCGCGCGAAGACTACCACCGATGACCTCTTCCTGGCGAACGACCGATGTCTTCCTCTGGGAGACAACCGATGTCTTCCCTGGCGACGCCCTCATAACTCTCGCGCCTTGGCCACGTCCACATGCATCGCGTCCTGGCAATGCCCGCGTGCCTCGCGCCCGCGCGATGCCTGCATGCCCCTCGCGCCCGCGCGATGCCTGCATGCCTCTCGCGCCCGCGCGATGCTTGCATGCCTCTCACGCCCGCGCGATGCCTGCATGCCTCTCACGCCCGCGCGATGCCTGCATGCCTCTCGCGCCCGCGCGATGCCTGCATGCCTCTCGCGCCCTGCATGCAACACTAAGGGTGATCTCTTTTGCTCAAGCGTAGAGCTTCGCATGCACAGCGTATCTAAGGCTTAACCCACACCTTGATACGCGTGGTTGTTGGAACCCACTCTGGTTGATTCAGTATCTTGACCACATACTACGTGCATTCCCGCCGATCACGTACACTCTAGGCGATTGGCGCTCATGTCTCCTCTAGGCGACAGGCGATTATGTGCCAGGGGAGTCGGAGATCGCCTCCGTCTTCACTAACGGCGATCTCGTAGGAGACTTCTTAGCTACACATTTCCTCCTTTACTCTTCTTGATCTACATGTCAGCCGACCGACCTCTACCAGCTGACCCCAGATCTTGGGCGACGTCCGAGGCCCGACTACTACGAAACTTCATTTACCAGCTCTTTGTATTTTAAATAATAACATCTTCTGAAATTATTTAAATATACCACTTTTATTCCAATTCAATTTTACAGGTCCTTACATTCTCCCCAACAAGAAAAATTTTCGTCCTCGAAAATTGGATTACAAGGAAAAGAGGTATGGATAAGCCTCCCTCATGGGTTCTTCTAACTCCCAAGTAGAATCCCCCGATTTCTCATCCCACACCACTTTCACCATGTCGATGGTCTTGCCTCTGAGCTGTTTACATTGCCGATCGTCAATCCTGACTGGTTTTGCTTCAAAGGACAAGTCATCCCTGATCTGCACGTCGTCTACATCCAGCACATGACTAGGGTCTGCCATGTACTTCCTCAGCTGTGACACGTGAAACACATTGTGCAGATTCGCCAGATGGGGAGGTAGGGCGATCTCATACGCCACTGGGCCAATCCTTCTTAAGATCTGATATGGTCCCACGAACTTAGGGGACAACTTCTTTGACCTGATCGCCCGCCCTACACCCTTGGTTGGTGTCACTTTCATGAACACGTGATCTCCAGCAGCAAACTCCAAAGGCTTTCTCCTCTGATCTGCATAGGACTTCTGCCTACTCTGAGAGGCTTTCATTCTGCTTTGTATCTGCTTCACCTTCTCGGTCGTCTGCTGAATCAACTCTGGCCCAACCAAGACTGCCTCGCCCTCCTGGTACCAACATAAGGGAGTTCTGCATTTCCTCCCATACAGGGCTTCATATGGTGCCATCCCAATGCTGGCGTGGTAGCTATTGTTATAGGTAAACTCCACTAGTGGCAACACCTCCTCCCAACCTCCCAATTGATCCAAAACGCATGCCCTCAGCAGATCTTCCAAAGATTGGATCGTCCTCTCTGACTGACCATCTGTTTGGGGATGATATGCAGAGCTCATCCTCAACTTGGTTCCCAAACACTCTTGCAAGGTCTGCCAAAACCGTGAAGTGAACCTGGGATCTCTATCTGAAATGATGCTGGAAGGCACTCCATGCAACCTCACAAAGCTCCTTATCTCAGTCACTGTCTTAGGACGTTCCCATTGCAGCACTGCCTCTACCTTGGCTGGATCTACCGAGATCCCCTGGGCAGATATCACGTGTCCTAAGAAGTTGACTTCCCTTAGCCAGAACTCACACTTAGAGAACTTGGCATAGAGCTGCTTCTCCCTCAGTATTTCCAATACTGTCCTCAGGTGTTCCTCATGCTCTTCCTCGGTCCTTGAATAAATGAGGATGTCATCTATGAAGACCACCACAAACTTATCCAAGAAAGGGCGAAAGATCCTATTCATGTAGTCCATGAATAGAGCTGGAGCATTGGTGACTCCAAATGGCATCACTACATACTCGTAGTGCCCATATCGAGACCTAAAAGCTGTCTTCTGAACATCTTCAGCTTTTACCAAGATTTGGTGATACCCCGATCTCAGGTCAATCTTGGAGAACACCGAGGCCCCATGAATTTGGTCCATCAAATCATCAATCCGAGGTAGGGGGGTACTTGTTCTTGATGGTCAATTTGTTCAATTGCCTGTAGTCTATACACAGCCGAGACCCTCCATCCTTCTTCTTGACTAGGAGCACTGGAGCTCCCCATGGAGATACGCTGGGTCTGATGAACTGCTTCTCCAGCAACTCTTCCACTTGCTTCTTTAACTCCACTAACTCGGCTGGTGCCATCCTGTAAGGTGCCATTGACACTGGTCCAGCTCCAGGTACCAAGTCAATAGAGAATTCCACTTCTCTCTTAGGGGGGTAACCCAGGCACCTCTTCTGGGAATACATCTGTGAAATCTTTCACCACTTGTATCCTGTTTACGTCCCCTTTATTCTCCACTTCCAACCGGGCGAGCACCACGAAGCACCTCGCCTCTCCTTCCAGCTCTGATCGCCCTTGTTGAACTGACAACACATCCGGTTCTTGGGGGCCTGGAAACGCTACCTTCTGCCTACCACAGTCTATGAGAACGTGATTGGCAGCTAACCAATCCATTCCCAGGATGACATCCAGGTCCTGAAGGGGTAGGCAGATCAAGTTCACCTTGAATCTGCGTCCTTCTACAATCACTGGACATTCGGGCAAACTGTAGAGGTCAACACCTGTCCTGATGCAGGTGTATAGACCAACAGTTTCAAACGGTAACTCCTTCACTAGAAGGCCCAACTCGGCTACACACAGGCTTGACACAAAGGAGTGTGTCGCTCCAAAATCAAACAAAATTCTAACGCATCTACCAACTATAGAGCAACATTCTGTACTAAGTTACCTGACTGAGATGCCTCCGCTCCAGTCATGGCAAACACTCTCCCTGCTGCCTGAGGTCGACTGCCTCCATTCCTCAACTGTTGGGATCCACTGGGTTGAGTCATCCTATTCTGGGTAGGACAATCTCTAGCAACGTGTCCCGTCTTTCGGCAGATGTAGCATCTTCTCCCTGAATTCCCCTTGGGGCACACTTTGACGTTCTGTGATCCACCACAACGGAAACATCTTGGTTTCCATGGTTGTTGTTGCTGAAACTGGGGCGGAACTGCTCCTGCCCGATGTGGTGGAGGTCTCGCATAAGGCTTGCTTCGTGGTTGCTGTACCTTGGCTTTCCCACTGGAGGGACCCCCTGGGTGTGATCTGATTACCCTGGAACCACCCCTCTCCAGGGTCTCCACCCTCTTTGCCTTCTCCACTAAGGCATGAAACTCTCTGATCCCCTGATCTGGTTGGTTCGGAGAAACGTTCCCACGGAACTGGGTTGAGTTGTGCCTCATGAACTCGGTCATCCCCATCTGCTCCCGAGGCTGATTGACATGGAAAGCTGTTGCAGCCGATCCAGCAGTTTCTAAATGATTCATTACAGTCTGATGAATTTGGACCATTACCGTATTCTGCTGTTGGATGGCAGTTGCCATCACCTCCATGGCCCTGGCGATCTGACCCATCTCTGAAGAAGGTTGGGGAGGGGTAGAAGGTCTACGTGCCATCTCCTTCGTTTTCAGATTTTGAAACTATAAGATTCCTATATTTCCCTACAACTAAAAGAATGAGATCGATAAGAAATCAATTCATTCAAGGGGGTAACAGCTAGACCTTACAAAGGTCAGCATCTCAAAATCATTAAGAATTTGAGCTCATCCACAGAATCACAACACTTATAACTTCACACAAAACACCAGAACAGTTACTGGTGTGCAAACATCAGTCCAAACTACCACCTCGGTCAAATTCAAGAACACTCAAAAATCACACCAGAATTCAATGTAGGCTAAATATCAAACCTTTGGAATTAAGATTAAGAATTATCTTGATCCAGTTATGAGTGTGCACCCTCACCACTTTATCAAGACCTTCTTATTCTTAATACTAAGATTTTCAGTTAGGCACACGTTCACCCAAGCACACGCAAGAGTTCAAAACTAAAACGTTTGAAAACCTTCCACTATAGTGGTTATTTAAAACTCAAATAAATTTTATGAGCAAAAGAAACACAATGGATCCACAGCCCTCAGGTCATCCTAAGGCGAACTGCTCTGATACCATTAATGTAACATCCCGCCAAAATAATACATACCTCCATGTATAATTGAAATTAAGTGTAATCAAATAATATTGAAGAGTGCAAAATAAAATGTATATATATATATATATCAGAAATGAAGTTACTCCTCTTAGGGAGTTTAATACATAACCAAATCAAATGTTTGCAAGATTTTACGAAATTAAAAGAAATGCAGTAAGACAGGCGGTCTCAAAAGAAAACGGCGATCTCCAACTTTAAAACGGCGATCTCTAACAGAAGACCTCAAAACGGGCGATCTTCTATCAGGACACGAAAACCGGCGATCACCCGATGGAGGCATAAACCGGCGATCACCCGATAGAGACGGAGATAGGCGATCTCCTTCCGGCGACCACTCACTGAGGAGCTCTACTCCCTGGAAGATCATCTGCTCCCGTGTAACAATTACACGATCATCACAGTTTTTAAAGAGAACCAAGCACAACACCAAAGAAACACCACAGGGTAAGCTAGACATTTTAAAGAGAGTTTAAATAGGAACATTAAAATTAAGGTAAAACAAGTTTCAAGATTATCCATGTAAAACGTAGAACTACAATTAGCATTCAGCTGATCGCCCAAAATCACAAATTCACTACATTTCCCATAGTCATTCCATTTCACAACACAGCATCAAGTGTCTATCAATATTCCAGTTTCTCATTTCACATGTCAGACTTTCCACTGACCCACCATGCATAGACACATGACACTACTTCCAATTTGACTCGTGTGTTGACTCAGGCCCAGAGATTTGCACCTGTCATACCTACCACTGTGAATCCACACAGCATGCGCATATACCATCTCATTGTTACCATTCTCTTGGTATGACAAGGTTAATTCGTATAACAGGCCGAGCTCGTTCCCATTTGAACAACTCGCCCATTCATACGAACCTCCTTCGACTCTCACCAACTGAATAACTTCATCTACGTGATTTCATTATCTCAGCAGAGTCAGGATATCTCCTTCTAGACAAGCCCCTAGTCAATACACCTATACAGATCTTACACGGTATTTCCTTTCCTGAAAATACTATGCCTCGATCCCACATTCACAGCATTCAAACACATCCTACCATTCAAGTAAATGATTCAAATCACATCCACAAACATTTCAGAGCTTCAGATCTTCGAATATCTCATGTAAATCTCAAGTAGTTTCAAAATAACATCAAAAACAGAGATTGCGTAAAACAGCGCCAAAACCGGCGATCTAGTTCAACCACAGAGCGTTTTCAAAGACTATGTTTAAAACCGGCGACCACGTCGCCCAAACACATAACACAAAGCATTTCATGAAGACGAAAGCGAAAACGGCGACCACGTCGCCCACCCTTCAGAAAAGGCTAAACGATGGTTCGTATTAAAGATGAAGGCTAGCTTCCCTTACCTGGACTTGCGCAAACACCAGGAGCTTCGAAATCCAACGAAGCTTGCAGAATACCTTGGCTCTGTTTTTCGCGTCTGGTTGAAGGACTTGCAGAGAACCTCCCAGGTGCTCTAATGGTGGCCGTCGCTCGTCGTACTCTCGTGTGAAGGTGCTAGAACCGCAGCGCGAAGGAGAGAATGGAGGAGAAGGGAGATAAACGCACCCTTTAGCTCTGGAACCACAGCAACGTTTCTTTCCTTCTCCCTCAGAAATGGGTTTTTGCATCTTAAGCTGACTTCTCCACAAAAACCGCTGCCACCACCCACTCTGCAGGGAGTTTGCGTGTACGCTTCCCTGAACAGTACTACTAAGCGTGCCTCTGCGCAGGCTACGCTCTGAGGTCACTATTCTGAACCACTCTTTTGTCTACGTGGCGCGCGTGCAGAACATCTCTTGCTGGGAGTCTGGGGCCCACGTTCTCTGGGTGTAACTCAATGTCGCGCGATGACCTTTCGCCGATCACTACCAGCTCGAAGAGAAACCACTGATGACCTCTCGCGCGAAGACGATCCACCGATGACCTCTCGCGCGAAGACTACCACCGATGACCCCGCGCGAAGACTACCACCGATGACCTCTTCCTGGCGAACGACCGATGTCTTCCTCTGGGAGACAACCGATGTCTTCCCTGGCGACGCCCTCATAACTCTCGCGCCTTGGCCACGTCCACATGCATCGCGTCCTGGCAATGCCCGCGTGCCTCGCGCCCGCGCGATGCCTGCATGCCCCTCGCGCCCGCGCGATGCCTGCATGCCTCTCGCGCCCGCGCGATGCTTGCATGCCTCTCACGCCCGCGCGATGCCTGCATGCCTCTCACGCCCGCGCGATGCCTGCATGCCTCTCGCGCCCGCGCGATGCCTGCATGCCTCTCGCGCCCTGCATGCAACACTAAGGGTGATCTCTTTTGCTCAAGCGTAGAGCTTCGCATGCACAGCGTATCTAAGGCTTAACCCACACCTTGATACGCGTGGTTGTTGGAACCCACTCTGGTTGATTCAGTATCTTGACCACATACTACGTGCATTCCCGCCGATCACGTACACTCTAGGCGATTGGCGCTCATGTCTCCTCTAGGCGACAGGCGATTATGTGCCAGGGGAGTCGGAGATCGCCTCCGTCTTCACTAACGGCGATCTCGTAGGAGACTTCTTAGCTACACATTTCCTCCTTTACTCTTCTTGATCTACATGTCAGCCGACCGACCTCTACCAGCTGACCCCAGATCTTGGGCGACGTCCGAGGCCCGACTACTACGAAACTTCATTTACCAGCTCTTTGTATTTTAAATAATAACATCTTCTGAAATTATTTAAATATACCACTTTTATTCCAATTCAATTTTACAGGTCCTTACAACAAGCAAAAATTAATGCACACAAGAATAGGTAGCACACAAAGTGGAATCCTAGTGAATGGAACTAGAATAGATGAATAAAACCAAAAACAGCACTACAGAATTTTTTTGTGTGTAAATTTTTCATAACTTTCCAATTTTATGCTGGACAGAATACTTCAAATTTGAGCTTGAAATTTTAACCACAGAAACTTCAATGTTTTATCTCAATATAGGCGTTGGAATTTCACCAAAAAAGTGAGCCAAATAATTGTAATAATTTTTCCGAAATCACTGCCGCGTCAGCGTTTTTTCAGAGTCAGGATTTTTGCACTCTGTTCGTATTTCATTTATCATTTTTTTTGTATTTTGAATTTTGATGTGCTTCTTTTTTTCACTTTTTCTTAACACATCAAAGTACTCAAATCCAAAATTTCATAATTTTTCACCAATAAATGTAATTTATGGGACGATTCCAGCCAGCACAGTAGCAGTGAAAACAGAGAAATCCTAACTTGGAATTAGAAAACTGTAAAGAAACTTCAAAAACACAATGGAAATGATTGGAAATGAACTTGTATGGAACTAACACACAAGTATGAACTCAAATATGAAAATATAAAAGGCACCAAAGCTTCAGAAACAGAAATATAAACTGCACTCGAAACAAAATCAAGCAAACAAATCAACAATAAAAGGCACCACTTGGAATTTATGACATTGTAGGATAAACATGACTTTGACAAAACTTGTATGGATTCAAAAATCAAAATGACTCAACTACAAACACTTTGCACCGATTAAAAATATCAATAAGACTCAAATAAAATAAAAACAAACAGCCAACACAAAAGAAACCTAAAACAGTTTGAAAATGGAAGTTCAAGATCAAGTTGAACCAAAATACCAAATAGAAATTTAAAAACAGCAACACCAACTTAAAATGAAATTAAAAACAGCAAGACATTTAAGGATATGATGAACAACATGGAATAAAGAAGAAGACTAAAAAATAAAATGAAGAGAACACTTATCTCTTGAAGAACCAAAGCTCTGATACCAAATGATGGGTTGCTCTTCATGACCATTTGTTCTTCTTGAAATATGAGGTAAAAAGGTGGTGGAAGCTATGGATGATATGGGTCAAGGATGGCTCATATAGAGCTATGGGTTCCTTGTAGGTGCATGGAAGGTATGGAGAGTGATAGGTTAGGCCAAATCACTTGGAGGAAGATGAAGATGAAGATCAAAGTGTCTAACCTAGAAAGACTAGACAAAGAGTAGAAGCTAGCATAATTTTGGCAGCATTACTCATATAAATTGATCTTCCAAAAACATGAGCCAAAGTACCCTATTTATAGGAGATGGTGCCTTGGAGAGTAAGGAGCAAGGGTGGGATGGAGAATACATAAAAGAAGGGGCTGCTAGGGTGTTGACTAAAGGTCAATGCAGCCCCTTAGCATTCTTCTAGAAGGTAGGGCTACATTCCTACCCTAAAAGGCCTAGGTACAATCTAAATTGTTAAATACACCCCCTTGTTGTGCTAAATGAACCCTACTCTACTAAATTGTTAAATACACCCCCGATTGTGCTAAATGAACCCTACTCTACTGAAATTACAAATAAATTGAAATTAATTGATGCTCAGCTCCCATGGCTTGGGCTTTACTCCTTGTGGTCCTCTGAGGGGTCTTTGAATATGTAGAGAAAAGTTTCTCTGTCATCAGTAGTAGATTCCCACTCTTCTTGAATCCTCTTTGCCATGGACCTAGTTGTTGGGCCTGAGCTTGGGCTTAGGCTTGGGTTTGGGCCTCTTCCATCACCTATGTAGGGTAAAATGTGTAGGCATACGTAGATGACATGGTCGTCACCTCCCAGGAGAAAGACCAGCATGTGGTTGACCTCGAAGAACTATTCAGCACCATAGCCAGGTATAATTTGAAGTTGAACCCTGAAAAATGTGTGTTTGGGGTAGAAGCAGGAAAATTCTTGGGGTTCTTACTGACTGAACGTGGAATAGAAGCAAACCCCGAGAAGTGCACAACCATAATAAGGATAAGGAGCCCGGTTTCCATGAAAGAAGTACAGCAGTTGACAGGTCAGCTAGCCACCCTATCATGTTTTGTTTCAGCAGGAGGTGAGAAAGGGTATCCTTACTTCCAGTGTTTGAAAAGGAACAACAGGTTCGTGTGGACTGCTGAGTGTGAGGAGTCCTTCCTTAAGTTGAAAGAGTATCTGGCTAGTCCCCCAGTGTTGTGCAAACCACGGCCAGGTACCCCACTTCGTTTATACTTCGCCATCATAGAAAGGGCGATCAGCTCAGTCCTCATCTAGGAATAGGACAAAGTGCAGAAACCAATCTATTTTGTCAGCAAGGTCTTGCAGGGGCCTGAGGTACGTTATCAGGCCATCGAAAAGTTGGCATTAGCCGTGGTGTTCTCAGCAAGGAGGCTCCGTCATTATTTCCACAACTTCACGGTCATTGTGATGACGGACTTCCCCAGATGTTGCAGGAAGAATGGTTCGCTGGGCAGTAGAACTATTTGAGTTTGATGTGCAGTATGAACCACGAGGACCTATTAAGGGTTAGGTTTAGCAGATTTTGTGGTAGAGCTTTTCGCAGAGGCCATTCAGCAGGGAGAGGCAGGTTTCAGGTGGGTCCTTTCAGTAGATGGATCGTCAAACTAGCAGGGTAGTGGCGTTGGAGTGATCTTGGAAGGACCAGGAGGGGTCCTTATAGAACAGGCCTTGCGTTTTGCCTTCAAAGCAAGTAACAACCAAGTAGAGTACGAGACTTTGATCGCAGGGATGCTGCTTGCAAAGGAAAAGGGTGTAGAATGTTTACTGGCCAAGAGTGATTAGCTGTTGATCATGGGGTAAGTAACAGGTGAGTACTAGGCCAAGGACCCGCAGATGGCCGCTTACGTCGAGTACATAGAGCTCTTGAAGGGGACCTTTGTTTAGTTCAAGTTGCTGCATGTCCCTTGAGAGCAGAATGCCAGAGCTGACTTGCTAGCAAAGCTCGCCAGCTTAGGCAAGGGGGGCAGGCAGAGGACGGTCATTCAAGAGACTCTGAGAGCACCTCGAATGACAGACGTACAAATGATAAATGTCTCAGATGCAGGAACAAGAAGCCATAAGTCTCTTACCCAAGAGACGTTGAAGACACCCCGCATAAGCTCGTATGGTCCGCCAGGGGAGAGGTCCTCATAGGTTCACTTGGTTGAAGAAGGGGAAACGTAGATGACACCTTACATATGTTACCTTGCTGACGAAACACTTCCCATGGACCTAGCAAAAGCCAAAATTGTAAAGAAAAATGCAGCCCGCTACACTCTGATTGAGGGCAGTTTGTTTAGGCATGGTTACACCTATCCTATCTTGACTTGTGTAAGTGGGGCATAGTGCACCGCATCATAGCTGAGCTCCATGAAGGCATATGTGGGAGTCACATCAGTGGCCGAGCTCTGTCGGCCAAGGCCATTCGAGCTGGGTACTATTGGCCAAGGATAAGAGAAGATTGCATAAGGTATGCACAGTGGTGTAAAAAATGGAAACAACATGCAGACTGGCATAGTACACCACCTGAAGAGCTGAGATCCCTTCACACTCCGTGGCCTTTCCATACCTGGGGGATCGACATCCTGGGACCATTTCCCTTAACGATCAGACAGTTGAAATATCTTGTGGTGGCCATAGAATATTTTACCAAGTGGATCAAGGCTGAACTAGTAGCGCATATCACAGCGCACAAAGTCCAACACTTTGTGTGGAAAAATATAGTGTGTCGTTTTGGAGTACCAAAGCGTTTGGTGTCTGACAATTGCACTCATTTTGCGAGCTAGCAGTTGGGAAAATTGTGCACAGAACTCGGCATTAAGCAGGTGTTCGCATCAGTCGAGCACCCTCAGACCAATGGGCAGGTTGAATCAGCCAAAAGAGTCCTACTCAGGGGCTTGAAAAGAAGACTTGAAAAGGCTAAAGGGACTTGGGCAGAAGAGGTTCCCAAGATTGTGTGAGCGTATCATACCACCCCGCAGTCCACTACTAAGGAAACACCCTTTAGCTTGGTATATGGGTCAGACGCCATGATTCCAGTAGAGATTCAGGAGAGCTCGCCTCGTTTCCAGAACTTTGTGGCTGAGGAATCTAATGAAGATAGAAGGGTAAACCTAGACCTGTTGGACGAGGTCAGAAAAGAGGCCTACACCAGGTTTGAAGCTTTAAAAAGGAGGGTGGAATGCTAGTACAAGTCTAAGCTGAAACCTCAGCAGTTCCAGGTAGCAAACTTAGTGATGCGAAAGGCCCACCCATACCAGTTAGAAAACAAGTTATCTCCTAAGTGGACTGGCCCATTTTGTGTAACAGAGGCCCTTGGGAATGGAGCATACAGGTTGGAGACCTTGGAAGGTGGGGCAATCCCTCGAACATGGAACGGTGCCAACCTCAAGTTTTATTTCAGTTAATTACTTTGTATTCAACACAGTTGTATTATTCAGTTAAGGGGACACTGTTTTTCCCTACAGGGTTTTTTAACGAGGTCACCCAATAAAAGAAAAGAATTGAGAAAGATATATTTGTGTTGAACAATAAGTGAAGTGCTCCATGGCTCAAACAGCTAAGGTTGAGGCACGAAAGTGAACCTCTCCTACCTTGTTAAAGAAAGGCAGAGAATAGTATGGTTCCAATAAAAGTCCTCCGTGGCTTAAAGAGCCAAGGTTGAGGCACGGAAGTGAACCTCTCCTACCTTATTAAAGAAAGGGGGAGAATAGTATGGTTCCAAGAAAAGTGCTCTGTGGCTTAAACAGCCAAGGTCGAGGCACGAAAGTGAACATCTCCTACCTTGTTAAAGAAAGACGGAGAATAGTATAGTTCCAAGAAAAGTCCTCCGTGGCTTGAAAGCCGAGGTCAAGGCACGTAAGCGAACCTCTTCTACCTTGTTAAAGAAAGGTGAAGAATAGTATGGTTCCAAGTTAAAGACCTCTTCCTCGACTTTTTACAGTGAGGTCGAGGCAAGTTAAAGACCTCTTCCTCGATTTTTTACAGTGAGGTCGAGGCAAGTTAAAGACCTTTTCTCCGACTTTGTACAGCGAGGTCGAGGCAAGTGAGGTCTTCCTTGGCTTATCAGTCGAGGTCGACAGAGACAAGGTCTTCCTTGGCTTATCAGTCGAGGTCGACAGAGATGAGGTCTTCCTTGGATTATCGGCCGAGGTCAACAGAGATGAGGTCTTCCTTGGCTTATCAGTCGAGGTCGACAAAGATAAGGTTTTCTTTGGCTTATCAGCCAAGGTCGACAAACCTCCTTGGGCTTGTCAAACAAACTAAGGACCATGCCGGGGAGTCCTCTTCCACGACTCACGCAGGGAGTCAGAAACATAGGTTAACAAGTACCGCAGCATCGAGGTTGCTTGGAGAAGTTACTTGTGACATAGATATTGAAGTAAGAAGCTATGGATAAACTGGTACAGATTTGCAAAGTCGTCAAACAAGACACATACAAGTTGAGAAACAGAAAATGCAGGAAGGAGGATGACAACAATATTAAGAAAGAATTACAGCAGCCAAGTTGTGTTCAGAGCAGAAGGTATCAGTTATTAACACAAGAGCAGAAAGCAAGAAGTTAAGTGCATTAAATAAAGTGTACGAATATTTACAAACAAAATAACAGTTTAACATTAGAGTCTCAAGAGGAGCATAAGGGGTTTAAGAATCTTCAGGAGCATCCACTAGTTGACCATCACCAATAATTCTCTTCAAGCCCATTTGGGAGAGGTCCACCTTAGGATGTGCATAGGAAACCTGGGCGAGGGTGTCACCAAACCTAACACCGTAGGCTTCAGCTGCCTCGTCGGTGAGTTCTTCTTTGGCCTTCTGGTAGAGCTCCTCTCTATGACCCATTTTTGCCCTCATCTCAGCCTTGGACTGAGCCATCTCCTTCTTCAGTTGGCCCATCTCTTGCTTCATTCGAGCCACGTTCGCTTCTCGACGCACCAAATCATCAATACGTCTGGCTAGGTCTTCTTTGAGGTCGACCACGTCCTCATCCTGGTGTTGCAACTCGCTCTTCAAGTCCTCCACAGCCATGCGGAAGTCCTTACACTTGGAATGCAGGCGGAGGGCCTCCTGAGACTTAGAAAACAGGAGGTCCCTGACTTCCTTGTCAGACTTCTGTAACCTGTACAGTGAGGCTAGTTATGCTGTGATCCGCCCCTACAATAGTGAGAGCACGACACTCAGCATCGAGTTGGGATTTGCGCATCATTTTGAAAAGGAGGCTTGACCCACCGAGAGCCCTCTTAAAGTCCTGGGCCACTTGCTCCATAAGTGACCCCACTTCCATGCCTTCCAAGACCTCCAACTCTTGGGTGGACTTCAGCATACGTTGGAGGAAGGGGGCTAGAGTGGTAGGGGGGTCCAGCGGTGTCTTCGCGGGAATGCTTTCTGTAAGGACCTGTAAAATTAAATTGGAATAAAAAGGAATATATTTTAAATGAATTCTAAGTATGTTTTTATTTAAAATAAAAAGGAAGGAAAGTGTAGTTTAGAAGACTATGAGATCGCCTGGTTAGTAGATAATCGCCTGTCGCCTAGATTACACGTGATCGCCAGTCGCCTATGGTGCACATGATCGCCGAAAGTGCACTCAGTATATGGTCAGGATACTGGATCAACCAGAGTGGGTTCCAAAAACCACGCGTATCAAGGTGTGGGTTAAGCCTTAGATACGCTGTGCATGCGAAGCTCTATGCTTGAGCATAAGAAATCGTCCTTAGTGTTGCATGCATGGGCGCACGAGGAGTAGTGCTGATCTACTCTTGGAAATGTGAAGCTACCGACGTCACCAAGTCATGTGGAGATGATACCTTGGACGTAACATAGTGGGATGAAGAACCTTCAGCAAGGCATGGCGATGTGTCATCGGGCATCGCCAGGGTGCGAGGCATGCGGGCATCGCCGGGCGCGAGGCATGCGGGCATCGCCAGGGCGCGAGACTTGAGGGCATCGCCAGGGCGCGAGGCATGCGGGCATCGCCGGGCGCGAGGCATGCGGGTATCGCCAGAGCGCGAGACTTACGGGCATCGCCAGGGCGCGAGGCATGCGGTCATCACCAGGGCGAGACATCGGTCGTCTCCCAGGGAGAGACATCGGTCGTCTGCCAGGATGAGGCATCGGTGGTTAGTCATCGCGCGAGCGATCATCGGTGGAAGGTTATCGCGCGATGTCAAGTTTCACACAGATAAGGTGGGACCCAGGCTCCCAGCATGAAACGTCCTGCAAGCGCGACACGTAGACAAAAAGGGTGGTTCAGAATAGTGACATCAGAGTGTTGGCCTATGTAGAGGCACGCGTAGTTGTACTGTTTAGGGAAGCGTACACGCAAACTTCCCTGCAGAGTGGGTGGTGGCAGCGGCTTTTGTGGACAAGTTGGTTTAGATTCAAAAACTCACTTCTGAGGGCAGAGAACGTTGCAATGGTTCAAGAGTGAAGGAGTGAGTTTACCTTCATCCTCCTCTTTTCTCTCCTTCGCGCTGCGATTCAGGCATCCTCAAGCACCAGTACGACGAGCGACGACTGCCCTTGGACACCTGGGGAATTCTCTGCGAGTTTTCCGTCAGGACGCTAGAACAGAGCTAAGGCACCTTTAAGCTCGGTGGGTTTTGGAGCTCTTGGTGTTTTGCGCAAGTCCAGGTAAAGGAAGCTAGCCTTATTTCCAACGAAAACCTTATATTAGATGATTGAGATGATGGGGCGACGTGGTCGCCGGTTTTCAACTGTTATTGTATAATCCCCTGTTTTTGGATGAGATCGCCGGTTTTGGCGTTGTTTTTCGAACTCCCCTGTTTTTGTGTTGTTTTGAAACTGTTTGAGTTTTAAATGTAAAATGCATGTGATATTCGAAAATCTGAACCGCGGAATGAATGTTGCTGTGACTGGAATCGTTCATTAAGTGTTGTATGATGTGTTGAATGTTGTGAATGTGGGATCAAGGCATAGTATTTTCAGGAAAGAAAATACCGTGTAAGATCGTGTGTAATGTGCATTGATTAGGGACTTGTCTAGAAGGAGATATCATGACTCTGCTGATATAATGGATTCACATAGATGAAGTTATTCAGTTGTGGAGAGTCGAAGGAGGTTCATATGTATGGGTAAGTTGTTTGAAAGAGAACGAGCTTGACCTGTTATATGAATTAACCCTGTCATACCGGGAGAGTGATGATATTGAGATTATGTATGCGCATGGCTGTGTTGATTTCACAGCGACCCTGTGTGGATTTCACAGTGGTGTGGTATGACAGGTGCAGATCTCTGGGTCGGAGTCAACGCACGAGTCTTCCGGAAGTAGAGTCATGTGTCTATATGTTATGAGTCAGTGAAAAGTCTGACGTGTGAGCCATGAATATTGAAAGTAGTGAATAGACACTTGACGAGTTTGTGGAATATGGGAATGTTGATGGTTGAAATTGATATGGATTATGAATGGTGTGAAGATTTATGTTTTCTATTGATTTAAAGTTTCATATTTAAAGTTTTTAAAACATCTAGCTTACCCTTTTATCTGGTATTGTGATTGCTTTCTTAAACCTGTGATGATCGTGTATTTTTGCACGGGAGCAGACGAGGTTGCAGGTAGTAGAGCTCCTCAGTGGGTGGTCGCCAGAAGGAGATCGCCTGTTTCTGTTTCTGTTAGGCGATCACCCTTTTTCTGTTGTCTGATAGGAGATCGCCCTTTTCTGATAGGAGATCGCCTTTTTCTGTTAGGAGATCGCCTGTTTTTTTATTTTGCTGTATTTTGTTTACGTTTTTGGAAAACTGACCGATTATGTATTAAACTCCCTGTGAGGAGAAACTTCATTACATATATATAATTATGTTCACTTCGATATATTTGTTCCACCTTTATTTTATTACATAAATATGAAAAAGGAATTTGGCGGGATGTTACATTAATGGTATCAGAGCAGTTCGTCCTTAGGATGACCTGAGGGCTGTGGATCCATTGTGTTTCTTCTGCTCATAATATTTATTTGAGTTTTAAATAACAACTACAGTGAAAGGTTTTCAAACGTTTTTGTATTGAAATTTTGTGTGTGCTTTAGTGAATATATGCCCTAACTAAAAATCTTAGTATTAAGAATGAGAGGATCTTGATAAAGTAGTGAGGGTGCACACTCATAACTGGATCGAGATGATTCTCAATCTTAATTCCAAAGGTTTGATGTTTAGCATACATTGAATTCTGGTATGATTTATTTCATTTTATTGAGTGTTTTTGTAATTGATTGAAAGTGGTTGTTTGGATTGATGGATTTATACCAGTAGCTGTTCTGGTGTTTTGCTTGAGGTTATAAGTATTATGATTCTGTTGATGAACTCAAATTCTTAATGACTTTGAGATGCTGACCTTTGTAAGGTCTAGATGTTACCTCCTGAATGAATTGATTTCTTATCGATCTCATTCTTGTAGTTGTAGGGAATATAGAAACCCATAGTTTCAAAATCTGAAACGAAGAAGATGGCACGTAGACCTCCTACCCCTCCCCAACCTTCTTCGGAAATGAGCCAGATTGCCAAGGCTATTGAGATGATGGCAACTGCCATCCAACAACAGAATGCAGCAATGGCTCAGAATCATCAAGCTGCTATGCACCATTGGGAAACTGCTCGGTCGGCTGAAACAAATTCCCACGTTGGTCAGCCTCAGGAACAGATGGGACTGACCGAGTTCATGAGGCACAACCCACCCAAGTTCAGTGGGAATGCTACCCCTGATCAAGCAGATCAGTGGGTCAGGGAGTTGGAGAAAATCTTTAGGGCGACCTCCTGCCCTGAAGAGAAGAAATTGGTGTTCGCCACCTATCTGCTATCAGGAGAGGCCGAGTTCTGGTGGATGGGAGCTCAGCAGATGATGGAAGACAGAGCTGAAGTATTAGACTGGGAGAGCCTTAGGGTGAAATTTCTGGAAAAATACTTCCCAGATAGTGTAAGATTTGCGAGGGAAGCAGAATTCCTCAGATTGGAGCAGGGGGAGATGTCAGTAAATGCTTATGCTGCTCGGTTTGAGTATCTCGCCCGATTCTACACCCAGGCGACCTCCGAGGCCTGGAGGTGTAGGAAGTTCGAAGAGGGGCTGAAGCATGGGCTGAAGAGGACCATAGCCCCTATGTGCATCAGGGAATTTCACGCCTTAGTAGAGAAGGCGAAGATGGTAGAGACTCTGGAAAAGGGTGATTCCCGGGTGATCAGGTCACACCCAGGGGGTTCTTTCAGTGAGAAGGCCAAGGTGCAGCACCCACAGAGCAAGCCCTATGCGAGACCTCCACCACATCGGGCAGGAACAGCGTCATCCCAATAGCAGCAGCAACAACCTTGGAAACCCAAATGTTTCCATTGTGGTGGACCACACACATCCAATGTGTGCTTCAAGAAGAATTCAGAGAGAAGGTGTTACACCTGCCAAAAGACGGGGCACGCTGCTAGAGAGTGTCCTAACAGGAATGGGGCGACTCAACCCAGTGGTTCTCAGCAGTTGAGGAATGAAGGCAGCAGACCTCAGGCAGCAGGGAGAGTGTTTGCCATGACAGGAGCGGAGGCGTCTCAGTCAGGTAACCTCGTGCAAGGTGTTTGTTTTATAGCTAGTAGAGGTGTAAAAGCCTTGTTTGATTCTGGAGCGACACACTCCTTTGTGTCAAGCCTGTGTGTAGCCGAGTTGGGCCTTCTAATGAAGGAGTTACCTTTTGAACTGTTGGTCTCTACACCTGCGTCAGGACAGGTGTTGACCTCTACAGTTTGCCCCGAATGTCCAGTGATAGTAGAGGGACGCAGATTCAAAGTGAACTTGATCTGCCTACCTCTTTAGGACCTGGATGTTATCCTGGGAATGGATTGGCTATCTGCCAATCACGTTCTCATAGACTCCGGTAGTCAGAAAATAGCGTTTCCAGACCTCCAAGAGTCAGATGTGATATCAGCTCAGCATGGGTGGTCGGAGTTGGAAAAACGGGTGAGGTGCTTCGTGATCCTAGCTCGGCTGGAGGTGAAGAATGAAGGGGACGTAAGCAGGATACCTGTGGTGAGAGATTTCATGGATATATTTCCAGAAGAAGTACCTGGATTACCTCCTAAGAGAGAGGTGGAATTCTCTATTGATTTGGTACCTGGAGCTGGACCAGTGTCAATGGCACCTTACAGGATGGCTCCAGCCGAGTTGGTAGAATTAAAGAAGCAAGTGGAAGAGTTGTTGGAGAAACAATTCATCAGACCCAGTGTATCTCCATGGGGGGCTCCAGTGCTCCTAGTTAAGAAAAAGGATGGAGGGTCTCGGTTGTGTATAGATTACAGGCAGTTGAACAAGTTGACCATCAAGAACAAGTACCCCCTACCTAGAATTGACGATTTGATGGATCAAATACATGGGGCCTCGGTGTTCTCAAAGATTGATCTGAGATCGGGGTACCACCAAATTTTGGTAAAAGCTGAAGATGTTCAAAAGACAGCATTTAGGTCTCGTTATGGGCACTATGAGTATGTGGTGATGCCGTTTGGGGTAACAAATGCTCCAGCTCTCTTCATGGACTACATGAATAGGATTTTTCGCCCTTTCTTGGATAAGTTTGTGGTAGTCTTCATAGACGACATACTCATTTATTCAAGGACCGAGGAAGAACATGAAGAACATCTGAGGACAGTGTTGGAGATTCTAAGGGAGAAGCAACTCTATGCCAAGTTCTCTAAGTGTGAGTTCTGGTTGAAGGAAGTCAACTTCTTAGGACACGTGATATCTGCTCGGGGGATCTCAGTGGTGCAGTGGGAACGTCCTAAGACAGTCATTGAGATAAGGAGCTTTGTGGGTTTAGCTGGCTACTATCGGAGGTTCATTGAGGACTTTTCCAAGGTAGTGGCTCCTTTAACACAGTTGACCCGCAAGGATCAACCATTTGCTTGGACCGACCGATGTGAGCAGAGCTTCATGGAACTAAAGTAAAGGTTGACTAGTGCTCCAGTGCTGGTGATCCCAGAGGTAGGAAGACCTTTTGACGTCTACTGTGATGCTTCACATCAGGGTTTGGGATGTGTTTTGATGCAAGAGAAAAGAGTGGTTGCATATGCTTCAAGGCAACTCAAGGTTCATGAGAGAAACTATCCTACCTATGATTTGGAGTTGGCGGCTGTGGTGTTTGCCTTGAAGATTTGGAGGCACTATTTATATGGAGCTCGGTTCCAGGTGTTCAGTGACCATAAGAGCCTGAAATACCTGTTTGATCAGAAGGAACTAAACATGAGGCAAAGAAGGTGGATGGAGTTTCTAAAGGACTATGATTTTCAACTCATGTACCATCCAGGGAAGGCCAATGTCGTGGCGGATGCTTTGAGTAAAAAATCAATACAAGCAGCCACCATGATGATGGAAGAGCAGAAACTGATCGAGCAATTCAGAGACTTAAACCTTGGGGTAGAATTTCATGTAAATCACATTAGTTGTAGTAAGCTGGCTATAACTAATGACTTCCTTGGAATGATAAAGGATAAGCAGTTGGAGGACCCTAGTCTGAAGCGTACTGTGGAGTCACTAGGGACCGACCAGGCTAGAGACTTTGTGATGGGCGATGATGGGATCTTGAGATTTAATGGCAGAATTTGCATACCTGCAAATGAAGAGTTGAAGAAGATGATCCTAGAGGAAGGTCACAAGAGTCGCCTTAGCTTACATCCAGGCATGAACAAGATGTACCATGACTTGAAGGAGTCATTTTGGTGGTCGGGCATGAAGAAAGACATCGCCCAGTATGTTACAACCTGCTTAACATGCCAGAAGGCGAAGATAGAGCATCAAAGACCTGGCGGGTTGTTACAGCAATTGGATATCCCTGAATGGAAATGGGACAGCATCGCCATGGACTTTGTCACCCATTTACCCAGATCGGTAAAGGGTCATGATGCAATCTGGGTCATCATTGATCGGCTGACGAAGAGTGCCCACTTTCTCCCAGTGAATATGAGGATGCCTATGGCCAAATTGGCACAGCTGTACATCAGAGAAATTGTGAGGTTGCATGGAGTGCCTTCCAACATTGTTTCAGATAGAGATCCCAGGTTAAATTCACGGTTTTGGCAGACTTTACAAGATTGCTTGGGAACTAAGTTGAGGATGAGCTCGGCATATCATCCTCAAACAGATGGGCAGTCAGAGAGAACGATCCAGTCCTTGGAAGATGTACTGAGGATGTGCGTCTTGGATCAATTGGGAAGTTGGGATGAGGTGTTGCCGCTGGTGGAGTTTACCTATAATAACAGGTATCACGCCAGCATAGGGATAACGCCATACGAAGCCTTGTATGGAAGGAAATGCAGAACTCCATTGTGCTGGTACCAGGAGGGCGAAACAGTATTGGTGGACCAGAGTTGATTCAGTAGACGACCGAGAAGGTGAAACAAATACAAGGCAGAATGAGAGCTTCTCAAAGTAGGCAGAAATCCTATGCAGATCAGAGGAGAAAACCTTTGGAGTTAGCTGCTGGAGACCATGTGTTCATGAGAGTGACACCAACCAAGGGTGTAGGACGGGCGATCAGATCAACACTGGTGCAGAAACGTAAAACAAATGCGGTTATTTTCATTTTACAAATGCGGCTAAACAACCGCATTTGATCAACACGCATTTGTAAATAAGAGATTTACAAATGCGGTTAAACAACCGCATTTGTAAATACTATTTACAAATGCGGTTGTTTCCCGTAACCGCCTCTGTAAATGCTCCAGAGGTGTGCCAGGTTTCATGAATGGCAATGATTTACAAATGCGGTTGTTTACCTTAACCGCATTTGTAAATGAAGGCAATGATTTACAGATGCGGTTGTTTACCTTAACCGCATTTGTAAATCAAGGGAATGATTTACAAATGCGGTTGTAGTAAACAACCGCCTCTGTAAATCACATTTACAGATGCGGTTGTAGTAAGCAACCGCATTTGTAAATCATTCCCTTGATTTACAAATGCGGTTAAGGTAAACAACCGCATTTGTAAATTAGGTTTTTTTTTTTAGAACTATTTGGTTAGTTGTTTTCCCATACGAATTATCTTATGCAGTTTCATTATACCCATCCCAGCCAGGCAGACAAATAAACAGATTCAGAGAAACAAAGTCAATTTATAGTAATTGATCAAAATGTATACAAAAATAGTAATAATCTCTATCTATTCTTACACTATTGATCAAATCGTAGAGTTATAAAAGTTTAGGAAATATGTGGACCAAGATTGTCTCACATATGTCATGGCTTCCGAACTCATGGGTTCCTCATCCGTGAAGAACTGCATTTCAAAATGGTTGACACATAAATTAGTTTTAAGATAGATAAATTAGTTTGAAGTTATAAAAATAATTTAAGAAATCTTACCTCTTGCCAATTACTTGTAAGACCTAGTCTTACAATGGTACTCATCCATTACATGACGTAATAGCCACACTCATAGCTTCCTGGTTGTTTATTACACTATAATTCAATAAATTGTAAAAGTTAGTATAATTAAACAATGAAAAAAAAAAAAGAAAAATCTTACATACCTTTAATCTTATCCAGTTCAAATTTTGAAAATTTGAATTCGATCTCCCTTTTAGAATGTTATATCCACGCCATGAACTGGTTGAGACAAAAAACCTTGTTAGTGGATTACTTATAGTATCAACCATAGTTAAGTTTATAGTGTACTTACTTATCAATGATATTCTTAAAACTTGTGGATATCTTCTTGTGTAGGGAACAGAACCACAAAGCCGTCCTATCCTTCAGTGATAAGACAAGTAATTGCCAATGACCCCTATATCATCCATGAAAATAGTTGAGTAAATTTATAAAACATGAATATAATAAACTTTTAACATATATATATTTAAACTTACTCGTTAATATAAGGGCACAAATAAACCTCTTTTCCCTCTTTTTCCAGGGTGTTAGTGATGTATGATTGGGTCTCATTTGTCTTTGCTCCAGTGGGATTAGTATATGCAGGATCTAAGAATCCATACACATTTTCCTTCCCCTCAGTGACAGAGACACCATTCAAAAACCTACAAGTAATTAGTTAAATCATAATGAATGCTAATTTAACATAAATGAAAATGAAATGTAGGTAACGATACTTACATCATAAAAAATTGAATGATATTTATATTCAGCTCCTGATCCCCAGCTACAAATTCTAGTAGATCTGACATGTATATGTACAATGGTAGCTCAGGGTTTGTTTCAAAAAAGGTATCATCCCATGGAACTTCCAGAGGATCTCGTCCAAGTTGTCTAGCAACTATAGCTAAGGAAGCTATAGGATCGTCAAGCGGAACCTCTTGTTTCTTTTTCGGACTTGGTTTCCGACGAGGTTTCTACAAAAAGAAAAAAGATTTGTTATAAATTACATGTAATATATAAATATAAATTAGCACATGAAATGAAATTATTACCAGTGGTTGTGGCATATATCGAATCAGGTGTCTGGGCCAGGCTACAAAGGACTGAAATGCTTCGGCCACAGTTGTTACCTCTTCTGAAGGTAGTGGAAGACGAGCATCAGGTACTCGTACTCTTTCAACCGTGACCTTTGCTGCATCAGGGGAGAGAGGAACGTTATGTAAGGTGGTGGCGTCTTCATAGACTTTTCCAATGGCCACCACCTGAGGAATGATGCCACCTTCTACCAGTAGCTCACATTGCCTCGTCTGGCCAATGATATCATCCCCTGATGCTGTAGGAGCTGCACAACTCCCCTTTGTGCTCTTGGGAGCGGGACTAAGAAGCGTCTGAATCGGCTGCTCAGCACAAAGTTGTTGCGATATCTCTTGTCGCAACTCTAGCCTCATCTTTTCCGTCTCCCTTCTCATCTCATCCATTAGTTCCTGACGTAGCCTTTGCTCCATTTCTTTTTTGCTCTCTTTGGAGGAGGAGGATGAGTGTCGTGGTGCAGCTCCAAAATAAAGTCTAATCCCAACTCCTTGTCCAGCTGCACGAACACGACCAGAGTGCTCAGGTTGTCCAATTGCTTCAACAAGGATATCGCGACGACCATCAGCAAGAAAATTACCTTGGGAGTCCAAGGCATCCTGCAAGAGACAAAAATCATGAGGTTTTATTATAAGTAATGCATCATAATAGATGAAAAAAGGCTTAAATAACTTACAATTTTTTCAATGATAAGCCCTGATTGCTCTGAACTTGGTGCACCCGACTTCTTAATTCGGGCCCTCTTCCATTTGTCATGGCGCGTAGGTGGTGATGGAGGATAAGTGACCCCTGTTTCCACATCCTGAGATGCACTCCCCTGTCTGGATTGCTCCTTTTCAACCATCAGTGCTTGCTCAAGCTTTCGATACCCCGCACGAGACATTACGTGCGGGGTAAGATTCTTTAAAGCTATTTCTTGAGCTTTCTTCCGCCGATGCTGTCATAATTGAAATAAACAAAGTGAATTCAATAATATTAACTCATTAATGTTATATAAGTCAAAATAGTTAAGTAGCTTCACTTACAGTCCATTCTTCAGTTAGACGGCTTTCTTTAAAAGCAAGCCATGTCTCTTCATCAATAAAATTGTATCTTTCACAAGGACTTTCATCCTTAAGCTCACCAAAAATGTATCTCGTCGTGAGTCTTGACTTAAAGGCGCGAAACTTTAGTCCGATATTGGATAGAATCCTTGATCGAAGCGGTTCCACATTAGGAATTTCAAAATTTGCCTGGAAAATAACATAACCAAAGTAAAGTTAGTCAATGAATATTAAATAGCTTTATATGATAACAATAATTATGTAAAGCTTACCAGAACATCCTCCCACAGCATGTTTCGGTCGACCTCTGACACCTCGTCCCATGAATTAATCAAAACGGAGACTCTCTCACGAGAAAGAACTCCAAGATAGCTATTAAACTCATCTGCATTAGGACCTGATGCCATTCCAGTGTTGACGTCAATGTCAACAGCTGTCTTCTCACCAGCGGCACGTTTCTTTGCCAGACGCTTCATCCTAGTAGGTCCTCTGTTGCCTCGTCCGGATCGGGGTCTAATTGGAGTTTGATCGTCACCCATATCTCTGTTAAAAAATTATTTAACAAACATTAGTTCATCTGCATGGAAAGAAAATCATATCAAACAAAAACATAATATAGTAAATGCATATTATAAAAAAATATTTCTAAATTTATTACCATAATGGGTTACAAGTTCATATGTAAATTCCTTCACTGTGGTCTTTACGGGTTGCATGTACATGATCAAGTACATCGTCATCTTTATTAGTTATCATTGGTGTGAATGAATGGGGTTCACCATTTTCAATATCATCTATGGCCTCCCCTTGTTTTTTCCCGTGTAAAACAACATACCAATGTTCTGACGTAGGATCTTTCACGTAGAAAACTTGAGATGCTTGTTGAACCATTATAAATGGCTCATCTCGATACCCTATCTTTCGAAAGTCCACTAGTGTGTATCCTGATTCATCAATTTTAACCCCACTTTTATTGTCAACCCATATACACTTGAAAACTGGAACTGAAAACTTAGTATAGTCAAGCTCCCATATCTCTTCTATAAATCCATAATATGCCATTGATCCAATTACAGGATTTGTATCTTTCGAGGTGGAAAACTGCATTGACTCGGCTTCAAGAGTAACACCAGAATTTTGAACTGTACTCTTTTCATCCATAGACTTAGTGTAAAATATACAATTATTCACTTCGTACGCTTTACAAGAAATGACATCAAACTTCAATCCAGCAGCCAACCAGGTCAAGGTCTCCGATGCCGTTGAATCCTTTAACACCTCCTCTTTAAACCAAGGCATGAATGTTCTATTATGTTCCATCAAGACCCATTTGTCTGCTTGTCTTGGATTATTTGCCTTCACAATGGCTTTATGAGCTTCTATGTAAGGTATAACTTCATCTGTATTATTCAATATATACAAATGTGCTTGCAAGACTTCTGACCGAGATTTGCTTACAATATTCACACCGCGTAAACATTTACTTGTAGAACGCCTATGGTGCCATGAATTAGCTGGAAGACCTATTGGATTTGCTTTTGACATGTAATCTGAACAAAATTCAATACTTTCTTCAGCTATGTACCTTTCAATCATTGAAGCTTCTGGACGATAATGATTTTTCACATAACCTTTCAAAATTTTCATATACCGCTCAACAGGATACATCCATCTTAAGTACACTGGTCCACACAATCTAACCTCTCTAACCAGATGCACAAGTAGATGAACCATGATGTCAAAAAAAGATGGAGGAAAAAACATCTCCAATTCACATAAGATAACAATAATTTCATCTTGAAGTTCATCTAGTTTTAATGGATCAATGACTTTACAACAGATGGAAGAGAAGAATGAGCACAAACGGGTTATGGTATGTCTAACATTTTTTGGTAAGATCCCACGAATAGCTACAGGCAGAAGCTGTTGCATCAAGATGTGGCAATCATGAGACTTCAACCCAATTAGCTTCAAATCTTGCATTGACACTAGGCTCTTCACATTTGAGGAATGTCCTTGTGGCACTTTTACACCCTTTAGACATTGACAGAAACTTACTTTTTCATTTTTTGACATGGTATAACAGGCTGGGGGCAAATATGTACGCTTACCCATTTCTATCGGTGCCAACTCCCCTCGTATGTTCATCTCAACCAAATCTAAACGAGCATTTAGACCATCCTTCGTCTTCCCGTTAATGTTAAGAAGTGTACCAATTAAGCTATCACACACATTCTTCTCAACATGCATTACATCTATACAATGTCTGATTTCTAACCTCGACCAGTACGGAAGATCAAAGAAGATTGATTTTTTCTTCCAAATGTTAGTCACAACTGACTTTTTTTTTGACTTACCGAAGGTGTGGTCTATGTTATTTACCTTTTCGTAAACCTCAGCAGCAGTTAGTGGAGTTGGTGGACCACTAGTCTCTTGGTGTCCATTAAAGGCTTTTTTCAACCTCCGGTAAGGATGATGACTTCTAAGAAACCTCCGATGGCGAAGATATACTGTCTTCCTTCCATGTTTCAATTGTTGAGAAGCAGTGTCTTCTTCACATATTGGACATGCTTTATGACCCTTAACACTATAACCTGATAAGTTACCATATGCCGGAAAGTCATTGATGGTGCAAAATAACATGGCATGAAGCTTGAAAGTTTCATTAGCAAATCCGTCAAATACTTGAACACCCTCATCCCACATTAACTTCAAATCTTCGATTAAGGGACTTAGATAAACATCTATGTCATTCCCTGGCTGTTTCGGACCAGATATCATCATAGACAACATCATGTACTTTCGCTTCATGCACAATCCAGGAGGTAAGTTGTAAATAACTAGTAAAACAGGCCATGAACTGTGATTTGTACTCATATTACCAAACGGATTCATTCCATCTGTAGCTAGACCAAGTCGGATATTTCTTGATTCTTTACCAAACTCTGGAAACTCATCATCAAATTTCTTCCACTGAACAGAATCAGCTGGATGTCGGTACATGCCATCACATTTCCTCTCATCTGCATGCCATCTAAGATTCTTAGCATCGTCTGGGTTTGCAAACAAACGCTTCATCCTTGGAATGATGGGAAGATACCACATAACCTTCATTGGGGGTCCATGCTTTTCCATCTCTTCAATAGTATCATCATCTGTTTGTTTCAATTTA
Organism: Phaseolus lunatus; assembly: GCA_013389735.1. Lineage (NCBI taxonomy): Eukaryota > Viridiplantae > Streptophyta > Magnoliopsida > Fabales > Fabaceae > Phaseolus > Phaseolus lunatus. The sequence goes on from CM023867.1 coordinate 20,326,193, forward strand.
TAACGTGACAACCCACACCTTGGACAACTTTTCAACAATTCAAAATCTTTCCGGTATAATATACAATCATTAGGACATGCATGTATCTTTTTATACTCCATACCCATTGGACAAAGAATCTTTTTGGCCTCGTAATTACGATTAGGTAGAGTATTTCCCTCTGGAAGCATATCCTTCAACAGCTGGAGCAATTCCGTGAAACTTTTATCGGTCCATCCATTTAGTGCCTTCAAATTCATCAATCTTAACACTGCCGACAACCGTGTGAAGTTATTAGTTGATCCAGGATACAATGGAGTCTCTGCATCGCTTGACATACTTCCATATCCATGCGCTTTTGCAAAAGACTCAGCTCCCACATCACGAATCATGTCCTCCAATCGATCATCAACTACATCATCGTGTTCTGCTTCATCCGTGGTGGATCCCACATATTCTTCAGTTACGGAAACACGTGGTAAATTTAATAATTCACCATGCCATGTCCAAGTTGTATAAGATCGAAGAAACCCATCACATAGCAGGTGTTCCCTCATGATATTCACATCCAGTATCCTTCCATTCAAACAGTTAACGCACGGACACCTAATCTTTCCTCCATCACGACCACTATTAATCGCGTTACGCTGCGCAAATTGTATAAATTCTTCTACTCCTCTTTCGTACTCATCACTTATACGAGCACAATGAATCCAACTTCGATCCATTATATATTCTGCAATATAGATACCTAGGATTTTCTAATAAGTGTTCTATCTCATGCATTTGCTGAGGGTCGAACACCCCCGGACTCAATACCAGCACGTATTATTGTCGGAGGTCCAAATACAAACACGATATTCTATTATAATGTAACAACTAACATAACATAAATTCTACTATAAACTAACAAATACTTACTAAATAATTTAAATTTTAGAAAATAGAAATTATATAATACAAATTATATAAATTAATACAAATTTATATTAAATAATATACAAATTATAATACATAAAAAAAAATATTCAAAGTACAGCAAAAAAAAATTAACAAAACTAACATAAAAACTACTAACTAAATAATATAAATTTTAAAAATTAAAAATTATATAATATAAATTTATGTTAAATAATATACAAATTATAATAAATAAAGTCAAAAATTCAAAAAATCAACTAACCTTGTGTGCGAAGATGATGATTCAACTGATAGAAAACCAGAGGTGGAAGCGGGGCGCGACAGCGGCGAGCAATGCAACAGTAACTTCAAGCACTGCGCAAGGAAAAAACCATATATAAGAACAGCATTCCTAAAGGAGAATGAAATGGGATATATACGAAACTCACAATGGAAGCAATAACAATGAAGATGCACAGAAGCAAGGAACACAGCGCAGCGCAGCAACAGCGACAAGGAAGAGCAGAGCAGAAAGAGTGAAAGTGCAGTGGCGCGCTTCAAATTTTAGGTTAAAAACATTTTACAAATGCGGTTATTAGTTAAAACCGCATTTGTAAATGAAAGTTTTTCATTTACAAATGCGGTCATACGCGTGACCGCATTTGTAAATGAAAGGCATTTCATTTACTAATGCGGTCACGCGTATGACCGCATTTGTAAATGAAATGAATTTCATTTACAAATGCGGTCACGCGTATGACCGCATTTGTAAATGAAAAACTTTCATTTACAAATGCGGTCACGCGTATGACCGCATTTGTAAATGAAATGCCTTTCATTTACAAATGCGGTTTTAACTAACAACCGCATTTGTAAAACAAACTAATTTCAAAAATGCCACCGCGTTTTTAACAAAGGCGTTTTAGCGCGAAACCGCACTTAGAAAGGAGTATTCCTTTCATCATTTTGCACTAGTGCAAAGAAGTTGTCCCCTAAGTTCGTGGGACCATATCAGATCTTAAGGAAGATTGGTCCAGTGGCTTATGAGATCGCCCTACCTCCCCATTTAGCGAATCTGCACAATGTCTTTCACGTATCACAGCTGAGGAAGTACATGGCAGACCCTAGTCATGTGCTGGAAGTGGGCGATGTGCAGATCAGGGATGACTTGTCCTTTGAAGCGAAACCAGTCAGGATTGACGATCGGCAAAGTAAACAGCTCAGAGGCAAGACCATCAGCATGGTGAAAGTGGTGTGGGATGAGAGATCGGGTGATTCAACTTGGGAGTTAGAAGAACCCATGAGAGAAGCCTATCCATACCTCTATTCAATTTTTGAGGACAAAAATTTTTCTTGTTGGGGAGAATGTAAGGACCTGTAAAATTAAATTGGAATAAAAAGGAATATATTTTAAATGAATTCTAAGTATGTTTTTATTTAAAATAAAAAGGAAGGAAAGTGTAGTTTAGAAGACTATGAGATCCCCTGGTTAGTAGATAATCGCCTGTCGCCTAGATTACACGTGATCGCCAGTCGCCTGTGGTGCACATGATCGCCGAAAGTGCACTCAGTATGTGGTCAGGATACTGGATCAACCAGAGTGGGTTCCAAAAACCACGCGTATCAAGGTGTGGGTTAAGCCTTAGATACGCAGTGCATGCGAAGCTCTATGCTTGAGCATAAGAAATCGTCCTTAGTGTTGCATGCATGGGCGCACGAGGAGTGGTGTTGATCTACTCTTGGAAATGTGAAGCTACCGACGTCACCAAGTCATGTGGAGATGATACCTTGGACGTAACATAGTGGGATGAAGAACCTTCAGCAAGGCGTGGCGATGTGTCGTCGGGCATCGCCAGGGCGCGAGGCATGCGGGCATCGCCGGGCGCGAGGCATGCGGGCATCGCCAGGGCGCGAGACTTGAGGGCATCGCCAGGGCGTGAGGCATGTGGGCATCGCCGGGCGCAAGGCATGCAAGCATCGCCAGGGCGCGAGACTTGCGGGCATCGCCAGGGCGCGAGGCATGCGGTCATCGCCAGGGCGAGACATCGGTCGTCTCCCAGGGAGAGACATCGATCATCCGCCAGGATGAGGCATCGGTGGTTAGTCATCGCGCGAGCGGTCATCGGTGGAAGGTTATCGCGCGATGTCAAGTTTCACACAGATAAGGTGGGACCCAGGCTCCCAGCATGAAACGTCCTGCACGCGCGACACGTAGACAAAAAGGGTGGTTCAGAATAGTGACATTAGAGTGTTGGCCTGCGCAGAGGCATGCGTAGTCGTACTGTTCAGGGAAGCGTACACACAAGCTTCCCTGTAGAGTGGGTGGTGGCAGCGGCTTTTGTGGACAAGTTGGTTTAGATTCAAAAACTCACTTCTGAGAGGGAGAACGTTGTTGTGGTTCAAGAGTGACAGAGTGAGTTCACCTCCATCCTTCTCTTTTCTCTCCTTCGCACTGCGATTCAGACATCCTCAAGCACCAGTGCGATGAGCGACGACTGCACTTGGATACGTGGGGAGTTCTCTGCGAGTTTTCTGTCAGGACGCTAGAACAGAGTTAAGGCATCCTTAAGCTTCGGCGGGTTTTGGAGCTCTTGGTGTTTTGCGCTAGTCCAGGTAAGGGAAGCTAGCATTTTCGTTTATAAAAACGTTAGGCGAGTAGGTTCTGAAGTGAGGGCGACGTGGTTGCCGGTTTTCATATGCTTTTCACGATACTCTGTTTTATGTGTGGGGCGACATGATCGCCGGTTTTAATGTTGTTTTCGAAATCCCCTGTTTTAGTGTCGTTTTGAAACTGTTTGAGATTGAAATGTGAAATGCATGTGATATTCGAAAATCTGAACCTTGGAATGATTGTTTCTGTGATTGGGAGTGTTTAAGAAAAGATTCAAAATATCATATGATGGACTTATGCTTTTACGTGTTGTATGATGCATTGAATGTTGTGAATGTGGGATCAAGGCATAGTATTTTCAGGAAAGGAAATACCGTGTAAGATCGTGTGTAATGTGCATTGACTAGGGACTTGTCTAGAAGGAGATATCCTGACTCTGCTGATATAATGGAATCACATAGATGAAGTTATTTAGTTGGGGAGAGTCGAAAAACTAGCTGTTTGTGGCACTTTGAATCAGCTAAAACAGATTTGAAACAGTTAAAATGGTTTTTCAAAAAGCTGTTATGAAGACTTACATTTAACCGGTTAAAACCACAAATTAATCGGTTAAATGGGTCAAGATGTTACTTAACACATTCAAAAAGCAGTTTCAAAACCTTGTGCCAGCTAGGTAACAAACAACCAATTATCACGATAATTCAACCGATTGTTTTTCTATTAGCTTTAGAAAACCACTTTGCTTTTAAAAACAAATTGGGAAAGCTTTGTGCAGGAATTAAGAACTAATGTTTACATAAATTCTAAACACTCTAAACTACGCCTAAACTAAAAGTAGCAAGGCTTCAAGCTTCATCATGGATTTGAAACATCAAAGCTCCCATGCTCTACAATCTCCCCTATTTGATGGAGACAAATCCCTGGTTGCTTTGAAGAGTTGTGTTTAGAATTTGATCATCACCTGCAATCACAGATAGAAGCAGAAAACACATAATATTCTTTACCGAAAGGTCAGAGCACCATAAAACAATTTTCACAACAAAACCAGTGTGAGAAACAAACCATAGATGCAACAACAGAAGGACAACTGATTAAAACTCAGGATTAAATGGTTAAAACTATTAGAGCAGTAAAAAAGCTCCCATCTAATGCAATGATTAAAAGCAATGCAGATTATAATAGATTACAACCCAAAGCACCAACTAATTCTCCCCCTATTTGACTTATCAAATAGACAGAAGGAAGGATTAAACAACAGCAAATAAAAAAGATAAATTGTTCATGAAGGAAGGCTATTACACTTAAAAAGAAGGATTATTCTCCTTACCAAACTGTAGATATGAAATCTGGTTCTGTATAGCTTCAATTTGCTCATCCAGGTTTCCAAAACGTGCATCTAGTCCCTGGAAGTTCTGATTGAATTGCTGAAAACAGCTTTGACACATCTCATAGAGGTTATTTTGATGTTCAACAAAGCTATCCAATCGGTTGATCATAATTCTTTCAAAAGGTGTCATAGAGGTGATTCTTTCTCCTCCAACATTAGTACTAAGTCCAGCATTGTTAGTGGCAGCAAGTTCAACAACTTCATGTTCATCATTATCATTGATTCCACTTGGGCCAGCTTGGTCACCATCCTTGCTAACCTATCTCCCATCAATCTTAGTAAATCCCATTTTGCTTAGGGATCCACTGTTAACTTCACTTGAGGACTTCATTACTTTTGACTTTTCTTCTTCTAAATCTACTTCAAAATATTGAAGAAATTTAGTAACCAAATTAGCATAGGGATAGTGGAAATCACTTAACCTTATGGATTTTTGCATGTGTTCTTTTATGATGTGAATCCAGTTGAGCTTGATCTTGTTCACAATGCAGTATATAAGGACCAAGTCTTCCTCAGATAGTGTGAAGTGATTGCTTCCCCTTGGAGTTAAGATCCATGAGACTACAAAGGCTATTAATCTTGCATCCAACTTCAAACCTCCAACAACAAGGTTTCTTACTCTAGCTTGTGGATTCTTGAGACAACTTTTATAGAACTGCATTTTGTTGAATTCATCCACACCTCCAATGTTGCCTTTGTTAATGATCCGGTCGGTCATCGGTGGTCGATGACATCAGCAGCAGTTGACCACGTGGACCATTCACAAGGTAACACGTGGTAGAGGATAGCAGGTGAATCAGGGAGGCGATCACTCAGAATGGTAATCGCCTATCGCCTTGAGGATGAGTAATCACCTATCGCCGGTATGGATCAGTACTCGCCTAGATTACACATGATCACCGTGTGTGAAGGTTAGGAGATCAGATGGTCAGCAAGTCGCCGAAAGAGCACATCGCCGGGTGTTTGAGAAGACTTGGTTGCACCCAGAGTAGCCTGTGTACTAAGCTACTCCCTGTGTGGATAACTTAGTCGTAGGAGCACAGTGGAAGTAACGTTTCAGCTGCAGGTACTCTAGATGGTGACACGTGTATGACTAGATGTTATCCACGTGTCAAGAGGAATAACCGTCAGGAGAAAGAAAGACTCAGGTATATATACGAAAATCTTAACGAAATTAAGGGGTTTTTTGATAGATTCTTTCCAGATTACAAGTTTACACACGCTCGCTACACTGAGTTTCTGAGTTACTGTGAGAGCATTCTTACACGTTGCACAGTGATAATAGAAAACGGTTATAGAGAGAGAAAGTGGATCTGAGAGCACACACGAGTCTCACAGAGAGATTCAGATATAGTTTTGGTGTTCTTGTTGCCTGACTTGAGCGTCGGAGCTACAACGGCCGCCAGAGGCGCCGTCTGTGTGTTTTGCAGGCAGCGTTTGGAGTTCCGGTGAAGTTTCTTGGAGCGTTCCTGCAGAACAGAAGGCTAGACGAAGGAGTGACGAGGCAATCCTCCACGTTCGAGTCAAGCGGCAGGATCATTGGCGCCCACCATGGGGCCCGTGTGAATTTTGTTCGCATCCACGTTGCAGTTCTTGAAGTTTCTTGAGGTTTCTTTAATTTTCTTGGAGCTTCTTGATCATTTCATCGAAGTGAAGTTACGTCGAAGTGTTGAGAAGATGAGAAGAAGAACCAGGCAAACCTCACCTGCGCCATCTGCTGAAGAAGGAGCTGTTACCATGGCGCAGGCAGTGGAGATGATGCGCGCGCTGCAAGATAGCGTCGCGGAATCGAGAGTTGAGCAAGAGAAAATGCGTGCAGAGCTGACTGCATCGCAGAGAAGAAACAAAGAGTTGAGCCATATGAATGAAGAGCTGCGTAGGGAATTGTAGGCGCAGAAGGATTGCGCAGTTGAAGAGAGGACGTCGACGCCGCAATCGCCTCCTAGAGTATTCCCTATGCCTTTCTCCCCCGAGATCATGAACACGGTGGTGCCTCCCAATCTGGTGGGACTAAAAGCATCGTTCACGGGGGTGGAAGATCCAAAAGCACACCTGACAGCCTTCCACACTCAGATGATGCTGACTGGAGGTTCAGATGCTGTGTACTGCAAGATGTTCATGAGCATGCTGAGCGGAGTGGCTATGGAGTGGTTCGTGAGCCTTCCAGAGGGCCACGTCACTTCCTTCCATCAGTTCGCGAAGCTGTTCACGGAGCAGTACATCATTAACCGACCTGCGCCAGTGGTGTCCTACGACCTGTTTGACGTGCGCCAGTATCAGGGGGAGCCGTTGAGGGACTACCTCAATCGCTTTGGGGCGCAGGTGGTGAGATTGCCTAGCAAGGACGAGGACATGCTGGTGCATGCGTTCAAGAGAGGTGTCCTCCCTGGTCCTTTCAGTGAATCGCTCATCAGGAGCCACCCTGCCACCTTCACCGAGATACGGCGACGTGCGGTGGCATACATAGTAGCAGAGACCGAGGTCTCTGAGAAGAGAGGAAGTGCTGCACCGTCGAAGCCACGTGGAGGTCAGGGGAATCAACAGCAACAGGCGCGGGTGCATGAGGTCAAGGAAGGGAGGAAGGAGTAGAGAAGGTCTCGCCCTTGTGCACCAAGGAAGGACCAGACCAGGGGGCGTGCAAGCAACGCACCCCCCAGGTATGATTTCATGATAAGTTTGGCGGAGCTGATCGCCATCCCTGCTGTGGCAGCAAGACTCCATGTGCCAGAGAAAACCGACAGGGTACTTGGAGGAAGGAAGGATGAGTGGTGTGAATTCCATCAAGCTTATGGACATACACTCCGTACCTGCCTGGCGCTGGGGCGTCAGCTTGCTGAGTTGGTGAAGACAGGGTTCCTGACCGATTACCTGCAGAAGACACAAGGTGATCGCTCTTCGGGGTCCCAGGCAGGCGACCAGCAGCATGAACTCCCTGTGTTTGGGGAGGTGAGGTGATGGAAGAGGCTACATTGGGGGGGCTCCCAGAGCTGAAGCGGAAGGCATGATCGCCCCACGTGTGTGCATCGCCAGGGCGGTCATCGCCGGTTAAAGGTGACCCCATCCAGAGTAGTTGAGACGTTGGAGAATGGAGCTTGTCGGCTGGTGACTCTGGACGGAACGACTATTCCCAGAATCCAGGACGCTACACGCTTCTTTCCTACTTTGGTTAAGTTGTAAAGTAGATGCGCTATCACGCTGTACACACACTTAGTGTATTAAACAGTTGAGCAGATCAGGGGGCACTCTTTTTAACGATGCCACCCAATAAAAGATTTTCAGTACATAAAGTGTGCGAGTGTTCCTAGTTTAAAGTTCTCCTTGCCCCAGGTGCAAGTACAGGTGATCGGTGGTCACTTACCGAGTGGCCACCACCCACAGATCAGCCCCTAGATAAGCACCTGGATGTAGAGCATGATCACCTATCAGTGCATGCAGACTACGAGCAGTCGTCGGTGCATGTAGAGAGTGAGTGCTCGGTCGGTTCATGGTCATCGGGGTCTTGCTAAGATGTGTTAAGCTGGGACCCAAGTTCCCAGCGAGATCGTTAAGCATGCACCTCGCATGATTCCAGAGAAGAGCTCCTCGCCGGTCGAGACGTGCGGAGAACGCGCGATGAGGCAATGTAGGCAGGGCGCGCCTGGTGTGTGCGCTTAGACAACCACGCTTGGCGCCCTCCTGGGAGCGTGCACCCACGAGAAAGTCCTCCCTCGACTTTGTACAGCGAGGTGCAGGCGAGAGAAAGTCCTCTTCCTCTGCTTTGTACAGCAAGGTTGGGGCAAGAGAGAAAGTCCTCCCTCGACTTTGTACAGCGAGGTGCAGGCGAGAGAAAGTCCTCTTCCTCTGCTTTATACAGCAAGGTTGGGGCAAGAGCAAAAGTCCTCTTCCTCCACTTTTTACAGCAAGGTTGAGGCAACAGAGGAAGTCCTCCTTGCCTTTGAGCAAGTGTAGGCAGCAGAGGAAGTCCTCCTTGCCTTTGAGAAAGTGCAGGCAGCAGAGGAAGTCCTCCTTGCCTTTGAGCAAGTGCAGGCAACAGAGGAAGTCCTCCTTGCCTTTGAGCAAGTGCAGGCGAGAACAGAGGAAGACCTCCTTGCCTTTGAGCAAGTGTAGGCAGCAAAGGAAGTCCTCCTTGCCTTTGAGCAAGTGCAGGCGAGAAAGAGGAAGTCCTCCTTGCCTTTGAGCAAGTGTAGGCAACAGAGGAAATCCTCCTTGCCTTTGAGCAAGTGCAGGCAACAGAGAAAGTCCTCCTTGCCTTTGAGCAAGTGCAGGCGAGAAAGAGGAAGTCCTCCTTGCCTTTGAGCAAGTGTAGGCAACAGAGGAAGTCCTCCTTGCCTTTGAGCAAGTGCACGCAACAGAGGAAGTCCTCCTTGCCTTTGAGCAAGTGCAGGCGAGAAAGAGGAAGTCCTCCTTGCCTTTGAGCAAATGTAGGCAACAGAGGAAGTCCTCCTTGCCTTTGAGCAAGTGTAGGCAGCAGAGGAAGTCCTCCTTGCCTTTGAGCAAGTGCAGGCGAGAAAGAGGAAGTCCTCCTTGTCTTTGAGCAAGTGTAGGCAACAGAGGAAGACCTCCTTGCCTTTGAGCGAGTGCAGGCGAGAAAGAAGAAAGTCCTCCCTCGACTTTGTACAGCGAGGTGCAGCCGAGTGAAAGTCCTCACCTCGATTTTGTACAGTAAGGCTGAGGCAAGAGAGAAAGTCCTCTTCCTCTGCTTTTTACAGCAAGGTTGAGGCAAGAAGAAAAGTCCTTCTCCTCTGCTTTATACAGCAAGGTTGAGGCGAGAGAAAAGTCCTTTTCCTCTGCTCCTTACAGCAAGGTTGAGGCAAGAGAACCAAGTCCTCTTCCTCTGCTTTTCACAGCAAGGTTGAGGCGAGAGAAAAAGTCCTCTTCCTCTGCTCCTTACAGCAAGGTTGAGGCAAGAGAACCAAGTCCTCTTCCTCTGCTTTTCACAGCAAGGTTGAGGCGAGAGAAAAGTCCTCTTCCTCTGCTTCTTACAGCAAGGTTGAGGCAAGAGAACCAAGTCCTCTTCCTCTGCTCCTTACAGCAAGGTTGAGGCAAGAGAACCTAGTCCTTTCCCTTTGCTTTTTATAGCGAGGCCGAGGCGAGAGAACCAAGTCCTCAGCTCGACTTTGTACAGCGAGGCTGAGGTGAGAGAAGCAAGACCTCACCCACGACTTCTTACAGCAAGGTTGAGGCAAGAGGGGTCACTGAGAGGCACTTCTCTTCCCCAAAACACAGGCGTCATAGTTGGTGTTCAGGCCCTCTATGCACTCAGCGCTGGTGTGGCAGAGAAGTGTAGCGAAGCCAGAAGCGCGATGACTGATCGGTGGTGCACTAACATGCTAGTCGGTGGTTGGTGGTAGAAGCAAGTTCTGCTGCGTGAAGCCGAAACGTTTAGGCCCGTTAAGTCAGTCATCCAGCACGAAGTTATGTTGAAGGCAATGCTAAGGTAACAGTTAGCCGCGATCAAGTCAGAAGCCAAGTTTGAGGGGTTGCAGTGAGATCGCGCTAAAGCCTAAGCTAGTTAACAGTTAGTCACATGCGGAAAGTTAAAGAGGAGAAACGCAGCAAACCCTAGCGCGTTTGAGAAGAAGAAAACGGAGAAGGTGAATCTCTAGATGATCCAGAGGGATGCGCACGCTTCTGTTGAATGAAGGAAACGGTAGCGACACTCAGTGGGGGCCATTAATGCGTCCATGTGTCGAGAGATAAAGTATGGAAGCCGTGACGCTGAGGAGTAGATACGTGAGCAGCGCGTGGTGTGGCCCCACTTGCCACGTGGACCGAGGGCGCAACCACTTAGTCTCTTCGCTGAGAACAAGTTCACAGCTCGAGACTGGGGGGCTTGTGATCCGGTCGGTCATCAGTAGTTGATGACATCAGCAGCCGTTGACCACGTGGACCATGCACAGGGTGGCACATGGTAGAAAGAGCAAGTGAATCAAGGAGGAGATCACCTAGAACGGTGATCGGTAGTCAGATACCAAGTGGCCACCACTCCTGGTTCAGAGCATAGATAAGCGCCTGGAAGCACCGCATGGACGTCGGTGGATAGTCATGAAGCACCGCACGGACGTCGGTGGATAGTCATGAAGCACCGCACAGACATTGGTGGATAGTCATGAGGCACCGCCCGGTCATCAGGGGATGTTATGAGGCACCGCCCGGTCATCGGTGTAAGTTATGAGGCACCGATCGAGTGTGACTGCATGAAGAGCGCGATCGGGAATTAAGAGGGAGATCGATCGTAAATGCATGCAGAGGGAGGTCGGTCGTAAGTGCATGCAGAGGGAGATCGGTCATCAGGGTTCCCAGCGAGAACGTTGCGCGTGCACCTCGCATGATGCCCACTCAGAGGACGAGCGGCAAGGCCATGCAGGCGGGATGCGCCTGGCGCTCTCCTGGGAGCATGCGGCCCGCACAGAGAAATGCTTTGAATGTTTGAAGGTGAAGAAGAAGGAATGAAACAGTGTTAGTACCAGAGTGCGCGCTCCTGTAGACTGCCAGAAGACGATTTCTTAGTCTCTTCGCAGAGAACAAGTTCACAGCTCGAGACTGGGGGGCTTGTGATCCGGTCGGTCATCGGTGGTCGATGACATCAGCAGCAGTTGACCACGTGGACCATTCACAGGGTAACACGTGGTAGAGGATAGCAGGGGAATCAGGGAGGCAATCACTCAGAATGGTAATCGCCTATCGCCTTGAGGATGAGTAATCGCCTATCGCCGGTACGGATCAGTACTCGCCTAGATTACACATGATCGCCGTGTGTGAAGGTTAGGAGATCAGATGGTCAGCAAGTCGCCGAAAGAGCACATCGCCGGGTGTTTGAGAAGACTTGGTTGCGCCCAGAGTAGCCTGTGTACTAAGCTACTCCCTGTGTGGATAACTTAGTCGCAGGAGCACAGTGGAAGTAACGTTTCAGCTGCAGGTACTCTAGATGGTGACACGTGTATGACCAGATGTTATCCACGTGTCAAGAGGAATAACCGTCAGGAGAGAGAAAGACTCAGGTATATATACGAAACTCTTAACGAAATTAAGGGGTTTTTTGACAGATTCTTTCCAGATTACAAGTTTACACACGCTCACTACACTGAGTTTCTGAGTTACTGTGAGAGCGTTCTTACACGTTGCATAGTGATAACAGAAAACGGTTATAGAGAGAGAAAGTGGATCTGAGAGCACACACGAGTCTCATAGAGAGATTCAGATATAGTTTTGGTGTTCCTGTTGCCTGACTTGAGCGTCGGAGCTACAACGGCCGCCAGAGGCGCCGTCTGTGTGCTTTGCAGGCAGCGTTTGGAGTTCCGGTGAAGTTTCTTGGAGCGTTCCTGCAGAACAGAAGGCTAGAGGAAGGAGTGACGAGGCAATCCTCCATGTTCGAGTCAAGCGGCAGGATCAGTTAATTATCAGTCTAGAGAACCTCAACCCAGTCACAATTGTCCAGAATTCATTGGTAATCACCAAGTCTACCCCCTTCACATGAGAAACAAGTGTATCACTATTAATTGTAAATTGGTATAGAAAACCCTTACTAAATTTGGATAAATGTTTCCATTTAATTCCAGAAAACATCTTAGGAGTTGTTCCTTCAGCAACCTTCTCACTTCCATGATTTTCTATTCTTTCAACCATTTGAAAGAAATCACCTTTGGAGTGTTGATCACCTTACTACTTGTTTCACGTAGATACTTGGTCATAAATTCTGGATCACTTGAGAACCAACTCTCCAGTTTTCCAGTTCTTCTAACAGCTCTAGTCTTCATTCTTTTTGTAGAGGGAGGAGTTCTAGCCATTGCTCAAATCAGTGAGGGACTTTGCACACTACAGAGAAAACTTAGAGCAGAGAAAAGAAGAACAACAGGTTGTTTGTGAAGAACAATAGGTTAAAGACATCATTAATATAGCCAAAACTCTTGGTCAAAGATGACATAATGTTAGTTGTTTTCAACACAGAAAAACAAATCAAATCAAGGCCATAAAGCTGTTTGTGTCAGTGAAAACAGAAGGTACAGAAAATCACATTTGATTTGACCAAACTTTAAAAGCAGTTTTGATTTCCAAGATTTGAAGGAATCGGATTTGTAAAGAGCAGTTATATCAGAGGAAAATAGTATTCAAACATGTATTTATTACAATTTTGACCACAAATATGACTGGGTTTGCATAGAATCACAAATCAGATCTCAGAAATTAAAAGCAGATTTTCCCAGTGCTGACAGAGAGCAAATAATCGGTTGTTTCGAGGAAATAACTGGTTGATTTTTCTGGGACAACAAGAAACAGCAATTCACCTTTCAAAGTGATGGGAAATGCTTAAAACATTGATACCTTTGCCTTACCTCAACATGTCTAGAAGCTCATGAGGCCAAGTGAAGCCAAAACATAGAATGAACATGTACTACTTACTTTCCATAGGACATGAGCTTGAGTAAGGTGGATGTTCTTGAATCATAGGCATTACTTTGATCAGTTTTCAACATAGCATCTGTATTTGAAAAGATCCTGCAAAACAAAATTTATGCATATACAAGACAAGTATAGCAGCAGGATAACAAGGCACTCATAAACCAGTTTTCTGCATAAGCCATTAGCATGAAAACCAGTAAAAGTAGTGTTGAGATATTACAAATTAGTTGTGCACATGATTGTGACAGCAACAGATTTAATCAGAGAAAAGCATCAGTTTTAAAGCTATTAAGATAACCAAAACATACATAAACTTCTCCCTCTATATGACCAAAAGCATGATTTAAAAGAAAATAGGTTTAACCATGCATAAGTAAACTTGGCAGCATTACACAGAGATGCCTGTGAAAAAACAATCAGTTGTTTCGAAAAAACAATCGATTGTTTTACTGTGACAGTAAAGAGAACATTTTTCATAACCAGAAATTACATTTTAAAGTGATGAAAAAAATGCAGTATGAGGTTTGTTCATACCTTTGCACAGAGAACCCAATAGATTCATCCCAAAAAAAGACCTTGAGATGTTCATATGGTCACAAGGCACACTTAAATTGAGAGATGCACATACTCTCTTTATTCTTGAAGATTCTCTTTTAACCAACCATTCTAGCCTTTGTCAAGGATGTCTTTTGTCATTTAAGGAAGCCTGGTAGATGTACACATTTGAAAAGTGCAGGCACAAGAACTGAACTGACTTTAAGCCTTATTCCCTTGAGACTTCATTCCTTACACCCAGTATGGTTCTTGGCTTTCAAGAATACCTACAAGAAAAGATTTAAGAAGCAAGATTTGGTCCCCTTATAAATTTGGGTCCATGAGTGTTAGTAGGATTAGGAGGCTTAGGATTCTTAGGAACCGATTTTATAATCCCTCTTAGAACAAGAATTTTGCAAACTTTGCAGAACCTCACAGAATGACCCTTTTTCATACAGTAGAAACAACAAACAACCGGTTGTTTCGAAATTTTAGTTGGTTGTTTTTCTGAAAGAGTTGAGAAAGGTTTTTCACATCCACTATTTTTGCTTTGTGGGTTAAAACCTGATCCGGTCGGTCATCGGTAGTCGATGACATCAGCAGCAGTTGACCACGTGGACCATTCACAGGGTGACATATGGTAGAAGATAGCAGGTGAATCAGGGAGGAAGATCACTCATAATGGTGATCGGTGATCGGTTGCCAAGGAACCACCACCCGCAGATCAGTGCCAGGTGAGCGCCTGAAAGCAGAGTGCGAGAAGTAAAGAAGCACTGATCGGTCATCGGGGGTTTCCTGTTAACACACCGTTAAGCTGGGACCCAGGCTCCCAGCAAGAGCGTCGCGCAAGAAGCACAGATCAATGATCGCCTATCGCCATGTGTGAGGATGAATAATCGCCTATCGCCGTGTGTGAGGATGAATAATCGCCTATCACCGTGTGTGAAGATCAGTAATCGCCTAGATTGCACATGATCACCGTGTGTGAAGGTTAGGAGATCTGGTGGTCAGCAAGTCGCCGAAAGAGCACATCGCCGGGTATTTAGGAAGACTTGATAAGCACTTGTTATATGGTCTAAATACAGAAGATAAGTGGCATGTCTGCCACCATGTGTAGTGTGAGCCGTGATACCCAGTGTTAACCAGCTCGCCATGTTAAGGTTGCGCCTAGGGTAGCCTGTGCACTAAGCTACTCCCTGTGTGGATAACTTAGTCGCAGGAGCAAAGTGGAAGTAACGTTTCAGCTCAGGTACTCCAGATGGTGACACGTGTATGACCAGATGTTATCCACGTGTCAAGAGGAATAACTGTCAGGAGAGAGAAAGACTCAGGTATATATACGAAATTCTTAACGAAATTAGGGGGAGGATTCATTTTTGGTAGTGATTCACTGGTACACGGTTCTGAGTTTTTATTTAAAGTTCTTTGTTGATTCAATCACTGACTTGAGCGTCGGAGCGCAACCGGCCGCAGAGGCGCCACACTGTTCTTTCAGGTTTCTTGGAGGACTATCAACTAAAGGTCATCGGAGATTCGGCGTGAAGCTGGTGAGGACGAGGTTCAAGAAGGAGAAGCTCTGACGCTTTGGTAAAGATGCTGGATCAAAACCCAAACCAGATTTTCCAAAAACACAGTTTTGTGAGGCAAGCACAGTTTCGAAATCGGACTTCACTATAGAAAACTTATCCACAGTTTTTAAAAGATAAAAAACTTTCTTTTGAAGGTTTTCACAATTTTCACAAGACTTAGAATCACACTTGCAAGAAGAACTTTGATAAATCAATTCAAGGTTTTCGAAATCAGTTTTGGAATTATCCAATTCTTCTTCCAAGATTCTGATTCTTTCATTTAACATGTTGTTATCAAGTTTCAACCGGTTGTTTAAAAGGGTTAATCTATGAGCTTCTTCATAAGTCTCTTGAAAAGCTTCACGCAATTGAGAATAATTTTCACTTTTATTGGAAGTGGATGCATTTACTTGGCTTGATTCAGATTCTTCTTTTGCCATAAGACAGACCTCCATCTTGAATCTAAAGAAGATGATTCAGCAGAGGACTCATCCTTGTCCAGGCAGGCACCTCTTGGATTCTTGTGACATTTCTTAAGAGTGTCCCACATTTCTTTGGCTGATATACATTCTGAAACCTTAAGGAGTTCATCAGAATCAAGGACAAAGACAATTATGTTCATAGCTATACAATCAAGATGATTTCTTTCAGTTTTAGATGATGCAGAATTATTTTACATACACTCACAAGTTTATGTAATGACAATAACAAGAACATGAAAGAAATAGAAAACACCTGAGATGACAGAAACCAGGAAGTCCTATGATCAGATCTTGTACCAGTGCAAAGCTTAAACAACAATCTTGCAAATCTTTGAAAACTTCTTTCAAAAGCAAATCTCAGTCTCTCTTTGATCTCAAAATCTCTTTCGTAATATTTCTGTAATTCTTCTTTTCTTTTTGAAAGAAGGGCTATATTTATAGAACTTGAAAAACTAGCCGTTTGTGGCACTTTGAATAAGGTAAAACAAATTTGAAACAATTAAAACGGTTTTTCAAAAAGCTGTTATGAAGACTTACATTTAACTGGTTAAAACCAAAAATTAATCGGTTAAATGGGTCAAGCTGTTACTTAACACATTCAAAAAGCAGTTTCAAAACCTTGTGCCAGCTAGGTAACAAACAACCAGTTATCACGATAATTCAACCGATTGTTTTTCTATTGGCTTTAGAAAAACACTTTGCTTTTAAAAACAGATTGGGCAAGCTTTGTGCAGGAATTAATAACTGATCTTTACATAAATTATAAAAATCTAAACTACACCCAAACCAAAAGTAGCAAGGCTTCAAGCTTCATCATGGATTTGAAACATCAAAGCTCCCATGCCCTACACAAACAACCGAACTCTTGATGTTACGGGCATGGTTGACATAGTGTTGAAGACGCCAGGCAGTTTTTGGACTTTGAAGGATGTCAGAGTTATTCCAAGCTTGACAAAAAGTTTGATTTCTGTTAGGCTGTTGGACGACCGGGGACATGAAGTGAAGTTCGAAAATCAGCAGTGGAAGATCGTCAAGGGAAATCTTGCCATGGCCCATGGAAGAAAGAGAGGTTCATTGTATATGGTCGAATTACCTTCTAAGGGAGTGACCGTCCCAGTTCAAAAGATAAACAAAGTCCGGTTAACAGAATCTCTTGGGCAGAAGAGGGTTGTCTTTACAAGAGAAAAACCCAGAGCCATAGGTCAGATTCAGGATGAACGAGCATGGAAAGGTTCAGGTAGACCAGTCAGAGGTACTTGTGGTAGTGGGAGCACAGGTCTGTTTTAGCTAAGGTCCCTAGATGACAGCGGGTTAGGAGAACTAGTATTCCAGTTGTTGACACATCTGTAGAAAATTTCTTGTTGAGTATGGAGAGTGTTTGTTCTCAGGTTGTTCCAGGATCCGACAGTTCTTGCAAGTGGGAGCCGGTAAGAATAAAGAACGGGTCAGTGGCAGTTTCAGTCATGACTGACGTGTTGAAACTCAGGGGAGTTTCAACGAAGTCTTCAAAATGATTAAGAAGGTTGGTGGCAACTAGTGGTGGAACATTGAGTTCCGTTGACAGATTACAGAAGTACATGTAAGCAGTTGAAGCGCAGGTGAACATTGTTTCGTGGCTTCAAGTGGGAGATTGTTGGGTATGAAGCTAGGACCAATTGGGTTGGGCTGACTAGACACCATGTTTAGTGAATGTGCTTAATCATTGTGTCCCCTTTATAATTTCTATTTAAAGAGATCATTGTAGTTGTAATTGGTGTGCAACAAGAATGAAATAAAAGCTAATAGGTGCCCGTGTGGATGTAGGTTACAGTTGGCGACCGAACAACGTTAAATCTTATGTCGTTTATTTTTTTACGTTGTTTCGTGATCATGTGTGTTGCTTCCGCGTGCCCTTTTTCCCATCACATGCCAACCTTGGTCTATCCTTAACCAACAAACTCTTATTGCTTCCATAATATAGGGATTTGACATGACAGAATGTTCATGCCACAACCACTTGTTTTTCCACACTGCACTTTTAGACACTTTGTTGCCCTTTGAATCCCCAGCAAGTACCAACATGCCCCTGCTGCCTGATCATTTGTTCATAAACACTGCAATATTTTAAATACTTACACCAAATTCAATTCCATTTCACATTATATATATTTCAAAACATCAAATTTCAAACCACAAAACAGTGGTTCATCATGTCCCACCACAGTTAAGAATATCCTATTTAAGATACTTCATACTAAACCTAAGGGTGTGGAAGAATAGAACGTAGGTGTGGTCGCCTAGGGCATAAGGGGCATGATGACTTGACGTAATCCTCACCTTCCTCCGGCTTATCATCGGTAGTCTGCTCAGGGTTCCAAACTCAATCTTGGTAACTAAACATGAGGGTTGCACTTGTTGCGAGACTTAATCCAACACCTTACGACACAAGCTGACGACAACTATGTATCACCTGTGTCTGCATTCCTGAAGGCACCTCTCTCTTTCAAGAGGATTCACGGCATGTCAAGCCCTGGTAAGGTTCTTCGCTTTGCATCGAATTAAATCACATGCTCCACCGTTTGTGCGGGTCTCCGTCAATTCCTTTGAGTTTCATTCATGCGAACGTATGAGTTTTGATATAAAGTGCCTTTGCTTTCCATTCTTTACTAATTTTTAATATGATTCATATGATTAGTGTGTATGGATATACCAACATACTTATTTGCACAGTGAATAAACTTTATTGTAGAGAATTACTTGGATGATACTTCTTGAAACAAGCAAAAAGTAAAATTGTCTTTGTGCTTATATTATAAACATGTATGGTTGGTTACGCTATTCATTACAATCATTGGAGAATTATACACAGGGGAAAACAAAATTTCCACCACCAAAACTATTCATTTATCTGTTACCACTCTTTGACTATTGTTATGTCTAAGTCTTTCTTCCATAAGATAACAAATAAACTCGTAATATTTGAAGTATTCACAATCAAATCTTACTTTGTATTATTTGTATATGGGTGAAAACATCATTTGTGCTTCCTATCTA
Organism: Phaseolus lunatus; assembly: GCA_013389735.1. NCBI lineage: Eukaryota > Viridiplantae > Streptophyta > Magnoliopsida > Fabales > Fabaceae > Phaseolus > Phaseolus lunatus. The sequence goes on from CM023867.1 coordinate 20,345,087, forward strand.
TACTATTCTTTTTACCACTAAAAAAATTATCTGAATGAGAACTGAATCTAAATATAGCTATATTAGATATTTGACTTTTTAAATTGAGTACTAGATAAAAATAAATATATACATCCGTTTTTTATCATGTTTATTTTTATCTTAAATAATTAAAATATTATGATCCGGTCGGTCATCAGTAGTCGATGACATCAGCAGCAGTTGACCACGTGGACCATTCACAGAGTAACACGTGGTAGAGGATAGCAGGCGAAGCAGAGAGGCGATCACTCAGAATGGTAATCGCCTGTTGCCTGTGATGTTGAGTAATCGCCTATCGCCTTGAGGTGAGTAATCGCCTATCACCTTGAGGTGAGTAATCGCCTATCGACTGAGGATGAGTAATCGGTCATCGCCGGTATGGATGAGTAATCGCCCAGATTGCACATGATCGCCATGTGTTAAGGTTAGGAGATCAGGTGGTCAGCAAGTCGCCGAAAGAGCACATCGCCGGGTGTTTGAGAAGACTTGGCAAGCACTTGTTGTATGGTCTAAGTACAGAGGATAAGTGGCATATCTGCCACCATGTGTAGTGCGAGCTATAATGCCCAGAGTAGCCTGCGTACTAAGCTACTCCCTGTGTGGATAACTTAGTCGCAGGGGCACAATGGAAGTAACGTTTCAGCTGCAGACACTCCAGATGATGACACGTGTACGACCAGATGTTATCCACGTGTCAGGAGGAATAACCGTCAGGAGAGAGAAATACTCAGGTATATATACAAACTCTTAATGAAATTGAGGGGAGGTTTTTACAGATTCTCATAGCTCACACATCTTGAGAGTTTCAGTCACACACGGGTCTCACAGAGAGATTCATATATAGTTTTGGTGTTCCTGTTGCCTGACTTGAGCGTCGGAGCTACAACGGCCGCTAGAGGCGCCGTCTGTGTGTTTTGCAGGCAGCGTTTGGAGTTCTGGCGGTGGTTCTTGGAGCGTTCCTGCAGAACAGAGGGCTAGACGAAGGAGTGACGAGGCAGTCCTCCACGTTCGAGTCAAGCGGCAGGAACATTTGGCGCCCACCGTGGGGCTCGTGTAAATCTGGTTCCCATCCACATCGCAGTTCTTGAAGTTTCTTGAGGTTTCTTCAAGTTTCTTGGAGCTTCTTGATCATTTCGTCGAGGTTTCTTGAAGTTACGTCGAAGTGCAGAGGAGATGAGTAGAAGAACCAGGCAAACCTCACCTGCGTCATCTGCTGAAGAAGGAGCTGTTACCATGGCGCAGGTAGTGGAGATGATGCGCGCGCTGCAAGATAGCGTTGCGGAATCGAGAGTTGAGCAAGAGAGGATGCGTGCAGAGCTGGCTGCATCACAGAGAAGAAACGAAGAGTTGAACAGTATGAATGAAGAGCTGCGTAGGGAATTGCAGGCGCAGAGGGAGCGCACAGCTGTAGAGAGGACGTCGACGCCACCGTCGCCTCCGCGAGCATTCCCTATGCCTTTCTCCCCCGAAATCATGAACACGGTGGTGCCTTCCAATCTGGTGGGACTGAAAGCGTCCTTCACGGTTAAAGGAGACCCCATCCAGAGTGGTTGAGACCCCATCTTGTCGGCTTGCGACTCTGGACGTAACGACTATTCCCAGAACCCAGGATGCTACACGCTTCTTTCCTGCTTTCGTTAAGTTGTAAAGTAGATGCGCTATTGCGCTGTACACACACTTAGTGTATTAAACAGTTGAGCAGATCAGGGGCACTCTTTTTAACGATGCCACCCAATAAAAGATTTTCAGTACATAAAGTGTGCGAGTGTTCCCAGTTTAAAGTTCTCCTTGCCCCAGGTGCAAGACCAGGTGATCGGTGGTGAGTTACCAAGTGGCCACCACCCGCAGATCAGCCCTTAGATAAGCGCTGGGATGTAGAGCGCGATCAGCCATTAGTGCATGCAGACCGCGATCAGCTGTCGGTGCATGTAGAGAGTGAGTACTCGGTCGGTGCATGGTCATCGGGGTCTTGCTAACACGTGTTAAGCTGGGACCCAAGTTCCCAGCGAGAGCGTTAAGGATGCACCTCGTATGATTCCAGAAGAAGAGGTCCTCGCCGGTCGGGACGTCGGTGAACGCGCGATGAGGCAATGCAGGTAGGGCACGCCCAGTGTGTGCGCTTAGACAGCCACGCCTGGCGCCCCCCTGGGAGCGTGCACCCACGAGAAAGTCCTCACCTCTGCTTTATACAGCAAGGTTGAGGCGAGAGAAAGTCCTCTTCCTTTGCTCTATACAGCGAGGTTGAGGCAACAGAGAAAGTCCTCACCTCTGCTTTATACAGCAAGGTTGAGGCGAGAGAAAGTCCTCTTCCTCTGCTCTATACAGCGAGGTTGAGGCAAGAGAGAAAGTCCTCACCTCTGCTTTATACAGCAAGGTTGAGGCGAGAGAAAGTCCTTTTCCTCTGCTCTATACAGCGAGGTTGAGGCAAGAGAAAGTCCTCTTCCTCTGCTTTATACAGCGAGGTTGAGGCAAGAGGAAGTCCTCCTTGCCCTTGAGCAAGTGCAGGCGAGAACAGAGGAAGTCCTCCTTGCCCTTGAGCAAGTGCAGGCGAGAACAGAGGAAGTCCTCCTTGCCCTTGAGCAAGTGCAGGCAAGAACAGAGGAAGTCCTCCTTGCCTTTGAGCAAGTGCAGGCACCAGAGGAAGTCCTCCTTGCCCTTGAGCAAGTGCAGGCGAGAACAGAGGAAGTCCTCTTTGCCTTTGAGCAAGTGTAGGCAACAGAGGAAGACCTCCTTGCCTTTGAGCGAGTGTAGGCGAGAAAGAAGAAAGTCCTCCCTCGACTTTGTACAGCGAGGTGCAGGCGAGTGAAAGTCCTCACCTCGACTTTGTACAGCGAGGCTGAGGCAAGAGAGAAAGTCCTCTCCCTTTGCTTCTTACAGCAAGGTTGAGGCGAGAGAACAAAGTCCTCACCTCGACTTTGTACAGCGAGGCTGAGGCATGAGGAAAAGTCCTCTTCCCTTTGCTTTTTACAGCAAGGTCGAGGCAAGAGAACCAAGTCCCTTCCCTCTGCTTTTTACAGCGACGCTGAGGTGAGAGAAGCAAGACCTCACCCACGACTTCTTACAGCAAGGTTGGGACAAGAGGGGTCATCGAGAAGCACTTTTCTTCCCCAAAACACAGGCGTCATAGTTGGTGTTCAGATCCTCTATGCACTCAGCGCTGGTGTGGCAGAGAAGTGCAGCGAAGCCAGAAGCGCGATGACTGATCGGTGGTGTGCTAACACGCTAATCGGTGGTTGGTGGTAGAAGCAAGTTCTGCTGCGTGAAGCCGAAGCGTTTAGGCCCGTTAAGTCAGTCATCCAGTACAAAGTTATGTTGAAGGCAATGCTAAGGCAACAGTTAGCCGCGATCAAGTCAGAGGCCAAGTTTGAGGGGTTGCAGGTAGATCGTGCTAAAGCCTAAAGCTAGTTAACAGTGGGTCACATGCAGAGAGTTAAAGAGAAGAAACGCAGCGAACTCCAGCGCGTTTGAGAAGAAGAAAACAGAGAAGGTGAATCTCTAGATGATCCAGAGAGATGCTTTGAATGTTTGAAAGCGAAGAAGATGGAATGAAACAATGTTAGTATCAGAGCGTGCGCTCCTGTAGACCGCCAGAAGACGATTTCTTAGTCTCTTCGTTGAGAACAAGTTCACAGCTCGAGACTGGGGGGCTTGTGATCCAGTCGGTCATCGGTAGTCGATGACATCAACAGCAGTTGACCACGTGGACCATTCACAGAGTAACACGTGGTAGAGGATAGTAGGCGAAGCAGAGAGGCGATCACTCAGAATGGTAATCGCCTGTCGCCTGTGATGTTGAGTAATCGCCTATCGCCTTGAGGTGAGTAATCGCCTATCGGCTGAGGATGAGTAATCGGTCATCGCCGGTATGGATGAGTAATCGCCCATATTGCACATGATCGCCATGTGTTAAGGTTAGGAGATCAGGTGGTCAGCAAGTCGCCGAAAGAGCACATCGCCGGGTGTTTGAGAAGAATTGGCAAGCACTTGTTGTATGGTCTAAGTACAGAGGATAAGTGGCATATCTGCCACCATGTGTAGTGCGAGCTGTAATGCCCAGAGTAGCCTGCGTACTAAGCTACTCCCTGTGTGGATAACTTAGTCGCAGGGGCACAGTGGAAGTAACGTTTCAGCTGCAGACACTCCAGATGATGACACGTGTACGACCAGATGTTATCCACGTGTCAGGAGGAATAACCGTCAGGAGAGAGAAATACTCAGGTATATATACAAACTCTTAACGAAATTGAGGGGTGATTTTTACAGATTCTCATAGCTCACACATCTTGAGAGTTTCAGTCACACACGGGTCTCACAGAGAGATTCAGATATAGTTTTGGTGTTCCTGTTGCCTGACTTGAGCGTCGGAGCTACAACGGCCGCTAGAGGCGCCGTCTGTGTGTTTTGCAGGCAGCGTTTGGAGTTCCGGCGGTGGTTCTTGGAGCGTTCCTGCAGAACAGAGGGCTAGACGAAGGAGTGACGAGGCAGTCCTCCACGTTCGAGTCAAGCGGCAGGAACATATTATTTGTTTATTTTGTACTTTAATGGGTTTAGGATTTTTTGTTTGACACTATTTTTTTCTTATATTTTTACTTTACAATACTTTTTAATAATAAAATATAGAAATAAAAATAAATAAAATAAAAATATTATTGGTTATCAAATGAGACTATAAAAAAATTATAGGGTCAAATATCATTGTTCGAATTGTAAACACTTTTAAAGTACATTAAATAAATCTAAAAGAAATATCGTTTAGTGAAAAGGTAAATATACAGAGATATATGCATGCATGGTGAAAAGAAAGGTGTGACTTACATGGGAAGCAACAAAATAAGCTATCATGTTAAGGGCGATTCCCCACCAAACTGTTCCAAAAATGTAGCCAGACTGGTTTTGCGTGTGTCGCAGATGGCAAACAGAAAGATAAATTTTGGGAAGGTTGGAAGAGAAATATAATTAAGAACATTGTCATCACCAACGTCACTGAACATTGTTACAGAAAAAAGGTTTACAACGACAGTTATTTTATATTTACAATGGTGACTGTAGTGGCCAGATCTCAGACGTCGGCAGTGTACAGTGAAGGTCGATGTGGCAGAGGTCAACACAGTAGGACCCACAGAGGGACCCCCAGAGAATACATGTGTAGTGGCCAGACCTCGAACGTCGATAGTGTACAGTGGAGGTTGACGTGGCAAAGCTCGGCACAGTAAAGTATTACATTAGTGAAAGCCTGATTCAAAGAGATACCTTGCATGTAGAATGTGTATAAGACATTTGGGTCTGGCACAAGCATATTACCCTTAGGGGAGCCAAAGCCCAAGAGCGCTAAGGTTCTCAAAGAAAGTTGCATGCAAGGCACGTGAGAAATTAGGGCACTTACAATAATGGATTGGTCTCGCGGCGCTGGTACACACGTTGTGATGTGAGTTGATTTTTATGATTTAGCATTTTATGGTGGCACTTTAATTAGGATTGAGATTTTAGGATGATTAAGGTGAGAACCTAAGGAAAATCCCCACTCGACATTAACTTAACCAAGTGGTTAAGTAGATGTGAAGGTTCATTTCACAAAGGCAAAAGGAAAACACAATTATGGTGAAGATGATGACAAGTAAAGGTGCTGAACTTAAAGAGAGGAAACTAAACATAATGAAGGAAACGGAATAGGAAACAAAGCATTAAAACAAGAACAAGACATAGATTTCGGAATTGAAATTTGGAATGGAAACGGAATGAAAAAATATGAGTGAAAGGAAACTTAGGAGAATGAAGCTAGAGAAGTGATCACGCCACTTGGATGGTGGTTTACTCCAAGATGAGTGAAGAATGCCGCCACTTGAGAGCTCTCTAAATCTCACAAGATAAGACAATGGTGTAAGGAGACAATGCTCACACACTTTAACACAAATTGTATATAGTAACTTTACTCTAATTTCAACATGAAAATACATGAGGTAGGCCTCCTTATTTATAGGTGAAGGAGCCTTGGAGAGCAAGCATAAGGGGTAGGATGGGAAGAGTGAAAAAATGGGCAGCCTTAGGGTTTGACTATTTACAATATTTTCTAATCATTAAGAAGACCAGCAGGAAGAACTTTAGGTGCTCTGGTCTTTGTCCCATTCTCCATCTGGTGAGGTCTCTACTTTGAGTTGACTTCTCTTTATATTCTTTAGCATCCTTGATCATCACCTTGTGGGCTTGGTTTTCATCATGTCCCCCAGGTTGGAGAGAATTCGACCACGAATTCAGAACCCCTGCATATAACATAGTCAGTGTGTTCACATAGAAAATAGGGCAAGAAGTGAGATGTGAACTTGACCTATAGTCTTGAAGCTCGGGGAGTTCAAAAGAAGGGATACGATATATAGACCAAGGTTGAAAAGAGTGTGTGGGAATGACAAAGTTATGTGAAGAAAATCCTCTTAGAAGGTGGAAACCTTTAGGAGGGGATGGAAAGTCATTCCTAACATTCTTTAACAAAGATGGTGTGTAGATAGAAACCGTTGATAATGAAAAAGATAAGGAAGAAGGACACCTTGGAGGTGCAGTTTGTAGCATGGGTCGAGTCAACATGATTGATTTAGTTGTATAAGAGGAAACTTTGTAACTCGGGTTATCTTTTCTTGCTTTCTCCTTTTCATTTTCTCTTTTGGTTTTCATTTTGATTTGGTCCTCATGAACCTCTTTAGGAGAGAGGGGTTTTGAGGTAACCTTATGCCCTTGGAAGGTAAAAATCATTTTGTTGATTAGGCCATCATGTAGAACATGTATATCATATTGCCAAGGCCTTCCCAATAGAATATGGGTTGCTTCCATGGGCACAACATCACATAAAACCTCATCTTTGTACTTGCCTATAGCAAAAGTTATGAGGATTTGTTGATTAACCATGATTTCACCCTCTTGACTAAGCCATTGAAGCTTGTAGGGCTTTGTATGAGAGATGGTAGGTAGTCCAAGCTTGTCCACCACTCTTATACTTGCCACATTAACGCAACTACCCCCATCAATTATCATGGAACATAACTTGTTGTTGATAAGGCAGCGGGTGTGGAAAATATTTTCTCTTTGGGTGTCATCCACAGGTTTTGGAATTGTACCCAGCATTCGCCTTATGACCAACAACTCACCTTCACAAGGTATTTCACATTCATTTTCACAAGGGGATTTTGATGGGGAAGGGGAGTTAGACCTAGAAGATGCATCACTATGGTCACTTACTACTTGCCCCCCCTTAACCATCATTGTTCGCTTTGTTGGACAATCAGCCGTTATGTGCCCAAAACCTAAACATTTAAAACACTTTTTACTTGAGGTTTTGGTAGGAGATTTAGGGGTTGAAGTTGAGGGTTTAGTATCCCTCGGTTTGTAAGTGGACTCCTTTAGAAAATTGGAGGGAAAAGTTGAAGAAGATTTGTCTTTGTTTTTCCAAGATGAGTGGTAGAAGCCATCATTATGAGAATTTTTGAAAGAGTTTTTCTTTGAAATTTGGGATTCTACCTTGATGGCTAGGTGAACCAATTTTTCTAAAGAGGAGTATTCATAAAGTTCTACCACATCTTGTATGTCTCTTCTTAAGTCACTTACAAAGCGAGCCATTTTGGACTCCTCACTTTCATGCATGTCAATTTTAGTTAATATAGTTTCAAGTTCTTTAAAATAAGCATCCACACTTTGTGTTCCTTGTTGAAGCCTTTGGAGCTTCAACAAGAGCTCTTTCCTATAGTGTGGAGGTACAAATCTAGCGCGCATGCATAACTTCAAATCCTCCCAAGAGACCACGACTGGCCTCTTATTTAGCCCAATGTCCATTACAGTCTTGTGCCACCATTGCATGGCATAATCCAAAAATTCTAAGGAGGCTAACCTAACTCTTTGGTCATCTTGGACCTCATGTACATTAAAAATTTGTTCTACCTTAGCCTCCCATCCTAGGTAAACATTGGGATCGCAGTCCCCATTAAAACTTGGCAATTTAATAAAAGGGAAAGGGGTTTTGGGAGTTTGATGATGATGATGATGTTGAAAGTGCCGCTCCTCAAAGTGTTGATCTCTCCAATCTTGTTCATCTTCATAGCTTCCATAATTTTTGTAGGCTCTTGAAGACCGCCTTTGCTCCCATCTTCTTCCTCTAGTTGGTCTTTCATGAGCCATTTCAAGTCTTTGAAGTCTTGCCTCCATTTGCCTCATTTCTTCCTCCTTTTGGGCTATGGTTCTTTTGGCCGCTTCCAATTCACCAATGAGGAAGGCTTTTTGTGGAGAATGAGGTTTGGAAGATTCACCTGAAGAAAGATTAGCCATAAAGAAGACACAAATAGAACAAACAATTAGGAAAGCAAAGTTAGTGGAAAAACAAGTTGAAGCTTGCGGTTTGGAGGAGAAACACTCAATGCACTCAAGAAATTTTTCCCACTCCTCAAAGGTCTTTCTTGATTGATGAAAACCCTCAAATGAAAAAGGAAAAAGCCTCAATCACTCAAGCAAGATGAAACCGAAACAAAACTTGAAGGAAACAAGAAGACAAGCAAGAAAAACTTAAACAAGAAAAGCTAAACCAAAGATGGAAAGAGAGATATGACAAAACTTGAGAATAAAAGACAATCAAGAAAAGCACAAAAGAAGACTCAAAGAAACTCACTAAACTTTTAATCAAGAAAGAAGATGTTGCTCTAAAATTTGTAAAAACAAATGGATCAAAAATTCCACAAAGTAGATAAGAATTTGCCAATCAAGTTGAATCCAAATTTGAAGGTGAATTTAATGTGCAAATGGAGGTATAGGTGCAGTACCAATCTGTTTTATACTGTTTTTGGTACTGTTTTTCTTTTTTTTTTATACTTAAATTGAATTATGGAAAGAAAGATCCATAGATTGCATCATGACAATTTTGAAGAACATTCAATTTGCACAAAAAGTTTTGTGGTGATTCAATATAATTGGACACTTGAAATCATATATTTGGAACTCTAAATCAACCTCTACTAAAACAAATATCTAAAGACTTTGCAAACTTTCAAAATTAAAAGCAAGTAAGTAGAAGCAAAAACAAAGACACCTAGAACACTAATGAACCTAAGACTCAAAGTAAAAAGCAAGATCAAAGAAAGGTATAAGAACGAACATATTCAAAACGAAAAATGCTATGAATATAAGGTGCTGGAAAAAAAATCTGCACTAAATAAAGGGCTGGAAAATAAAAGGAAGAAAATAAATGACAAGAAATTAAAGGTACTTGATTTTAAAGGTGCTAGAATTTAAATTGCTTGAATGTAAAGTGCCAAATCAACTCAAAAAATTAAGCATAAGAACCTAAGCTCTGATAACCACATGATGTGAGTTGATTTTTATGATTTATCATTTTATGGTGGCACTTTAATTAGGATTGAGATTTTAGGATGATTAAGGTGAGAACCTAAGGAAAGTCCCCACTCGACATTAACTTAACCAAGTGGTTAAGTAGATGTGAAGGTTCATTTCACAAAGGCAAAAGGAAAACACAATTATGGTGAAGATGATCACAAGTAAAGGTGCTGAAATAAAAGAGAGGAAACTAAACATGATCCTGTTGGTCATCGGTAGTCGATGACATCAGCAGCAGTTGACCACGTGGACCATTCACAGAGTAACACGTGGTAGAGGATAGCAGGCGAATCAGGGAGGCGATCACTCAGAATGGTAATCGCCTATCGCCTGTGATGTGGGGTAATCGCCTATCGCCTTGAGGATGAGTAATCGCCTATCACCTTGAGGTGAGTAATCGCCTATCGCCTTGAGGATGAGTAATCGCCTATCGCCTTGAGGTGAGTAATCGCCTATCGGCTTGAGGATGAGTAATCGCTCATCGCCGGTATGGATCAGTAATCGCCCAGATTGCACATGATCGCCGTGTGTTAAGGTTGGGAGATCAGGTGGTCAGCAAGTCGCCGAAAGAGCACATCGGCGGGTGTTTGAGAAGACTTGGCAAGCACTTGTTGTATGGTCTAAGTACAGAGAATAAGTGGCATATCTGCCACCATGTGTAGTGTGAGCTGCAATGCCCAGGGTTAACTAGCTCGCCATGTTAAGGTTGCGCCCAGAGTAGCCTGCGTACTAAGCTACTCCCTGTGTGGATAACTTAGTCGCAAGGGCACAGTGGAAGTAACGTTTCAGCTGCAGATACTCCAGATGGTGACACGTGTACGACCAGATGTTATCCACGTGTCAAGAGGAATAACCGTCAGGAGAGAGAAAGACTCAGGTATATATACAAACTCTTAACGAAATTGAGGGGGGGTTTTTACAGATTCTTACAGCTTACACATTTGAGAGTTTCAATTACACACAGGTCTCACAGAGAGATTCAGATATAGTTTTGGTGTTCCTGTTGCCTGACTTGAGCGTCGGAGCTACAACGGCCGCCATAGGCGCCGTCTGTGTGTTTTGCAGGCAGCGTTTGGAGTTCTGGTGGTGGTTCTTGGAGCGTTCCTGCAGAACAGAGGGCTAGACGAAGGAGTGACGAGGCAATCCTCCACGTTCGAGTCAAGCGGCAGGATCATTTGGCGCCCACCGTGGGGCCCGTGTAAATCTGGTTCCCATCCACGTCGCAGTTTCTTGAGGTTTCTTGAGGTTTCTTGGAGCTCCTTGATCATTTCGTCGAAGTGAAGTTACGTCGAAGTGCAGAGGAGATGAGTAGAAGAACCAGGCAAACCTCACCTGCGTCATCAGCTAAAGAAGGAGCCATTACCATGGCGCAGGTAGTGGAGATGATGCGCGCGCTGCGAGATAGCGTCGCAGAATCGAGAGTTGAGCAAGAGAGGATGCGTGCAGAGCTGACTACATCGTAGAGAAGAAACGAAGAGTTGAGCCATATGAATGAAGAGCTGCGTAGGGAATTGCAGGCGCAGAAGGAGCGCGCGGTTGAAGAGAGGACGTCGACGCCGCAATCGCCTCGTAGAGTATTCCCTATGCCTTTCTCCCCCGAGATCATGAACACGGTGGTGCCTCCTAATCTGGTGGGACTGAAAGCGTCGTTCACGGGGGTGGAAGATCCAGAAGCATACCTGACAGCCTTCCATACTCAGATGATGCTGACTGGAGGTTCAGATGCTGTGTACTGCAAGATGTTCATGAGTACACTGAGCGGAGTAGCTATGGAGTGGTTCGTGAGCCTGCCAGAGGGCCACGTCACTTCCTTCCATCAGTTTACGAAACTGTTCATGGAGCAGTACATCATTAACCGACCTGCGCCAGTAGTGTCCTTCGACCTGTTTGATGTGCGCCAGTATCAGGGGGAGCCGTTGAGGGACTACCTCAATCGCTTTGGGGCGCAGGTGGTGAGATTGCCCGTCAAGGATGAAGACATGCTGGTGCATGCATTCAAGAGAGGTGTCCTCCCTGGTCCTTTCAGTGAATCGCTCATCAGGAGCCACCCTGCCACCTTCACTGAGATACGGCGACGCGCGGTGGCACACATAGTAGCAGAGACAGAGGTCTCTGAGAAGAGAGGAAGTGTTGCACCGTCGAAGCCACGTGGAGGTCAGGGGAATCAGCAGCAACAAGCGCAGGTGCATGAGATCAAGGAAGGGAGGAAGGAGCAGGGAAGGTCTTGCCCTTATGCACCAAGGAAGGACCAGACCAGGGGGCGTGCAAGCAACGCACCCCCCAGGTATGATTTCATGATAAGTTTGGAGGAGCTGATCGCCATCCCTGCTGTGGCAACAAGACTCCATGTGCCAGAGAAAACCGACAGGGTACTTGGAGGGAGGAAGGATGAGTGGTGTGAATTCCATCAAGCTTATGGACATACACTCCGTAACTGCCTTGCGTTGGGGCGTCAGCTTGCTGAGTTGGTGGAGACAGGGTTCCTGACCGATTACCTGCAGAAGACACAGGGTGATCGTGCTTCGGGGTCCCAGGAAGGCGACCAACAGCATGAACTCCCTGTGTTGGGGGAGGTGAGGTGATGGAAGAGGCTAAACTGGGGGGCTCCCAGAGCTGAAGCGGAAGGCATGATCGCCCCACGTGTGTGCATCACCAGGGCGGTCATCGCCGGTTAAAGGAGACCCCATCCAGAGTGGTTGAGACGTTGGAGAATGGAGCTTGTCGGCTGGTGACTCTGGACGAAACGACTATTCCCAGAACCCAGGACGCTACACGCTTCTTTCCTACTTTCTTTAAGTTGTAAAGTAGATGCGCTATCGCGCTATACACACACTTAGTGTATTAAACAGTTGAGCAGATCAGGGGCACTCTTTTTAACGATGCCACCCAATAAAAGATTTTCAGTACATAAAGTGTGCGAGTGTTCCCAGTTTAAAGTTCTCCTTGCCCCAGGTGCAAGACCAGGTGATCGATGGTGAGTTACCAAGTAGCCACCACCCGCAGATCAGTCCCTAGGTAAGCGCTGGGATGTAGAGCGCGATTAGCCATCAGTGCATGCAGACCACGATCAGCCGTCGGTGCATGTAAAGAATGAGTACTCGGTCGGTGCACGGTCATCGGGGTCTTGCTAACACGTGTTAAGCTGGGACCCAAGTTCCCAGCGAGAGCGTTAAGGATGCACCTCGTATGATTCCAGAAGAAGAGGTCCTCGCCGGTCAGGATGTCGGTGAACGCACGATGAGGCAATGCAGGCAGGGCGCGCCCAGTGTGTGCGCTTAGACAGCCACGCCTGGCGCCCCCCTGGGTGCGTGCACCCACGAGAAAGTCCTCCCTCGACTTTGTACAGTGAGGTGCAGGCGAGAGAAAGTCCTCTTCCTCTGCTTTTTACAGCAAGGTTGAGGCAACAGAGAAAGTCCTCACCTCTGCTTTACACAGCGAGGTTGAGGCAAGAGAAAAACCTCTTCCTTTGCTTTTTACAGCAAGGTTGAGGCAACAGAGAAAGTCCTCACCTCTGCTTTATACAGCAAGGTTAAGGCGAGAGAAAGTCCTCTTCCTCTGCTTTATACAGCAAGGTTGAGGCGAGAGAAAGGCCTCTTCCTCTGCTTTATATAGCAAGGTTGAGGCAAGAGAAAGTCCTCTTCCTCTGCTTTATACAGCAAGGTTGAGGCAAGAGAAAGTCCTCTTCCTTGGCTTTTTACAGCAAGGTTGAGGCACCAGAGGAAGTCCTCCTTGCCTTTGAGCAAGTGCAGGCGAGAACAGAGGAAGTCCTCCTTGCCTTTGAGCAAGTGCAGGCACCAGAGGAAGTCCTCCTTGCCCTTGAGCAAGTGCAGGCGAGAACAGAGCAAGTCCTCCTTGCCTTTGAGCAAGTGCAGGCACCAGAGGAAGTCCTCCTTGCCTTTGAGCAAGTGCAGGCACCAGAGGAAGTCCTCCTTGCCCTTGAGCAAGTGCAGGCACTAGAGGAAGTCCTCCTTGCCTTTGAGCAAGTGCAGGCAACAGAGGAAGTCCTCCTTGTCTTTGAGCAAGTGCAGGCAACAGAGGAAGTCCTCCTTGCCTTTGAGCAAGTGTAGGCAACAGAGGAAGACCTCCTTGCCTTTGAGCGAGTGCAGGCGAGAAAGAAGAAAGTCCTCCCTCGACTTTGTACAGCGAGGTGCAGGCGAGTGAAAGTCCTCACCTCGACTTTGTACAACGAGGCTGAGGCAAGAGAGAAAGTCCTCCCTCGACTTTGTACAGCGAGGTGTAGGCGAGTGAAAGTCCTCACCTCGACTTTGTACAGCGAGGCTGAGGCAAGAGAGAAAGTCCTTACCTCTGCTTCTTACAGCAAGGTTGAGGCAAGAGAACCAAGTCCCTTCCCTCTGCTTTTTACAGCGAGGCTGAGGTGAGAGAGGCAAGACCTCACCCACGACTTCTTACAGCGAGGTTGAGGCAGGAGGGGTCGTCGAGAAGCACTTTTCTTCCCCAAAACACAGGCGTCATAGTTGGTGTTCAGACCCTCTATGCACTCAGCGCTGGTGTGGTAGAGAAGTGTAGCGAAGCCAGAAGCGCGATGACTGATCGGTGGTGCACTAACATGCTAGTCGGTGGTCGGTGGTAGAAGCAAGTTCTACTGCGTGAAGCCGAAGCGTTTAGGCCCGTTAAGTCAGTCATCCAGCACGAAGTTATGTTGAAGGCAATGCTAAGGTAACAGTTAGTCGCGGTCAAGTCAGAGGCCAAGTTTGAGGGGTTGCAGTTAGATCGCGCTAAAGCCTAAGCTAGTTAACAGTTAGTCACATGCAGAGAGTTAAAGAGAAGAAACCCAGCGAAGCCTAGCGCGTTTGAGAAGAAGAAAACAGGGAAGGTGAATCTCTAGATGATCTAGAGAGATGCTTTGAATGTTTGAAGGCGAAGACGAAGGAATGAAACAGTGTTAGTACCAGAGTGTGCGCTCCTGTACACTGCCAGAAGACGATTTCTTAGTCTCTTCGCTGAGAACAAGTTCACAGCTCGAGACTGGGGGGCTTGTGATCCGGTCGGTCATCGGTAGTCGATGACATCAGCAGCAGTTGACCACGTGGACCATTCACAGAGTAACACGTGGTAGAGGATAGCAGGCGAATCAGGGAGGCAATCACTCAGAATGGTAATCGCCTATCGCCTGTGATGTAGGGTAATCGCCTATCGCCTTGAGGATGAGTAATCGCCTATCGCCTTGAGGTGAGTAATCGCCTATCGGCTTGAGGATGAGTAATCGCTCATCGCCGGTATGGATCAGTAATCGCCCAGATTGCACATGATCGTTGTGTGTTAAGGTTGGGAGATCAGGTGGTCAGCAAGTCGCCGAAAGAGCACATCGGCGGGTGTTTGAGAAGACTTGGCAAGCACTTGTTGTATGGTCTAAGTACAGAGAATAAGTGGCATATCTGCCACCATGTGTAGTGTGAGCTGCAATGCCAAGGGTTAACCAGCTCGCCATGTTAAGGTTGCGCCCAGAGTAGCCTGCGTACTAAGCTACTCCCTGTGTGGATAACTTAGTCGCAAGGGCACAGTGGAAGTAACGTTTCAGCTGCAGATACTCCAGATGGTGACACGTGTACGACCAGATGTTATCCACGTGTCAAGAGGAATAACCGTCAGGAGAGAGAAAGACTCAGGTATATATACAAACTCTTAACGAAATTGAGGGGGGGTTTTTACAGATTCTTACAGCTTACACATTTGAGAGTTTCAATTACCCACGGGTCTCACAGAGAGATTCAGATATAGTTTTGGTGTTCCTGTTGCCTGACTTGAGCGTCGGAGCTACAACGGCCGCCAGAGGCGTCGTCTGTGTGTTTTGCAGGCAGCGTTTGGAGTTCTGGTGGTGGTTCTTGGAGCGTTTTTGCGGAACAGAGGGCTAGACGAAGGAGTGACGAGGCAATCCTCCACGTTGATGTGAGTTGATTTTTATGATTTATCATTTTATGGTGGCACTTTAATTAGGATTGAGATTTTAGGATGATTAAGGTGAGAACCTAAGGAAAATCCCCACTCGACATTAACTTAACCAAGTGGTTAAGTAGATGTGAAGGTTCATTTCACAAAGGCAAAAGGAAAACACAATTATGGTGAAGATGATGACAAGTAAAGGTGCTGAAATAAAAGAGAGGAAACTAAACATAATGAAGGAAACGGAATAGGAAACAAAGCATTAAAACAAGAACAAGACATAGATTTCGGAATTGAAATTTGGAATGGAAACGGAATGAAAAAATATGAGTGAAAGGAAACTTAGGAGAATGAAGCTAGAGAAGTGATCACGCCACTTGGATGGTGGTTTACTCCAAGATGAGTGAAGAATGCCGCCACTTGAGAGCTCTCTAAATCTCACAAGATAAGACAATGGTGTAAGGAGACAATGCTCATAAACTCTAACACAAATTGTGTATAGTAACTTTACTCTAATTTCAACATGAAAATACATGAGGTAGGCCTCCTTATTTATAGGTGAAGGAGCCTTGGAGAGCAAGCATAAGGGGTAGGATGGGAAGAGTGAAAATATGGGCAGCCTTAGGGTTTGACTAAGTCAAACCCGCATCCTTGGCTTGTCCTTCTAGAAACTAGGTCAAAAAGCCTTCCAAAAGGGCCAATAACATCCCAAACTGCTAACTACACCCCCTATTATACTAAAGGCACCTTATTCTAGCCTATATTTGCTATTTGGACCCCCAAAGTGAGCCCAAATTATTTACAATATTTTCTAATCATTAAGAAGACCAGCAGGAAGAACTTTAGGTGCTCTGGTCTTTGTCCCATTCTCCATCTGGTGAGGTCTCTACTTTGAGGTTACTTCTCTTTATATTCTTTAGCATCCTTGATCATCACCTTGTGGGCTTGGTTTTCATCATGTTGTAACCCTAGCGGCCATACCGTTAGATACGCACTCTAGAAAAGGAATGTTGCCACGAGTATTGCACTCTAAGAAAGGAATGTTGCCACGGGAGTTGCACTAAGACTGTGCAGTAGTATCCCGAAAAGGTAACCCTAAATTCGCTAGAGGCAAGGCTTTGGCAAGAGAATGTTAGCGACAGGTTAACCTTGAAACAATTATATAAGGGGGGGTAACCCCTAAGGTAAACACATGTTGTCTTCTATGCAAGACATAGTTCTTACACACACATAAGCTTAAGCACTTTTGCTTGTTTGATGTTTTCTTGCCCTGTATTGATTTGAGCGTCAGAGTGCAGTCATAGGTAGGGCCTCCTCTGTTTCAATGGAGCCATACTTTGGAGAACCACCGCGAAGATAAGAGGAGCCACCATCTGCCTCAGAGTCAACGACAGCTGAGTGAACCGACGAGAACATTTGGCGCCCATCGTGGGACCCGATAAAACTAGGTCCCATCCACAGTTGTGATTAGAGATACTAGGCGACATGAGGAATAGTAGGCAAGGCATTGCAGGAAAGGATGAGGACGATCACGTAACCATGCAGGAACTCATAGGGAGTATCCGCAACCTTCAGCAGGCGTTCGCGGCGTCCAGGGCTGACCAAGAGAGGATTTTGGCTGAGGTTTGTGCTGAACAAACCCTCAGACAGGATCAGTTCAGGGCTGAACTGGACGCGTCGCTGGCAACCAATGAGGAGTTATGCAGGGCTAATGAAGAATTAAGAAGGGGAATGGGAAAGCACGCGGCTGGGGAGACAGGTGTACCTACACCAGTCAGGGCACGCCCCATGCCTTTCTCCCAGGCTATCATGGAGCCAGTAATCCCCTCAACATTCATGGTTCTGAAGATCACCTTCACGGGTGTTGAAGACCCCGAGGCCCACATCACGGCCTTCCACACTCAGATGATGATTTCAGGAGGGACAGATGCCATGCACTGTAAGTTATTTATGGGAACTTTTTCAGGAACAACGCTGGACTGGTTCATTAGCCTTCCAAATGGACACATCACTTCATTTGACTAGTTCTCATCACTATTTAAGGAGTAGTTCATTGTTAACCAGGCTCCCCCTCTTGTTTCCTTCGACCTCTTTGACGTGAAGCAATACTAGGGAGAATTGCTGAAGGACTTCCTAAATCACTTTGGGGTGCTCGTGGTAAAATTACATACCAAAGACAAGGCCATGATGGTACACGCTTTTGGAAAGGGAATCCTACCAGGACCCTTCAGTGATTCCCTAATCAGGTGTCAACCCAAAACTTTCAACGAGATCTGTCGTCGAGTTGTGGCCCACATCAGCGCAGAAGAGCAGGTAACAAAGAAACGTGCGAGAGTCGATCTATCCAAACCTCGTGCAACAGGTCGTGTTCAACCTATGAAGGTGCATAAGGCCACAATAGGGAAGAAGGCCAAATCGACGCCCTATGAATCGAAGAAGCCCAAGCCCACCAAGCACAGTTTCAGAAAAGACCTCAAGGATATGATTGCCATACCCGAGGTGGCTAGTAGACTGAAGTTTCCTTAGAAGACTGACAAGAGACTGGGACCCAGCAAAGACAAGTGGTGTGATTTCTACCAGGCGCGTGGTCATGGTCTAAGCAACTGCTTAGCGCTAGGTCACCAACTCGATGAATTGGTAAGAAACGGTTTCCTAATAGATTATTTGTAGGAACCACAAGAGATCCTAGCAATAGTGGCCACAGTAGGGGACCAGGGGCACGAGATACCCATCCATGGAGAAATCAATACCATTTTTGGAGGGTTCTCAGGAAGGGGATGTATTGCTTCTCAACGAAGGAAGTACGCCAAGGGAGTAATGATTGTCAAGGAAGGGGAGGCTGACCAGGCCTCGGAGCCTGACTTCATTTTTACAAAGGCTGACCGCTTGGATGTGGTCCCAAACGACAACGATCTAGTGGTGATCTCAGTGGTGACAGTAGGAAGGAGGGTCCACCGGGTCCTCATCGACCAAGGGAGTTCGGCAGACGTGATGTTCTAGCCGACCTTTAACAAGCTACAGTTGTCCTCTAACCAATTGAGGCCTTATGATGGCTGTTTGTATGGTTTTGCAGGAGACCAAATGGAGGCCAGAGGTTACGTCGAGTTAAGGACAACGTTCACAAATGGCAATGCCTCCCGCATAGTTAACATCAGGTATCTTGTGGTAAACGCTCCTTTTGCCAATAAAATTCTTTTGGGCAGGCTGTAAGGACCTGTAAAATTAAATTGGAATAAAAGGGTATATTTTAAATGAATTCTAAGTATGTTTTCATTTAAAATAAAAAGGAAGGAAAGTGTAGCTTAGAAGACTATAAGATCGCCTGGTTAGTACATACTCGCCGATCGCCTACTACACATGATCGCCAGGGCGCGAGAGGCATGCGGGCATCGCCAGGGCGCGAGGCATGAGGACGTCGCCAGGGCGCGAGAGGCATGCGGGCAACGCCGGGGCGCGAGGCATGCGGGCAACGCTGGAGCGCAAGAGGCATGCGGGCGTCGTCGGGGCGCGAGAGGCATGCGGGCGTCGCCAGGGAGAGACATCGGTCGTCTCCAGGGAGAGACATCGGTCGTCTTCCAGGGAGAGACATCGGTCGTCTTCCAGGGAGAGACATTGGTCGTTTGCCAGGATGAGACCTCAGTGGATAGTCATCACGCGAGCGGTCATCGGTGGAAGGTTATCGCGCGATGTCGAGTTTCACACAGATAAGGTGGGACCCGGACTCCCAGCATGACACGTCCTGCACGCGCGCCACGTGGACAAAAAGGGTGGTTCAGAATAGTGACATCAGAAAGTTGGCATGCGCAAGAGACACTCGCGGTCGTACTGTTCAGGGAAGTGGTTGGCATGCACAAGAAGACAACCATGGCCGTACTGTTCAGTGAAACGTACACTCTGGCTTTCTTGCAGAGGGGGTGGTGGCAGCAGCATGCGTGGACTAGTAGGCTCTGATTCAAAAACCCACTGCGAGGAGGCAAAGAACGTTACAGAGACTCGAGAGTGAAAGAGTGAGTGCATCTTCATCCCTCTCTTTTCTCTCCTTCGCGCTGCGATTCAAGCAACCTCAAGCACCAGTGCAACCGGCGACGACTGCCCTTGGAGCACCTGGGAGGTTCTCTGCAAGTTCCACAAACCAGACGCTAAAACAGAGTGAAAGTATCTTAAAGCTTCGTTGGGTTTCGGAGCTCTTAGAGTTTTGCGCTAGTCCAGGTAAGGGAAGCTAGCCTTATTTCCAACGAAAATCCTTATATTCAATGATTAAGATGATGGGGGCGACGTGGTCGCCGGTTTTTCAACTGTTATTGTACAATCCTCTGTTTTTGAACGAGATCGCCGGTTTTGGCGTTGTTTTTCGAACTCCCCTGTTTTGTGTTGTTTGAAGCTGTTTGAGATTTAAATGTGATATTCGAAAATATGAACCATGAAATGATTGTTGTTGTGATTGGAATTATTCTTTTAAGTGTTATATGATGTGTGGAATGTCGTGAATGTGGGATCAAGACATAGTATTTTCAGGAAAGGAAGTACCATGTTGAGATTTGGTTATGAAGTGTATTGATCTGTGAGTATCCTGTGAATGAGGCGATCCTGACTCTGCTGAGATAATGGAATCATATAGAGGAAGTTATTCAGTTGGTGAGAGTCGAAGGAGGTTCATATGAATGGGTGAGTCGTGTGAAAAAGAACGAGCTCGGCCTGTTATATGGATTAACCCTGTCATACTGTGAGAGTGATGAATTGAGATCGAGATTTGTGTGGATGCGCATAGCTGTGTGGATCGAGATTTATTTTGTTTTATTGAGTGTTTTGTAATTGATTGAAAGTGTTGTTTGGATTGATGGTTGTATACCAGTAGCTGTTCTGGTGTTTTGCTTGAGGTTATAAGTATCATGATTCTGTTGATGAACTCAAATTCTAAATGACTTTGAGATGTTGACCTTTGTAGGGTCTAGATGTTACCTCCTGAATGAATTGATTTCTTATCGATCTCATTCTTATAGTCGTAGGGAATATAGAAAACCTATAGTTTCAAAATCTGAGAACGAGGAAAGATGGCGTGTAAACCTCCTACCCCTCCCCGACCTTCTTCAGAGATGGGCCAGATCGCCAGGGCCATGGAGATGATGGCAACTGCCATCCAACAACAGAATACGATAATGGCCCAGATTCATCAGGCTGTAATGCATCATTTGGAAACTGCTGGATCGGCTGCAACAGCTTCCCCTGTCAATCAGCCTCGTGAGCAGATGGGGATGACCGAGTTCATGAGGCACAACCCAACCCAGTTCCGTGGGAACGTTTCTCCGAACCAACCAGATCAGTGGATCAGGGAGTTCCATGCCTTAGTGGAGAAGGCAAAGAGGGTGGAGACCCTGGAGAGGGGTGGTTCCAGGGTAATCAGATCACACCCAGGGGGTCCCTCCAGTGGGAAGGCCAAGGTGCAGCACCCACAAAGCAAGCCTTATGCGAGACCTCCACCACATCAGGCAGGAGCAGTTCCGCTCCAGTTTCAGCAGCAACAACCATGGAAATCAAGGTGTTTCCGTTGTGGTGGGTTACATAACGTCAAGGTGTGCTCCAAGAGGAATTCAGAGAAAGGGTGTTTCACATGTCAAGAGATGGGGCACATTTCTAGAGATTGTCCTAACAGAAAAAGGATGACTCAACCTGTTGGTTCTCAGCAGTTGAGGAGCAAAGGCAGCAGACCTCAGGCAGGAGGGAGAGTGTTTGCCATGTCTGGAGCGGAGGCATCTCAGTCAGGTAACTTAGTACAAAGTGTTTACTCTATAGCTGGTAGAGGCATTAGAATTTTGTTTGATTCCAGAGCGACACACTCTTTTGTGTCAAGCTTGTGTGTAGTCGAGTTGGGCCTTCTAGGGAAGGAGTTACCGTTTGAATGGTTGGTCTCTACACCTGCATCAGAACAGGTTACGACCCCCATAGTTTGCTCTGAATGTCCAGTGATGGTAGAGGGACACAGGTTCAAAGTAAGTTTGATCTGCCTACCTCTTCAGGATCTGAATGTTACCCTAGGAATGGATTGGATTTCTGCCAATCATGTTCTCATAGATTGCGGTAGGCAGAAAATTAGCGATTCCAGACCTCCAAGAGTCAGATGTGATATCTGCTCAGCATGGGTGGTCGGAGTTGGGAAAAAGGGGCGAGGTGCTTCGTGATCCTAGCTTGGTTGGAAGTGAAGAATGAAGAGGACGTGAGCAGGATAAACGTGGTGAAAGATTTCATGGGTGTAGTTCCAGAAGAAATGCCTGGACTACCTCCTAAGAGAGAGGTGGAATTCTCTATTGTTTTGGTACCTGGAGCTGGACCAGTGTCCATGGCTCCCTACATAATGACTCCAGCTGAGTAGATGGAATTAAAGAAGCAAGTGTAAGTTAGAATTGGTTGTACCAAGGTTTAGTCTCAGCTACGTATAAGTCATGGAGGGTAAATAAGCAGGATGCTGGGGGTTTAAAGCTTAAGCATGTGTATCCATGGGAAGTACCAGAGTTAAATTCCAAGAATGAATTTTTCTTTTGAAGCTTAAAAGATGTTCATGTCGATGAAACAGCATGAGATGGTTCTAGCTTAAGCTTCACGCAGAATGGATGCTGTTTTGTTGATCGTGATTTGAAAGATGATTATGGAAATGGTGGGTTGGGATAAAAGGCTTCCGAAACCGTAAGCCTCCTGAATTTGGCAAAATAGGATGCAGATCGGCCTGTGAATGTAGAAGGGAAGGAGGAAATGGCTGTGGATAAGAATGAGGGTAAGCCATGTTGTGATGATGTTGAGTCTTTCTAGAGATGTAGTAAATTTCAGAAAGTTGGGTGTGGAAGGGATTGTGAGTGGAAATAGTCTGTTGTATCTGGGAGAGAAGAAGAATAGAGTTGTCTTTAAGCAAGAGATTCTGGATGCAGAGGAATTTTTTCCAATCAGCTCCACTACTTGGTTGTGGTTGAGATATATGGTGCGTTCGTTCTCGTATGCCTTTTTGGACAGGCACTTGAACCCAAAATCAATGCATCCAACGTATACATTGAAAAAGAAGGTCGTAATGGGAGCAGGAAGCCGAGTTGGCAAAAGGAGTCATAATAATGATTTAGAAGGTAATAGCAACAGGAACTTTGTCTTTATAAGGTACAGAATTATGTAGCATAGTGGTGAACAAAAGGTGTCCCTTTAGGGAGCGTGAGAATTAGATCAACAGTTGGGAAGTCAATGGATGGTTTTGATCAAAATGCAGGAGTTGATTCCTAGAAGGATATTTCGGATCCTAGTTTGAATTAGCTAGGGGGGGCATGAGTAGTGGGCAGCTGTCCCCTTTCCTTCCGATGAAGAGATCTTGCTCGCATTCTCAAAAGGGGCTAGTCCTGGTTACGTTAAGGGCCTAGTTCTGGACTTGCTCGACCAAGTCTTCAAGGTTGGAAGTAGAGTGTGAATGCTAGAGTTGGCGCTCAATGGGGCAGCATATTCCATATGCAGGGATGTAAAATGGAATTTGATGAAGTATTGGAGTAGTAAGAGTTGGTTCAGCAGACAACCGAGAGGGTGAAACTGATACAGGACAGAATGAAAGTTTCTCAAAGTCGGCAGATGTCCTAGGCAGAGCAGAGGAGAAGACCTTTGGGGTTTGCTGCTGGGGGATCATGTCTTTATGAGGGAGGACACCAGCCAAGGGTGTAGGATGGGCGATCAGATCAAAGAAGCTGTCCCCTAAGTTTGTTGGGCCATATCAGATCCTAAGGGGGATCAGTCCAGTGGCTTATGAGATCACCCCACCTCCCCATTTAGCAAACCTGCATAATGTATTTCACGTATCACAGCTAAGGAGTATCTTGCAGACCCTAGTCACGTGTTGGAAGTGCACGACGTGCAGATAGGGTGATTTACCATGGGAATTTGAAGAAACCATGAGAGAAGCATATCCCTACCTCTTTTCCTTGTAATCCAATTTTTGAGGACGAAAATTTTTCTTGTTGGGGAGATTGTAAGGACCTAGAAACTTTCATTGGAATAAAAGTGTTATATTTAAATAATTTCAGAAAAAAAAATGTTATTATTTAAAATACAAAGAGTTGGTAAATGAAGTTTCGTAGTAGCAGACATTGGACGTCGCCCATGATCTGGGGTAAGCTAGTAGAGGTCGGTCGGCTGACATGTAGATCAAGAAGAGTAAAGGAGGAAATGTGTAGCTAAGAAGTCTCCTACGAGATCGCCGTTAGTGAAGACGGAGGCGATCTCCGACTCCTCTGGCACATAATCGCCTGTCGCCTAGAGGAGACATGAGCGCCAATCGCCTAGAGTGTACGTGATCGGCGGGAATGCACGTAGTATGTGGTCAAGATACTGGATCAACCAGAGTGGGTTCCAACAACCACGCGTATCAAGGTGTGGGTTAAGCCTTAGATACGCTGTGCATGCGAAGCTCTACGCTTGAGCAAAAGAGATCACCCTTAGTGTTGCATGCATGGGCGCACGAGGAGTGATGCTGATCTACTCTTGGAAATGTGAAGCTACCGACGTCACCGAGTCATGTGGAGATGATACCTTGGACGTAACATCGTGGAATGAAGAACCTTCAGGAAGGTGTGGCGATGTGTCGTCGGGCATCGCCAGGGCGCGAGGCATGCGGGCATCACCAGGGTGAGAGGCATGCAGGCATCGCCAGGGCGCGAGGCATGCGGGCATCGCCAGGGTGAGAGGCATGCGGGCATCGCCAGGGCGCGAGGCATGCGGGCATCGCCAGGGTGAGAGGCATGCGGGGATCGCCAGGGCGCGAGGCATGCGGGCATCGCCAGGGCGCGAGACATCGGTCGTCCGCTAGGATGAGTCATCGGTGGAGAGTCATCGCGCGAGAGGTCATCGGTGAAGAGTCATCGCGCGAGAGGTCATCGGTAGATAGTCATCGCGCGAGTAGTCATCGGCGAAAGGTTATCGCGCGATGTCGAGTTGCACACAGAGAAGGTGGGACCCAGACTCCCAGCATGGAACGTCCTGCACGTACGCCACGTAGACAAAAAGGATGATTCAGAATAGTGACATCAGAATGTTGGCATGCGCAGGAGACACTTGCGGTCGTACTGTTCAGGAAGTGGTGGGCATGCGCAAGAGACAAACATGGTCGTACTGTTCAGAGAAACGTACACTCAGACTTCTCTGCAGAGTGGGTGGTGGCAGCTGCTTTTGTGGACAAGCTGGTTTAAGATGCAAAAACCCACTTCTGAGAGAGGGGAACGTTGCAGTTGTTCAAGAGCGAAAGAGTGAGTTTACCTCCCTTCTCCTCTATTCTCTCCTTCGCGCTGCGATTCTGGCACCTTCACACAAGAGTACGACGAGCGACGGCTACCATTAGAGCACCTGGGAGGTTCTCTGCAAGTCCTTCAAACCAGACGCAAAAACAGAGCCAAGGCATTCTTTAAGCTTCGTTGGGTTTCGGAGCTCCTGGTGTTTTGCGCAAGTCCAGGTAAGGGAAGCTAGCCTTTGTAACATCCCGCCAAAATACTATTCATGTTTATATAATGAAAATAAAGGTAACAAATAGATTGAAGTGAACAAAATTATATATATGAAATGTAGTTTCTCCTCACAGGGAGTTTAATACAAATTCGGTCAAATTTTCCAGAAACATAAACTAAATACAGTAAAAAAAATCAAAACAGGCGATCTCCTATCGGAAGAGGCCGATCTCCTATCAGAAGAGGGCGATCTCCTATCAGAAGACGGCAAAAGGGTGATCGCCTAACAAAAGTAGAAACAGGCGATCTCCTTCCGGCGACCACTCACTGAGGAGCTCTGCTTCCTGCAACATCATCTGCTCCCGTGTAAATTATACACGATCATCACAGGTTTAAGAAAGAGCCAAACACAACACCAAAGAAACACCACAGGGTAAGCTAGACATTTGAAAAAGAGTTTAGATATGAACCTTAAAATCAAGATAAAACAAATTCAAGATACCCACGTAAACCATCAACTAACACATATTGCACGATTCCTCAAGGGTCATTAAAATCACAGCATTTATCAAGTGTCTAACAATTCAATGTTTCTCATTCTCACGTCAGACTTCCACTGACTCATCACACAAGACACTTGACCCTACTTCCGGAAGACTCGTGCGTTGAACCTAGCATCCAGAGACATGCACCTGCCATACTAACCCACTGCGAAATCACACACATTCACAGGGGCACCGTGAAATCACACACATTCACAAGCGTATAAATGAATCTCAATATCATCACTATCCTAGCATGACAGGGTTAATTCATATAACAGGCCAAGCTCGTTCTTTTTCACACGACTCACCCATTTATATGAACCTCCTTCGACTCTCACCAACTAAATAACTTCCTCTATGTGATTCCATTATCTCAGCAGAGTCAGGATCGCCTCATTCACAGGATACTCACAGATCAATACACTTCGTAACCAAATCTCAACACGGTATTTCCTTTCCTGAAATATGTCTTGATCCCACATTCACGACATTCCACACATCATACCACTCAAATGAATGATCCAAATCACAACAACAGTCATTTCAAAGGTTCAGATTTTCGAATAGCATATACATTCTTCATTTCAATCTCGACAAATTCAAAGCGACACTAAATAGGGGAGTTCGAAATCTGTATTTAAAACCGGCGACCACGTCGCCCAAACACATAGAACAGAGCATCAACGAAACAGAATATGAAACCGGCGACCACGTCGCCCTCATTTCAGAAAACAGCCATTCTACGGCTTTTATTGAAAAATAAAGCTAGCTTCCCTTACCTGGACTTGCGCAAAACACCAAGAGCTCCAAAATCCACCGAGCTTAAAGGATGCCTTAGCTCTGTTTTCAGCGTTTGGTTCGTAGAACTTGCAGAGGACCTCCCAGGTGCTCTAAGGGCAAACGTCGCTTGTCGCACTGATGCTTGAGGTGGCCTGAGTCTCAACGCAAAGGAGAGAAGAAGGGAGGGAGGAAGTTTGCACTCACTCTAACACTCTTGAGTCTGTAGTGCTCTTTGCCTTCCCGCAGTGGCTTTTGAATCCAAGCCTACCTGTCCACGTATGCTGCTGCTGCCACCCCTTCTGCAGGAAAGCCTGACAACCACTGCCCTGAACAGTACGACCATTGTTGTCTCTTGTGCATGCCAACCACTGCCCTGAACAGTACGACCACTGTTGTCTCTGGTGCATGCCAACCACTGCCCTGAACAGTACGACCACTGTTGTCTCTGGTGCATGCCAACCACTACCCTGAACAGTACGACCGTGAGTGTCTCCTGCGCATGCCAACATTCTGATGTCACCACTCTGAACCACCCTTTTTGTCTACGTGGCGCGCGTGCAGGACGTTTCATGCTGGGAGTCTGGGTCCCACTTTATCTGTGTGAAGCTCGTCATCGAGCGACAACTTTCCACCGCTGACTCATCCTGGAGAACGACCGATGTCTCCCTCGCCTTGGAAGACGACCGATGTCTCCCTCGCCCTGGAAGACGACCGATGTCTCCCTCGCCCTGGAAGACGACCAATGTCTCCCTCGCCCTGGAAGACAACCGATGTCTCCCTCGCCCTGGAAGACGACCGATGTCTCCCTCTGGGAGACGACCGATGTCTATCCCTGGCGACGCCCTCATGCCTCTCGCGACCCGGCAATGCTGCATGCCTCGCGCCCCGACGACGCCCGCATGCCTCTCGCGCCCTGGTGACGTCCACATGCCTCGCGCCCTGGCGATGCCCGCATGCCTCTCGCGCGCCCTGGCGATCATGTGTAGTAGGCGACCGGCGATTATGTACTAACCAGGCGATCTTATAGTCTTATAAGCTACACTTTCCTTCCTTTTTATTTCAAATGAAAACATACTTAGAATTCATTTAAAATATACCCTTTTATTCCAATTTAATTTTACAGGTCCTTACAGCCTTCATTTTCAATACAAGTCATAGATTAGCTGTTTCTGAAGTGAGGGCGACGTGGTCGCCGATTTCGTTTTCATCTTCGAGAATGCTCTGTTCTATGTGTTTGGGCGACGTGGTCGCCGGTTTTATATACAGACTTCGAAATACCTTGTTTTTGAACCAGATCGCCGGTTTTGGCATGTTTTGCGAACTCCCTGTTTTTGGTGTTGCTTTGAAACTGTTTGAGATTTAAATGAGATATTCGAAAATAAGAACCTTGGAGTGAGTTTTGCTGTGATTGAAATCATTCCTTTAAGTGTTATGTGATGTGTTGAATGTGGTGAATGTGGGATCAAGGCATAGTATTTTCAGGAAAGAAAATACCGTGTAAGATCGTGTAGGATGTGCATTGATCGGTGATTCCTAATGAGATATCCTGACTCTGCTGAGATAATGGAATCACATAGAGGAAGTTACTCAGTTGGTGAGAGTCGAAGGAGGTTCATATGAATGGGTGAGTCGTGTGAAAAAGAACGAGCTCGGTCTGTTCCATGGATTAACCCTGTCATACTGTGAGAATGATGAACTTGAGATCGAGAATGTGTTGATGCGCATAGCTGTGGAAACATTACAGCAGTTTAGTATGACAGGTGCAGATCTCTGAGTCTAGTCAATGCACGAGTCTTCCGGAAGTAGTGTCAAGTGTCTTGTGTGCTGAGTCAGTGGTAGTCTGACGTGAGAAATGAGGGACCTTGAAATTGATAGAAACTTGATGCAGTTTGTGAAATAGAATGACTCTGTGCAAATATTGTAAAGTGTGTGATTTCTTGGCGATCAGGTGAAGGGAATGAGAAACTTTATAGTTTTATGTAGGTATCTTGAATTTGTTTTATCCTGATTTTTATGTTCATATTTAAACTCTCTTTAAAATATATAGCTTACCCTGCGTGTTCTGCTCTATGGCTGTTTTTCTCTTAAAACTGTGATGATCGTGTAATTTTTACACGGGAGCAGATGATCTTCCAGGAAGTAGAGCTCCTTAGTGAGTGGTCGCCGGGGAAGAGATCGCCTGTTTCTATCTCTTGGTGGTGATCGCCGGATTTATGTCCTGATAGCAGATCGCCTGTTTTGGGGTCTTCTGTTAGGAGATCGCCGGTTTATGTATGGAGACCACCGTTTTCGTTGTATTTGATTGATTTCGTTAAGTTTTGAAAAACATTTGACTGGTTATGTATTAAACTCCCTGTGAGGAGCAACTTCATTACTTATATATATAATTATGTTCTCTTCAACATTATTTGTTTACCTTTATTTTCATTATATAAATATGAATAGTTTTTGGCGGGATGTTACACAAAGCTCACAAACTCTAACACAAATTGTGTATAGTAACTTTACTCTAAATTCAACATGAAAGTACATGAGGTAGGCCTCCTTATTTATAGGTGAAGGAGCCTTGGAGAGCAAGCATAAGGGGTAGGATGGGAAAAGTGAAAAAATGGGCAGCCTTAGGGTTTGACTAAGTCAAACCTGCATCCTTGGCTTGTCCTTCTAGAAACTAGGTCAAAAAGCCTTCCAAAAGGGCCAATAACATCCCAAACTGCTAACTACACCCCCTATTATACTAAAGGCACCTTATTCTAGCCTACATTTGCTATTTGGACCCCCAAAGTGAGCCCAAATTATTTACAATATTTTCTAATCATTAAGAAGACCAGCAGGAAGAACATTAGGTGCTCTATTCTTTGTCCCATTCTCCATCTGGTGAGGTCTCTACTTTGAGGTGACTTCTCTTTATATTCTTTAGCATCCTTGATCATCACCTTGTGGGCTTGGTTTTCATCACTTTTTATGCGTTTCTAGGGATAAATCCCCTATGCAAAGCGTTACGTCTCGCATATACCCTGCATGCATGGCGTATCTGTGAATCTGGTTTATATTCTCACACGTGTGATTTTGTGGACCCCTCTGTGGGCCCCATCATGTCGACCTCTCATGTGCCACCTCTCACTCGCTGACCGACGTCCGAGGTCTGGCAACTACAGTGGGCAGAAGAGGTTCCCAAGATTGTGTGGGCGTATCACACCATCCCACAGTCCACTACGAAGGAAACACCTTTTAGCTTAGTGTGTGGGTCAGATGCCATGATTCCTGTAGAAATCCAGGAGAGCTCACCTCGCTTTCAAAACTTTGTAGCTGAAGAATCTAACTAGGAAAGGAGAATGAATTTAGATCTGCTGGATGAGGTCAGGGAAGAGGCCCACATCAAATTTGAAGCTTTAAAGAGAAAGATAGAGTATAAAAGCAAATCCAAGCAGAGACCTTGGCAGTTCCAGGTAGCCAACATGGTGATGCGAAAAGCTCATCCCTACCAGCTAGAAAACAAGTCGTCTCCTAAGTGGATTGGTTCATTCCGTGTGACAGAGGTCCTTGGGAATGGAGCATACAGGCTGGAGACCCTAGAAGGTGGGGGAATCCCCTACACATGGAACGATGCCAACCTCAAATTCTATTTCAGTTAATTACACTGTATTCAGATTTTAGTTAGTTACATTGCATTCAGAAAATTGTATTTTAGTTGTATTCAATTAAGGGGACACTTTTTTTTCCCACAGGATTTCTTAACGAGGTCACCCAATAAAAGAAAAAAGAATTAAGAAAGACATGTTTGTATTGAGCAATAAGTGAACCTCTCCCTTGCCTTATATGCCAAGGACGAGAATATTATGGTTCCACAGTGAAAGCCCTCTTCCTTGTCTTTGTACAACAAGGTTGCAAGTAAGAGGTCTTCCTTGACTTATCAGCCAAGGCTGAGCGATAGCGATGTTCATCTCCGTCAAGAGTGCCCGCTCGAAACCGGTAAGGGGAAGGCGGAGGAGGACCTTCCTGAAGATCATGGAATAGACGAAGCAGAACAGACCCTCTTAACCAGACGCCCCATCATAGCAAACGAGCTCGCCTACCCTACAGGGGGTCACCCGCATGAACTTGTCGTGTTCTTTCGCAAAGATGCGGGAGGGGTGGCAAGTCTTGCTTTTTCTATAGTCCACTATGCTCTTGGAGGTAGTGAACTCAGAAACCTCCTTCAAGAGTCCACTGGAAGCCCAGGGATACAGGGTTTGGTAATGAGCAAAAGGAAGAGCTAGGGTTGTTGGTGGAGCCAAGGGTTGGGGTGAGTTTGATTCATCCATGGACTGGGGTGAGTTGGACTGGTCCATCGTGTGAAAAAATGGCTAAAACAAAGAAAAGAAAAGAAAGGCGGGGCTCAGAAAGGGAAGAGACGTTTCAAAGAACGCAGCGAAACAGAGAGCAACGAAATATAAAATGCGAGAAAAATAAACAGTCCCAGGCAGTTATAGCAGATTAAAGAGCATCGCAATAGCAAAGACGAAGACAGAAATGTCGAAAGAACATAGCTTTAAGTGATTCTGAGTAGAGATGATGAGGTATCGAGAAAGGAAGTAGAGTGCTCAAGAAGTAGAGATATTTGAAAAATGAACAAGAGAAGGAATGAAATAGTGAAGGACGTAAGGGACAAAGGGTTTAATGTATAGGGGAAGCACGAAGTGACAATGCTTGCCAACCATTGAAATTGCCACGTGTATGCTCCAGAAAAAGTGTGGTGAGATGTCACCTCGAGGCACTGTGCACGTCCAATCACTCAGAGCCACCTCAGTGCCACATAGGTCGCTAAGACGAGCAGTTAGGCTTTTCACTGAATCAAGCTCCAGCTCAAGCCTGGGGGGCTTGTGTAGTGGCCGGGCCTCAGCATCGGCAGTATATAGTAGAGGTCAACACAGTAGAGGTCGGCACAGTAGGATGCACAGAAGGGTCCCCAGAAATTACACGTATTAAGTATTATGTTAGTGAAAGCCCGATTCACAGATATACCTTGCATGCATAACGTGTATGAGACATCTGGGTTTGGCATAAGTAGATTACCCCTAGGGGCGCTAATGCCCAAGAGTGCTAGGGTTTTCAGAGAAAGTTGCATGCAAGGCACGTGAGAAATTAGGACACTTACGAGAACGGGTTGGTCTCACGGCACTGGTACACAGGTTGTAACCCTAGCGGCCTTACCGTTAGATACGCACTCCAGAAAAAGAATGTTGCCATGAGTTTTGCACTCTAAGAAAGGAATGTTGCCACGGGAGCTGCACTAAGACTGTGCGATAGTATCCCGAAAAGGTAACCCTAAATTTGCTAGGGGCAAGGCTTTGGCACGAGAATGTCAGCGGCAGGTTAACCTAGAAACAATTATATAAGGGGGTAAGACCCAAGGTAAACACATGTTGTCTTCTACGTAGGACATAGCTTTACACACACATTATAAGCTTAAGCACCTTTGCTTGTTTGATGTTTCTTACCTTGTATTGACTTGAGCGTCGGAGTGCAGTTACAGGTAGGACCCCCCTCTGTCTCAACGGAGCCATCCTTTGGAAGCACAGAACCATCGTGAAGATAGGAGGAGCCACCATCTGCCCCAGAGTCAACGGCACTGAGTCAACTGGCAATGAGTCAACTGGCGAGAACAAGAATCTTTGAAGAACGGTATGAAAAAACCCAAAAAGAACAGATTCAATATTAATTCAATAGATTTATTTCCTGACAGATTATCAAAATATGCAGAAAAAAAAGTGCAGAGATTGAGAAGAAGGATGCACACACGATTTATAGTGTTTCACTCATAAAGACCTACATCTAGTCTCACCTCACACCAAGGTGAAATCCACTAAATAGAGTAAAACACTTACAAATGCCTTGTGTTTCTTGAACCCTTCAAGAACAAGGCACCCAAGACTAAAACACACTATTTCAACACCAAAAAACACTCCAAGAAACCCTATCAAGATGTGTTTACACAACTACTTTTACACTAGAATGAATTAAGGAAAGAAAGCACCTAGAAGATTGTACAAGAAATCTGAAAACAGTAGCCATAGAACTGCAGCACCACAATGACAACACCTCAATCTTGACCAGGGTAACCAATGAGCAAGCACTTGAAAATTCTCAAACTTTCACCAAAGCATTCCAATCTTTTGATCTCTAAAAGAAACGTTTAAGCTCTGTTTAAAACTGTGTAATCTCTACTCTTTGAAAAGAGAAGTGACTTTCTTTATATAGAAAAGCAGTTGATAACAACTTTTTAAAAAATAGTTAAAAGCTGTTATAAAAATAACAGGTTGAAGTTAAAAAGAATGGATTGATTTTCAAATCACCTCCAGGTCAGCATGACAGTAATCAAAGAGGCTAAATCAAACTTCCTGATGCCAAAACAAATTTTTTGAAAAAAGAACTTTAAAGAGAAGGGCACCAGTTCAGAAAGAATCTATTGTTTTATAGAACAATAGATTTATTTTAGTGCAGAAAACTTATTATGAGAAAACTTAAGGTAGTATTTAAGAAAACCTTTTAAGAACTCCTTGTGCTTGATCTTACCACCTTGGTTAGACAACAGAGATAGGTCACAAAGCAAAAAGGCTACCTTAAACTCACACTAACCTATAAACAAGATCACCTTACAACATTACAAAAGACTTCAAACTAAACTATCTATTTTCTACATCAAACATACACTTTGGACTTGCAGAAGAGGAGCTTGCTTCATCTTCAACAATTTCCCCCTGTTTGATGCAGACAAATCCTTATAGCTTCATTGCTTTAAAAGAAGATCTTGTCATGGTCAGCACCTGCACTACAGTTGATACCAGAAAATACACGAAAAAAAATTGAAAGTGGAAATAGAACATAATAGGTTGGAGATATGTGATACCTCCCTATAGGTCTCTGCAGTTTTAAGTCTACATCATCTTGCAGCAAACTGTATGAGCTATTCTTATTCTCCCCCTTTAGATTCATCAAACAGAATTGGAGCATAGAGAAAAACAAACAATAGCCTTACATACCAGTACAAAAGTTCCTTAAGGTTCTATTATAGTCCAGAAATTTAAAACAAGCAGAAATTTAAAAGATAGATTGTTCAACAAGACATATAACATGAGATATTTGGAAAGGAAATCACTTGGGCTTGTAGTAAAGTTCTGCTACCTGTTCCTGAACTCCTTCAATCTGGTAGTCTAGGTGCTGAAACCTAGCTTGAGTCACCTTGAAGTAGGTTTTCTGATCATCCGTGAGTGTATCTAGATGGTGAAGAACTTGTCTTTCAAACATTAATAATGGTTCACCTTTATATTCAGGAGCTTGATTGGTAACAAGAGCATTGTAGTTTGTATCATCAAAATCTTCATGCATAGATGGTGAAGCTTGTGAATTCACACCATGGTGCATTGATGGTTGAGCTGGTGATTCCATCCTGTGTGTTGATGAACGAGGTATCTCATAGCAGGAATGTTCTACAGCTTGCACGGTCTCATCTTCCATAGGAATAGCAGCATCTTCTTCATTTGCATTGTTGCGGTTGGAGGCTCCATGTTCCATTCTTGGAGCAGCTACTCTTCAAAAAACCTATTTATTACCTTCTTTTAGGAAGCCCATCTTGATAAGAGTGGAGTTATCTATCTCACTGATTGCTTTAATCGGGTCATTTCTCTTATTGGTGGTATAAATCTCAAAATAGTCGATTAGTTTAGAAACAAACATGGCATATGGAAACCTATAATTAGTTAACCTTTTGGATTTCAACATATGCTCCATCATGATGCATACCCATTTGACTTTGATACGATTCATTATGCAGTAAAGTAAAATCAAATCTTCCTCATGCACTGTAGCATGGTTACTACCTCTAGGTGTAATCTTCCAAGCAATTACATAAGCTAAAAGCTAGGAGTGAGATTCAGATTACCTGCATGAAATCTGTTGGTAGGTTGAGTATGATCTCTCATACAACTTCTATAGAATTGTACCTTGTTAAACTCTTGAATTCTAGTAGTGTTTCCCTTGCCAACTTTTAGTCTAGAGTATTTGATTCCAGCACTCATTTGTTATCTTCAGTTTTACCCCTTTTATATAAGAAACCAGATTCTTTCCATCTAGGTCATATCTATGTAGAACACTTTCACCAAGTCTGGATAAACATTCCCAGTCATTTCTAGGAAATGCTTCAGCCTCTGGTGCTTAAGGAAGGATCTTGGTTCTATCAGATTTTCACTTTTCAGCCATGAAAATTCAAGAAACTTGGGCACGTTTATCTATTTCCTTCTCATTTCATGTATGAATGTGTTCATTGCTTCTACATCCCCAGCAAACCAATTCTCCAAAATCCCTTGACTATTTCTTTGCTTTTCTCGGGATTTGTTTCTTCTGTATACCAAAGATGCCATTGTTGAGTCTGTTAAAACTTGTACGTATTCAACAAGAGAAAAACATAGCTAGAGGAAAAAAAATTAGTATGGCAGAATTGACTAAAGTGCAATGTAGGAGGAGATGAAGTGACCTGAGCAGTTTGCAATGTAGGAAGAGAATATGAATATCAGTAGTTCGGAATAGAATTATATATAATAAAACAGATTTAGGTAAAGCATGACAATGGTTGAGTGTGAGAGTAAAATTAAATCAAAAAAGTAGAACCAGTACAGATTTGATTCCTGCAGCAGTTTGCAATTTTTAGAAAGGGCAAAAGTATTTCGAAAATGTGTTCCAACCATTAATTCAAATTTGTTTCCCAATCAATTAGTTAAGTCATTTGGGATTTCTAGATAATATAGTCATAAAACTACTGGTCAAAATAGTAAAGCAATCAATGGTCAAACATGCATTTCTCTTTCCTAGTCATGCAGATTTCAGAAACAAAATTAAAGCAGATTAAAGTGAGAAACAACAGATTTAAAATCTACTCCTGTGAGCAGTTTATACTAATGATCCATAATTCATTTAGTAGGAAATTGAACCTTTCTTTAGCAAGAGGTTTAGTAAACAAATCAACAAGTTGTAACTCAGTTCCAACAAATTTAATTTCACATGTTCCATTTGCTATATGCTCTCTTAGAAAATGATGCCTGATTCCAATGTGTTTGGTCCTTGAATGCATGATAGGATTTTTTGACAAGTTAATAGCACTGGTATTATCACACATAATAGGTATATTATTTAGAATAACACCAAAATCACTTAGTTGTTGCTTTAACCACAAGGTTTGAGCACAACAACTTCCAACTGCAATGTACTCAACTTCAGCTGTAGAGAAAGCAACACAAACTTGCTTTTTGTAGTGCCAAGAGATCAAACTTGATCCAAGCATATGGCAGGTTCCACTAGTGCTTTTCTTATCAATTTTACACCCTGCAAAATCTGAGTCAGCAAAACCTGTAAGGACCTGTAAAATTAAATTGGAATAAAAGGAATATATTTTAAATGAATTCTAAGTATGTTTTTATTTAAAATAAAAAGGAAGGAAAGTGTAGCTTAGAAGACTATGAGATCGCCTGGTTAGTACATAATCACCTGTCGCCTAGATTACACATGATCGCCAATCGCCTATGGTGCACATGATCGTCGAAAGTGCACTCAATATGTGGTCAGGATACTGGATCAACCATAGTGGGTTCCAAAAACCACGCGTATCAAGGTGTGGGTTAAGCCTTAGATACGCTGTGCATGCAAAGCTCTAGGCTTGAGCATAAGAAATCGTCCTTAATGTTGCATGCATGGGCGCACGAGGAGTGGTGCTGATTTACTCTTGGAAATGTGAAGCTACCGACGTCACCAAGTCATGTGGAGATGATACCTTGGACATAACATAGTGGGATGAAGAACCTTCAGCAAGGCGTGGCGATGTGTCGTCGGGCATCGCCAGGGTGCGAGGCATGCGGGCATCGCCAGGGCGCGAGGCATGCGGGCATCGCCGGACGCGAGGCATGCGGGCATCGCCGGGCGCGAGGCATGCGAGCATCGCCAGGGCGCGAGGCTTGCGGGCATCGCCAAGGCACGAGGCATGCGGTCATCGCCAGGGCGAGACATCGGTCGTCTCCCAGGAAGAGACATCGGTCGTCCGCCAGGATGAGACATCGGTGGATAGTCATCGCGCGAGCGGTCATCGGTGGAAGGTTATCGCGCGATGTCGAGTTTCACACAGATAAGGTGGGACCCAGGCTCCCAGCATGAGACGTCCTGCACGCGCGACACGTAGACAAAAAGGGTGGTTCAGAATAGTGACATCAGAGTGTTGGCCTGCGTAGAGGCACGCGTAGTCGTACTGTTCAGGGATGCGTACACGCAAGCTTCCCTGCAGAGTGGGTGGTGGCAGCGGCTTTTGTGGACAAGTTGGTTTAGATTCAAAAACTCACTTCTGAGGGCAGAGAACGTTGCTGTGGTTCAAGAGTGCAGAGTGGGTTCACCTCCATCCTTCTCTTTTCTCTCCTTCGCGCTGCGATTCAGACATCCTCAAGCACCAGTGCGACGAGCGACGACTACCTTCGGATACCTGGGGAGTTCTCTGCGAGTTTTCCGTCAGGACGCTAGAACAGAGTTAAGGCATCTTTAAGCTTCGGTGGGTTTTGGAGCTCTTGGTGTTTTGCGCAAGTCTAGGTAAGGGAAGCTAGCATTTTCGTTTATAAAAACGTAGGCGAGTAGGTTCTGAAGTGAGGGCGACGTAGTCGCCGGTTTTCATATGCTTTTCACGATACTCTGTTTTTATGTGTGGGGCGACGTGATCGCTGGTTTTAATGCTGTTTTCGAAATCCTCTGTTTTAGTGTCGTTTGAAACTGTTTGAGATTGAAATGTGATATTCGAAAATCTGAACCTTGGAATGATTGTTGCTGTGATTGGAATCGTTCATTTAAGTGTTATATGATGTGTTGAATGTTGTGAATGTGGGATCAAGGCATAGTATTTTCAGGAAAGAAAATACCGTGTAAGATCGTGTAGGATGTGCATTGATCGGTGATTTCTATAATGAGATATCCTGACTCTCCTGAGATAATGAAATCATATAGATGAAGTTATTCAGGCGTTGAGAGTCGATGGAGGTTCATACGTATGGGTAAGTGTTTGAAAGATAACTACTTGACCTGTTGTGTGGATTCACCCTGTCATACTGTGAGAGTGATGAGATTGAGATCGAGATTATGTTGATGCGCATAGCTGTGGAAACTTTACAGCAGTGTAGTATGACAGGTGCAGATCTCTGAGTCTAGTCAATGCACGAGTCTTCCGGAAGTAGTGTCAAGTGTCTGTGTGTGATGAGTCAGTGGAAGTCTGACGTGAGAAATGAGAAACATTGAAATTGATAGACACTTGATGGAATTATGTGAATTGAACGACTCTTGAGAAATTGTGAAATATGTGATTCCTTGATGGTCATGTGAAGGGAATGAGAAAGTTGATGGTTTTTACGTGGGTGTCTTAAATTTGTTTTATCTTGATTTTAAAGTTTCATATCTAAATTCTCTTTCAAATATATAGCTTACCCTGTGTTTTTGGTGTTGTGTTTGGCTTTTTCTTAAACCTGTGATGATCGTGTATAATTTACACGGGAGCAGATGATGTTGCAGGAAGTAGAGCTCCTCAGTGAGTGGTCGCCGGAAGGAGATCGCCTGTTTCTATTTCTGTTAGGCGATCACCCTTTTTCTATTTTCTGATAGGAGATCGCCTTTTTCTGTTAGGAGATCGCCTGTTTTTCTATTTTGCTGTATTTTGTTTAAGTTTTGGGAAAACTGACCGGATATGTATTAAACTCCCTGTGAGGAGAAATTTCATTATATATATATATATACATATGTTCACTTCAATATTATTGTTTTACCTTTATTTCATTTTATAATTATGAAAAAGATTTGGTGGGATGTTACAAAACCAGTTAGAGTTAAAGATACACTGCTGGAATACCACAAGCTAACATCCTTGGTTCCTTGTAAGTATTTTAAAATCCTCTTGGCTGCATTGAGGTGTGACTCTTTTGGAGCTGATTGAAACCTAGCACACATACACACAACAAACATTATGTCAGGTCTGCTGGCAGTAAGATATAGCAATGAACCAATTAAACCACGATATTTTGTTTGATCAACTGATTTCTCAGCTAAATCCTTATCAAGATGACAACTTGTAGAGATTGGTGTGCTGATTCCCTTGTATTTTTCCATCTCAAATTTTCTTAACAAGTCCTTGCAATACTTAACTTGATTTATGAAAATCCCATCCTTTAGTTGTTTGACTTGCAGACCTAGGAACTAATTCAGTTCTCCTATCATGGACATCTCAAATTCATTTTTCGTGATTTCCATAAATGCTTCACATAGTTCTTCATTTGTTGATCCAAAGATGATGTCATCTACATAAACTTGGACAAGAATTATGTCTTCCCTTTTCTTCTTTATGAACAAGGTCTTGTCTAAAACACCACGTTCATATCCCTATGACAGCAGAAAATCACTCAACCTTTCATACCATTGCCTAAGAGATTGTTTAAGCCTATAGAGTGTCTTCTTGAGCTTGAATACATGTTCTGGATATCTGTAGTCTTCAAAACCTGGGGGTTGTGAGAAAAATACTTCTTCATTGATATACCCATTCAAGAATGCACTTTTCACGTGTATTTGCAATAACTTGAACCCTTTTATGCAAGAAAACGCTAGAAGAAGTCTGACAACTTCAAGTCTTGCTACTGGTGCATATGTCTTATCATAATCTATTCCCTCTTCCTAGTTATATCCCTTGGCAACTAGTCTTGGCTTGTTCCTTGTGATTACTCCATGCTCATCCATCTTATTCCTGTACACCCATTTTGTTCCTATAATATTCATATAAGATGTTCTTGGAACTAGAGACCATACTTCATTTCGTGCAAACTGATTTAGCTCTTCCTGCATAGCCAATATCTAGTTGCTATCTTGCAAAGCCTCTTCCAAATTCTTAGGCTCCACTTGTGAAACAAAAGCCATTGTCTCACAGAGGTTGTTTAAAGACTTCCTACTTGAAACTCCTTTTTCAATATTTTCAATCACATTGTCAAGTGTGAGATCCCTGGGAGTTTTCCATTCTTTAGGCAAATCTACAGAAACAATATGTTCTTTGATAGCATGTGAGTCATTTGAATCTTTATCAATCAATTCATTTTTGTGAAGTACAGTTCTTAAATCATCTAGATCAAGTTCATCCATGACAGGTTTAGGCATGTAGTTATCAGACTCATTAAACACAACATGCATAGATTCTTCTACAGTAAGCAATCTTCTATTATAAACCTCATAAGCATGTCCATTCAAAGCATAACCAATGAAAATACCTTCATCAGATTTAGGGTCAAACTTTCCTAGATTATCTTTCCCATTATTCAAGATAAAACACTTGCAACCAAACACTCTAAGATGGCTAAAGGTAGGCTTTCTACCCTTATAAAGCTCATAGGGAGTTTTCTTAAGGATAGGTCTAATTATAGTCCTATTAAGCACATAAGAAGTTGTATAGACTGCATCTGCCCAGAAACATTTAGGTAGATTAGACTCATTTAACATGGTCCTAGCAAGCTCCTCTAGTGATCTATTTTTTTTCTCAACAACACCATTCTGTTTGGGATCCTAGGGGCTGAATAGCTATGTATGATCCCATATTTTTCACAAAACCTATCAAACTTAGCGTTTTGAAACTCTCCCCCATGATCACTACTGATGTAAATTCAAGAACATAAGATGAAAGGTTCTTGACATTCTTAGGAAACATCTTGAGTTGGTCATTAGAGAGGCACTTTTTCTTAGAATTGGATCAATGTTCTAAGTCAAGAACTCACCAAAAACTAATGCCAAAACACAAACTCATATGGAAGTTCCAATTATTGTCAAATTGAACTGATTAAAGTGACAGGAAACTGAAAATAAGTGCTGGAAAAATAAAGGCACCGAACCAAAACAAAGAACACAAGCTAAGACATGAAAATTAAAAGAGAAGGAAGGAAGGAGAAAAGAATGCTCATGAAGATGGAGGTATGGTTGGATGATCACGCCACTAAGATAATGAAGGCTCCTAGATGAGTGTGCAAGCCGCCACTTGAGGTAACCATTGAACCTTCAAGATAAGACTAGTGAAGAAGATGCAAAGCTCTCCAATGCTCACTCAAAAATTGAGTAAAGTTTCTCTAATTCAAAATTCAAATCTGAAAAATACAAGGCCACCACCTTAATTTATAGTGTGAAGGTGCTGAAATGCAAGCTAAAAGAATTCAAAATTCCCCCCAAATTCAAATGAAAATGGCGCCTAAACAAGTCATGAGGAAGGTGTGACTTCTTCTCTCACTTTGGCACCTCCTATTTTAACTCTTACACCTATCTACTAACGCACCCCCCTCCTAATGCTCCTAACTAAAGACCTAAAGATGCTTTAACACAAGAGGTTTCTCATGTTTTCCTCTAAGCACCCTTACACAATGAAATTAAAAAAAGGGAAAATAAACGTCCCCTTGCTCCTAAAGCTTTGAACATGCTTCTTGTGAGCCTTTGAGGTTGACTTTGATCTCCATGAATGTCCTTAACCTCTTCTTCTTCGTGATGATTGGCTTCCATGTCCTCTTGAGCTTGATCTCCATCAACTACAAATTTGTTTTATGTTTTTACCATTTCATTCTATAGAACCTTAGCCAGTTTCTTGAAGCATTTGTAAGCATCATGTTTAGCAGCAAGAAAAAGAGTCCAGGTATATCTTGAGAAATCATCAACAATTACTAAAACATAGAAATTTCCAGCCAAGCTAGCAGTTCTAGAAGGTCCAAACAGATCCATATGTAGAACATCCAAAGGTTGATTTGTAGAAACCATATCTTTAGATTTAAAAGAAGTTTTGATTTGTTTACCCTTTACACATGCATCACATAATTTATTATTTTGAAACATTATATTTGGTAAACTAGAAACAATATCCTTAGATTTCAGTTTGTTCAAATGATCTGTATGGATATATGCTAACCTTCTGTGCCACAGCCAAGACTCATCACTTTTTGATAAGAGACATTAATTTTCAGAGTAATTGTTCATGATATCTAAGATAGATGTTATTTACCCTTTTACCTGGGAACAACACCTTACCAGACTCCTTATCTGAAATTATGCATTTGTTGGTGATCCTGCCGCTGACTCGAACGTGGAGGATGTGCCTCGTCACTCCTTCGTCTAGCCTTCTGCAACTGCACGTTCTGCAAGAACGCTCCAAGAACCTTCGACGGAACTCCAAACGATGCCTGCAAAACACACAGACGGCGCCTCTAGCGGCCGTTGTAGCTCCGACGCTCAAGTCAGGCAATAGGAACACCAAAAATTGTCACTGAATCTCTCTGTGAGACTCGTGTGTGCTCTGATCCACTTTCTCTCTCTGTGGCTCAATTCTGTTATCACTGTGCAACGTGTACAAACGCTCCCACAATGACTCAGAAACTGTGTGTGGAATCTGTGTAAACTTGTAATCTCAAAAACTTGTGTGTGTTAGAATCTCCGTACCTTACATGAGGTGGAGTACCTTTATACTGGGCCGCGCCTCTCTCTCAGATGGTGACACGTGGAGGTATGCAGCTGACATCTAACCATACACGTGTCACATCTGAAGGGCTTCAGCGCTTTTCTCTGTGCGGCTAAGTTATCCTCTTGCGGAGTAACTTAGCGCATTTCTTCTCTCTGAGTGAGTCGCATGCTCCCAGGAGAGCGCCAAGTGTGGCTGGTCTGAGCACACTCACCAGGCGCATCCTGCCTGCATGGTCTCACCGTACATCCTCTGAGTGGGTGCATGCTCCCAGGAGAGCACCGAGTGTGGCTGTTATAAGCACACTCACCAGGCGCATCCTGCCTGCATGGTCTCACCGCACGTCTTCTGAGTGGGCATCATGCGAGGTGCATGCGTAACGCTCTCGCTGGGAACCTGGGTCCCAGCTTAACACGTTTTGGCAAGAACCCCGATGACCGATGCCCCAACGACCGTGCAGTGCCTCATTACTTTCCACCGATGACCGTGCAGTGCCTCATTACTTTCCACCGATGACAGTGCGGTGCCTCATTACTTTCCATCGATGACCGTGCAGTGCCTCATTACCTTCCACTGATGACCGTGCGGTGCCTCATTACTCTTCGCGCTTTGCTTCCAGGCGCTTATCTAGGCATCGATCTGGGGGTGGTGGCCACTTGGTAACTGACCACCGATCATCGTTCTAAGTGGTCTCCTCCCTGATTCACCTGCTATCTCATGCCATGTGTCACCCTGTGACTGGTGTAAGGACCTATAAAATTAAATTGGAATAAAAGGAATATATTTTAAATGAATTCTAAGTATGTTTTTATTTAGAAGACTATGAGATCGCCTGGTTAATACATAATCGCCTGTCGCCTAGATTACACATGATCGCCAATCGCCTATGGTGCACATGATCGCCGAAAGTGCACTCAGTATGTGGTCAAGATACTGGATCAACCAGAGTGGGTTCCAAAAACCACGCGTATCAAGGTGTGGGTTAAGCCTTAGATACGCTGTGCATGCGAAGCTCTATGCTTGAGCATAAGAAATCATCCTTAGTGTTGCATGCATGGGCACACTAGGAGTAGTGCTGATCTACTCTTGGAAATGTGAAGCTACCGACGTCACTAAGTCATGTGGAGATGATACCTTGGATGTAACATAGTGGGATGAAGAACCTTCAGCAAGGAGTGGTGATGTGTCATCGGGCATCGCCAGGGCGCGAGGCACGCGGACATCGCCGGGCGCGAGGCATGCGGGCATCGCCGGGCGCGAGGCATGCGGCCATCGCCAGGGCACGAGGCATTGCGGACATCGCCAGGGCGCGAGGCATTGCGGTCATCGCCAGGGCGCGAGGCATGCGGTCATCGCCAGGGCGAGACGTCGGTCGTCTCCCATGGAGAGACATCGGTCGTTCTCCAGGATGAGACATCGGTGGATAGTCATCGTGCGAGCGGTCATCGGTGGAAGGTTATTGCGCGATGTCGAGTTTCACACAGATAAGGTGGGACCCAGGCTCCCAGCATGAAACGTCCTGCACACGCGACACGTAGGCAAAAAGGGTGGTTCAGAATAGTGACATCAGAGTGTTGGCCTGCACAGAGGCACGCGTTGTCGTATTGTTTAGGGAAGCGTACACGCAAGCTCCCCTGCAGAGTGGGTGGTGGCAGTGGCTTTTGCGGACAAGTTGGTTTAGATTCAAAAACTCACTTCTGAGAGGGAGAACGTTGTTGTGGTTCAAGAGTGACAGAGTGAGTTCACCTCCATCCTTCTCTTTTCTCTCCTTCGCGCTGCGATTCAGACATCCTCAAGCACCAGTGCGACGAGCGACGACTGCACTTGGAATACCTGGGGAGTTCTATGCGAGTTTTCCGTCAGGACGCTAGAACAGAGTTAAGGCATCCTTAAGCTTCAGCGGGTTTTGGAGCTCTTGGTGTTTTGCGCTAGTCCAGGTAAGGGAAGCTAGCCTTATTTTCAACGAAAACCTTATATTAGATGATTGAGATGATGGGGCGACGTGGTCGCCGGTCTTCAACTGTTATTGCATAATCCCCTGTTTTTGGAC
Organism: Phaseolus lunatus; assembly: GCA_013389735.1. NCBI lineage: Eukaryota > Viridiplantae > Streptophyta > Magnoliopsida > Fabales > Fabaceae > Phaseolus > Phaseolus lunatus. Next base: position 20,388,716 of record CM023867.1, read on the forward strand.
GAGATCGCCGGTTTTGGCGTTGTTTTTCGAACTCCCCTGTTTTTGAGTTGTTTGAAACTGTTTGAGATTTAAATGTGATATTCGAAAATCTGAACCTTGGAATGAGTTTTGTTGTGATTGGAATCGTTCATTTAAGTGTTATATGATGTGTTGAATGTTGTGAATGTGGGATCAAGGCATAGTATTTTCAAGAAAGAAAATACCGTGTAAGATCGTGTGTAATGTGCATTGACTAGGGACTTGTCTAGAAGGAGATATCCTGACTCTGCTGATATAATGGAATCACATAGATGAAGTTATTCAGTTGTGGAGAGTCGAAGGAGGTTCATATGCATGGGTAAGTTATTTGAAAGATAACTGACTTGACCTGTTATATGAATTAACCCTGTCATACCGGGAGAGTGATGATATTGAGATTATGTATGCGCATGGCTGTGTGGATTTCACAGCGACCCTGTGTGGATTTCACAGTGGTGTGGTATGACAGGTGTAGATCTCTGAGTCTGAGTCAACGCACGAGTCTTCTGGAAGTAGAGTCATGTGTCTATATGTTACGAGTCAGTGGAAAGTCTGACGTATGAACCATGAATATTGAATGTAGTGAATAGACACTTGACGAGTTTGTGGAATGTGGGGATGTTGATGGTTGAAATTGATATAGATTATGAATGGTGTAAAGATTTATGTTTTCTATTGATATAAAGTTTCATATTTAAAGTTTTTGAAAATATCTAGCTTACCTTTTTATCTTGTATCGTGGTTGTTTTTCTTAAACCTGTGATGATGGTGTATATTTGCACGGGAGCAGACGAGGTTGCAGGTAGTAGAGCTCCTCTGTTAGTGGTCGCCGGAAGGAGATCGCCTGTTCTGTTTCTGTTAGGCGATCACCCCTTTTTCTGTTTTCTGATAGGAGATCGCCTTTTTCTGTTAGGAGATCACCTTTTTTTTTTATTTTGCTGTATTTTGTTTAAGTTTTGGAAAACTGACCGGTATGTATTAAACTCCCTGTGAGGAGAAATTTCATTATATATATATATATATATACATATGTGCACTTCAATATTATTGTTTTACTTTTATTTCATTTTATAATTATGAAAAGATTTTGGCGGGATGTTACATTAATGGTATCAGAGCAGTTCGTCCTTAGGATGACCTGAGGGCTGTGGATCCATTGTGTTTCTTCTGCTCATACAATTTATTTGAGTTTTAAATAACAACTGTAGTGAAAGGTTTCCAAACGTTTTTGTATTGAAATTTTGTGTGTGCTTTAGTGAATATATGCCCTAACTGAAAATCTTAGTATTAAGAATGAGAGGATCCTGATAAAGTAGTGAGGGTGCACACTCATAACTGGATCGAGATAATTCTCAATCCTAATTCCAAAGGTTTGATGTTTAGCATACATTGAATTCTGGTGTGATTTATTTCATTTTATTGAGTGTTTTTGTAATTGATTGAAAGTGGTTGTTTGGATTGATGGTTGTATACCAGTAGCTGTTCTGGTGTTTTGTTTGAGGTTATAAGTATTATGATTCTGTTGATGAGCTCAAATTCTTAATGACTTGGAGATGCTGACCTTTGTAAGGTCTAGATGTTACCTCCTGAATGAATTGATTTCTTATCGATCTCATTCATGTAGTTGTAGGGAATATAGAAACCCATAGTTTCAAAATCTGAAACGAAGAAGATGGCACGTAGACCTCCTACCCCTCCCCAACCTTCTTCAGAAATGAGCCAGATTGCCAAGGCTATTGAGATGATGGCAACTGCCATCCAACAACAGAATGCAGCAATGGCTCAGAATCATCAAGCTGCAATGCACCTTTGGGAAACCGCTCGGTCGGCTAAGACAAATTCCCATGTCGGTCAGCCTCAGGAACAGATGGGACTGACCGAGTTCATGAGGCACAACCCACCCAAGTTCAGTGGGAATGCTACCCCTGATCAAGCAGATCAGTGGGTTAGGGAGTTGGAGAAAATCTTTAGGGCGACCTCCTGCCCTGAAGAGAAGAAATTGGTGTTCGCCACCTATCTGCTATCTGGAGAAGCCGAGTTCTGGTGGATGGGAGCTCAGCAAATGATGGAGGCCAGAGCTGAAGTGTTAGACTGGGAGAGCTTTAGGGTGAAATTTCTGGAAAAATACTTCCCAGATAGTGCAAGATTTGCGAGGGAAGCAGAATTCCTCAGATTGGAGCAGGGGGAGATGTCAGTGAATGCTTATGCTGCTCGGTTTGAGTATCTCGCCCGATTCTATACCCAGGCGACCTCCGAGGCTTGGAGGTGCAGGAAGTTTGAAGAGGGACTGAAGCATGGGCTGAAGAGGACCATAGCCCCGATGTGCATCAGGGAATTTCACGCCTTAGTAGAGAAGGCGAAGATGGTGGAGACTCTGGAAAAGGGTGATTCTCGGGTGATCAGTCACACCCAGGGGGTTCTTCTAGTGGGAAGGCCAAGGTGCAGCACCCACAAGGCAAGCCCTATGCGAGACCTCCACCACATCGGACAATAGCAGCGTCACCCCAGTTTCAGCAGTGACAACCCTGGAAACTTAAATGTTTCCATTGTGGTAGACCCCACACAGCCAATGTGTGCCCCAAGAGAGATTCAGAGAGAAGGTGTTACACCTGCCAAAAGACGGGGCACGTTGCTAGAGAGTACCCTAACAGGAATGGGGCGACTCAACCCAGTGGTTCTCAGTAGTTAAGGAATGAAGGCAGCAGACCTCAGGCAGCAGGGAGAGTGTTTGCCATGACAGGAGCAGAGGCGTCTCAGTCAGGTAACCTAGTGCAAGGTGTTTGTTTTATAGCTGGTAGAGGTGTAAAAGCCTTGTTTGATTCTGGAGTGACACACTCCTTTGTGTCAAGCCTGTGTGTAGCCGAGTTGGGCCTTCTAGTGAAGGAGTTACTGTTTGAACTGTTGGTCTCTACACCTGCGTCAGGACAGATGTTGACCTCTACAGTTTGCCCTGAATGTCCAGTGATAGTAGAGGGACGCAGGTTCAAAGTAAACTTGATCTGCCTACCTCTTCAGGACCTAGATGTTATCCTGGGAATGGATTGGCTATCTGCCAATCACGTTCTCATAGACTGCGGTAGTCAGAAAATAGCGTTTCCAAACCTCCAAGAGTCAGAAGTGATATCTACTCAGCATGGATGGTCGGAGTTGGAAAAAGGGGCGAGGTGCTTCGTGATCCTAGCTCGGTTGGAGGTGAAGAATGAAGGGGACATGAGCAGGATACATGTGGTGAAAGATTTCATGGATGTATTTCCAGAAGAAGTACCTGGATTACCTCTTAAGAGAGAAGTGGAATTCTCTATTGATTTGGTACCTGGAGCTGGACCAGTGTTAATGGCACCTTACAGGATGGCTCCAGCCGAGTTGGTAGAATTAAAGAAGCAAGTGGAAGAGTTGTTGGAGAAACAATTCATCAGACCCAGTGTATCTCCATGGGGGGCTCCAGTGCTCCTAGTTAAGAAAAAGGATGGAGGGTCTCGGCTGTGTATAGATTACAGGCAGTTGAACAAGTTGACCATCAAGAACAAGTACCCCCTACCTAGAATTGACGATTTGATGGATCAAATACATGGGGCCTCGGTGTTCTCAAAGATTGATCTGAGATCGGGGTACCACCAAATTTTGGTAAAAGCTGAAGATGTTCAAAAGACAGCATTTAGGTCTCGTTATGGGCACTATGAGTATGTGGTGATGCCGTTTGGAGTCACAAATGCTCCAGCTCTGTTCATGGACTACATGAATAGGATTTTTCGCCCTTTCTTGGGTAAGTTTGTGGTAGTCTTCATAGACGACATACTCATTTATTCAAGGACCGAGGAAGAACATGAAGAACATCTGAGGACAGTGTTGGAGATTCTGAGGGAGAAGCAACTCTATCTCAAGTTCTCTAAGTGTGAGTTCTGGCTGAAGGAAGTCAACTTCTTAGGACACGTGATATCTGCCCAGGGGATCTCGGTAGATCCAGCCAAAGTGGAGGCAGTGCTTCAGTGGGAACGTACTAAGACAGTTACAGAGATAAGGAGTTTTGTGGGTTTAGCTGGCTACTATCGGAGGTTTATTGAGGACTTTTCCAAGGTAGTGGCTCCTTTAACACAGTTGACCCGCAAGGATCAACCTTTTGCTTGGACCGACCGATGTGAGCAGAGCTTCATGGAACTAAAGGAAAGGTTGACTAGTGCTCCAGTGCTGGTGATCCCAGAGGTAGGAAGACCTTTTGATGTCTACTGTGATGCTTCACATCAGGGTGTGGGATGTGTTTTGATGCAAGAGAAAAGAGTGGTTGCATATGCTTCAAGACAACTCAAAGTTCATGAGAGAAACTATCCTACTCATGATTTGGAGTTGGCGGCTGTGGTGTTTGCCTTGAAGATTTGGAGGCACTATTTATATGGAGCTCGGTTCCAGGTGTTCAGTGACCATAAGAGCCTGAAATACCTATTTGATCAGAAGGAACTAAACATGAGACAAAGAAGGTGGATGGAGTTTCTAAAGGACTATGATTTTCAACTCATGTATCATCCAGGGAAGGCCAATGTAGTGGCAGATGCTTTGAGTAGAAAATCAATACAAGTATCAACCATGATGATTGAAGAGCAGAAATTGATTGAGCAGTTTAGAGATTTAAACTTTGGAATGGAATTCCATGTAAATCACATTAGTTGTAGTAAGCTGGCTATAACTAATGACTTCCTTAGAGTGATAAAGGATAAGTAGTTGGAGGACCCTAGTCTGAAACGTACTGTGGAGTCATTAGAGACCGACCAAGCTAAAGACTTTGTGATGGGCGATGATGGGATCTTGAGATTTAATGGCAGAATTTGCATACCTGCAAATGAAGAGTTGAAGAAGATGATCCTAGAGGAAGGTCACAAGAGTCGCCTTAGCCTACATCCAAGCATGAACAAGATGTACCATGACTTGAAGGAGTCATTTTGGTGGTCGGGCATGAAGAAAGACATCGCCCAGTATGTTACAACCTGCTTAACATGTCAGAAGGCGAAGATAGAGCATCAAAGACCTGGCGGGTTGTTACAGCAACTGGATATCCCTGAATGGAAATGGGACAGCATCACCATGGATTTTGTTACCCATTTACCCAGATCGGTAAAGGGTCATGATGCAATCTGGGTCATCATTGATCGGCTGACGAAGAGTGCCCACTTTCTCCCAGTGAATATGAGGATGCCTATGGCCAAGTTGGCACAGTTGTACATCGAAGAAATAGTGAGGCGGCATGGAGTGCCTTCCAGCATTGTTTCAGATAGAGATCCCAGGTTCACTTCACGGTTTTGGCAGACTTTACAAGATTGCTTGGGAACTAAGTTGAGAATGAGCTCGGCATATCATCCTCAAACAGATGGACAGTCAGAGAGAACAATCCAGTCCTTGGAAGATCTACTGAGGACGTGCGTCTTGGATCAATTGGGAAGTTGGGATGAGGTGTTGCCGCTGGTGGAGTTCACTTATAATAACAGTTACCACGCCAGTATTGGGATGGCACCATATGAAGCCTTGTATGGGAGGAAATGCAGAACTCCCTTATGTTGGTACCAGGAGGGTGAAGCAGTATTGGTTGGACCAGAGTTGATTCAGCAGACGACCGAGAAGGTGCAACAGATAAAAGCCAGAATGAGAGCATCTCAAAGTAGGCAGAAATCCTATGCAGATCAGAGGAGAAAACCTTTGGAGTTTGCTGCTGGAGACCATGTGTTCATGAGAGTGACACCAACCAAGGGTGTAGGACGGGTGATCAGATCAAAGAAGTTGTCCCCTAAGTTCATGGGACCATATCAGATCTTAAGGAGGATTGGTCCAGTGGCTTATGAGATCGCCCTACCTCCCCATTTAGCGAATCTGCATAATGTCTTTCACGTATCACAGCTGAGGAAGTACATGGCAGACCCTAGTCATGTGATGGAAGTGGACGATGTGCAGATCAGGGATGACTTGTCCTTTGAAGTGAAACCAGTCAGGATTGACGATCGACAAAGTAAACAGCTCAGAGGCAAGACCATCAACATGGTGAAAGTGGTGTGGGATGAGAGATCGGGTGATTCAACTTGAGAGTTAGAAGAACCCATGAAAGAAGCCTATCCATACCTCTTTTCATTGTAATTCAATTTTCGAGGACGAAAATTTTTCTTGTTGGGGAAAATGTAAGGACCTGTAAAATTAAATTGGAATAAAAGGAATATATTTTAAATGAATTCTAAGTATGTTTTTATTTAAAATAAAAAGGAAGGAAAGTGTAGCTTAGAAGACTATGAGATCGCCTGGTTAATACATAATCGCCTGTCGCCTAGATTACACATGATCGCCAATCGCCTATGGTGCACATGATCGCCGAAAGTGCACTCAGTATGTGGTCAGGATACTGGATCAACCAGAGTGGGTTCCAAAAACCACGCGTATCAAGGTGTGGGTTAAGCCTTAGATACGCTATGCATGCGAAGCTCTATGCTTGAGCATAAGAAATCGTCCTTAGTGTTGCATGCATGGGCGCACGAGGAGTAGTGCTGATCTACTCTTGGAAATGTGAAGCTACCGACGTCACCAAGTCATGTGGAGATGATACCTTGGACGTAACATAGTGGGATGAAGAACCTTCAGCAAGGCATGGCGATGTGTCATCGGTCGTCCGCCAGGATGAGACATCGGTGGATAGTCATCGCGCGAGCGGTCATCGGTGGAAGGTTATCGCGCGATGTCGAGTTTCACATAGATAAGGTGGGACCCAGGCTCCCAGCATGAAACGTCCTGCACACGCGACACGTAGACAAAAAGGGTGGTTCAGAATAGTGACATCAGAGTGTTGGCCTGCGCAGAGGCACGCGTAGTCGTACTGTTCAGGGAAGCGTACACGCAAGCTCCCCTGCAGAGTGGGTGGTGGCAGCGGCTTTTGCGGACAAGTTGGTTTAGATTCAAAAACTCACTTCTGATAGGGAGAATGTTGCTGTGGTTCAAGAGTGACAGAGTGAGTTCACCTCCATCCTTCTCTTTTCTCTCCTTCGCGCTGCGATTCAGACATCCTCAAGCACCAGTGCGACGAGCGACGACTGCACTTGGAATACCTGGGGAGTTCTCTGCGAGTTTTCCGTCAGGACGCTAGAACAGAGTTAAGGCATCCTTAAGCTTCGGCGGGTTTTGGAGCTCTTGGTGTTTTGCACTAGTCCAGGTAAGGGAAGCTAGCCTTATTTTCAACGAAAACCTTATATTAGATGATTGAGATGATGGGGCGACGTGGTCGCCGGTCTTCAACTGTTATTGCATAATCCCCTGTTTTTGGACGAGATCGCCGGTTTTGGCGTTGTTTTTCGAACTCCCCTGTTTTTGAGTTGTTTGAAACTGTTTGAGATTTAAATGTGATATTCAAAAATCTGAACCTTGGAATGAGTTTTGCTGTGATTGGAATCATTCATTTAAGTGTTATATGATGTGTTGAATGTTGTGAATGTGGGATCAAGGCATAGTATTTTCAGGAAAGAAAATACCGTGTAAGATCGTGTGTAATGTGCATTGACTAGGGACTTGTCTAGAAGGAGATATCCTGACTCTGCTGATATAATGGAATCACATAGATGAAGTTATTCAGTTGTGGAGAGTCGAAGGAGGTTCATATGTATGGGTAAGTTGTTTGAAAGATAACTGACTTGACCTGTTATATGAATTAACCCTGTCATACCGGGAGAGTGATGATATTGAGATTATGTATGCGCATGGCTGTGTGGATTTCACAGCGACCCTGTGTGGATTTCACAGTGGTGTGGTATGACAGGTGCAGATCTCTGAGTCTGAGTCAACGCACGAGTCTTCCGAAAGTAGAGTCATGTGTCTATATGTTACAAGTCAGTGGAAAGTCTGACGTGTGAACCATGAATATTGAATGTAGTGAATAGACACTTGACGAGTTTGTGGAATGTGGGGATGTTGATGGTTGAAATTGATATAGATTATGAATGGTGTAAAGATTTATGTTTTCTATTGATATAAAGTTTCATATTTAAATTTTTTGAAAATATCTAGCTTACCCTTTTATCTTGTATCGTGGTTGTTTTTCTTAAACCTGTGATGATCGTGTATATTTGCACGGGAGCAGACGAGGTTGCAGGTAGTAGAGCTCCTCTGTGAGTGGTCGCCGGAAGGAGATCGCCTGTTCTGTTTCTGTTAGGCGATCACCCCTTTTTCTGTTTTCTGATAGGAGATCGCCTTTTTCTATTAGGAGATCGCATGTTTTTTTTTTATTTTGCTGTATTTTGTTTAAGTTTTGGAAAACTAACCGGTATGTATTAAACTCCCTGTGAGGAGAAATTTCATTATATATATATATATATATATATATATATACACATATGTGCACTTCAATATTATTGTTTTACCTTTATTTCATTTTATAATTATGAAAAGATTTTGGCAGGATGTTACAACTGGTCCACGTGGTCATCTGCTGCTGACGTCATCGACTATCGATGACCGACCGGATCACAAGCCCCCCAATCTCGAGCTGTGAACTTGTTCTCAGTGAAGAGACTAAGCGGTCGATGGCAAGCTCATTCCTCCTCCTTGAGCTACTCCCCTTGCTACTTCTCCTTCTGTGTAATTTCTTTTTCTGCTACATAACTTGTATAAACCTTTTAGCTGTAAAGGCTCACTGTATTGACTTCAATATGAATGAAATCTTTGCTCCAGCTGCATGTCTCTTTCCAACTGTAACCCTTCAAACTTGGTTTCGGACTTGATCACTACTAACTGTTACCTCAGCATTGTCTTTCACAGCTTTTATGCATAACCATCAACCACCGACTAGCATGTTAGTTCACCACTGATCAGTCATCATGCTTCAGGCTTTGCTTTACTTCTCTGTTACTCCAGCGCTAAACATATAGAGGGCCTGAATGCCAAAGATGATGCCTGTGTTTTGGGGAAGAAAAGTGCTTCTCGATGACCCCTCTTACCTCAGCCTCGCTGTACAAAGTCGAGGGTGAGGTCTTTCTGCTCTCGCCTCAGCTTCGCTGTACAAAGTCGAGGTGAGGACTTTTTTATCTCGCCTCAGCCTCACTATACAAAGTCGAGGTGAGGACCTTTTTATCTCACCTCAGCCTCGCTGTACAAAGTCGAAGTGAGGTCTTTCTTCTCGCGCCTTTGCCTCGCTGTACAAAGTCGAGGGAGAGGACCTTTCTCTCGCCTCTGCCTCGCTGTACAAAGTCAAGGGAGAGGACTTTCTCTCGCCTCTCCCTCGCTGTACAAAGTCGAGGGAGAGAACTTTCTTATCTCGCCTCTGCCTCGCTGTACAAAGTCGAGGGAAAGGACTTTCTTATCTTGCCTCAGCCTCGCTGTACAAAGTCGAGGTGAGGACTTTTTTCTCTTAGTGGGTGCATGCTCCCAGGAGAGCACCAGGTGTGGCTGTCTAAGCGCACTCACCAGGCGCATCCTGCCTGCATGGGAGCTCTTCTTCTTCTGGTTTGGAATCATGCGAGGTGCATGTGTAACGCTCTCGCTGGGAGCCTGGGTCCCAGCTTAACACGTGTTGGCAAGATCCCGATGACCATGCAACGACCGAGTGCTCTGCTTCTGGAATCATGCGAGATGCATGCGTAACGCTCTCACTGGGAGCCTGGGTCCCAGCTTAACACGTGTTGGCAAGACCCCGATGACCATGCACCGACCGAGTGCTCTGCTTCTGGAATCATGCGAGGTGCATGCGTAACACTCTCGCTGGGAGCCTGGGTCCCAGCTTAACACGTGTTGGCAAGACCCCGATGACCATGCACTGACCGAGTGCTCTGCTTCTGGAATCATGCGAGGTGCAAGCGTAATGCTCTCGCTGGGAGCCTGGGTCCCAGCTTAACACGTGTTGGCAAGACCCCGATGACCATGCACCGACCGAGTGCTCTGCTTCTGGAATCATGCGAGGTGCATGCGTAACGCTCTCACTGGGAGCCTGGGTCCCAGCTTAACACGTGTTGGCAAGACCCCGATGACCATGCACCGACCGAGTGCTCGCGCTCTTCATCTAGGCGCTGCTCTAGGCACTAATCTGTGGGTGGTGGCCACTCGGTAACTGACCACCGATCACCTGCACTTGCGCCTGGGGCAAGGAGAACTTTAAACTGGGAAATACTTTTACACTTTATGTACTGAAATCTTTTTTATTGGGTGGCCTTGTTAAAAAAGTGCCCCCTGATCTGCTCAATTGTTTGCAGTAGATATACTGAAGGTGTGTACAGCGCGAGAACGCATCTACTTTAGAACTTAACTGAAGTAGAAACTTAAGTGTGTAGCGTTCCACATCCTGGGGATAGCTGCTCCATCCAGAGTCTCCAGCCGATAAGCTCCATTCTCCATCGCCTCAACCACTCTGTATGGACCCCTTCCTTTCATAGGTGATGACCGTCCTGGCGACGCCTGATTCAAGAGGAGCTTCCTCCTGAGCTACTTGGGAGCCCCCCAGCGTTGCATCCTCCATCACCTCACGTCCCAATGTACAGGGATTTCGTGTTGCTGATCACCTGTCTGAGACCCTGAAGCGCGATCACCTTGCGCCTCCTGCAGGTAATCGGTCAGGAATCCTGTCTTCACCAACTCAGCAAGTTGATGCCCCAACGCCAGGCAGGTGCGGAGCGTGTGTCCATAAGCCTGATGGAACTCACACCACTCGTCCTTCCTCCCTCCAAGTACCTTGTCAGTTTTCTCTAGTACTCGGAGTCTTGCAGCCACGGCAGGGATGGCGATCAACTCCACCAACGCCACCATGAAATCATACCTAGGGGGTGCGTTGTTCTCCCTTGCACGCCCCCTGGTCTGGTCCTTCCTGGGTGCATAGGGACGAGGCCTTCCCTGCGCCTTCTTCCCTTCCTTGGCTTCATACACCCGCGCCTGCTGCTGCTGCTTCCCCTGACTTCCGTGCGGCTTCGACGGTGCAGCACCGCTTATCTTCTCAGAGGCCTCTGTCTCTGCTACTATGTACGCCACCGCGCGTCGCCAAATCTCAGCAAAGGTGGCAGGGTGGCTCCTGATGATCGATTCACTGAAAAGGCCAGGCAGTACGCCTTTCTTGAATGCATGCACCAGCATGCTCTCGTCCTTGTTGGGCAACCTCACCACCTGCGCACCGAAACGGTTGAGGAAGTCCTTCAGTGACTCCCCCTGGTACTGGCGCATGTCGAACAGATCATAGGACACCACTGGTGGTGCTTTGTTGATGATGTACTGCTCCGTGAACAGCTTCGAAAACTGATGGAAAGAGGTGATGTGGCCCTCTGGCAGGCTCACGAACCACTCCATAGCTACTCCGCTCAGCGTGCTCATAAACATCTTGCAGAACACAGCATCTGAACCTCCAGACAGCATCATCTGAGTGTGGAAGGCTGTCAGATGTGCTTCTGGATCTTCCATCCCCGTGAACGACGCCTTCAGTCCCACCAGATTAGGAGGCACCGCTGTGTTCATGATTTCGGGGGAGAAAGGCATAGGAAATGCTCCATGAGGCGACGGCGGCGTCGACGTCCTATCTTCGATTGCGCCCTCCCTCTGCGCCTGCAACTCCCTACGCAGTTCCTCGTTTATGCGGTTCAACTCCTCATTTCTACCATGCGATGCAGTCAGCTCTGCATGCATCTTCTCTTGCTTAGCTCTTGATGCCGCGACATTATCCTGCAGCGCGCGCATCATCTCCATGACCTGCGCCATGGTAACAGCTCCTTCTTCCACAGGTGGCGCAGGTATGGTTTGTCTGGTTCTTCTACTCATTTTCTCAAGAACTTCGACGAAAGCTTCAAGAAACTGCAAGAACTTCAAGAAACTTCAAGAAATTTCAAGAAACTTCAAGAACTGCGATGTGGATGGGAACAGGATTCACACGGGCCCCACGGTGGGTGCCAAATGATCATGCCGTTGACTCGAACGTGGAGGATGTGCCTCGTCACTCCTTCGTCTAGCCTTCTGCAATTGCACGTTCTGCAAGAACGCTTCAAGAACCTTCGACAGAACTCCAAACAATGCCTGCAAAACACACAGACGGCGCCTCTAGCGGCCATTGTAGCTCCGATGCTCAAGTCAGGCAACAGGAACACCAAAAATTGTCACTGAATCTCTCTGTGAGACTCGTGTGTGCTCTGATCCACTTTCTCTCTTGTGGCTCAATTCTGTTATCACTGTGCAACGTGTACAAACGCTCCCACAATGACTCAGAAACTGTGTGTGGAATCTGTGTAAACTTGTAATCTCAAAAACTTGTGTGCTAGAATCTCCGTACCTTACATGAGGTGGAGTACCTTTATACTGGGCCGCGCCTCTCTCTCAGATGGTGACACGTGGAGGTATGCAGCTGACATCTAACCATACACGTGTCACATCTGAAGGGCTTCTGCGCTTTTCTCTGTGCGGCTAAGTTATCCTCTTGCGGAGTAACTTAGCGCGTTTCTTCTCTCTGAGTGAGTCGCATGCTCCCAGGAGAGCACCAGGTGTGGCTGGTCTGAGCACACTCACCAGGCACATCCTGCCTGCATGGTCTCACCGTACATCCTCTGAGTGGGTGCATGCTCCTAGGAGAGCACCGAGTGTGGCTGTTATAAGCACACTCACCAGGCGCTTCTTGCCTGCATGGTCTCACCGCACGTCCTCTGAGTGGGCATCATGCGAGGTGCATGCGTAACGCTCTCGCTAGGAACCTGGGTCCCAGCTTAACACGTGTTGGCAAGAACCCCGATGATCGATGCCCTGACGACCGTGCAGTGCCTTATTACTTTCCACCGATGACCGTGCGATGCCTCATTACTTTCCACCGATGACCGTGCGATGCCTCATTCCCTTCCACCGATGACCGTGCGGTGCCTCATTACCTTCCATCGATGACTCATTACTTTCCGCGCTCTGCCTCCAGGCGCTTATCTAGGCACCTATCTGGGGGTGGTGGCCACTTGGTAACTGACCACCGATCACCGTTCTAAGTGCTCTCCTCCCTGATTCACCTGCTATCTCATGCCATGTGTCACCCTGTGACTGGTCCACATGGTCATCTGCTGCTGACGTCATCGACTACCAATGACCGACCGGATCAGTTGGTCTCAAAGTTAATGTTGTAACCCTTGTCACACAACTGACTGATGCTCAGGAGGCAGTGTTTCAATCCTTCCACATATAGCACATTTTCAATTAAAGTTGATCCTTTGGTTCCTACATTTCCTTTTCCAAGTACCCTTCCCCTATTATTGTCCCCGTAGGTAACATGCCCTTCTGGTTTGGGTTTCAATTCTGAAAATTATGTAAGATCTCCAGTCATGTGTTTTGAGCAGCCACTATCCAAATACCACTGGTTTGGTTTTCTGTTGCTTTTCTGCAAAATAAACATAAAAAATATATATGGTACCCTTTAGTGTTGGGTCCAGCCAGATTATCACCTTTCTTTAGGAAGCCATTTGACTAGTCCTTTTGGAATAAGGTACTTTCTAACTCTGCATGTTCTAGTTGTATGTCCAGATTTCAAGCAATAAAAACATGAAACATAATGCATTGTATTTGAGCTGTTGAAAGAAGAAAAAGCTATTTTTAAAGGAACAAAAAAATTGGAAAGCTTTTTAACATTGTTCTTTTTTACAGGATTATATCCAAGCCCATTCTTGTTAAAAACAGCATTCTGTGAACCTAGTATAGTTTCAAGATTTTCTCTTCCTTAGGTGAAATTAGATAATGTTTTCAGCAAATACTCAACCTGTTTTTTCAATTTTTTACAGTTTTCATAGGTTTTAATGGATACATGCAGACATGTTAACTCAAGACTAACAAGTTCTTTTTTAGCTTTGTGCAACTCTTCCTCAAGAGACTTCACCTTAGGATTATTTGCACTTCTCAACTTATTACACATTACAGCCACCCTATTTTCTTCATCATGTGTCTCTTTAAATGCAATTAGCAACTGATCATAGCTCTCATAGTCAGTAGAAAAATCACTTACCGAATCAGAGATTGATCCTTCATCCTTTATGATGTGAATTGATTTTAGATTCATTAATATTGTGACACTTTTTAAGAATTAGGATCAAGATTCTTAGCAATTTAAGGTGAGTCACCTAAGGAAAATCCCCACTGGACATTAACTTAGCAAGTGTTAAGTAGATGTTAAGGTTCATTTCCAAAGGTCCAAGATAAAAACAAAATTAGAGTGATGAATGAATGATAAATGAGGAGCAGAATCAAGAACAGAATTGGCACAAAGATAGAACAAAAATTGAAAATACCCAAGATCAAGGAGGCTTAAGGAATCATCAATGGAGTTCAATGCCTTCCAAATGAGGAACCAAACTCAAAACAAGAGTGCCATATCCTTTCACACAAATTGATGAAGACCAAGTAGAGGAGGCACTTGAGGCCCAAGCCGAAGAAGCCCAAGCCCAAGTTGGGGCCCAAGCCCAACCCATGAGCTTAACATCCTTCATGCCTCAAAGGATTACTAGGAGCAAGGCTAAAGCTTTTGGTGATAAGCATCAATGGATGACTTTTTTTGTAATTTCTTTTTGAGTACTTTGTAAAAGAATAATAAAGGTAGGTGTAAATATAGGAATAAGGGGTGTTATTGTACAAAGATGAGTCACACCTTCCATGTGACATAGAAAGAGGGTGTAGGTATAGTTTTAAGGAGGTGGCAAAGTAGAAAATAAGTCACACCTCCCTTGTGACTCTAGATTGGCGCCGAATTTGAATTTGAATTAGGTGTGTATTTGAATTTGTTTCACTTTCATTTCAGCCCTCTAAAACTATAAATAGAGGTGCTTGGTCATTGTAAATTCACATTGAAATTAGAAGTAAAGTTACTATACTTAAATTGTGAGTGAGTTTTGTGAGACTTGTTCTCCTCTTCCTTGTCTCATCTTGTGAGTGCTTTGGGAGCTCTCAAGAGGCGGCATTCTAACACTTATCTTGGATCATTCATCTCCAAGTGGCATGTCCATTCCCATCCATGGCTACAACCACATAAATTTAATCTTCTTTCATCTTCCATAGTCATTTCAATCGGTTGTTCTTCTTTGTTTTCAATTCTATTCAGTTCATTTGCTTTAGATTCAATTTTTTTCGGTAGTTGTTTGTTCTATTTTTGTGTTCTTCCTATATTCAATTGGTTGTAAGGATATGGCACTCATGATATATGAGTTTGGATCACCAATTGGAAGGCATTGAACTCCATTGATGATTCCTTAAGCCTCCTTGAATTTGTGTGCTGTTTCAATTCTATTTTTGTGCCTAATTATGCATTTTGTTTTGTGCCTAATTATGTTCTTGTTCTGCACCTTTAATTGTCATCCATTCATCACTCCAATTGTGTTTTTACTTTGGACCTTTGGAAATGAACCTTCACTTTTACTTAACACTTGTTAAGTTAATGTCCAGTGGGGATTTTCCTTAGGTGACTCACCTTTAAATTGCTAAGAATCTTGATCCTAATTCTTAACAAGTGTCAAAAATATAATGAATCAAAAATCTACTCATATCATGTGGTATCAAGAGCTATGGTGTTTGTAAGGACCTGAAATTTATTGGAATGAAAGAGTATGTTTTAAGTAAATTCTAAGTATGTTTTATCTAAGTTAAAAAGGAAGGAAAGTGTAGTCTAGAAAAAACTATAAGAGTTCCTTGTTTATACATCATCGCCGGTCGCCTAGACTACACGTCATCGCCTGGGCGCGAGAGGCATGCAGGCATCGCGCGGGCGCGAGGGGCATGCGGGCATCGCGCGGGCGCGAGGCACGCGGGCATTGCCAAGGCGCGATGCATGTGGACGTGGCCAAGGCGCGAGAGTTATGAGGGCGTCGCCAGGGAAGACGTCGGTTGTCTCCCAGAGGAAGACATCGGTCGTTCGCCAGGAAGATGTCATCGGTGGTAGTCTTCGCGCGAGGTCATCGGTGGATCGTCTTCGCGCGAGGTCATCGGTGGTAGTCTTCGCGCGAGGTCATCGGTGGATCGTCTTCGCGCGAGAGGTCATCAGTGGTTTCTCTTCGAGCTGGTAGTCATCGGCGAAAGGTCATCGCGCGACGTTGAATTACACCCAGAGAACGTGGGCCCCAGACTCCCAGCAAGAGATGTTCTGCGCGCGCGCCACGTAGACAAAAGGTGGTTCAGAATAGTGACCTCATAGCGTAGCCTGCGCAGAGGCATGCTTAGTAGTACTGTACAGGGAAGCGTACACGCAAACTTCCCTGCAGAGTGGGTGGTGGTAGCTGCTTTTGGAGGGATAAGTTGGTTTAAGTTACTGAAATCCACTACTGAAGAGGAAGAAAACGTTGTTGTAGTCGAAGAGAGAAAGAGTGAGTTCCCTCCTCCGCGTTGCGATTTCAGCCTCTCCATACAAGAGTACGACGAGAAGCAACACCATTGGAGCACTTGGGTAGTCCTCTGCAAGTTCTTCAGACCAGACGCGAAAAACAGAGCCAAGGTATTCTGCAAGCTTCGTTGGATTTCGAAGCTCCTGGTGGTTGCGCAAGTCCAGGTAAGGGAAGCTAGACCTCTTTTCCATACAAGCCATAGTGTAGCTTTTTCTGAAGTGTGGGCGACGTGGTCGCCGTTTTCGCTTTTGTCTACGTGAAATGCTTGGTTTGTGTGCTTGGGCGACGTGGTCGCCGGTTTTAAACATAGCCTTTGAAATACCATGTTTTTGAACTAGATCGCCGGTTTTGGCGTTGTTTTACGAAATCTCTGTTTTTGATGTTGTTTTGAAACTACTTGAGATTTACATGAGATATTCGAAGATCTGAAGCTTTGAAATGTTTGTTGATGTGATTTGAATCATTTACTTGAGCGGTATGATGTGTTGAATGCTGTGAATGTGGGATCGAGGCATAGTATTTTCAGGAAAGGAAATACCGTGTTGAGATTGGTTAGGAAAGTGCATTGATCAGTGAGTAACCTGTTAATGAGACGATCCTGACTCTGCTGAGATAATGGAATCACGTAGATGAAGTTATTCAGTTGGTGAGAGTCGAAGGAGGTTCGTATGAATGGGCGAGTAGTTTGAAAAAGAATGGGCTCGACTGTTATACGAATTAACCTTGTCATGCTGTATGGTGATGTGTTGAGATTCATCGTATGCTTGTGAATGTGTGAGATTTCACGGCGACCCTGTGGATGTGTGAGATTCCACAGTGGGCAGTATGACAGGTGCATGTCTCTGGATACTAAGTTCAACGCACGAGTCAATCCGGAAGTAGTGTCAAGTGTCTTGTGTTGTGAGTCAGTGGAAAGTCTGACATGTGAAATGAGAAACTTGAATATTGATAGACACTTGATGCTGTATTGTGAAATAGAATGATTCTGAGGAATGTTGTGAAGTTTATGATTTTTGGGCGATCAGGTGAAGGGATGAGCAGCTCTACGTTTTACATGGATAATCTTGAAACTTGTTTTACCTTAATTTTAATGTTCCTATTTAAACTCTCTTTAAAATGTCTAGCTTACCCTGTGGTGTTTTCTTTGGTGTTGTGCTTGGTTCTCTTAAAAAAAACTGTGATGATCGTGTAATTGTTACACGGGAGCAGATGATCTTCCAGGAAGGAGAGCTCCTTAGTGAGTGGTCGCCGAGGGAGAGATCACCGGTTTCTACCTCTCGGTGGTGATCGCCGGTTTTCGTGTCCTGATAGAAGATCGCCCGTTTGGAGGTCTTCTGTTAGGGATCGCCGTTTTAAAGTTGGAGATCGCCGTTTTCTTTTGAGACCGCCTGTCTTACTGCATTTCTTTTATTTTCGTAAAATCTTGCAAACATTTGATTTGGTTATGTATTAAACTCCCTAAGAGGAGTAACTTCATTTCTGATATATATAAATACATATTATTTTGCACTCTTCAATATTATTTGGTTACACTTAATTTCAATTATACATGGATGTATGTATTATTTTGGCGGGATGTTACAGTGTTGATTTGAGCATTTTGAGTAGAATTGACACTTTACATTCAAGCAATTTAAATTCTAGCACCTTTACTTTCAAGTACCTTTACTTTCTTGTTATTTACTTTCTTGCTTTTAATTTTCCAGCACCTATTTCTTGCCAAATTATTTTTCCAGCACCTATATTCATGCTTTGATTCGTTTGAATATGTCTTAGTATATGTTTTTTTCTTTGATCTTGCCTTTTGCTTTGAGTTTTTGTGCAATAGTATTCTAGGAGTCCTTGTTTTTTACTCTACTTGCTTGCTTTTGATTTTGAAAGTTTACATTTCTTTAGCTCTTTGTTTTAGTAAGAGTTGATTTAGGGTTCCAAACATTTGATTTCAAGTGTTCAATTATAATGAAACCATCATCCAAAACTTTTGTGCAAATTGAATGTTCTTAAAAATTGTTATGATGCAAACTATGGAGCTTTCTTTCCATATGTTCATGTAGTATATAAAAAAAAACAGCAAGCAACTCATCAAAACAGTACCTAAAGCATTCAAAACAGTTTGGTTCTTGCATCTAGACATTACATTTGCACATCAATTTCATTGTCAACTTTGGATTCAAAATTAGCAAATTGTTATCTACATTGTGGAATTTTTAATTCTTTTGCTTTTCAAGGTTCTAAAGAGTGTATTATATTTCTTCTTTAAAAGTTTAGTAGGTTTCCTTGAGTCTTATTGTGTGCCTTTTCTTGCTTGTCTTCTTCTTCTTCAAGTTTTGTCATAATCTTTTATTCAAACTTTGGTTTAACTTTTCTTGCTTATACCTTTTCTTGCTTGTCTTTCTTGTTTCCTCTGGTTTTGTGGTGTATTGTTCTTTGAGTAAGTGTGGTTTGCTTTGGCATCTTTCACTTGAGGCTCATCCAATCCACAAGAGAGGCTTGGTAAAGGAAGGAAAATTTTCTTGGAGTGGTTTGAGTGATTGATTCATCTTTGCCGCAAGCTATACTTGCCTTTTCACCTTTTTTTTCTAACCTTGTTTTCTATAATTGTTTTTTCTTTGTGTTTTTGTATTTCTTTTGTCTCATGGATCCTAATTCAAGTGGAGAGTCCTCTAAACCTCATTCTCCTAAAAAAGCATTCCTCATTGGTGAATTGCAGGATGCTAAAAGAACAATT
Organism: Phaseolus lunatus; assembly: GCA_013389735.1. Lineage (NCBI taxonomy): Eukaryota > Viridiplantae > Streptophyta > Magnoliopsida > Fabales > Fabaceae > Phaseolus > Phaseolus lunatus. The sequence goes on from CM023867.1 coordinate 20,407,772, forward strand.
GCATAAAGAGATAAGGAGATAAGACAAATGGAGGCAAGACTTCAAAAATTGGAGATGGACAACACATCCAATCACCACTACCGAGAAAGAAGACATCATCATCATAGGCATGCCTCACGAAATTCACAAAGTTCTTATGAACATCATGAAGAAGTCGCATGGAGGATGCATCACAACTTTGAAGATAGGCGCCAAAATGTGGCTAAGCCTTATTTGCCTTATGTAAAACTACCTAGTTTTAGTGGTGAAGGAGATCCTAATGTGTATTTGGGTTGGGAGGCCAAAGTTGAGCAAATATTTCATGTACATGAGGTCTTAGAAGACCAAAGGGTTAGGCTAGCTTCTTTAAAGTTTATGGACTATGCCCTGCAATGGTGGCACAAAACTTTCATGGACATTGGGCTAAACAAGAGACCTCCCATGGTCTCTTGGGATGATTTAAAAGTTTGTATGCACACTAGATTTGTGCCTCCACACTTTAGGAAAGACCTTTTGTTGAAGCTCCAACGGCTTCACCAAGGCACACTAAGTGTGGATGCTTATTTTAAAGAACTTGAAACGCTTTTAATTAAAGTTGATGTGCAAGAGAGTGATGAAGCTAAAATGGCTAGATTTTTTAGTGGGCTTAGAAGGGATATCCAAAATGTGGTGGAACTTTATGAGTATTCTTCTTTAGAAACTTTGGTTCACCTTGCCATCAAGGTTGAATCTCAAATTGAAAAGAAAAATTCTTTCAAAAATTTTCATAATGATGGCTTCTACCACTCTTCTTGGAAAAACAAAAATAAATCTTTTTCAAAATATCCTTCTAAAGACTCTACTTTCAAACCTAGAGATTCTAAGCCTTCCACTTCTAATCCTAAATCACCCACTAAATCTTCAAGTAAAAAGTGCTTTAAATGCTTAGGCTATGGTCATATAGTGGCTAATTGTCCTTCAAAAAGAAATATGATGATGCATGATAATGGGGAAGTAGTGAGTGAGCATAATTCGGATGCCTCTAGATCTTCCACACCTCATAGGACCCCAAGTGAGCATGAGAGTGAAAGTCCACTTGAAGGTGACTTATTACTAGTGAGATGCATGCTTGGCCAAGTTTTGAAAGCCTTTGATGACAGTCAAAGAGAAAATATTTTCCATACAAGATGTCTCATTAATTATAAGTTATGTTCTCTTATAGTGGATGGGGGTAGTTGTGCAGATGTGGCTAGCACAAGAGTAGTAGATAAACTTGGCTTGTCTACTATCTCTCATGCAAAGCCCTACAAGCTTTAATGGTTAAGTGAGGTTGGGGAAATCATAGTTAATAAACAAGTCCTCATTGCTTTTTCTATTGGTAAATATAAAGATGAGGTCTTGTGTGATGTTGTCCCAATGGAAGCAACTCATGTTCTTTTAGGTAGGCCATGGCAATATGATAGAAAAGTTTTTCATGATGGCTTTACCAACAAACGCTCTTTTCACTTCCATGGGCACAAGGTCATACTTAAATCTCTCTCTCCAAAGGAAGTCCATGAGTACCAAATTAAAATGAAGGTAAAGAGAGAGACCGAAAATGATAAAAAAAGTTCCAAGAGAAGCCTTCTCATGACAACCCAAGAGGTAAAAAAGGTAATAGTTGCTCATAAGCCTATCTTTCTAGCTATTCCTAGGGCTCTTGAGAGTGAGTCAGCTAAGGATAGTCCCACATGTTTGGATAATTTGGTAAAGGAATTTGAAGACGTGTCTCAAGATCCTCCTAAAGGCTTACCACCTCTATGAGGAATTGAACACCAAATAGACTTCATTCCCAGGGCTTCTTTACCAAATCGCTCAACATATAGGACCAATCCCACTAAGGCCAAGGAAATTCAACAACAAGTTGAGGACTTAATAGCTAAGGGGTGGGTGCAAGATAGCATGAGTCCATGTGTTATGCCTGTCATACTTGTCCCTAAAAAGGATGGATCATGGAGAATGTGTATGGATTTTCGCGCTATAAATAACATTACAATCAAATATAGGCATCCCATTCCTATGTTAGATGACTTGTTGGATGAATTACATGGGTCTAAAATATTTTCCAAGATTGATCTTAAGAGTGGTTATAACCAAATCTGGATTAAATCGAGGGATGAATGGAAAATCGCTTTTAAGACCAAGTTTTAGTCATGCCCTTTGGCTTGACTAATGCTCCTAGTACCTTCATGCGACTCATGCATCATGTCTTAAGACCATTCATTGGCAGGTTTGTTGTAGTTTACTTTCATGACATACTCATATATAGCTTGTCTTTGGAAGATCATAAGAAACATGTTAGGGAAGTTTTAGCAATCCTTAGGAAGGAGAAGTTGTATGCTAATCTTGCTAAATGTATGTTTTCATTAGATCATATAGACTTCCTAGGGTTTGTTGTAAGTTAGAAAGGGGTGCATGTTGATAAAGAAAAAGTTTAAGCAATTCAACTTTGGCCAACACCCACCAATGTTAATGAGGTGCGAAGCTTTCATGGACTTGCTTGCTTTAATAAAAGGTTTGTGAAAGACTTTAGTACCATTGTCGCACCTCTCAATGCTACGGTAAAGAGGGATGTGGTTTTTAAGTGGGGACAAGAGCAAGAAAATGCTTTTATAACTTTTAAAGAAAAATTGACTAAGGCCCCCATCTTAGCCCTTCCTAACTTTGCTAAAACATTTGAGATAGAATGTGATGCCTCTAATATAGGCATTGGGGCTCTCCTCCTTCAAGAGGGCCACCCCATAGCTTATTTTAGTGAAAAACTCTAGGGGAGTCATCTCAATTACTCCACCTATGATAAAGAACTTTTTGCTCTTGTTAGAGCCTTGCAAAATTGGCAACACTATCTTTTTCCAAAGGAATTTGTGATTCATAGTGATCATGAGTCCCTTAAATATTTGAAAGGCCAAAACAAGCTTAACAAGAGACATGCTAAATGGGTGGAATTTATTGAGCAATTTCCTTATGTGATCAAACATAAGCAAGGAAAAATTAATGTTGTTGCGGATGCACTTTCAATTCTTCAGTTTTGATCACATAAAGGAACTCTACAAAGATGACCTTGATTTCTCTCTTATCTATAAAGAGTGTTCTAATGGTGGACACAAAGACTTTTTCATACATAATGGTTTCCTTTTTAAAGGTAAAAGACTTTGTGTTCCCCAAGGATCTTTAAGACAATCTCTTGTTAGAGAGGCATATGAGGGTGGACTTATGGGACACTTTGGGGTAGCTAAGACTTTAAACACATTGCATGAACATTTCTTTTGGTCCCACATGTGCAAATTCGTACATAGTTTCTGTGATAAGTTTATAGCATGTAGGATGGCTAAGTCTAAAGTGCAACCCCATGGTTTATATACCCTTCTTCCCATCCCAACAATGCATTGGGTAGATATTTCTATGGATTTTATCTTAGGTCTTCCCAAGACATCGAAGGGTATGGATTCTATCTTTGTGGTAGTGGACCGATTTTCAAAAATGGCTCACTTTATTCCGTGCCACAAAGTAGATGATGCGTGTTATATTTCCAATACCTTCTTCAAGGAAGTTGTGCGTTTACATGGACTTCCTAGAAGTATAGTATCTGATAGAGATTCTAAGTTCTTTAGCCATTTTTGGAGGACCTTGTGGGGCAAACTTGAAACTAAACTCTTATTTTCTACTACTTGTCAACCCCAAACGGATGGTCAAACTGAAGTGGTTAATAGAACTTTGGGTCAAATGTTAAGATGCCTTATTTCTGGGAATCCATGGTTGTGGAAAAATTTACTACCTCATTGAATTTGCATATAATAGAGTAGTAAATTCTACCATTGCCCATTCTCCTTTTGAGGTTGTTTATGGGTTCAATCCCTTAACACCTCTAGATCTTCTTCCAATTCCTGTACTTGATGAGGTTTTATGCAAGGATGGTTTTGAAAAAGCTTACTTTATTAAAGACTTGCATAATCACATCAAGCTATAAATTGAGAAGAAAATTGGCAAGTATGTTGAGAATGCCAACAAGAGGCGTAAGGCATTAATCTTTGAACCTGGTGATTGGGTTTGGTACATTTGAGGAAGGATAGATTCCCTACTCAAAGGAAGTAAAAACTTATGCCTCTTGGTGATGGTCCTTTTCAGGTCATCAAGAGGATTAATGATAATGCCTATGAGCTAGATATGCCTGATACATTTTTTGGAAGTCATTCTTTTAATATCAGTGATCTAACTCCCTTTTCTACAGGTCTTCCAAATTCGTGGATGAATTCTCTCCAACCCAGGGAGCATGATGAAGACCAAGTAGAGGAGGCACCTGAGGCCCAAGCCCAAGAAGCCCAAGCCCAATTTTGGGCCCAAGCCCAACCCATGAGCTCAATATCCTTCATGCCTCAAAGGATTACAAGGAGAAAGGCTAAAGCTTTGGGTGATAAGCATCAATGGATGACTCTTTTTGTAATTTCTTTTTGAGTACTTTGTAGAAGAATAATAAAGGTAGGTATAAATATAGGAATAGGGGGTGTTATTGTACAAATATGAGTCACACCTTCCATGTGACATAGAAAGAGGGTGGAGGTATAGTTTTTAAGAGGTGCCAAAGTAGAAAATAAGTCACACCTCTCTTGTGACTCTAGATTGGCGCCGAATTTGAATTTGAATTGGGTGTGTATTTGAATTTGTTTCACTTTCATTTCAGCCCTCTAAAACTATAAATAGAGGTTCTTGGTCATTGTAAATTCACATTGAAATTAGAAGTAAAGTTACTATACTTAAATTGTGAGTGAATTTTGTGAGACTTGTTCTCCTCTTCCTTGTCTCATCTTGTGAGTGCTTTGGGAGCTCTTAAGTGGCGGCATTCCAACACTTATCTTGGATCAATCATCTCCAAGTGGTGTGTCCATTCCCATCCATGGCTACAACCACATAAGTTTCATCTTCTTTCATCTTCCATAGTCATTTCAATCGGTTGTTCTTCTTTGTTTTCAATTCTATTTATTTCATTTGCTTTAGATTCAATTTTGTTCAGTAGTTTTCTGTTCTTCTTTCAATTCTGTTTTGTTTTTGTGTTCTTCCTATATTCAATTGGTTGTAAGGATATGGCACTCATGATATATGAGTTTGGATCACCAATTGGAAGGCATTGAACTCCATTGATGATTCCTTAAGCCTCCTTGAATTTGTGTGCTGTTTCAATTCTATTTTTGTGCCTAATTATGCATTTTGTTTTGTGCCTAATTATGTTCTTGTTCTGCACCTTTAATTTTCATCCATTCATCACTCCAATTGTGTTTTGACTTTGGACCTTTGGAAATGAACCTTCACATTTACTTAACACTTGTTAAGTTAATGTCCAGTGGGGATTTTCCTTAGGTGACTCACCTTTAAATTGCAAAGAATCTTGATCCTAATTCTTAAAAAGTGTCACAAATATAATGAATCTAAAATCAACTCACATGAGGAACCTAGGAGGTGTAGAAGATCTAGAGGAATCCGAGCAATGTTCCCTCACAACCACCCCATCATGCATCATCATATTTCTTTTAGAAGGACAATTAGAAGGTACATGACCATAACCTAAGCATTTAAAGCACTTTGTACTTGAAGATTTAGTTGGTGATTTAGGAGTAGAAGTGGTAGGCTTAGAATTTCTAGGTTTGAAAGTAGAGTCTTTAGAAGGATATTTTGAAAAAGATTTATTTTTGTTTTTCCAAGAAGAGTGGTAGTAGCCATCATTATGAGAATTTCTGAAAGAATTTTTCTTTATAATTTGAGATTCTACATTGATGGCAAGGTGAACCAATGTTTCTAAAGAAGAATACTCGTAAAGTTCCACCACATCTTGGATATCCCTTCTTAGACCACTAACAAATCTAGCCATTTTAGCTTCATAACTTTCATGCATATTGATCCTGCCGTGGACTTGAACGTGGAGGATGTGCCTCGTCACTCCTTCATCTAGCCTCCTACAACTGCGTGTTCCGCAAGAACGCTCCAAGAATCGTCACTGGACCTCCAAACGATGCCTGCAAAACAACGCAGACGACACCTCTAGCGGCCGTGTGCACTCCGACGCTCAAGTCAGGCAACAGGAACACCAAAAACTCTCACTAAATCTCTCTGTGAGACTCCTGTGTGCTCAAATCCACTTTCTCTCTCTCTCTGTTACTCCATTCTGTATCACTGTGCAACGTGTATAAACGCTCCCACAATGACCCAGAAGAGTGAGTGGTGACTGCTGTGTAACTTGTGTGTAAATTGTGTAAGCTTGTAATCTGAAAAGAACTCTCTCTTTACCTTACATGACGTGGAGTGCTTTATACCTGGGCCGCGCCTCTCTCCCAGATGGTGACAAATGGAGGCATGCAGCTGGCATCTACCATACACGTGTCACACCTGGAAGGCTTCTGCGCTTCTCTCTGTGTGGGCCGCATGCTCCCAGGAGAGCGCCAGGTGTGGCTGGTCTAAGCTCACTCGCCAGGCGCATCCTGCCTGCATGGCCTCGCCGCACGTCCTCTGAGTGGGCATCATGCGAGGTGCATGCGTAACGTTCTCGTTGGGAACCTTGGTCCCAGCTTAACACGCTTTGGCAAGAACCCCGATGACCGATCGCCCTCTGCATGCACTTACGACCGATCGCCCTCTGCACACACTTACGACCGATCACCCTCTGCACGCACTAACGCCCGATCGCGCTCTTCATGCACTAACGCCCAATCACGCTCTTCATGCAATAACGCCCGACCGGTGCCTTATAACTTTCCCCCGATGACCGGGCGGTGCCTCATAACTTCACGCTCTGCTTCCAAGTGCTTATCTATGCTCTAAACTGGGAGTGGTGGCCACTTGGTATCTGACTACCGATCACCGTTCTAGGTGATCTCCTCCCTGATTCACTTGCTCTTTCTACCACGTGCCACCCTGTGCATGGTCCACGTGGTGCTGCTGACGTCATCAACTACTGATGACCGACCGGATCACATATCAACTTTGATTAAAAGCATTTCAAGTTCTTTAAAATAACCATCCACACTAAGCGCCTTGGTGAAGCCGTTGAAGCTTCAACAAAAGGTCTTTCCTAAAGTGTGGAGGGACAAATCTAGCGCCCATACATGCTTTTAAATCATCCCAAGAGACCACAAGCAGCCTCTTGTTTAGCCCAATGTCCATAAGAGTTTTATGCCACCATTGCATGGCATAGTCTAAGAATTCTAAAGAAGCTAGCCTAACCCTTTGGTCTTTTAAGACCTCATGTACATGAAAGATTTGTTCAACTTTTGCCTCCCATCCCAAATACACATTAGGATCCCCCTCACCACTAGAACTAGGTAATTTTACATAAGGTAAATAAGGCTTAGCCACATTTTGGTGCCTATCTTCATAATTGTGATGCATACTCCATGCGGCTTCTTCATGATGTCCATAAGAACTTTGAGAAGTCCGTGAGGCATGCCTGTGATGATGATGGTGTCTTCTCTCTCGGTTTTGATGATTATCTTCAATGTCCAATTCCAATCTTTGGATCCTTGCCTCCATTTGTCTTATCACCTCATCCTTTTATGCAATAGTTAGTTTAGCATCCTTTAATTCACCAATGAGGTAAGCTTTTTGAGGTGAATGAGGCTTAGAGGATTTTCCACTAGAAAGATTAGCCATTAAAACAAAGAAACACAAAACACAAAGAGCAAACAATTAAAGAAACTTGTTAGCAAATAAAGCAAAAGAATGCTTGCGGCAAAAGGCAAAAGATCTCTCAGACCACTCCAAGAAAATTTTTCTTTCCTTAACCAAGCCTCTCTTGTGGATTGGATGAGCCTCAAGTGAAATATGCCAAAGCAAATTACACTTACTCAAGAACAATACACCACAAAACTTGAGGAAGAAGGAAAAGACAAACAAGAAAAGGTATAAGCAAGAAAGCTAAACCAAATTGTGAAAAGAGATATTGACAAAACTTTGAGGAATAGAAGACAAGGAAGTAAAAAGGAACATAAGAGAACTCAAAGAAACCTACTAAACTTTTAATAAAGAAAGATAAGAAATGCTTTAGAACTTGTCAAAGTAAAAGGATAAAAAATTACACAATGGAGATAACAATTTGCCAATCAATTTGAATTTAATTTGAAAATGTAATTAATGTGCAAATGAAAGAAATAGAATGAGTACCAAACTGTTTTGAGTTGGAAAACGGTACTGTTTTGATGAATTAGGTACTCTTTTTTTTTTATACTATAGGAACATATGGAATGAAAGCTCCATAGTTTGCATCATCACAAATTTTAACAAAATTTAATTTGCACAAAAAAAAAAATTGTAATGGATTCAAGATAATAGAATACTTGAAATCAAATGTTTGGAACTCTAAATCAACTTCTACTAAAACAAATGTCTAAAGACAAAGCACACTTTCAAAAATTAAAAGCAAGTAAGTAGAGGCAAAACAAGGACACCTAGAACACTACTTGCACATAGAACTCAAAGTAAATGGCAAGATCAAAGAAAGGCATATACTAAAGACATATTCAAAACGAAATAAGAAATGAATATAAGGTGCTGAAAAAAAAAATAGCAAGAAAAAGGTGCTGGAAAAAAATTAAAGAACAACAATTAAAGACAATAATTGAAAGGAACTTGAAAGTAAAGGTGGTAGAATTTAAATTGCTTGAATGTAAAGTGTCACTTTAACTCAACAACACAAAAACATCACCATAGCTCATGATACCACATGATGTGAGTTGATTTTAGATTCATTAATATTGTGATACTTTTTAAGAATTAGGATCAAGATTCTTACCAATTTAAGGTGAGTCACCTAAGGAAAATCCACACTGGACATTAACTTAACAAGTGTTAATTAGATGTGAAGGTTCATTTCCCAAGGTCCAAGATAAAAACACAATTAGAGTAATGAATGAATGACAAATGAGGAGCAGAATCAAGAACAAAATTGGTGCAAAAACAAAACAGAAATTGAAGGCACGAACATAATTGAAAATTCATAAGATCAAAGAGGCTTAAGGAATCATCAATGGAGTTCAATGCCTTTTAAATGATGAACCAAACTCAAAACAAGAGTGCCATATCCTTACACACAAACACAACATAATTACCGAATGAAATCAAGCTACAAGTGCAGAATTGGAAAGGAGACACAAAATGAACAAAAACTAACCGATTGAAATGAAAGAACAAGGCAAATGAAACAAAACTATCGATTGGAATTTACTAAACATGATTCGGAAAATGGAAAGGAAGATGAAAATGAGAAAGAATTATGTGGTTGAAGCCATGGATGGAATGAACAGGTCACTTGGAGGTGAATGATCCAAGATAAGTGCAAGTTTCCGCCACTTGAGAGCTCCTAAAACTCATAAGATGAGACTAAGGAAGGAGAAAGCAATTCTCACACTCACAAAAATTTGTGTATAGTAACTTTACTCTATTTCATTCATTGTGTCTTTACATGAGCCAAGCACCTCTATTTATAGTGTTTAGAGGGCAGCAAAAGAAGAGGGAAAATTCAAACACTACACCATTCAAATTCGGCGCCTAGCAAGTCACATGGGAGGTGTGACTTGCTTTCTTTCTTTGGCACCTCCTAAAACTTTACCTACACCTTCTTTTATGTCACATGGAAGGTGTGACTTGTTTTTGTACATTGGCACCCCTTATTTTTGTATCTAAACCTTCCTTTAATGTTTTACTAAAAACTACACAAAAGTAATTACAAAAAGAGACATCCATTGATGCTCATTTCCCAAAGCTTTAGCCTTGCTCCTAGTAATCCTTTGAGGCATGAAGGATGTTGAGCTCATTGGTTGGGCCTGAGCTTCGTGGGCTTAGGCCTCAGGCGCCTCCTCTACTTGGTCTTCATCACTTTACCATGAAACAAAGATTTTCTTTTTCACTTCCATTTAAGGAATCACTTGTAGAGGAAACTTCATTATCTTCCCAGGAAATATAGGTTGTTTTTCCTTTACTTCTATCTACCTTCTTGCTGGTTGGCTTTTCCTTAACTTGATTGTTTGGATAATCAATCTTGATATGTCGTGCCTTGCCACAACCAAAACAGGTGTAGTTAGAAGCATTTGACTCATTTGATTTTGAATACCTTTTCCTTTGTTGAGTTCTGTCACGACTCTTCTTCTTCAGGAATCTACTGAATTTTCTAGTAAGCAAGCTCAAGGTCTTATCATATTCTGAATTCTCTTCCTCCTCACTTGTATTATGTTGTACACTTGTCTTCAACACAATTCCTTTAGTTCTTCTCTCCATTGTTTCCTGTTCTTTCAATCTTTTAAGCTCTAGCTCATGCTCTATTAATTTTCCAAACAATACAACAGTGGACAACTTTGACAGATCTCTGGTTTCAGATATTGTAGTCACTTTGGGTTGCCAGCTTCTGTCAAGGCATTTTAGCACCTTTATGTTGAGCTCTTCTCTATCAAAAGCTTTTCCCAGTCCAGTGAGATGATTTACTATGTGAGTAAATTGTTTCTGCACATCTGCAATGCTTTCATTAGGTTGCATTTGGAAAAGTTCATATTCTTGGATGAGTGAGCATTTTCTTGCTCTTTTCACATCGTACGAGCCTTCATGTGTTACCTCCAATATTTCCCACATTTCTTTGGCCAAGTTACACTGAGACACTCTGAAGAACTCATCCATGTTTAAAGCAAAGTTTATAATGTTCTTGGCTAGGGAGTCACACTGAGCCTTCTTCCTTTCACTTTCGCTCCATTCTGAAACAAGGCTTTTTGACAGTTTCTTCTTTGACAAACTGCATAGGCACAAAGGGTTCATTGACCACTGCATCCCAGATACCCATGTCAATAGATTCCATGAAAATTTTAGTTCTAATTTTCCAGAAAGCATAATTCAAACCACCAAACATAGGAGGTTTATTAATAGACGCAGCCTCAGCAAAAGGCATTTTAAATTTAGACATAATGCACAAACTTGAGTAAAATACAAGTCTTAGCTCTTGATACCAATTGTTGGGTTTAGCGGTGTCTAAGTTCAAGAGTGGGGTGAATTGAGCTTATAAAATTTTTGCAAACCGAAGTTGTTTTCAGTAATCTATAGAGAAAAAGAACAGATTTATTCTTAAAAGAACAGATTTATTTTCTGATTACAATATCAAAACCTGAACTTTTATCTGAATAGCTTGAGACTAAAAAAGATTTTCCATAACAATAAAGACGTTCTTATCGCAACAAAGAAAACCAGATTTACACCAACAATTAAATCCTTGAATCTATTAATGAGCAATCTTGAAATAAGAACCTTGAATAGATTTGGTTTGACTATTTTATTATCCTCTTAAAGCAACCACAACACAAATTCAAGTATTTACAAACAACAAAGAACCTTTTTAGAATCTTTGAAGAATAGTATGAACAAACCCAGAAAGAATAGATTCAATATTAATTCAATAGATTTATTTCCTGACAGATTATCAGAATATGCAGAAAAATAGTGCAGAGATTGAGAAGAAGGATGCACACACAGTTTATATTGGTTCACTCATAAATAGCTACATTCAATCTCACCTCACACCAAGGTGAAATCCACTAAACAAATTAAAACACTTACAAACACCTTATGTTTCTTGAACCCTTCAAGAACAAGGCACCCAAGACTGAAACACACTATTTCAGCACAAAAAAAACACTCCAAGAAACCCTATCAAGAAGTGTTTACACAACTACTTTTACACTAGAATGAATTAAGGAAAGAAAGCACCTGGAAGATTGTACAAGAAATCTGAAAACAGTAGCCATAGAACTGTAGCACCACAATGACAACACCTCAATCTTGACCAAGGTAACCAATGAGCAAACACTTGAAAATTCTCTTTGAAAACTTTCACCAAAGCATTCCGATCTTTTGATCTCTAAAAAAATGTTTAAGCTCTGTTTAAAACTGTGTAATCTCTACTCTTTGAAAAGAGAAGTGCCTTTCTTTATACAGAAAAACAGTTTATAAAAACTTTTCAAAAACAGTTAAAAGTTGTTATAAAAAGAATAGGTTGAAGTTAAAAAGAATGGATTGATTTTCAAACCACCTCCAACTCAGCATGACAGTAATAAAAGAGGTTGAATCAAACTTCCTAATGCCAAAACAAAATTTTGAAAAAAAACTTTAAAGAGAAGGGCACCAGTTCAAAAGAAACTATTGTTTTACAGAACAATAGATTTATTTTAGTGCAGAAAATTTATTATGAGGAAACTTAAGGTAGTATTTAAGAAAACCTTTTAAGAACTCCTTGTGCTTAATCTTACCACCTTGGTTAGACAACATAGGTAGGTCACAAAGCAAAAAGGCTACCCTAAACTCACACTAACCTAAAACAAGATCACCTTACAACATTTCAAAAGACTTCAAAGCAAACTATCTATTTTTTACATCAAACACACACTTTGGACTTGCAGAAGAGGAGCTTCCTTCATCTTCAACAGTATTTCTATAAATTGTTTGTACAGTAAGGTTAGAGGGTGTTTGACTTTGTGTGTGTGGTAAATCAAAGAGGGTGTGTGTTCTTGAGTCGTTAAGATCACCTCTTTGTGGCTGTGTGGTGTTTGTAATCTGTTGTTGATTACATAGTGACATACCCATTGTTTTCTAGGCATTGGATGTAGCTCTGGTAAAGAGTGAACCAGTATAATTGCTTGTGTGATTTTCTCTCTCTCTCTCTCTCACTCATTTAAAACTATTTGATTTGTGTTTTTAACTCTGCTTGTAAGGACCTATAAATTTATTTGGAATAGAAGTGATAAATTCTAAATAATTTTTGAGTATGTTATTATTTAAAATAAAAAGGACATAAAAATAGAAAATCTCATAGTGGTCAGACCTCGGACGTCGCCTAAGGTCTGGGGTCAGCTGGTAGAGGGCGGTCGATTGACCATTGTGGTAACCAAGTAGTCAGGTGCGATGACTTTATCGGGAGGTAATCACGTGGGCGTGCTTGAAGGGAGGAGGTACGTGAATCAAGAAGGGTAAGAGAAAGGAAGGTGTAGCTTAGAAGTCGATGAGATCGCTGTTTGTTGAAGAAGGCGGCGACCTCCGACTTCCCCCGTATGAAACCGCCAATCGCCTATGGTGTACATGATCACCGAAAAGAGCACATCGCCGAGTATTCGAGAAGACTTGGTAAGCACTTAGTATGTGGTCTAAATACAGAAGATGAGTGATATAGAAGACAGGTGGCATATCTGCCACCATGAGTAGTGTGAGCCGTGATACCACAGACTTAGAGAAATGGGAGGACGAGCCCTCAGCTGGGTGTGACGATGTGACATCGGTGACCAGAGTGAGGCGATATGTCCTCGTCACACACAAGGGCGATAAGAGATCGCCAACAGGATGAGAGGAACATCGGTCATCAACTAGGATGGGAGACACATCGGTTGTCTGCCAGGGGGAGACATCGGTTGTCTGCCAGGGGGAGACATCGGTTGTCTGCCAGGGTGACACATCGGTTGTCTGCCAGGGTGACACATCGGTTGTCTGCCAGGGTGACACATCGGTTGCCTGCTAGGGTGAGACATCGGTTGTCTGCCAGGGTGAGACATCAGTTGTCTGCCAGGGTGACACATCGGTTCTCTGCCAGGGTGACACATCGGTGGTCTGCCAGGGTGAGACATCGGTTGTCTGCCAGGGTGAGACATCGGTGGTCTGCCAGGGTGAGGAATCAATCGTCCCTCAGGAAGAGGAATCAGTCATCGCCAGTATGAGAGGCATCAGTCATCGTCGGTATGAGGGGCATAGTCATCGTGCGAGCAGTCATCGGTGGATGGTTATCGCGTGATGTCGTGTTTCACACAGATAAGGTGGGACCCAGGCTCCCAGCATGAACGTTCTGCATGCGCGACACGTAGACAGAAAGGGTGTTTCAAAATAGTTAGCATCAGAGAGTTGGTATGCGCAGAAACCCACGTGGTCATACTGTTCAAGGAAGTGTGCACGCAAGCTTTCCTGCAGAGTGGGTGGTGGCAGCGACATTTCTGGGCAAGTTGGTTTAGATTCAAAACTCACTCCTGAGAGGCAGTGGACGTTGCTGTGGTTCGAGAGTGATTGAGTGAGTTAGCGTTGGTTCCCTGTTCCTTTCCTCTCGTTCTCCCTGCGTTCAGACGTCCTAGCGAACCAATTGAAGATCGGCGACTGCCCCTGGATTCCTGACGTTGTGCTCTGCAAGTTTTCTGATCAAAGCCGTGAAACATAGTAAGTTCTTCGTGCTCTGTTTTTGGAGTTGTTTCTGAACGTGAGAGAGTTGCTTCTGCATGGGCTTTGCATTCAACTCTTTTAGCTTCAGAATTAGCCTTTGTTAACGCAGAATATGGGTAATTTCGTTAGTTTTATGACTAAGGCTCCATTGTGCAGGTTAAGGCATCCTTAAGTCGGTGGGTTAGAGCTCGTAGTGAGATTCTACGCAAGTCCAGGTAAGGGAAGCTAGCATTCGTTCAATAAAAACCTTAGGCTAGAAGATTCTGAAGTTGGGGCGACGTGGTCGCCGGTTTCAAACTTTCTTGCACGATGCTCTGTTTTTATGTGTGGGGCGACGTGATCGCCGGTTTTAATGCAAATTTCGAAATCCCCTATTTTAGTGACAAATTGAAATTGTTTGAGATTGAAAGGTGAAATGCATATGATATTCGAAATTCTGAACTTGGTTTTGATTGTTGCTGTGATTTGGAACCGTCCATTTACGTGTTGTATGATGCATTGAATGTTGTGAATGTGGGATCAAGGCATAGTATTTTCAGGAAAGGAAATACCGTGTAAGATCGTGTGTAATGTGCATTGACTAGGGACTTGTCTAGAAGGAGATATCCTGACTCTGCTGATATAATGGAATCACATAGATGAAGTTATTCAGTTGGGGAGAGTCGAAGAAGGTTCATATGTATGGGTAAGTTGTTTGAAAGATAACTGACTTGACCTGTTGTATGGATTAACCCTGTCATACTGGGAGAGTGATGATATTGAGATTTATTTATGCGCATGGCTGTGTGGATTCACAGCGACTCTGTGTGGATTCACAGTGGTGTAGTATGACAGGTGCAGATCTCTGAGTCTGAGTCAACGCACGAGTCTTCCGGAAGTAGTGTCAAGTGTCTATGTGTGATGGGTCAGTGGAAGTCTGACGTGAGAAAGATGAATATTGAAAATTGAATATGATAGACACTTGATGGTTATGTGAAATGAATGAGAAAGTGATGGATTTATGTGGGTGTTTAAAAGCTGATTATGTTGATTTTAAAGTTTCATATTTAAAATTTTTAAAAATGTCTAGCTTACCCCTGTGTTTTTGGTGTTGTGTTTGGTTTTTTCTTAAAACTGTGATGATCGTGTGTAATTTACACGGGAGCAGATGATGTTGCAGGCAGTGGAGCTCCTCAGTGAGTGGATGGACAAGGAGATCGCCTGTTCTTATGCTGTGTTTTGTTTTATTTTGAAACACTTGACGGTTATGTATTAAAATTCCCTAGAGAAGGGATATTATTTTGAAATACAATGTATTGATGGATGTATTTATTTATATATACATATGCTAATTTTTTATATCATTGTTTTATGTTTATTTTTTGATATAAATATGAATAAGATTTGAGAGGCGTTACATTAATGGTATCAGAGCAGTTCGTCCTTGGGATGATCTGAGGGTAGTGGATTCATTGCGTTTCTTCTGCTCACAAAAATGTATTGGAGTTTTAAATTAAAGCTATAGTGAATGGTTTTTAAATGTTTTTCTTATTGAAATTTTGTGTGTGCTTTAGTAAATATATGCTCTAACTGAAAATTTTAGTATTAAGAATGAAAGGATCTTGATAAAGTAGTGAGGATGCACACTCATAACTGGATCGAGATGATTCTCAATCTTAATTCTAAAGGTTTGATGTTTAGCATATATTGAATTCTAGTGTGAATTATTTCGTTTTATTGAGTGTTTTTGTAATTGATTGAAAGTGGTTGTTTGGATTGATGGTTTTATACCAGTAGCTGTTCTAGTGTTATGCTGGATGTTATAAGTATCATGATCTTGCTGATAAACTCAAAATTCTAGATGATTTTGAGATGCTGACCTTTGTAAGACCTAGATGTGGTCGTCTAAATGAATTGATTCTTTATCAAGTTCATTTTATAGGAATATGATTAGAGAATAATAGTTTCCTAATCTTACACAAAAAATGGCTCCTAGACCGCCTACCCCTTCCCAACCTTCTGCAGAAATGAGCCAGATCGCCAAAGCCATTGAGATGATGGCAAGTGCTATCCAGCAACAGAATGCGGCGATGGCTCAGAATCATCAAGCTGCAATGCAACATTGGGAGACTGCTAGATTGGCTGCAACAGCTCCCCACGTCGGTCAGCCTCAGGAGCAGATAGGACTGACCGAGTTCCTCAGGCACAACCCACCTAAGTTCGGTGGAAATGCTACACCTGACCAAGCAGATCAGTGGATCAGGGGGTTAGAGAAAATCTTCAAGGCGACCTCCTGCCCTGAGGATAAGAAGTTGGTGTTTACTACGTATCTGCTATCTGGAGAAGCAGAGTTCTGGTGGATGGGAGCTCAGCAGATGATGGAAGCCAGAACTGAAGTGTTAGTGTAACATCCCGCCAAAATAAAACCATACATTCATGTTTAATGAAAATAAAGGTACACAAAAATCTTGAAGAGAACAACATTACATATATATATATAATAAACGGGGTTGCCCTTTTAGGGAATTAAATACATAATTCAGTCAAGAGTTTTGCAAAACTTTAACGAAAATCAATTGATTACAAAGAAAACGGCGATCTCCAACATAAACCGGCGATCTCAAAACAGAAGACCTCAAATCAGGCGATCTTCTATCAGGACACAAATCCGGCGATCACCACCGAGAGGTGGAAATGGGCGATCTCTTCCCTCGGCGGCCACCCATTAGGGAGCTCTTCTTCCTGGAAGATCATCTGCTCCCGTGTAAAGATTACACGATCATCACAGTTTTAAAAGAACAGCCACAGAACCAAAACACGCAGGGTAAGCTATATAATTTAAAGGAAGTTTAAATCATGAACATGACAATCAAAGTAAAACAAGTTTCAAAATATCCATGTAAAATGTAGAGTTGCTCATATCATTCACCTGATCGCCCAAAATCACACATTTCACAACATTCACCCATAGTCATTCCATTTCACAATACTGCATCAAGTGTCTATAAAAATTCAAATTTCTCCTTTCACCTGTCAGACTTTCCACTGACTCACCACACAAGACACTTGACACTACTTCCGGATTGACTCGTGCGTTGATTAGACTCAGAGATCTGCACCTGTCATACCACACCACTGTGAAATCCACACAGGGTCGCTGTGAATCCACACAGCATGCGCATATATCATCTCAATGTCAATAGTTCTCCTGGTATGACAGGGTTAATCCATAGGACAGGCGGAGCTCGTTCTTTTTCACACGAGACGCCCATCATATAGACCTCCTTCGACTCTCAACAACTGAGTAACTTCCTCTACGTGATTCCATTACCTCAGCAGAGTCAGGATATCCCCTTAGGAATCACCGATCAATGCACCTACTACAAGATCTTACACGGTATTTTCTTTCCTGAAAATACTATGCCTCGATCCCACATTCACAGCATTCAAAAACATCATACCACTCGAGTAATTGATTCAAGTCACAGCAACGAATCATTTCAAGGTTCAGATCTTCGAATATTTCATTTAAATCTCAAGTAGTTTCAAAACAACACCCAAAAACAGAGAGTTCACAAACAACGCCAAAACCGGCGATCTAGTTCAAAAACAGGGTGTTTCGAAGACTGTATATAAAACCGGCGACCACGTCGCCCAAGTACACAAACAGAGCATTTTACGCAGATGAAAACAAAAATGGCGACCACGTCGCCCTCACTTCAGAGATAGCTACACTATGGCTTGTATGGAAAAAGAGGTCTAGCTTCCCTTACCTGGACTTGCGCAACCACCAGGAGCTTCGAAATCCAACAGAGCTTGAAGAATGCCTTGGCTCTATTCTTGAGTCTGGTTTTGAAGGAATTGCAGAGAACTTTCCCAGGTGCTCCAATGGTACTGCTTCTCGTCGTACTCTTGTGTGGAGATGCTGAAATCGCAACGCGGAGGAGGTAACTGGAGGAGAAGGGAGGGAACTCACTCTTTCTCTCGTCGAATACAACAATGTTTTCTTTTCTCTCAGCAGTGGATTTTTTTTGTAACTTAAACCAACTTATCCCTCCAAAAGCAGCTGCCACCACCTACTCTGCAGGGAAGTTTGCGTGCACGCTTCCCTGAACAGTACTACTAAGCGTGCCTCTGCGCAGGCTACGCTCTGAGGTCACTATTCTGAACCACTCTTTTGTCTACGTGGCGCGCGTGCAGAACATCTCTTGCTGGGAGTCTGGGGCCCACGTTCTCTGGGTGTAACTCAACGTCGCGCGATGACCTTTCGCCGATGACTACCAGCTCGAAGAGAAACCACTGATGACCTCTCGCGCGAAGACGATCCACCGATGACCTCGCGCGAAGACAACCACCGATGACCTCGCGCGAAGACAACCACTGATGACCTCGCGCGAAGACTACCACCGATGACCTCGCGCGAAGACTACCAGCTCGAAGAGAAACCACTGATGACCTCTCGCGCGAAGACGATCCACCGATGACCTCGCGCGAAGACAACCACCGATGACCTCGCGCGAAGACTACCACCGATGACATCTTCCTGGCGAACGACCGATGTCTCCCCCCCCTGATGATGCCCGCATGCATCGTGCCCTGGCGACGCCTGCATGCCTCGCGCCCAGGCGATGACGTGTAGTCTAGGCGACCGGCGATTATGTTTAAACCAGGAACCCTTATAGTTTTTCTAGACTACACTTTCCTTCCTTTTTAACTTAAATAAAAACATACTTAGAATTTATTTAAAACATACTCTTTCATTCCAATAAATTTTTCAGGTCCTTACAGTTAGACTGGGAGAGCTTCAGGGTGAGATTTCTAGAAAAATACTTCCCAGATAGTGCAAGGTTTGCGAAGGAAACAGAATTCCTCAGATGCTGCTCGGTTTGAGTACCTCGCCCGATTCTATACCCAGGCGACCTTTGAGGCTTGGAGATGTAGGAAGTTTGAAGAAGGACTGAAGCATGGGCTGAAGAGGACCATAGCCCCTATGTGCATCAGGGAATTTCACGCCTTAGTAAAGAAGGCGAAGATGGTGGAGACTCTGGAAAAGGGTGATTCTCAGGTGATCAAGTCACACCCAGGGGGTTCCTCCAATGGGAAGGCAAAGGTGCAGCAGCAGCAGAATAAGCCTTATGCGAGACCTCCACAGCATAGGGCAAGAGCAGCATCGCCCCAGTTTCAGCAACAACAACCATGGAAACCCAAATGTTTCCATTGTGGTGGACCACACACATCCAATGTGTGCTTCAAGAGGAATTCAGAGAGAAGGTGTTACACCTGCCAAAAGACAGGGCACGTTGCTAGAGAGTGTCCTAACAGGAATGGGGCGACTCAACCCAGTGGTTCTCGGCAGCAGACCTCAAGCAACAGGGAGAGTGTTTGCCATGTCAGGAGCTGAGGCATCTCAGTCAGGTAACTTGGTGCAAGGTGTTTGTTTTATAGCTGGTAGAAGTGTAAAAGGCTTGTTTGATTCTAGAGCGACACACTCTTTTGTGTCAAGTCTGTGCGTAGACGAGTTGGGCCTTCTAGTGAAGGAGCTGCCGTTTGAACTGTTGGTCTCTACACCTGCATCAGGACAGGTTATGACCTCCACAGTTTGCTCTGAATGTCCAGTGATAGTAGAGGGACGCAGGTTCAAAGTAAATTTGATTTGTCTACCTCTTCAGGATCTGGATGTTATCCTAGGAATGGATTGGCTATCTGCCAATCACGTTCTCATAGATTGCGGTAGGCAGAAAGTGGTGTTTCCAGACCTCCAAGAGCCAGATGTGATATCTACTCAGCATGTGTGGTCGGAGTTGAAAGAAGGGGCGAGGTGTTTTGTAATCCTAGCTCAAGGGGGAGTGAAGAATGAAGAAGATATAGGCAGTATACATGTGGTGAAGGATTTCATGGATGTATTTCCAGAAGAAATACCTGGACTACCTCCTAAGAGGGAAGTGGAATTCTCTATTGATTTGGTACCTGGAGCTGGACCAGTGTCAATGGCACCCTACAGAATGGCTCCAGCAGAGTTGATGGAATTAAAGAAGCAAGTGGAAGAGTTGTTGGAGAAACAATTTATCAGACCCAGTGTATCTCCATGGGGGGCTCCAGTGCTTCTAGTTAAGAAAAAGGATGGAGGGTCTCGGTTGTGTGTAGATTACAGGCAGTTGAATAAGTTGACCATCAAGAACAAGTATCCTCTGCCTAGAATTGATGATTTGATGGATCAATTGCATGGAGCCTCGGTGTTCTCAAAGATTGATCTGAGAATGGGATACCACCAAATTTTGGTAAAAGCTGAAGATGTTCAGAAGACGGCGTTTAGGTCTCGTTATGGACATTATGAGTATGTGGTGATGCCGTTTGGAGTGACAAATGCTCTAGCTCTGTTCATGGACTATATGAATAGAATTTTTTGTCCTTTCTTGGATAAGTTTGTTGTAGTCTTCATAGACGACATACTTATTTATTCAAGGACCAAGGAAGAACATGAGGAACATCTAAAGACGGTGTTGGAGATCCTGAGGGAGAAGCAATTATATGCTAAGTTCTCCAAGTGTGAGTTCTGGCTGAAGGAAGTTAACTTCTTAGGACATGTGATATCTGCTCGGGGGATCTCAGTGGATCCAGCCAAGGTAGAGGCAGTGCTCCAGTGGGAACGTCCTAAGACAGTCACGGAGATAAGGAGTTTTGTGGGTCTAGCTGGCTACTATCGGAGGTTCATTGAGGATTTTTCCAAGGTAGTGGCTCCTTTGACTCAGTTAACTCGCAAAGACCAACCTTTTGCTTGGACCGACCGATGTGAGCAGAGTTTCATGGAACTAAAGGAAAGATTGACTACTGCTCCGGTGCTGGTGATCCCGGATGTAGGAAGGCCCTTGAACGTCTACTATGATGCTTCACATCAGGGCTTGGGATGTGTCTTGATGCAAGAGAAAAGAGTAGTTGCATATGCTTCAAGGCAACTCAAAATTCATGAGAGAAACTATCCTACTCATGACTTGGAGTTAGCAGCTGTGGTGTTTGCCTTGAAAATTTGGAGGCATTATTTGTATGGAGCTCGGTTTCAGGTGTTTAGTGATCATAAAAGCCTGAAATATCTGTTTGATCAGAAGGAACTAAATATGAGGCAAAGAAGATGGATGGAGTTTCTGCAGGACTATGATTTCCAACTCATGTATCATCCAGGGAAGGCCAATGTAGTGGCAGATGCTTTGAGTAGAAAATCAATGCAAGTATCAATCATGATGATTGAAGAGCAGAAGCTGATCGAGCAGTTCAGAGACTTAAACTTTGGAGTGGAATTTCATGTTAACCATATCAGTTGTAGTAAGTTAACTATAACTAATAATTTCATTGGAATGATAAAGGATAAGCAATTAGAGGACCCTAGTCTGAAGCGTATTGTGGAATTACTAGGCACCGATCAGGCTAAGGACTTTGTAATGGGAGATGATGGGATCTTGAGATTGAATGGCAGAATTTGCATACCTGCAAATGAAGAGCTGAAGAAGATGATCCTAGAAGAAGGTCATAAGAGCTGTCTTAGCCTACATCCAGGAATGAATAAGATGTACCATGACTTAAAGGGGTCATTTTGGTGGTCGGGCATGAAGAAAGACATCGCCCAGTATGTTACTACCTGCTTGACATGTCAGAAGGCAAAGGTAGAGCATCAAAGACCTGGCGGGTTGTTGCAGCAATTGGATATTCCTGAATGGAAATGGGACAGTGTAAGGACCTGTAAAAATTGAATTGGAATAAAAAGAGATATATTTTAAATGGATTCTAAGTATGTTTTTATTTAAAATAAAAAGGAAGGAAAGTGTAGTTTGGAAGACTATGAGATCGCCTAGTAGTACATGAGAGCCGGTCGTCTGCTACATATGAGCGCCAGGGCGCGAGGGGCATGAGGACGTCGCCAGGGCGCGCGAGGCATGTGGACGTCGCCAGGGCGCGCGAGGCATATGGACGTCGCCAGGGCGCGATGCATGCGGGCATCATCAGGGCGCGAGGCATGCGGGCACCTTCCAAGGGGAGACATCGGTCGTCCGCCAGGATGAGGCATCGGTGGATTGCCTTCGCGCGAGAGGTCATCGGTGGATAGCCTTCGCGCGAGAGGTCATCGGTGGGTTGTCTTCGCGCGCGAGAGGTCATCGACGAAAGGTTATCGCGCGATGTCGAGTTGCACACAGAGAAGGTGGGACCCAGACTCCCAGCATGAAACGTACTGCACGCACGCCACGTAGATAAAAAGGGTGGTTCAGAATAGTGACATCAGAATGTTGGCATGCGCAAGAGACACTCGCGGTCGTACTGTTCAGGGCAGTGGTTGGCATGCAGAAGAGACAACAGTGGTCGTACTGTTCAGGGCAGTGGTTGGCATGCGCAAGAGACAAACATGGTCGTACTGTTCAGAGAAACGTACACTCAGACTTCGCTGCAGAGTGGGTGGAGGCAGCTGCTTTTGTGGACAAGCTGGTTTAAGATGCAAAAACCCACTTCTGAGAGAGGGGAACGTTGCAGTTGTTCAAGAGCGAAAGAGTGAGTTTACCTCCTTTCTCCTCCATTCTCTCCTTCGCGCTGCGATTCTGGCACCTTCACGCAAGAGCACGACGAGCGACAGCCACCATTAGAGCACCTGGGAGGTTCTCTGCAAGTCCTTCAAACCAGACGCAAAAATAGAGCCAAGGCATTCTTTAAGCTTCGTTGGGTTTCGGAGCTCCTGGTGTTTTGCGCAAGTCCAGGTAAGGGAAGCTAGCCTTCATTTTCAATACAAGCCATAGATTAGCTGTTTCTGGAGTAAGGGCGACGTGGTCGCCGGTTTCGTTTTCATCTTCGTGAATGCTCTGTTCTATGTGTTTGGGCGACGTGGTCGCCGGTTTTGTATACAGACTTCGAAATACCCTGTTTTTGTACCAGATCGCCGGTTTTGGCGTTGTTTGCGAACTCCCTGTTTTGATGTTGTTTGAAGCTGCTTTGGATTTAAATGTGATATACATGTGATATTCGAAAATATGAACCTTTGAAATGACTGTTGCTATGATTGAAATCATTCTTTGAGTGGTATGGTGTGTGGAATGTCGTGAATGTGGGATCAAGGCATAGTATTTTCAGGAAAGGAAATACCGTGTAAGATCGTGTAGGATGTGCATTGATCGGTGATGTCTATAATGAGATTATCCTGACTCTCCTGAGATAATGGATTCATATAGATGAAGTTATTCAGGCGTTGAGAGTCGAAGGAGGTTCATATGTATGGGTGAGTCGTGTGAAACAGAATGAGCTCGGCCTGTTATATGGATTAACCCTGTCATACTGTGAGAATGGTGAACTTGAGATCGAGAATGTGTTGATGCGCATAGCTGGTAAACATTACAGCTGTTTAGTATGACAGGTGCAGAATCTCTGAGTCTAGTCAATGCACGAGTCTTCCGGAAGTAGTGTCAAGTGTCTTGTGTGGTGAGTCAGTGGTAGTCTGACGTGAGAAATGAGGAACATTGACTTGATAGACACTTGATGCATTTTGTGAAATAGAATGACTCTTGAAAATATTGTAAAGTGTGTGATTTCTTGGCGATCAGGTGAAGGGAATGAGAAACTCTATAGTTTTACGTGGGTATCTTGAATTTGTTTTACCTTGATTTCAAAGTTCATATCTAACTCTTTTTAAATGTCTAGCTTACCCTGTGTTTCCTTTGTGTTGTGTTTGGCCTTTTCTTAAACCTGTAATGATCGTGTATAATTTACACGGGAGCAGATGATGTTGCAGGATGTAGAGCTCCTTAGTGAATTGTCGCTGGAAGGAGATCGCCTGTTTTCTATTTCCGTTGGGAGATCACCCCTTTTGCTGCTTTCTGATAGGAGATCGCCTATATGATAGGAGATCGCCTATATGATAGGAGATCGCCTATATGATAGGAGATCGCCCTTCTAATAGGAGATCACCCTTCTGTCAGGAGATCGCCTATCTTTCTATTGTATTGTATTTTGTTTATGTTTTAATGGAAAAGTGATCGTATTTGTATTAAACTCCCTGTGAGGAGAAACTTTAATTACATATATAAAATTTTATTCACTTCAATCTATTTGTTACTTTTATTTTCATTATATAGATATGAATAGTATTTTGGCGGGATGTTACAGACAGCATTGCAATGGATTTCGTTACCCACTTACCTAGATCGGTAAGGGGTCATGATGCAGTCTGGGTCATAGTTGATCGGCTGACGAAGAGTGCCCACTTTCTTCCAGTGAATTTGAGGATATCCATGGCCAAGTTGGCTCAGTTATACATCAAGGAAATTGTGAGGTTGCATGGAGTGCCTTCCAGCATTGTTTCGGATAGATATCCCAGGTTCACTTCTCGGTTTTGGCAGACTCTGCAAGATTCTTTGGGAACTAAGTTGAGGATGAGCTCTGCATATCATCCTCAGATTGATGGACAGTCGGAGAGAACGATCCAGTCCTTGGAAGATCTGCTGAGGACGTGTGTCTTGGAT
Source organism: Phaseolus lunatus (assembly GCA_013389735.1). Taxonomy (NCBI): domain Eukaryota; kingdom Viridiplantae; phylum Streptophyta; class Magnoliopsida; order Fabales; family Fabaceae; genus Phaseolus; species Phaseolus lunatus. The sequence continues at coordinate 20,432,446 of CM023867.1, forward strand.
CAATTGGGAAGCTGGGATGAGATGTTGCCACTGGTAGAGTTTACTTATAATAACAGTTATCATGCCAGTATAGGGATGGCGCCGTATGAAGCCTTGTATGGGAGGAAATGCAGAACTCCTTTATGTTGGTACCAGGAGGGCGAAGCAGTCTTGGTTGTGTAACATCCCGCCAAAAGCTTTTCATATTTATGTAATAAACTAAAGGTGAAACAATAATATCAAAATTTAACATAGATATATACATAATATAATCCATCCATTAGTACAAATGTGCCTCAAAAATAATATCCCTTTTTGAGGAAGTCTTAATACATCTCCATGCAGGAGTTTCCAAAATAAAATAAAATCACAGCATTCAAAAACCGGCGATCCCCTAACAGAAAATAGAAAACGGCGATCTCCTATCAGAAACAGGAAACAGGCGATTGCCTAACAGAAACCGACACAGGCGATCTCCTTCCGGCGACCACTCACAGAGGAGCTCTACTACCTGCAACCTCGTCTGCTCCCGTGCAAATATACACGATCATCACAGGTTTAAGAAAACAACCACGATACAAGATAATAGGGTAAGCTAGATATTTTCAAAAACTTTAAATATGAAACTTTATATCAATAGAAAACATAAATCTTTACACCATTCATAATCTATATCAATTTCAACCATCAACATCCCCACATTCCACAAACTCGTCAAGTGTCTATTCACTACATTCAATATTCATGGTTCACACATCAGACTTTCCACTGACTCGTAACATATAGACACATGACTCTACTTCCGGAAGACTCGAGCGTTGACTCAGACTCAGAGATCTGCACCTGTCATACCACACCACTGTGAAATCCACACAGGGTCGCTGTGAAATCCACACAGCCATGCGCATACATAGTCTCAATATCATCACTCTCCCGGTATGACAGGGTTAATTCATATAACAGGTCAAGTCAATTATCTTTCAAACAACTTACCCATACATATGAACCTCCTTCGACTCTCCCCAACTGAATAACTTCATCTATGTGATTCCATTATATCAGCAGAGTCAGGATATCTCCTTCTAGATAAGTCCCTAGTCAATGCACATTACACACGATCTTACACGGTATTTCCTTTCCTGAAAATACTATGCCTTGATCCCACATTCACAACATTCAATGCATCATACAACACGTAAAAGCATAAGTCCATCATATGATATTTTGAATCTTTTCTTAAACACTCCCAATCACAGAAACAATCATTCCAAGGTTCAGATTTTCAAATATCACATGCATTTCACATTTCAATCTCAAACAGTTTCAAAACGACACTAAAACAGGGGATTTCGAAAACAGCATTAAAACCGGCGATCACGTCGCCCCACATATAAAACAGAGTATCGTGAAAAGCATATGAAAACCGGCGACCACGTCGCCCTCACTTCAGAACCTACTCGCCTAACGTTTTTATAAACGAAAATGCTAGCTTCCCTAACCTGGACTAGCGCAAAACACCAAGAGCCCCAAAACCCGCCGAAGCTTAAGGATGCCTTAACTCTGTTCTAGCGTCCTGACGAAAAACTCGCAGAGAACTCCCCAGGTATCCAAGTGCAGTCGTCGCTTGTCACACTGGTGCTTGAGGATGTCTGAATCGCAGCGCGAAGGAGAGAAAAGAGAAGGATGGAGGTGAACTCACTCTGTCACTCTTGAACCACAGCAACGTTCTCCCTCTCAGAAGTGAGTTTTTGAATCTAAACCAACTTGTCCATAAAAGCCGCTGCCACCACCCACTGTGCAGGGAAGCTTGCGTGTACGCTTCCCTGAACAGTACGACTACGCGTGCCTCTGCGCAGGCCAACACTCTGATGTCACTATTCTGAACCACCCTTTTTGTCTACGTGTCGCGCGTGCAGGACGTTTCATGCTGGGAGCCTGGGTCCCACCTTATCTGTGTGAAACTCGACATCGCGCGATAACCTTCCATCGATGACCGTTAGCGCGATGACTATCCACCGATGTCTCATCCTAGAGGACGACCGATGTCTCTCCCTGGGAGACGATCGATGTCTTGCCCTGGCGATGCCCGCATGTCTCGCGCCATGGCGATGCCCGCATGCCTCGCGTCCTGGCGATGCCCGCATGCCTCGCGCCCCGGCGATGCCCTCATGCCTCGCGCCCCGGCGATGCCCGCATGCCTTGCGCCCCGGCGATGCCCGCATGCCTCGCGCCCCGGCGATGCCCGCATGCCTCGCGCCCCGGCGATGCCCGCATGCCTCGCGCCCCGGCGATGCCCGCATGCCTCGCGCCCCGGCGATGCCCGCATGCCTCGTGCCCCGGCGATGCCCGCATGCCTCGCGCCCTGGCGATGCCCGACGACACATCGCCACGCCTTGTTGAAGGTTCTTCACCCCACTATGTTACGTCCAAGGTATCATCTCCACATGACTTGGTGACGTTGGTAGCTTCACATTTCCAAGAGTAGATCAGCACCACTCCTCGTGCGCCCATGCATGCAACACTAAGGACGATTTCTTATGCTCAAGCATAGAGCTTCGCATGCACAGCGTATCTAAGGCTTAACCCACACCTTGATACGCGTGGTTTTTGGAACCCACTTTCCAGTATCCTGACCACATACTGAGTGCACTTTCGGCGATCATGTGCACCATAGGCGATTGGCGATCACGTGTAATCTAGGCGACAGGCGATTATGTACTAACCAGGCGATCTCCTAGTCTTCTAAGCTACACTTTCCTTCCTTTTTATTTTAAATAAAAACATACTTAGAATTCATTTAAAATATATTCCTTTTTATTCCAATTTAATTTTACAGGTCCTTACAGGTTGGACCAGAGTTGATTCAGCAGACGACCGAGAAGGTGAAACAGATAAAAGACAGAATGAAAGCTTCCCAAAGTCGGCAGAAATCTTATGCAGATCAGAGGAGAAAACCTTTGGAGTTTGCAATGGGAGATCATGTATTTATGAGAGTGACACCGACCAAGGCTGTAGGACGAGCTATCAGATCAAAGAAGCTGTCCCCTAAGTTTATTGGGCCATATCAGATCCTAAGGAGGATCGGTCCAGTGGCTTATGAGATCACCCTACCTCCCCAATTAGCAAACCTGCATAATGTCTTTCATGTATCACAGCTGAGGAAGTACATGGCAGACCCAAGTCACGTGCTGGAAGTGGATGATGTGCAGATAAAGGATTACTTGTCTTCTGAAGGAAAACCAGTTAGGATTGACGATCGGCAGAGTAAACAGCTTAGAGGCAAGACCATCAACACGGTGAAAGTGGTGTGGGATGACAGATCGGGTGATTCAACTTGGGAATTAGAAGAAACCATGAGAGAAGCCTATCCCTACCTCTTTCCTTAGTAATTCGATTTTTGAGGACGAAAATTTTTCTTGTTGGGGAGAATGTAAGGACCTATAAATTTATTTGGAATAGAAGTGATAAATTCTAAATAATTTCTGAGTATTTTATTATTTAAAATAAAAAGGACATAAAAATAGAAAATCTCATAGTGGTCAGACCTCGGACGTCGCCTAAGGTCTGGGGTCAGCTGGTAGAGGGCGGTCAGTTGACCATTGTGCTAACCAAGTAGTCAGGTGCGATAACTTTATCGGGAGGTAATCACGTGGGCGTGCTTGAAGGGAGGAGGCACGTGAATCAAGAAGGGTAAGAGAAAGGACGTTGTAGCTTAGAAGTCGATGAGATCGCCGTTTGTTGAAGAAGGCAGCGACCTCCGACTTCCCCCGTATGAAACCGCCAATCGCCTATGGTGTACATGATCGCCGAAAAGAGCACATCGCCGAGTATTCGAGAAGACTTGGTAAGCACTTAGTATGTGGTCTAAATACAGAAGATGAGTGATATAGAAGACAGGTGGCATATCTGCCACCATGAGTAGTGTGAGCCGTGATACCACAGACTTAGAGGAATGGGAGGACGAGCCCTCAGCTGGGTGTGACGATATGACATCGGTGACCAGAGTGAGGCGATGTGTCCTCGTCACACACAAGGGCGATAAGAGATCGCCAACAGGATGAGAGGAACATCGGTCATCAACCAGGATGGGAGACACATCGGTTGTCTGCCAGGGGGAGACATCGGTTGTCTGCCAGGGGGAGACATCGGTTGTCTGCCAGGGGGAGACATCGGTTGTCTGCCAGGGGGAGACATCGGTTGTCTGCCAGGGGGAGACATCGGTTGTCTGCCAGGGTGACACATCGGTTGTCTGCCAGGGTGACACATCGGTTGCCTGCCAGGGTGAGACATCGGTTGTCTGCCAGGGTGAGACATCGGTTGTCTGTCAGGGTGACACTTCGGTTGTCTGCCAGGGTGACACATCGGTGGTCTGCCAGGGTGAGACATCGGTTGTCTGCCAGGGTGAGACATCGGTGGTCTGCCAGGGTGAGGAATCAGTCGTCCGTCAGGAAGAGGAATCAGTCATCGCCAGTATGAGAGGCATCGGTCATCGCCGGTATGAGGGGCATAGTCATCGCGCGAGCAGTCATCGGTGGATGGTTATCGCGCGATGTCGTGTTTCACACAGATAAGGTGGGACCCAGGCTCCCAGCATGAACGTTCTGCAAGCGCGACACGTAGACAGAAAGTGTGTTTCAAAATAGTTAGCATCAGAGAGTTGGTATACGCAGAAACCCACGTGGTCATACTGTTCAAGGAAGTGTGCACGCAAGCTTTCCTGCAGAGTGGGTGGTGGCAGCGGCATTTCTAGGCAAGTTGGTTTAGATTCAAAACTCACTCCTGAGAGGCAGTGGACGTTGCTGTGGTTCGAGAGTGATTGAGTGAGTTAGCGTTGGTTCCCTGTTCCTTTCCTCTCGTTCTCCCTGCGTTCAGACGTCCTAGCGAACCAGTTGAAGATCGGCGACTGCCCCTGGATTCCTGACGTTGTGCTCTGCAAGTTTTCTGATAAAAGCCGTGAAACAGAGTAAGTTCTTCGTGCTCTGTCTTTGGAGTTGTTTCTGAATGTGAGAGAGTTGCTTCTGCATGGGCTTTGCATTCAACTCTTTTAGCTTCAGAATTAGCCTCTGTTAACGCAGAATATGGGTAATGTCGTTAGTTTTATGACTAAGGCTCCATTGTGCAGGTTAAGGCATCCTTAAGTCGGTGGGTTAGAGCTCGTAGTGAGATTCTATGCAAGTCCAGGTAAGGGAAGCTAGCATTCGTTCAATAAAAACCTTAGGCTAGAAGATTCTGAAGTTGGGGCGACGTGGTCGCCGGTTTCAAACTTTCTTGCACGATGCTCTGTTTTTATGTGTGGGGCGACGTGATCGCCGGTTTTAATGCAAATTTCGAAATCCCCTATTTTAGTGGCAAATTGAAATTGTTTGAGATTGAAAGGTGAAATGCATATGATATTCGAAATTCTGAACTTGGTTTTGATTGTTGCTGTGATTTGGAACCGTCCATTTACGTGTTGTATGATGCATTGAATGTTGTGAATGTGGGATCAAGGCATAGTATTTCCAGGAAAGGAAATACCGTGTAAGATCGTTTGTAATGTGCATTTACTAGGAACTTGTCTAGAAGGAGATATCCTGACTCTCCTGATATAATGGAATCATATAGATGAAGTTATTCAGGCGTTGAGAGTCGAAGGAGGTTCATATGTATGGGTAAGTTGTTTGAAAGATAACTAACTTGACCTGTTGTATGGATTAACCCTGTCATACGGGGAGAGTGATGATATTGAGATTTATTTATGCGCATGGCTGTGTGGATTCACAGCGACCCTATGTGGATTCACAGTGGTGTAGTATGACAGGTGCAGATCTCTGAGTCTGAGTCAACGCACGAGTCTTCCGGAAGTAGTGTCAAGTGTCTATGTGTGATGGGTTAGTGGAAGTCTGACGTGAGAAAGATGAATATTGAAATTTGAATATGATAGACACTTGATGGTTATGTGAAATGAATGAGAAAGTGATGGATTTATGTGGGTGTTTAAAAGCTGATTATGTTGATTTTAAAGTTTCATATTTAAAATTTTTGAAAATGTCTAGCTTACCCCTGTGTTTTTGGTGTTGTGTTTGGTTTTTTCTTAAAACTGTGATGATCGTGTGTAATTTACACGGGAGCAGATGATGTTGCAGGCAGTGGAGCTCCTCAGTGAGTGGATGGACAAGGAGATCGCCTGTTCTTATGCTGTGTTTTGTTTTATTTTGAAACACTTGACGGTTACGTATTAAAATTCCCTAGAGAAGGGATATTATTTTGAAATACAATGTATTGATGGATGTATTTATTTATATATACATATGCTAATTTTTTATATCATTGTTTTATGTTTATTTTTTGATATAAATATGAATAAGATTTGAGGGGCGTTACATTGCTAGTATAAACAATTGATTGATTCGTATAAACAACTGATTAATTTTCTAAAATCAATTAAAAATAGTTTTAATTATTGGCTGATCTGATTGCTTTGTCTGTATCTCTTCATTAATCTTCATTCCAATCCATTATTTGTGAAAATCTTCCCTCAAACAATTCACCCCCCTCTTGTTTTAGCCATTAAATTCTAACAGAGCTATGACACATAATCATTTGTCATTCTCGACACATGAGTTATAGCAAACTTGTCAAAGTGTTTGATCTTTGTTGTATGTATCTCCCTTTCTTTCTTTCTTTTTTCCTTTTTCCATAGAGTTAAAATCGAAATACACACTATGAATAATAATGTTTAGTAGCACAATGATTGTAGACCATGAACTAATACACCAAGTAAGGTCCCAGGAAAGAGAGGTGGGTCACCAATGGACGTGCTTAAATAAAAAGTCTTTCCTTGCCAGAACTTTCCTAGACAGGTACTTTTACACTACTACGCTCTATATCAAGTACAAGAATAATTTCTCTCATGTGAGAGATCATGATAATGATGATGATGAAGCAACATCTTAGTTTCTACTAGAACAATAATTGTAGATCGTGAACAAGTACACCAGGTAAGTGATATGAGTTGAATTTAGATATTTTCATTTTAGATGACACTTTACTTAAGATTGAGATTTTAGCACAATAATGGTGAGAACCCTAAGAAGATCCCCACTGGACACGAACTTAACCAAGTGGTTAAGTAAGTGTGCAGGTTCACTTCACAAAGGTAAAGAGAAAAACACAAGAATATGGGTGACAATCATGCAAGGCGAAAATTAAAAGGACATAAAGGAAACAACAAAAAAATAATGATCGAAAAGAAGAGATGGGAAAACAAAGTTGAAGGAAAAGGAAGCTTATGGATGATGGAATGAGAGGATGAACACGCCAGTTGAATGGTGGATTCTCCAAGATAAGTGTAGAGGGCCGCCACTTGAGAGCTCTCAACTGACTCAAGATAATACCTAAATGCAAGAGGACTCAAGCCTCACACACACCTCACACAATTTGTGCAAAGTAACTTTTCTATTCAAATTCAACATGAAAAATACAATGGGTAAGCCTCCTATTTATAAGTGAAGGAGCCTTGGAAAACAAGGAAGAGTGGTAGGATGGGAAAAGGGAAAAAAGGGTAGCCTTAGGGTTTGACTAAGTCAATCCCGCATCCTAGGCTTGTCCTTCTAGAAACTAGGTCAAAATGTCTTCCTAAAGGGCCAAGAACAAGCTAAAATACTAACTACACCCTCTATTATGCTAAAGGCGCCTTATTCTAGCCTATCTTTGCTATTTGGAACCCTAAAGTGAGTCCAAATTATTTACAACATATTTGTATCTTATAAGAAGACCAAAAGGAAGAATAGTTGGTGTGCTGGTTTATGCCTAGCTCCTCTGGTGAGGTCCCTGTGATCCTTGGTGGGTCTTGAATTGTTTGCTGAGATGATGATGATGAAGTGACATCTCAGTTTCTACTAGAACAACGATTGTAGACCATGAACTAGTACACCACATAAGTTCCTAGGAAAGAGAGGTGGGTCACCAATGGACGCGCTTAAATACCAAGTCTTTCCTTGTCATAACTTTCCTAGACATGTACTTTTACACTACTGCGCTCTATGTCCAGTAACAAGAATAATTTCTCTTATGTGAGAGATCATGATAATCATGATGATGAAGCGACATCTCAGTTTCTACTGGAACAACGATTGTAGACTGTGAACTAGTACACCAAGTAAGTTCCCAGGAAAGAGAGGTGGGTCACCAATGGACGTGCTTAAATACCAAGTCTTTCCTTGTCATAACTTTCCTAGACATGTACTTTTATACTACTACGCTCTATATCTAATAACAAGAATAGTTTATCTCATGTGAGAGATCATGATAATGATGATGATACTAATATCACAACAGATTTAAAGGATAATAAACATTTGGGTTATCTCCAAAATTACATGATAACATATTTAAATATAGCTGTAATTTTCAGACTAATGAGATAATAACAGTTATATCTTTCATCTTCAGAATAACATCACAATAGACCTAAAGATAACATGATAACATATTTAAATATTGATCCTGCCGCTGACTCGAACGTGGAGGATATGCCTCGTCACTCCTTCGTCTAGCCTTCTCCAACTGCGCATTCTGCAAGAATGCTCCAAGAACCTTCGCCGGAACTCCAAACGATGCCTGCAAAACACATAGATGGCGCCTCTAGCGGCCGTTGTAGCTTCGACGCTCAAGTCAGGCAACAGGAACACCAAAAACTCTCTCTGAATCTCTCTGTGAGACTCGTGTGTGCCCTCAGCGTTCTTGAGTTCAAAAACTGAGTGTTCTAGGTTACGTATTGCGTACCTCTCTGAGTGTTCCTCTGTCTCTCATATAATCTCAGCGTCTCCTCTCTACTGGCTACCTCTAGGGTCACTTGATTACTCTGCACTGCCATTACCCACTCTCAGGGCAATCTTCCGTGCAAGTTTCCTCTACTTGAGTGGAAAGTCTGGCAGGATGGCCACGTGGGCGCCTCTGCACGCACTCAATCTCTGGGGCCGCCTGCCCTACCTAATCTCTGGGAACACCTTCATGGTCCACGTGCCATGCATGCAACCTCACTGGGAAACTCTAACCTTGATGGGTTCTCGTCCCAAAAGGATTCTGCACCTAACTGTGCCTTCCCAGCCTCATGCATGGTCGTTTCATGACTAAGGCCACTCCCTGCCTGTGGGCGCTTTACTGATCACTGGTCGTGTTGTTAACATCGCCGTGGCCGATGTCACCTCGCCACACACCGATGACCGAGGTATCTCTCATACTGACCGATGATCGATATGTCTCCCTGTCCGATGACCGATGTCTCTGGCTACCACAGTAACTGAAGTCTGTTACCACTGCGCAATGTGTATAAACGTTCCCACAATGACTCAGAGAATGTGTGATCTCTCTAACTATAAAAGTTGTGCCGCGCCTCTTTCTCAGATGGTGACACGTGGAGGCATGCAGCTTGCATCTACCCGTACACGTGTCACACCTGAAGGGCTTCTGCGTTTTTCCCTGTGCGCGTAAATAATTCGCTTGCAGAGTAAGTTAGCGCATTTCTTTCCTCTGAGTAAGTTGCATGCTCCCAGGGAAGCACCAGATGATGGAAGAAGCCCAAGCCCAAGTCCAAGCCCAAGCCCAAACCCATGTTCAAGTCCAAGACCTATCTCAAGCCCACCAAATAGATGATATGGGCCAACTACAAAGGCTATGGCAAGAAGAATACAAGAGGATTGGGACACTGCTACTGATGGCAGAGAGACTTTCCTGTACATGATAAAGATGCCATAAGTTTAGTGTAGAAGTAGAATTTAATTTTCTTGTCAAAATTAGAATAGGAAAATAATTGTAATTTTCTTAGAATTAATTTTGGCACCTAAAACACCAACCTAGGTTAATTTAGGGCTTTTAAAACCACTAAATTAACCAAGGTCGGTTTGGAAAGCCTAGAGAGGGTGAGCGTGAAATACTAATCACACCCCTCCCATGTGCTCTCATTTTTAGGCTCCACCTTGAGGAGAATTTCATTTTGAATTTCCCTCCATTTTTGATCCTGCCGCTTGACTCGAACGTGGAGGATTACCTCGTCACTCCTTCGTCTAGCCTTCTGTTCTGCAGGAACGCTCCAAGAAACTTCACCGAAACTCCAAACACTGCCTGCAAAACACACAGACGGCACCTCTGGCGGCCGTTGTAGCTCCGACACTCAAGTCAGGCAACAGGAACACCAAAACTATATCTGAATCTCTCTGTGAGACTCGTGTGTGCTCTCAGATCCACTTTCTCTCTCTATAACCATTTTCTGTTATCACTGTGCAACGTGTAAGAACGCTCTCACAGTAACTCAGAAACTCAGTGTAGTGAGCGTGTGTAAACTTGTAATCTGGAAAGAATCTGTCAAAAAACCCCTTAATTTCGTTAAGAGTTTCGTATATATACCTGAGTCTTTCTCTCTCCTGACGGTTATTCCTCTTGACATGTGGATAACATCTGGTCATACACGTGTCACCATCTGGAGTACCTGCAGCTGAAAAGTTACTTCCACTGTGCTCCTGCGACTATGTTATCCACACAGGGAGTAGCTTAGTACACAGGCTACTCTGGGCGTAACCAAGTCTTCTCAAACACCCGGCGATGTGCTCTTTCGGCGACTTGCTGACCATCTGATCTCCTAACCTTCACACACGGTGATCATGTGTAATCTAGGCGAGTACTGATCCATACCGACGATAGGCGATTACTCATCCTCAAGGCGATAGGCGATTACCATTCTGAGTGATCGCCTCCCTGATTCACCTGCTATCCTCTACCACGTGTTACCCTGTGAATGGTCCACGTGGTCAACTGTTGCTGATGTCATCGACCACCGATGACCGACTGGATCAATTTTCATTTGAAGTTTCAGCCCTCTAAACACTATAAATAAGAGGGCTTGGCTCATGTAATTCTCAAGATTAATTTGAGTGAAATTGCTGCCAACTTTGTGCCAATTATCACTCTTGTCTCCTACCTCTAGGATAGACACCTTAGTCTTCATTCTTCATCTTTTCCAAGTGAGATGGCCTCACCACTCACTCTCCACACCTAACACTTCACCTTCAAGGAAACCACAACTCCTAGGAGCTCCTTGCACATCTTCAACCATAGCTTCCGCCACCTTCAAATTCATTTTCAGCTCATGGAAGAAAGAACTCAAGCTAGGCTACATCACCAGGTGTGGCTGGTCTAAGCACACTCACCAGGCACATCCTGCCTGCATGGTCTCAACGCGCCATGCCATGCACGTAATGGGTCTAAGAGAGTCAGTGATCACTGACCAGCTTACGAGCTCTCTTATACCATCCTCATGCATGACCCTACTGGCGAGCAGCTCTTCTTCTTCTGGTTTGGAATCCTGCAAGGTGCCTGCGTAACGCTCTCACTGGGAGCCTGTGTCCCAGCTTAACACGTGTTAGCAAGAAACCCCGATGACTAATCTGCTTCTAGAATCATTCGAGGTGCATGCGTAACGCTCTCGCTGGGAGACTGGGTCCCAGCTTAACTGCGTGTTAGCAAGAAACCCGATGACCAGGAATCGATGACTGATCGGCGCTTCTTTACTTTGTCGCAATCTCCTTCCAGGCGCTCCTCTAGGCACTGATCTGCTGGCGGTGGTCACTCAGCAACTGACCACCGATCACAGCTCTGAATGATCTCCACCCTGATTCACCTGCTATCTTATTCCACGTGTCACCCTGTGAGTGGTCCACGTTGTCATCTGCTATTGACATCATCAACTACCGATGACCGATCAGATCAAATATATTTGTGATTTTCATGATAATATGATAACAGATTTAAATAATAACATTCATATTTGTTATCTTCAAAATAATATCACATGATAACAAATTTACATATATCTGTGATTTTCATAATAATATAATATCATATTTAAAAAATAACAATTATATCTTTTATCTTGAAAATAATATCACAACAGACTTAAAGATAATAATTAATCATTTATGTTGTCTTCATAATAACATGATAACAGATTTACATATTATCTATGATTTTCAGAATAATTTGATAAGAAATTTTGAAATATCATAGTAGAGTTAAATGATAATAATCATTTATATTATCTTCAAAATAATATGATGATAGATTTAAATACATGTGATTTTCAGAGTAATTTGATAACAAATTTAAAATACCACAACAGATTAAAATGGTAATGATCATTTATGTCATGAGTAGTTAGGGGATCAATTTTATCTGCCCAACGGTGGCACCAATGTTCTTGTTGGCTAACTTGGATCGGACCTCGGTGGTGGACTCCAAGCTGACTTTTCCTTTTCTGTTGTTGTTGCTTTGGGATGCTAATAATTCACAGTGAGGGGAGCTCCACCTATTGACAAGACTCCGACAATCAAGTCAGTAAGAGCATACAACTATGAGTATCTGAATGTAGAGTATCTGTACGGGTGTAGTATCACCAGATTGAAACTTACCTTTTCTTAGGATCTTGAGGCCTTTTTATAGCATTCGTAGACCTCCCTTTAGGAGTTAACAACATTTTATGTATTAAGATTTATTAAGCAAAGTGAATGAGATTAATGTATTATATTAAGCAAATTTCATTTTTTAATATATCTAGATCAATCATTATATCTATGATATAGTGTGTTTTGGAAGTTGATGTTCTGTCACGATTTTATTCTTAAAAGATGTCTGGATGGGTTAAAGGAAAAAAAATATATAAAATGTCTTTGATCTTGACTCCTAAACGATGTAAAACTATATTGGTAATTGTACCGACCAGTTATCGGACACCGAGAACAGCTAGTAATGGTGAGCCACGTCAGCTGGGTCTCATAGCATGGGCCAGAGCCACGTGGTATGGGTCCCAGAGGTAACGTGGACTGGTGGGTGAATAGTCATCAGCGTGCCGATCACCAGAGTGGACTGAGGTGTCCTCGTCACTCAGCAGGGCGATGAGGCCTCGACAACAGAGTGTGACGAGGTGACATCAGTCTTGGGTGTTTGAACAACAGAACTAGAACATCTAAGGTAGGCCCCAAGGGACTACCAGTGATCAGTAAAATGCCCAGAGGTAGAGAGAGGCCCAAGTCACGAAGCACCCACGCGTGTGGCAGGGAAAGCACATCTAGGTACAGAGTCTTGAGGGGTGGAGTACTCATCAGAACTAGGGTTTCCCAGTAAGGCTACATGCATGGCACGTGAACAGTGAAGGCGCTCCCAGGACAGGTGGCCCCAGAGACAAGGTGTAACATCCCGCAAAATTCTTTTCATATTTATATAATAAAAATAAAGGTAAACAAATATATTGAAGTGAACATAATTATATATATGTAATGAAGTTTCTCCTCACAGGGAGTTTAATACATAATCGGTCAATTTTCCAAAACTTAAACAAAATACAGCAAAAAGACAAGCAGGCGATCTCCTATCAGAAAAGGGCGATCTCCTATCAGACAACAGAAAAAGGGTGATCGCCTAACAGAAATAGAACTGGGCGATCTCCTTCCGGCGACCACTCACTGAGGAGCTCTACTACCTGCAACCTCGTCTGCTCCCGTGCAAAAATACACGATCATCACAGGTTTAAGAAAACAATCACAATACCAGATAAAAGGGTAAGCTAGATGTTTGAAAAACTTTAAATATGAAACTTTAAATCAACAGAAAACATAAATCTTCACACCATTCATAATCCATATCAATTTCAACCATCAACATTCCCATATTCCACAAACTCGTCAAGTGTCTATTCGCTACTTTCAATATTCATGGTTCACACGTCAGACTTTCCACTGACTCATAACACATAGACACATGACTCTACTTCCGGAAGACTCGTGCGTTGACTCAGACCCAGAGATCTGCACCTGTCATACCACACCATTGTGAAATCCACAGAGGGTCCCTGTGAAATCCACACAGCCATGCGCATACATAATCTCAATATCATCACTCTCCCGGTATGACAGGGTTAATTCATATAACAGGTCAACCTCGTTCTCTTTCAAACAACTTAGCCATACATATGAACCTCCTTCGACTCTCCACAACTGAATAACTTCATCTATGTGATTCCATTATATCAGCAGAGTCAGGATATCTCATTCTAGACAAGTCCCTAGTCAATGCACATTACACACGATCTTACACGGTATTTTCTTTCCTGAAAATACTATGCCTTGATCCCACATTCACAACATTCAACACATCATACAACACTTAATGAACGATTCCAGTCACAGCAAAACTCATGCCAAGGTTCAGATTTTCGAATATCACATTTAAATCTCAAACAGTTTCAAACAACACTAAAAACAGGGGAGTTCGAAAAACAACGCCAAAACCGGCGATCTCGTTCAAAAACAGGGGATTATGCAATAACAGTTGAAAACCGGCTGTAAGGACCTGTAAAATTGAATTGGAATGAAAGTGGTATATTTAAATAATTCCAGAAGATGTTATTATTTAAAATACAAAGAGCTGGTAAATGAAGTTTCGTAGTAGTCGGACCTCGGACGTCGCCCAAGATCTGGGGTCGGCTGGTAGAGGTCGGTCGGATGACGTGTGGATCAAGAAAAGTAAAGGAAGAAAAGTGTAGTTTAGTAGTACATGATCGCCGGTCGCCTGCTACACATGAGCGCCATGGCGCGAGGCATGCAGGCATCGCGTGGGCGCGAGGCATACAGGCATCGCGCGGGCGCGAGGCATGCAGGCATCGCGCGGGCGCGAGGCATGCAGGCATCGCGCGGGCGCGAGGCATGTGGACGTCGCCAGGGCGCGAGGCATGCAGGCATCGCGCGGGCGCGAGAGGCATGCGGGCATTGCCAGGGCGCGAGGCATGAGGGCGTCGCCAGGGATAGGCATCGGTCGTCTTCCAGGGCAAGGGAGACATCGGTCGTTCGCCAGGATGAGTCAGCGGTGGAAAGTTATCGCGCGACGTCGAGTTTCACACAGAGTAAAGTGGGACCCAGGCTCCCAGCATGAAACGTCCTGCATGCGCGACACGTAGACAAAAAGAGTGGTTCAGGCTATGACCTCAGAGTGTTAGCCTGCGCAGAGGCACGCTTAGTCGTACTGTTCAGCGAAGCGTACACGCAAACTTCCCTGCAGAGTGGGTGGTGGCAGCGGTTTTTGTGGAGAAGTCAGCTTAAGATGCAAAAACCCATTTCTGAGAGAGAAAGAAAGAAACGTCGCAGTTGTTCAAGAGCGAAAGAGTGAGTTTACCTCCCTCCTCCTCCATTCTCTCCTTCGCACTGCGATTCTAGCACCTTCACACAAGAGTACGACGAACGACGACCACCATTAGAGCACCTGGGAGGTTCTCTGCAAGTCCTACAAACCAGACGCAAAAACAGAGTGAGAGCATCTTTTAAGCTTCGTTGGGTTCTGGAGTTCTCGGTGTTTTGCGCAAGTCCAGGTAAGGGAAGCTAGCCTTCATTTTCAATACAAGCCATAGTTTTGCTGTTTCTGAAGTGAGGGCGACGTGGTCGCCGGTTCTCTGTTTCTTTTCGAAATGCTCTGTTTTATGTGGTTGGGCGACGTGGTCGCCGGTTTTAAATACGGGTTTCGAACTCCCCTGTGTTTGACGTTGTTTGAAGCTGTTTGGGATTTAAATACAATATATATGTAATACTCGAAAATCTGAACCTTTGAAATGATTGTTGCTGTGATTTGAATCATTCATTTGAGTGGTATGATGTTTGAATGTTGTGAATGTGGGATCAAGGCATAGTATTTTCAGGAAAGGAAATACCGTGTAAGATCGTGTGTAGGTGTATTGACTAGGGGCTTGTCTAGAAGGAGATATCCTGACTCTGCTGAGATAATGGAACCACATAGAGGAAGTTATTCAGTTGGTGAGAGTCGAAGGAGGTTCATACGTATGGGTGAGTTGTTCAAGAGGGAACGAGCTTGGCCTGTTATATGAATTCACCCTGTCATACCGGGAGAGTTGATGACATTGAGATTATATGCGCATGGCTGTGTGGATTTCACAGCGACCCTGTGTGGATTTCACAGTGGTATGGTATGACAGGTGCAGATCTCTGAGCCTGAGTCAACGCACGAGTCAATCCGGAAGTAGTGTCATGTGTCTATGCATTGTGAGTCAGTGGAAAGTCTGACGTGTGAATCTTGAATACTGAAAGTAGCAAATGGACACTTGACCGTATGTGGAATATGGATATGTTGATGGTTGAAAATTGATATGGATCCTGAATGGTGTGAAGTTTTATGTTTACTATTGATTTAAAAGTTTAAACCATCTAGCTTACCCCTTTTCTTTTGTATTGCTCTGTGGTTATTTTCTCTTAAACTGTGATGATCGTGTATTTTACACGGGAGCAGATGATCTTCCAGGGAGTAGAGCTCCTTAGAGAGTGGTCGCCGGAAGGAGATCGCCTGTTTCCGTCTCTATTGGGTGATCGCCTGTTTCTGCCTCTATCGGGTGATCGCCTATTTTTCTGTTCTGGTAGCAGATCGGCTGTTTTGGGTCCCCTGATAGGAGATCGCCGGTCTATGTAGGGAGATCGCCGGTTTTCATTTTAGTTGGCTGTATTTTGTTTAAATTTTAGAAAAATATACCGGTTATGTATTTATCTCCCTGTGAGGAGAAACTTTATTTACATATATATGATTTTGTTCATTTCAATCTATTTGTTGCTTTTATTTTCATTATATGAACATGTATGGTATTTTGGCAGGATGTTACATTAATGGTATCAGAGCAGTTCGTCCTTAGGATGACCTGAGGGCTGTGGATCCATTGTGTTTCTTCTGTCCATGAAATTTATTTGAGTTTAAAATAACAACTATAGTGAAAGGTTTTCAAACGCTTTTGTATTGAAATTTTGTGTGTGCTTTGGTGAATATATGCTCTAACTGAAAATCTTAGTATTAAGAATGAGAAGGTCTTGATAAAGTAGTGAGGGTGCACACTCATAACTGGATCGAGATGAGTCTCAATCTTAATTCCAAAGGTTTGATGTTTAACATATATTGAATTCTGGTGTGAGCTATTTCATTCTCTTGAGTGTCTTTGTAATTGATTGAAAATGGTTGATTGGATTGATGACTGCATACCAGTAGTTGTTCTGGTGTTATGCTTGATGTTATAAGCATTATGATCCTGTTGATGAACTCAAATTCTAAATGACTTTGAGGGGCTGACCTTTGTAAGGTCTAGCTGTTACCCCTTTAACGAATTGATTTCTTATCGATTTCATTCTTGTAGTTGTAGGGAATATAGAAACCCATAGTTTCACAATCTGAAACGAAGAGTGATGGCAAGTAAACCTCCTACCCCTCCCCAACCTTCTTCGGAAATGGGCCAGATTGCCAAAGCTATAGAGATGATGGCGAGTGCTATCCAACAACAGAATACGGTAATGGCTCAGATTCATCATGCTGTAATGCATCATTGGGAAACGGCTCGGTCGACTGAAACAGCTTCCCACGTCGGTCAGCCTCAGGAACAGATGGGACTGACCGAATTCATGAGGCACAACCCACCCAAGTTCCGTGGGAATGCTACCCCTGATCAAGCAGATCCGTGGATCAAGGAGTTTCGTGCCTTAGTAGAGAAGGCAAAGGTGGTGGAGACCCTGGGGAGGAGTGATTCCAGAGTAATCAGATCACACCCAGGGGGTCCCTCCAGTGGGAAGGCCAAGGTGCAGCACCCACAAAGCAAGCCTTATGCGAGACCTCTACCACATCGGGCAGGAGCAGTTCCACCCCAGTTTCAGCAGCAACAACCATGGAAACCAAGT
This sequence comes from Phaseolus lunatus, assembly GCA_013389735.1. Classification (NCBI taxonomy): domain Eukaryota; kingdom Viridiplantae; phylum Streptophyta; class Magnoliopsida; order Fabales; family Fabaceae; genus Phaseolus; species Phaseolus lunatus. Next base: position 20,450,166 of record CM023867.1, read on the forward strand.
TGTTTCCGTTGTGATGGGCCACCTAACGTCAACGGGTGCCCCAAGAGGAATTCAGGGAGAAAATGCTACATCTGCCGAAAGATGGGACACCTTGCTAGAGAGTGTCCTAACGGTTATAGTGCGACTCAACCCAGTGTTTCCCAGCAGTTGAGGAACGAAGGCAGCAGACCTCAGGCAGCAGGGAGAGTGTCTGCCCTGTCTGGAGCGGAAGTATCTCAGTCAGGTAACTTAGTACAAGGTGCTTGTTTATAGCTGGTAGATACGTTAGAGTTTTGTTTGATTCTGGAGCGACACACTCTTTTGTGTCAAATCGGTGAGAAACCGAACTGGGCCTTCTAGTGGAGGAGCTGCCGTTTGAATGGTTGGCCTCTACACCTGCATCAAACCAGGTTTTGACCTCCCCAGTTTGCTCTGAATGTCCAGTGATAGTAGGGGGACGCAAGTTCAAGGTGAATTTGAGCTGTCTACCTCTTCAGGATCTGGATGTTATCCTGGGGATGGATTGGCTATCTGCCAATCACATTCTCATAGATTTCAGTAGGCAGAACGTGGTGTTTCCGAGCCTCCGAGAGTCAGATATGATATCTGCTCAGTGTGTATGGTCGGGGTTGTTAGAAGGAGCGCCGTACCTTATGATCCTAGCTCAAGGGGGGGAAGCGAAGAGTGATGAAGTTATGGGCTGTATACATGTGGTGAAGGATTTCATGGGTGTAGTCCCGGAAGGAATACCTGGACTACCTCCTAAGGGAGAGATGGAATTCTCTATTGTTTTGGTACTTAGAGCTGGACCAGCGTCCATGGCTCCCTACATCATGGTTTCAGCTGGGTAGATGGAATTAAAGAAGCAAGTGTAAGTTAGATTTAGTTGTACCAAGGTTTAGTTTCAGCTACATATAAGTTATGGAGAGTATATAAGCTGAATGTTGAGGGTTTAAGGACTTAAGCATGTGTATCCATGGGAAGTACCGGGGTTAAGATCCAAGAATGAAGGAATGAATTTTCTTTTATTTGAAGCTTGGGAGATGTTTATGTCGATGAAACAGCATGAGATGACTCTAGCTTAACCACAAGCTTAAAAGGAAAGAGGAGGTATTGTATTTATGTCTAAAGTTCTTTTAGCCAGAGAAATTTTGCTGAAAAATACCAAGTAGAAAAGTTACTGGGATAAGAGAGAAAGCTTCACGCAGAATGGATGCTGTTTTGTGAATCGTGATTTGGAAGATGAGTATGGAAATGGTGGGTTGAGATTTAAGGCTCCTGATGCAGTAAGTCCCCTGAACTTGACAAATGAGGATGCAGTTCTGCCTGTGAACGTAGAAGAGAAGGAGGAAATGGCTATGGATAGAATAAGGGTAAGCCGTGTTATGATGATATTGAGTTCTTCTAGCAATGTTAGTAAATTGCAGAAAGTTGGAGGTGGAAGCAGAACTTTCCGTGCCTTGGGTTTCTAATGAGATGGGATTTACAGCTAATCCTTTAGGTGGGCGGTTGTGGTGGTCAGCGTTTCATTTATGATTATAGAAACAATGCTGCATTGTCAGCTGTATCTGTTCTTCCAGGTCGGTGCTAATATAGGGGTACGCTGGCGTGATGGTGACGTTGCAGAATGCTGATTTAGATGAAAAGTCTGGAGTGTGTCTCCAAGGCTGCTGGAAGTCCAGTACGATGAGTTGCTTGATAAAGAGGTAACGCAGAAACTAGAGGAATGAGTCTCTTTGTTTAGAGTGGCAGACGCTGATTTATTTGGGTATGCGAGGTTCAGACCGCTTAACAGTCAAGCCATGCTCTCCTAAAAGCCATTCAGGTCGCCCTCTTGAGTTGAATCAGCATTGTATGCCTGGTGGTATGACGAGTGGCGGGAAGGTGTTGTGACTGCAGCTAATGTCGGTAGTAGATGGATCTTCACCGGATTACTCTACCTTAGAAAGTGAATCATCATCCATCCCCAAAGTTGAAGTTGCTAAGAAGGTGAACGAGAATCGTTTGGCTGGGAAACCCTTGTGGATCTGGAAAATATGAAGAGAGTAACTTTGAGGGAGCCACTCTATGTCGCTCATGAGGACAAGGATAATAACTCTTGTAGAGGCAGTGACGATGTTGGCAATAGTATGTGGTATCTTGGAGAAGAGGAATAGAGTTGTCCTTAAGCAAGAAATTCTGGATGCAGAGGAAATTTTCCAATCGGCTCCACTACTTACATGGTTGTGGTTGAGATATATAGTGCGTTCGTTCTTGTATGCCTTTTCAGATAGGCACCTGAACCCAAATCAATGCATCCAATGTATACATTGAACAAGGAGGAAATGATAGGAACAGGGAGCCGAGTTGGCAAAAGAAGTCATAATGATGATTTAGAAAGTAACAGCAACAAGAACTTTGTTTTATAAGGTGCAGAATTATGTAGCATAGTGGTGAACCAAAGGTGTTCCTTTAGGGAGCGTGAGAATTAGATCAGCAGTTGGGAAGTCGATGGATGGTTTTGATCAAGATGCGGAAGTTGATTCCTAGAAGGAGATTTCGGATCCTAGTTTGAATTGGCTGGGGGACATGTGCAGTAGTTGTAACATCCCGCCAAAATACTATACAAATGTATATAATGAAAATAAAGGTAACAAATAGATTGAAGTGAACAAAATATTATATATATAAAATGTAGTTTCTCCTCACAGGGAGTTTAATACAAATTCGGTCAAATTTTCCAGAAACATAAACAAATTACAGTAAAAAAAACAAAGCAGGCGATCTCCTATCGGAAGAGACCGATCTCCTATCGGACGAGGCCGATCTCCTATCAGAGGACCCAAAACAGCCGATCGGCTACCAGAACAGAAATCAGGCGATCTCCTTCCGGCGACCACACACTAAGGAGCTCTACTTCCTGGAAAATCATCTGCTCCCGTGTAAATTATACACGATCATCACAGTTTTAAGAAAAACAACCACAGAACCAAAATACGCAGGGTAAGCTAGATATTTTAAAGAGAGTTTATATATAACCATTAAAATCAAGGTAAAACAATTTCAAGGTAACCACGTAAAACTATACATTTTCTCATTTCCTTCACCTGATCGCCAAGAAGTCATACATTTCACAATATTTTCCAGAGTCATTCTATTTCACAACTGTATCAAGTGTCTATCAATTTCAAGTTCCTCATTTCACATGTCAGACCACCACTGACTCAGCACACAAGACACTTGACACTACTTCCGGAAGACTCATGCATTGATTAGACTCAGAGATCTGCACCTGTCATACCATACCACTGTGAAATCCACACAGGGTCGCTGTGAATCCACACAGCATGCGCATATATAATCTCAATGTCAATAGTTCTCCCGGTATGACAGGGTTAATCCATAGAACAGGTCGAGCTCGTTCTGTTTCACACGACTCACCCATTCCTATGAACCTCCTTCGACTCTCCACAACTGAGTAACTTCCTCTATGGGATTCCATTATCTCAGCAGAGTCAGGATATCTCATTAGGAATCACCGATCAATGCACATCCTACACGATCTTACACGGTATTTTCTTTCCTGAAAATACTATGCCTCGATCCCACATTCACCACATTCAACACATCACATAGCACTTAAAGGAACAATTTCAATCACAGCAAAACTCAATCCAAGGTTCTTATTTTCGAATATCTCATTTAAGTCTCAGACAGTTTCAAAGCAGCACCAAAAACAGAGAGTTCGCAAACAACGCCAAAAACTGGCGATCTGGTTCAAAAACAAGGTATTTCGAAGTCTGTATATAAAACCGGTGACCACGTCGCCCAAACACATATAAACAGAGCATTCACGAAGATGAAAACGAAAACCGGCGACCACGTCGCCCTCACTTCAGAAACAGCTAATCTATGACTTGTATTGAAAATGAAGGCTAGCTTCCCTTACCTGGACTTGCGCAAAACACCAGGAGCTCCGAAACCCAACGAAGCTTAAAGAATGCCTTGGCTCTGTTTTCGCGTCTGGTTTGAAGGACTTGCAGAGAACCTCTCAGGTGCTCTAAGGGCAACGTCGCTTGTCGCACTGATGCTGGAGGTTGCCTGAGTCTCAACGCAAGGAAGGGAAGAAGAGAGGGAGGAAGTTTGCACTCCCTCTAACACTCTTGAGTCTGTAACGCTCTTTGCCATTCCCGCAGTGGCTTTTGAATTCCAGCTTACCTGTCCACGTATGCTGCTGCTGTCACCCCTTCTGCAGGAAAGCCTGAGAACCACTGCCCTGAACAGTACGACCACTGTTGTCGCTTGTGCATGCCAACCACTGCTCTGAACAGTACGACCGCGAATGACTCTTGCGCATGCCAACATTCTGATGTCACTATTCTGAACCACCCTTTTTGTCTACGTGGCGCGCGTGCAGGACGTTTCATGTTGGGAGTCTGGGTCCCACTTTACTCTGTGTGAAACTGGACGTCGTGCGATAACTTTCCACTGCTGACTCATCCTGGCGAACGACCGATGTCTCCTTCGCCCTGGAAGACGACCGATGTCTCCTTCGCCCTGGAAGACGACCGATGTCTCCTTCGCCCTGGAAGACGACCGATGTCTCCTTCGCCCTGGAAGACGACCGATGTCTTCCTCTGGGAGACGACCGATGTCTTCCCTGGCGACGCCCTCATAACTCTCGCGCCCTGGCCACGTCCACATGCCTCGCGCCCTGGCAATGCCCGCATGCCTCGCGCCCTGGCAATGCTCGCATGCCTCTCGCGCCTTGGCCACGTCCACATGCCTCGCGCCCGCGCGATGCCTGCATGCCTCTCGCACCCGCACGATGCCTGCATGCCTCGCGCCCTGGCGACGTCCACCTGACGCTCATGTGTAGCAGGCGACCGGCGATCTCATAGTCTTCTAAACTTAACATTTCCTCCCTTTTTATTTTAAATGAAACATACATAGAATTCTTTTTAAAATATAACCCTTTTTATTCCAATTCAATTTTACAGGTCCTTACATTCTCCCCAACAAGGAAAATTTTCGTCCTCGAAAATTGAATTACAAGGAAAAGAGATATGGATAGGCTTCTCTCATGGGTTCTTCTAACTCCCAAGTTGAATCACCCGATCTCTCATCCCATACCACCTTCACCATGTTGATGGTCTTGCCTCTGAGCTGTTTACTTTGACGATCGTCAATCCTGACTGGTTTCGCTTCAAAGGACAAGTCATCCCTGATCTGCACGTTGTCCACTTCCAGCACATGACTAGGGTCTGCCATGTACTTCCTCAGCCGTGAAACGTGAAAGACATTTGTGCAGATTCGCTAAATGGGGAGGCAGGGCGATCTCGTAATCCACTGGACAAATCCTCCTTAAGGTCTGATATGGTCCCACGAACTTAGGGGACAACTTCTTTGGTCTGATCGCTCTTCCTACACCCTTGGTTGGTGTCACTCTCATGAACACATGGTCTCCAGCAGCAAACTCCAAAGGTCTTCTCCTCATTGCCAACATCGTCACTGCCTCTACAAGAGTTATTATCCTTGTCCTCATGAGCGACATAGAGTGGCTCCCTCAAAGTTACTCTCTTCATATTTTCCAGATCCACAAGGGTTTCCCAACCAAACGATTCTCGTTCACCTTCTTAGCAACTTCAACTTTGGGGATGGATGATGATTCACTTTCTAAGGTAGAGTAATCCGGTGAAGATCCATCTACTACCGACATTAGCTGCAGTCACAACACCTTCCCGCCACTCGTCATACCACCAGGCATACAATGCTGATTCAACTCAAGAGGGCGACCTGAATGGCGTTCAGGAGAGCATGGCTTGACTGTTAAGCGGTCTGAACCTCGCATACCCAAATAAATCAGCGTCTGCCACCCTAAACAAAGAGACTCATTCCTCTAGTTTCTGCGTTACCTCTTTATCAAGCAACTCATCGTACTGGACTTCCAGCAGCCTTGGAGACACACTCCAGACTTTTCATCTAAATCAGCATTCTGCAACGTCGCCATCACGCCAGCGTACCCCTATACTAGCACCGACCTGGAAGAACAGATACAGCTGACAATGCAGCATTGTTTCTAAAATCATAAATGAAACGCTGACCACCACAACCGCCCATCTAAAGGATTAGCTGCAAATCCCATCTCATTAGAAACACAAGGCACGGAAAGTTCTGCTTCCACCTCCAACTTTCTGCAATTTACTAACATTGCTAGAAGAACTCAACATCATCATAATACGGCTTACCCTTATTCTATCCATAGCCATTTCCTCCTTCTCTTCTACGTTCACAGGCAGAACTGCATCCTCATTTGTCAAGTTCAGGGGACTTACTGCATCAGGAGCCTTAAATCTCAACCCACCATTTCCATACTCATCTTTCAAATCACGATTCACAAAACAGCATCCATTCTGCGTGAAGCTTTCTCTCTTATCCCAGTAACTTTTCTACTTGGTATTTTTCAGCAAATTTCTCTGGCTAAAAGAACTTTAGACATAAATACAATACCTCCTCTTTCCTTTTAAGCTTGTGGTTAAGCTAGAGTCATCTCATGCTGTTTCATCGACATAAACATCTCCCAAGCTTCAAATAAAAGAAAATTCATTCTTTCATTCTTGGAACTTAACCCCGGTACTCCCCATGGATACACATGCTTAAGTCCTTAAACCCTCAACATTCAGCTTATATACTCTCCATAACTTATATGTAGTTGAAACTAAACCTTGGTACACTAAATCTAACTTACACTTCCTTCTTTAATTCCACCAACTCAGCTGGAGTCACTGACACTGGTCCAGCTCCAGGTACCAAAGCAATAGAGAGTTCCACCTCTCTCTTAGGAGGTAATCCAGGTATTTCTTCTGGAAATACTTCCATGCAATCTTTCACCAAGGTATCTTGCTTACGTCCTCTTCATTCTTCATTCCCAACCGAGCTAGGATCATGAAGCACCTCGCTCCTTTCTCCCAACTCCGACTACCCATGCTGAGCAGATATCACCTCTGACTCTTGGAGATCTGGAAACGCTAATTTTCTGCCTACCGCGACCCATGAGAATGTGATTGGCAGATAGCCAATCCATTCCTAGGATAACATCCAGATCCTGAAGAGGTAGGCAGATCAAATTCACTTTGAATCTGCGTCCCTCTACTATCACTGGACATTCGGGGCAAACTGTAGAGGTCAACACCTGTCCTGACGCAGGTGTAGGGACCAACAGTTCAAACGGTAACTCCTTCACTAGAAGGCCCAACTCGGCTACACACAGGCTTGACACAAAGGAGTGTGTCGCTCCAGAATCAAACAAAATTCTAACGCATCTACCAGCTATAGAGCAACACTCTGTACTAAGTTACCTGACTGAGATGCCTCCTCTCCAGGCATGGCAAACACTCTCCCTGCTGCCTGAGGTCGACTGCCTCCATTCCTCAACTGTTGGGATCCACTGGGTTGAGTCCTCCTATTCTGGGTAGGACAATCTCTAGCAACGTGTCCCGTCTTTTGACAGGCAAAACATCTCCTCTCTGAATCTCTCTTGGGGCACACATTGGCTGTGTGTGGTCCACCACAGTGGAAACATTTAAGTTTCCAGGGTTGTTGCTGCTGAAACTGAGGCGGATCTGCTCCTGTCCGATGTGGTGGAGGTCTCGCATAAGGCTTGCGTCGTGGGTGCTGTACCTTGGCCTTCCCACTGGAGGGACCCCTTGGGCGTGGTCTGATTACTCTGGAATCACTCCTCTCCAGGGTCTCCACCACCTTTGCCTTCCCTACTAAGGCATGAAACTCCCTGATCCACGGATCTGCTTGATCAGGGGTAGCATTCCCACTGAGCTTGGGTGGGTTGTGCCTCATGAACTCGGTCAGTCCCATCCGTTCCTGAGGCTGACTGACGTGGGAAGCTATTCCATCCGACCGAGCAGTTTCCCAATGATGCATTACAGCCTGAAGAATCTGAGCCATTACCGTATTCTGTTGTTGGATGGCAGTTGCCATCATCTCGATAGCCTTAGCAATCTGGCTCATCTCCGAAGAAGATTGGGGAGGGGTAGGAGGTTTACTTGCCATCACTCTTCGTTTCAGATTTGGAACTATAGGTTTCTATATTCCCTACAACTACAAGAATGAGATCGATAAGAAATCAATTCATTCAGGAGGTAACAGCTAGACCTTACAAAGGTCAGCCTCTCAAGGTCATTGAGAATTTGAGTTCATCAACATAATCATAATGCTTATAACATCAAGCATAACACCAGAACAACTACTGGTATGCAGTCATCAATCCAATCAACCATTTTCAATCAATTACAAAGACACTCAAGAGAATGAAATAGCTCACACCAGAATTCAATATATGTTAAACATCAAACCTTTGGAATTAAGATTGAGACTCATCTCGATCCAGTTATGAGTGTGCACCCTCACTACTTTATCAAGACCTTCTCATTCTTAATACTAAGATTTTCAGTTAGAGCATATATTCACCAAAGCACACACAAAATTTCAATACAAAAACGTTTGAAAACCTTTCACTATAGTTGTTATTTTAAACTCAAATAAATTTCATGGGCAGAAGAAACACAATGGATCCACAGCCCTCAGGTCATCCTAAGGACGAACTGCTCTGATACCATTAATGTAACATCCCGCCAAAATACTATAGAAATGTATATAATGAAAATAAAGGTAACAAATAGATTGAAGTGAACAAAATATTATATATATAAAATGTAGTTTCTCCTCACAGGGAGTTTAATACAAATTCGGTCAAATTTTCCAGAAACATAAACAAATTACAGTAAAAAAAACAAAGCAGGCGATCTCCTATCGGAAGAGACCGATCTCCTATCGGACGAGGCCGATCTCCTATCAGAGGACCCAAAACAGCCGATCGGCTACCAGAACAGAAATCAGGCGATCTCCTTCCGGCGACCACACACTAAGGAGCTCTACTTCCTGGAAAATCATCTGCTCCCGTGTAAATTATACACGATCATCACAGTTTTAAGAAAAACAACCACAGAACCAAAATACGCAGGGTAAGCTAGATATTTTAAAGAGAGTTTATATATAACCATTAAAATCAAGGTAAAACAATTTCAAGGTAACCACGTAAAACTATACATTTTCTCATTTCCTTCACCTGATCGCCAAGAAGTCATACATTTCACAATATTTTCCAGAGTCATTCTATTTCACAACTGTATCAAGTGTCTATCAATTTCAAGTTCCTCATTTCACATGTCAGACCACCACTGACTCAGCACACAAGACACTTGACACTACTTCCGGAAGACTCATGCATTGATTAGACTCAGAGATCTGCACCTGTCATACCATACCACTGTGAAATCCACACAGGGTCGCTGTGAATCCACACAGCATGCGCATATATAATCTCAATGTCAATAGTTCTCCCGGTATGACAGGGTTAATCCATAGAACAGGTCGAGCTCGTTCTGTTTCACACGACTCACCCATTCCTATGAACCTCCTTCGACTCTCCACAACTGAGTAACTTCCTCTATGGGATTCCATTATCTCAGCAGAGTCAGGATATCTCATTAGGAATCACCGATCAATGCACATCCTACACGATCTTACACGGTATTTTCTTTCCTGAAAATACTATGCCTCGATCCCACATTCACCACATTCAACACATCACATAGCACTTAAAGGAACAATTTCAATCACAGCAAAACTCAATCCAAGGTTCTTATTTTCGAATATCTCATTTAAGTCTCAGACAGTTTCAAAGCAGCACCAAAAACAGAGAGTTCGCAAACAACGCCAAAAACTGGCGATCTGGTTCAAAAACAAGGTATTTCGAAGTCTGTATATAAAACCGGTGACCACGTCGCCCAAACACATATAAACAGAGCATTCACGAAGATGAAAACGAAAACCGGCGACCACGTCGCCCTCACTTCAGAAACAGCTAATCTATGACTTGTATTGAAAATGAAGGCTAGCTTCCCTTACCTGGACTTGCGCAAAACACCAGGAGCTCCGAAACCCAACGAAGCTTAAAGAATGCCTTGGCTCTGTTTTCGCGTCTGGTTTGAAGGACTTGCAGAGAACCTCTCAGGTGCTCTAAGGGCAACGTCGCTTGTCGCACTGATGCTGGAGGTTGCCTGAGTCTCAACGCAAGGAAGGGAAGAAGAGAGGGAGGAAGTTTGCACTCCCTCTAACACTCTTGAGTCTGTAACGCTCTTTGCCATTCCCGCAGTGGCTTTTGAATTCCAGCTTACCTGTCCACGTATGCTGCTGCTGTCACCCCTTCTGCAGGAAAGCCTGAGAACCACTGCCCTGAACAGTACGACCACTGTTGTCGCTTGTGCATGCCAACCACTGCTCTGAACAGTACGACCACTGTTGTCGCTTGTGCATCCCAACCACTGCTCTGAACAGTACGACCGCGAGTGACTCTTGCGCATGCCAACATTCTGATGTCACTATTCTGAACCACCCTTTTTGTCTACGTGGCGCGCGTGCAGGACGTTTCATGTTGGGAGTCTGGGTCCCACTTTACTCTATGTGAAACTGGACGTGGTGGGATAACTTTCCACTGCTGACTCATCCTGGCGAACGACCGATGTCTCCTTCACCCTGGAAGACGACCGATGTCTCCTTCGCCCTGGAAGACGACCGATGTCTCCTTCGCCCTGGAAGACGACCGATGTCTTCCTCTGGGAGACGACCGATGTCTTCCCTGGCGACGCCCTCATAACTCTCGCGCCCTGGCCACGTCCACATGCCTCGCGCCCTGGCAATGCCCGCATGCCTCGCGCCCTGGCAATGCCCGCATGCCTCTCGCGCCTTGGCCACGTCCACATGCCTCGCGCCCGCGCGATGCCTGCATGCCTCTCGCGCCCGCACGATGCCTGCATGCCTCGCGCCCTGGCGACGTCCACCTGGCGCTCATGTGTAGCAGGCGACCGGCGATCTCATAGTCTTCTAAACTTAACTTTTCCTCCCTTTTTATTTTAAATGAAACATACATAGAATTCTTTTTAAAATATAACCCTTTTTATTCCAATTCAATTTTACAGGTCCTTACAAATAGCGCACTTGGGCGTAGCACCAGCAAAGGGCCCTGGGAACTCTAAGGCCCATCCGGGTTATTCCTAGGCCTTAGAGTTCCCCAGGGGCAGTCTGCATGCATGGCACCTGAACAGTTAAGGGCACCCCCAGAATAGGCCTAGAGATTAGGTTCACAAGTTGGTATCCAGGTGGCCATACAGTAAGAGGTTGCACTCCAGCAAGGGAAGTCCTACGCGCTAGATTACACTAAGACTAGGCAATATGCAAGGGCATTCCTCTAGAAACCCTAAATGCGGGTAACAGAGACAGGGGAAACCCTAGACTATATAAATAACAGTAAGAAACCCTAAAAAGGTACGCAACTCTTGAGATTAGAACTGTTACACACATACACACTGTCTCTTTGCCCCAGTATTGACTTGAGCGTCAGAGTGCAAACGGCCTCTAGGACGCCCCCTTGTCTTTGCAGGTACAGAGTGTTTCGATCCAGTGAAGCAGCAACCTGAGAAAGAAGAAGAGGGTGCGAGATTGTCGTAGAGTCAACCGACAAGAGAGTCAACCAGCAAGAACATTTGGCGCCCACCGTGGGGCCCGAAATAAAACAGGGTCCCATCCACAAGTATAGAGGAGAGATTGAGAAAAATGAGGAATCTTAGATAAGGACCCGCTGCTGCCGCACCAAACGGAGGAGACATTGTCACCATGCAGCAGATCATGGAGACGATGCTCGCCCTGCAGGAGATAGTGGCGTTGTAAGGACCTGAAAAATTAAATTGGAATAAAAGAGTTATATTTTAAATGAATTCTAAGTATGTTTTTATTTAGAATAGAAAGGGAGGAAAAAGTTAAGTTTAGAAGGCTACGAGGTCGCCGGTCGCCTGCTACACATGAGCGCCAGGTGGACATCGCGCAGGCGCGAGAGGCATGCAGGCATCGCGCGGGCTCGAGAGGCATGCAGGCATCGCGCGGGCGTGAGAGGCATGCAGGCATCGCGCGGGCGCGAGAGGCATGCAGGCATCGCGCGGGCGCGAGAGGCATGCAGGCATCGCGCGGGCGCGAGAGGCATGCAGGCATCGGGCGGGCGTGAGAGGCATGCAAGCATCGCGCGGGCGCGAGGCACGCGGGCATTGCCAGGGCGCGAGGCATGTGGACGTGGCCAAGGCGCGAGAGTTATGAGGGCGTCGCCAGGGAAGACATCGGTTGTCCCCCAGAGGAAGACATCGGTCGTCTTCCAGAGGAAGACATCGGTCGTCTTCCAGGGCGAAGGAGACATCGGTCGTTCGCCAGGATGAGTCAGCAGTGGAAAGTTATCGCGCGACGTCGAGTTTCACACCGAGAAGGTAAGACCCAGACTCCCAGCATGAAGCGTAGTGCACGCACGCCACGTAGACAAAAAGGGTGGTTCAGAATAGTGACATCAGAATGTTGGCATGCGCGGGAGACACTCGCGGTCGTACTGTTCAGAGCAGTGGCTGGCATGCACAAGCGACAACAGTGGCAGTACTGTTCAGAGCAGTGGTTGGCATGCACCAGAGACAACAGTGGTCGTACTGTTCAGGGCAGTAGTTCTCAGACTTCTCTGCAGAGTGGGTGTGGCAGCTGCTTTTGATGGGTGAATTGGTTTAAGATGCAGAGACCCACTGCTGAGAGAAACAAGAAACGTCGCAGCCTTCAAAGAGAGAAAGAGTGAGTTACCTCCCTTCTCCTCCAGTTGCCTCCTTCGCGCTGCGATTCTAACACCTTCACACGAGAGTACGACGAGCGACAGCCACCATTAGAGCACCGGGGCAGTTCTCTGCAAGTCCTTCGACCAGACGCAAAAACAGAGCCAAGGCGTTCTTCAAGCTTTGTTGGGTTTCGGAACTCTAGGTGTTTGCGCAAGTCCAGGTAAGGGAAGCTAGACTTCATTTTCAATACAAGCCATAGTTTAGCTATTTCTGAAGTAAGGGCGACGTAGTCGCCGGTTTCGTTTTCATCTTCGTAAATGCTCTGTTGCATGTGTTTGGGCGACGTGGTCGCCGGTTTTATGTGCAGACTTCGAAAATACCCCGTTTTGAACCAGGTCGCCGGTTTTGGCGCTGTTTTACGAACTCCCCTGTTTTTGGTGTTGTTTTGGAACTGTTGAGATTTAAATGTGATATTCGAAAACATGAACCTTGGAGTGAGTTTTGCTGTGATTGGAATCATTCATTTAAGTGTGGCATGATGTGTTGAATGTTGTGAATGTGGATCGAGGCATAGTATTTTCAGGAAAGGAAATACCGTGTAAGATCGTGTAGTAGGTGCATTGATCGGTGATTCCTAAGGGGATATCCTGACTCTGCTGAGGTAATGGAATCACGTAGAGGAAGTTACTCAGTTGTTGAGAGTCGAAGGAGGTCTATACGATGGGCGTCTCGTGTGAAAAAGAACGAGCTCCGCCTGTTCTATGGATTAACCCTGTCATGCTTGGAGGGTGATGATATTGAGATTCATTCTACGCTTGTGAATGTGTGTGATTTCACGGCGACCCTGTGAATGTGTGTGATTTCACAGTGGGCAGTATGACAGGTGCAGATCTCTGAGTCTAATCAACGCACGAGTCAATCCGGAAGTAGTGTCAAGTGTCTTGTGTGATGAGTCAGTGGAAGTCTGACGTGAGAAATGAGAAACATTGAATTTATAGACACTTGGTACAGTTGTGAAATAGAATGACTCTGGAAAATATTGTGAACTGTATGATTTCTTGGTGGTCATATGAGGGGAACGAGGAACTGATAGTTGTTACGTGGGTGATTTTGATTTGTTTTCATCTTTATGATTTTTAAGTTTCCTATCTAACTCTTTTTAAATGTCTAGCTTACCCTGTGTTTTTCTGTTGTATTGTGGCCTTTTCTTAAACCTGTAATGATCGTGTATAATTTACACGGGAGCAGATGATGTTGCAGGAAGTAGAGCTCTTTAGAAAATTGTCGCTGGAAGGAGATCGCCTGTTTTCTTTTCTGTTGGGTGATCGCCCCTCTTGCTGCTTTATAATAGGAGATCGCCTTTGGGAAAGGAGATCGCCCTTCTTATAGGAGATCGCCCTTTTTGCCAGGAGATCGCCTATCGGTCTTTTGTATTGTATTTCGTTTATGTTTTTAATGGAGAAGTGATCGTTTGTATTAAACTCCCTGCGAGGAGAAACTTATTTATTTTATATAAAGAATTTGCTCACTTCAATCTAATTGTCACCTTTATTTTCGTTTTATATTTATTTTCAAAGTATTTTGGCGGGATGTTACATTAATGGTATCAGAGCAGTTCGTCCTTAGGATGACCTGAGGGCTGTGGATCCATTGTGTTTCTTCTGCTCATGAAAGTTAGTTGAGTTTAAAATAATAACTATAGTGAAAGGTTTTCAAACGTTTTTGTATTGAAATTTTGTGTGTGCTTTGGTGAATATATGTTCTAATTGAAAATCTTAGTATTAAGAATGAGAAGGTCTTGATAAAGTAGTGAGGGTGCACACTCATAACTGGATCGAGATGAGTCTCAATCTTAATTCCAAAGGTTTGATGTTTAGCATATATTGAATTCTGGTGTGAGCTATCTCATTCTCTTGAGTGTCTTTGTAATTGATTGAAAATGGTTGATTGGATTGGTGACTGCATACCAGTAGTTGTGCTGGTGTTATGCTTGATGTTATAAGCATTATGACTCTGTTGTTGAGCTCAAATTCTTAATGATTTTGAGATGCTGACCTTTGTAAGGTCTATATGTTACCTCCTGAATGAATTGATTTCTTATCGATCTCATTCTCGTAGTTGTAGGGAATATAGAAACCTGTAGTTTCAACTCTAAAACGAAGAGAGATGGCACGTAGACCTTCTACCCCTCCCCAATCTTCTTCGGAGATGAGCCAGATTGCTAAGGCTATCGAGATGATGGCAACTGCCATCCAGCAGCAGAATGCAGCGATGGCTCAGAACCATCAAGCTACAATGCACCACTGGGAAACTGCTCGGTCGGCTGAGACAAACTCCCACGGCGGTCAGCCTCAAGAACGGATGGGACTGACCGAGTTCATGAGGCACAACCCACCCAAGTTCAGTGGGAATGCTACCCCTGATCAGGCAGATCAGTGGGTCAGAGAGTTGGAGAAAATCTTTAGGGCGACCTCCTGCCCTGAAGAGAAGAAATTGCTGTTCGCCACTTATCTACTATCAGGAGAAGCTGAGTTCTGGTGGATGGGAGCTCAGCAGATGATGGATGCCCGAGGGGATGTTTTGGATTGGGAGAGCTTCAGGGTGAAGTTCTTGGAGAAATACTTCCCTGACAGCGCCAAGTTTGCGAGGGAAGCTGAGTTCCTGAAGCTGGAGCAGGGGGATATGTCAGTAAATGCCTATGCTGCTCGGTTTGAGTACCTCGCCCGGTTCTATACCCAGGCGACCTCCGAGGCCTGGAGGTGTAGGAAGTTCGAAGAGGGGCTGAAGCATGGGCTGAAGAGGGCCATAGCCCCGATGTGCATCAGGGAATTTCACGCCTTAGTAGAGAAGGCGAAGATGGTGGAGACTTTGGACAAGGGTGATTCTCGGGTGATGAGGTCACACCCAGGGAGTTCTTCCAGTGGGGAGGCCAAGGTGCAGCACCCACAAAGCAAGCCTTATTCGAGACCCTCTCAGCATAGGGCAGAAGCAGCACCGCCCCAGTTTCAGCAGCAACAACCCTGGAAACTTAAATGTTTCCACTGTGGTGGACCACACACAGCCAATGTGTGCCCCAAGAGAGATTCAGAGAGAAGATGTTTTGCCTGTCAAAGGACGGGACACGTTGCTAGAAATTGTCCTACCCAGAATAGGATGACTCAACCCAGTGGATCCCAACAGTTGAGGAATGGAGGCAGTCGACCTCAGGCAGCAGGGAGAGTGTTTGCCATGACTGGAGCGGAGGCATCTCAGTCAGGTAACTTAGTACAGAATGTTGCTCTATAGCTGGTAGATGCGTTAGAATTTTGTTTGATTTTGGAGCGACACACTCCTTTGTGTCAAGCCTGTGTGTAGCCGAGTTGGGCCTTCTAGTGAAGGAGTTACCGTTCGAAACTGTTGGTCTATACACCTGCATCAGGACAGGTGTTGACCCCTACAGTTTGCCCCGAATGTCCAGTGATAGTAGAGGGACGCAGATTCAAGGTGAACTTGATCTGCCTACCTCTTCAGGATCTGGATGTTATCCTGGGAATGGATTGGCTAGCTGCCAATCACGTTCTCGTAGTCTGTGGTAGTCAGAAGATAGCGTTTCCAGACCTCCAAGGGGCAGACGTGATATCTACTCAGCGAGGGTGGTCGGTGTTGGAGGAAGGGGCGAAGTGCTTCGTGAATCCTAGCTCAGTTGGGAGTGAAGAATGAAGAGGACGTAAGTTGGATATCTGTGGTGAAAGATTTCATGGATGTAATTTCAGAAGAAATATCCGGATTACCTCCTAAGAGAGAAGTGGAGTTCTCTATTGATTTTGGTACCTGGGGCTGGACCAGTGTCAATGACACCTTACAGGAGGGCTCCAGCCGAGTTGGAAGAGTTTACCTATAATAACGGTGATCATGCTGGCATTGGGATGGCAACGTATGAAGCTTTGTATGGAAGGAAATGCAGAACTCCTTTGTACTGGTACCAGGAAGCAGTATTGGTTGAACCAGAGTTGATTCAGCAGACGACCGAGAAGGTGCAGATCAGGGATGACTTGTCCTTTGAAGTGAAACCAGTCAGGATTGACGATAGGCAAAGTAAGCAGCTCAGAGGCAAGACCATCATCATGGTGAAAGTGGTGTGGGATAAGCGATCGGGTGATTCAACTTGGGAATTAGAAGAACCCATGAGAGAAGCCTATCCATACCTCTTTTCCTTGTAATTCAATTTTCGAGGACGAAAATTTTTCTTGTTGAGGAGAATGTAAGGACCTGAAAAATTAAATTGGAATAAAAGAGTTATATTTTAAATGAATTCTAAGTATGTTTTTATTTAGAATAGAAAGGGAGGAAAAAGTTAAGTTTAGAAGGCTACGAGGTCGCCGGTCGCCTGCTACACATGAGCGCCAGGTGGACATCGCGCAGGCGCGAGAGGCATGCAGGCATCGCGCGGGCTCGAGAGGCATGCAGGCATCGCGCGGGCGTGAGAGGCATGCAGGCATCGCGCGGGCGCGAGAGGCATGCAGGCATCGCGCGGGCGCGAGAGGCATGCAGGCATCGCGCGGGCGCGAGAGGCATGCAGGCATCGGGCGGGCGTGAGAGGCATGCAAGCATCGCGCGGGCGCGAGGCACGCGGGCATTGCCAGGGCGCGAGGCATGTGGACGTGGCCAAGGCGCGAGAGTTATGAGGGCGTCGCCAGGGAAGACATCGGTTGTCCCCCAGAGGAAGACATCGGTCGTCTTCCAGAGGAAGACATCGGTCGTCTTCCAGGGCGAAGGAGACATCGGTCGTTCGCCAGGATGAGTCAGCAGTGGAAAGTTATCGCGCGACGTCGAGTTTCACACCGAGAAGGTAAGACCCAGACTCCCAGCATGAAGCGTAGTGCACGCACGCCACGTAGACAAAAAGGGTGGTTCAAAATAGTGACATCAGAATGTTGGCATGCGCGGGAGACACTCGCGGTCGTACTGTTCAGAGCAGTGGCTGGCATGCACAAGCGACAACAGTGGCAGTACTGTTCAGAGCAGTGGTTGGCATGCACCAGAGACAACAGTGGTCGTACTGTTCAGGGCAGTAGTTCTCAGACTTCTCTGCAGAGTGGGTGTGGCAGCTGCTTTTGATGGGTGAATTGGTTTAAGATGCAGAGACCCACTGCTGAGAGAAACAAGAAACGTCGCAGCCTTCAAAGAGAGAAAGAGTGAGTTACCTCCCTTCTCCTCCAGTTGCCTCCTTCGCGCTGCGATTCTAACACCTTCACACGAGAGTACGACGAGCGACAGCCACCATTAGAGCACCGGGGCAGTTCTCTGCAAGTCCTTCGACCAGACGCAAAAACAGAGCCAAGGCGTTCTTCAAGCTTTGTTGGGTTTCGGAACTCTAGGTGTTTGCGCAAGTCCAGGTAAGGGAAGCTAGACTTCATTTTCAATACAAGCCATAGTTTAGCTATTTCTGAAGTAAGGGCGACGTAGTCGCCGGTTTCGTTTTCATCTTCGTAAATGCTCTGTTGCATGTGTTTGGGCGACGTGGTCGCCGGTTTTATGTGCAGACTTCGAAAATACCCCGTTTTGAACCAGGTCGCCGGTTTTGGCGCTGTTTTACGAACTCCCCTGTTTTTGGTGTTGTTTTGGAACTGTTGAGATTTAAATGTGATATTCGAAAACATGAACCTTGGAGTGAGTTTTGCTGTGATTGGAATCATTCATTTAAGTGTGGCATGATGTGTTGAATGTTGTGAATGTGGATCGAGGCATAGTATTTTCAGGAAAGGAAATACCGTGTAAGATCGTGTAGTAGGTGCATTGATCGGTGATTCCTAAGGGGATATCCTGACTCTGCTGAGGTAATGGAATCACGTAGAGGAAGTTACTCAGTTGTTGAGAGTCGAAGGAGGTCTATACGATGGGCGTCTCGTGTGAAAAAGAACGAGCTCCGCCTGTTCTATGGATTAACCCTGTCATGCTTGGAGGGTGATGATATTGAGATTCATTCTACGCTTGTGAATGTGTGTGATTTCACGGCGACCCTGTGAATGTGTGTGATTTCACAGTGGGCAGTATGACAGGTGCAGATCTCTGAGTCTAATCAACGCACGAGTCAATCCGGAAGTAGTGTCAAGTGTCTTGTGTGATGAGTCAGTGGAAGTCTGACGTGAGAAATGAGAAACATTGAATTTATAGACACTTGGTACAGTTGTGAAATAGAATGACTCTGGAAAATATTGTGAACTGTATGATTTCTTGGTGGTCATATGAAGGGAACGAGGAACTGATAGTTGTTACGTGGGTGATTTTGATTTGTTTTCATCTTTATGATTTTTAAGTTTCCTATCTAACTCTTTTTAAATGTCTAGCTTACCCTGTGTTTTTCTGTTGTATTGTGGCCTTTTCTTAAACCTGTAATGATCGTGTATAATTTACACGGGAGCAGATGATGTTGCAGGAAGTAGAGCTCTTTAGAAAATTGTCGCTGGAAGGAGATCGCCTGTTTTCTTTTCTGTTGGGTGATCGCCCCTCTTGCTGCTTTATAATAGGAGATCGCCTTTGGGAAAGGAGATCGCCCTTCTTATAGGAGATCGCCCTTTTTGCCAGGAGATCGCCTATCGGTCTTTTGTATTGTATTTCGTTTATGTTTTTAATGGAGAAGTGATCGTTTGTATTAAACTCCCTGCGAGGAGAAACTTATTTATTTTATATAAAGAATTTGCTCACTTCAATCTAATTGTCACCTTTATTTTCGTTTTATATTTATTTTCAAAGTATTTTGGCGGGATGTTACAGGCGTCGTCCAGGGCAGATCAAGAACGCATCCAGATTGACCCGGTCGCATCGCAAGCCAGGAACGAGGAGTTGCACAGAACCAATGAGGAACGACCCATGAATTTACAGAGTCTGCAGCAGGCAGGGGAACGCGTGAGGGATGATCGCTCCCCGCCTACGCCGCCCAGGGCATTCCCAATGCCATTTTCATAGGCCATTATGGATACTGTGGTACCGCCCACCTTCGTAGGCCCTAAGACCACCTTTACAGGGGTGGAGGACCCGGAGGCGCATCTCACGACATTCCATGCCTAGATGATGTTGTTAGGAGGCTCTGATGTTGTACATTACAAGCTGTTCATGACCCATATAGTCGCAGAAGGAGAACTCACAGAGAAGCGCGAGAGCATTGCTCCTGCACAATCACGAGGGCCAACTCGACCTCAACCCATAAGGGTACATGACTTTGTGGTAGAATTGAAGGAGTTGATCGTTATCCCCAACATAGCGGAGAGGCTGAAGATGCCCCCAAAGACTGACAAAAGATTGGGGCCTAGTACGAATGCATGGTGCGAGTTCCACCAAGCGTTTAGCCACCCCATCCGCAACTGTTTGGCCCTAGGCCATCAATTGGATGAGCTGGTGAAGAGTGGTTTCTTGAATGAATACTTGCGTCAACCACAAGAGGATCAGGCGTTAGCAGCCCCGAGGAGTGATCAGGGGCACGAGGTGCCCATTCATGGTGAAATCCACACCATCTCGGGAGGTTTTTCAAGAGGAGGTTGTACCGCTTCTTAGCGGAAGAAATACGCACGCTCAGTGATGGTGGTGGAGATGTGCGAGGAAGACCACACCCCGACATCGACCTCACCTTCACCAAGGCCGATCACCAGGATGTCGTTCCCCGACAATGACCAGTGGTGATATCGGTAGTAACGGTGGGAAGGAAGGTGCACCGTGTGCTAGTGAATCAGGGAAGCTCGGCCGATGTGATGTTCTGGTCAACCTTCAACAAACTACAGTTGTCTCCCGACCAGTGGAGACCTTACACTGGTTGCATGTATGGATTTGCGGGAGACCAGGTCGAAGTGTGGGGACACATAGAACTGAGGACTACCTTCACAGATGGTGTGGTCTGACGTACAGAGAACATCAGGTACCTTGTTAACGCTCCTTCTACTTACAACATCCTCCTAGGCAGACCTGCCCTAAACAGGTTGGGAGCAGTGGCGTCGACAAGGCATATGAAGATGAAGTTGCCTTCTGTGGAAGGAACGGTGATCACCATCAGATCAGACCAAAAAGAGGCAAAGAAGTGTTATGAGAATAGCCTCCAGACAAGGAGGGGGTATGCACCGTTACCACTCAACCACCAGGTGGGGTGTACACCGTTACTGCCCAGCCCCCACGTGAGGAAGGGGTCACCTGAGTAGAGGTCGCCCAGGAGAGACGACCTGAACTGGCTGAGGACATCTTGGAGAGGGAGATTGGTGGAAAGATGTTCAAGCTTGGCAAGTCTTTAGGCCAAGTAACAGGAGAGTATCAGGCCAAAGACCCTCAGATGGCCTCTTATCTAAAGTATGTACAGGCATTGAGGCAGTCATTTGCAACGTTCAAGTTGGTGCATGTTCCCAGAGAGCAAAATGCCCAAGCGAACTTGCTAGTAAAGCTCGCCAGCTCGGGCAAGGGGGGCAGGCAGAGGACAGTCATCCAAGAAACCCTGAAGACACCTCACACCTACACTACGGACAATTTGGTAGGGGTCTATCAGATTAGCACATCAGATGGGAGGAAGAGGAGTCACCAGTCATTGACTCAGAAGACACTAAAGACGCCCAGAATACGCGTGTATCCAGCACCATGGGAAGAGTCATTGCAAGTCTACCTAGTTGTGAGAGGAGAAACTTGGATGACACCCTACAAGCGCTACCTGGCCAATGGGATGCTCCCACTGGAAACCACAAAGGCTAGAAAAATAAAGAAGAACTCGACCAAACACACACTCATTGATGGAGAATTGTACAAACACGGGTTTACCCACCCCATCTTAGTGTGTGTGCATGGCGAGCAGTGCATGCAAATAATGGCAGAGCTCTACGAGGGGATATGCGGGAGTCATATTGGTGATTGAGCTCTTGCTTCAAAGGCCATTCGCTCAAGATACTATTGGCCAACCACGAGGGAAGATTGCATGAAGTACGCAGAGTAGTGCAAGCAGTGTCAACAACACGCTGACTAGTACAAGGCGCCACCAAAAGAGCTCAGGTCGAACTATAGCCCTTGGTCGATCCACACCAAGGGAATCGACATTCTGGAGCCTTTTCCCTTGGATGTGCGGCAGATGAAGTACCTCGTGGTGGCCATAGAGTATTTCACGAAGTTGATAGAGGCTGAGCCAGTTGCACAAATCACAGCCCACAAGATCCAACACTTCGTATGGAAGAACATAGTGTGCTGCTTTGGAGTACCAAAGCGATTGGTGTGTGACAATGGCACTTAGTTTGCAAGCCAACAGTTGGGCAAACTGTGTACGGAGCTTGGGATAAAGTAGGTGTTCGCGTTAGTCGAGCACCCCCTGACTAATGGGCAGGTCGAGTCAGCCAACCAAGTCCAACTGAGGAGGCTAAAGAGAAGGCTGGAGAAGGCCAAAGGGACTTGGGCAGACGAAGTCCCCAGAATTGTGTGGGCATACCACACCACTCCCCAATCCACTACCAAGGAAACATCCTTCAGCTTGGTGTATAGTTCAGACGTAATGATCCCTATGGAGATCCAGGAGAACTCGCCACGTTTTCAGAACTTCGTAGCTGAAGAATCCAACGAATAGAGAAAGGTGAACCTGGACCTACTAGATGAAGTGAGGGAGGAAGCGAGAATCAAAGCTGAAGCATTAAAAAGAAGGGGGAAGCACAGACATAGTTCCAAGCTGAGACCTCGGTAGTTCTAGTTTGCCGACCTAGTGATGCAGAAAGCTCATCCGTATCAGCTGGAGAACAAGTTGTCCCCCAAGTGGACTAGTCCTTTCAGAGTGACAAAGACCCTTAGGAACGGGGCATACAAGCTTGAAACTTTAGAGGGTGGGCCAATTCCTCGTACATGGAATGCGACCCATCTGAAGTTTTATTTCAGTTGAATTGTAACATTGTACACAGTTTCTAGGGGACACTATTTTTTCCCTTATAAGGGGTTTTAATTAGTTCACCCAATAAATATTTCAATTGAAGTATATTTTCGAATATTTTGTGCAATGCAATTACAAACCATTCACTTGGGGTTAGAAGTCTCGAGAGTGGGAAGGAAGGTTCGCAGAGAACACCTCCCCCTTGAGTGAAAACGTTAAGGTTGAACAGTATGGTTCACTAGTTAAATCCTCTCTTGCCCTTAGGCGATAAGAGGTCAGTTAAGAACCGTCTGCTTAGGTTAGAAATCTCAAAAGCAAGAAAGGTAGGTTCGCAGAGAACGCCTCCCCTTTGAGTGAAAACGCCAAGAATGATTCGCACAGGTTAAATCCTCCCTTGCCTTTGGGCGATGAGAGGTCAGTTAAGAGCTGTTCCTTTAGCTTAGAGGTCTCGAAAGCGGGAAAGGAAGGTTCACAGAGAACACCTCCCCCTTTTGAGCAAAAATACCAAGGTGGAACAGTATGGCTCACCAGTAAAATCCTCCTTTCCTTAGAGCAAAGAGAGGTCAATTAAAAACAAATTCGTGCATTAGAGGTATCAAGGTCAGGTAAGGAAGGTTCGTAGAGAACACCTCCCCCTTTGAGTGAGAACGCTAAAGACGATTTGTATAGTTCAAAGGTCCTCGCCTAAGGCTTTGCCTAAATAGAGAATGATCAGCAAAACAACGGAGTATGCCTCCAGCAAGAGGATCTTTCTTATAACGTGACAAGAAAAATTCATCTAAAGTTAGCATGGTTTCCTCTTGGAATTTGGCAGGATGAAGCATGCTACCTAAGGGGAGAACCTATGGCGAAGATGTTGTTAGCAAAGATTCCTAAGGCGATGATTCCTAAGGTGATCAAGTGGAGATCAAGTTAAAGACATACAAAACATGAGAAAAAGGCGTAGTATAAAGCAAAAAATAATTTACAACTCAAGCCCAATGTTATAAATGAAAGCAGTGATTACAAAAAGTTCAAGGGTCCAGCCATTACATCTCAAGAGACCTAAGCCCTAGGAGTGAGCTGCCCATCGACAACCTGCATCGACACAGAGAAGGGAGAGAGGTCCATCTCAGGATGCACGCAAGCAACCTGAGCAAGGGCCTCATCAAATCCTGCTCCAAAGGCTTCAACAGCGTCTTCAGTCAGCTCAGCCTCAGTCTTCTTGAGCAGTTCAACTTGTTGGGCGAGTTCTCCTTCCACCCTGCCCAGCTGGACCTCTTGATTGGTGGCTTTTTCCTCCAGCTTGGCCACCTTAACTTGTGCTCCCTCTAACTGCTCGTCCAGATCAATCACTTTGTTGTGGAGGGGGAGGATTTTGGCTTCAAGCTGGAGGGCCTCTTGACCCTTGTCAAAGATGAGCTTCTTCGTCGTCTTCTCAGATTGGCGGAGGCTGCTAAGCTCTTGGTTCATAGCAGCCTTATGCTTAGCAGATACTTGGACCTGGAGAGCAAGCTCCTCCTTCAACCTTGCCTCAGACTGGCTCACCCGGGCAAGTTCCTCCTTCATCCTCACCTCTGCTTGGCTCACCAAGGCCCTGGAGGCAGCAAGGAACTCACCAAGGCCTCGTCCCATGCGATCCCTCAGTGAGTCCCCGTCCAAGGCCTCTATTGCCTCATTGTTCTGAAGGTACTTAAGGGCCTTTTGGAGTATGAAGGGAAGTTCTGGGCCAGGAGACACACAACCCCCGGGGGTGCTCTCCCCACCATCTTCTAATGCAGGATGTCTGCGAGGAGAAGAAGCACTGGGGGGGTTGTCCATGAAGGATGGAGGCTGGTCCTCTGTAGCCGAAAGGGAGGCGGCCGCGACCCCCAATCTTGGCCTCTTGAAGACGAGACCGTCCTCTGTGTCCTCGTCCTCAGAGTCAACCGCAACCACCCCTTTATCAGTAGGGGTTGAGTTGGGCGATTCCTGAACAAGAGCCTGG